>JAULSU010000004.1:5512808-6125343 GCA_030512335.1 Immersiella caudata | reverse complement strand
TAACCCTAACCCTAACCCTAACCCTAACCCTAACCCTAACCCTAACCCTAACCCTAACCCTAACCCTAACCCTAACCCTAACCCTAACCCTAACCCTAACCCTAACCCTAACCCTAACCCTAACCCTAACCCTAACCCTAACCCTAACCCTTAGTAGCTATAGTTTCATTAGTAGGTCACTGTTTCATTGGTAGCCATTGTTTCATTGGTAGTTATTGTTTTATTAGTAGTGATAATTTCATTGGTAGGTCGTTGTTTCATTGGTAGTGATAGTTTTATTAGTAGTGATAATTTCATTAGTAGGTTATTATTTCATTAGTAGACTATAGTTTCATTGGTAGTGATTGTTTCATTGGTAGGCCATAGTTTCATTGGTAGGCCATAGTTTCATTGGTAGCTAAGAACCCTTTCATTGGTAACTAAGAACCCTTTCATTGGTTGTTAAGAACCCTTTCATTGGTAGCCAAGAACCCTTTCATTGGGGGGCAATGAAACATACCCTTGTTTTTGCCGCCCCACTTTTTTTTCCCCACCAAAAAACCAATGAAACAGTGACTGTTTTGATGGTCCATTCCTGTTAGGTGCCTGCGGGGACATGTCAGTCCGTTCCAGCCTACAAGGGTGGCCTGCAGGTTGTCACAATGTCACTATAAGTCAGAGTAACACTCTAAGTGTTAATGCAGTAGGATATAATTGAAGTTGGTTTAATTAACAAGCAAATATTTACGTGAGGAACAGAAGGTTCCCCACACCATCATGGGCATAATGATAACTATCTATAATTACTAGTGATAAAGTAACTTATACCTTTGATCAACCTGCTTATCATGCTTCCTGATGAGCAGAGTGATCACAGCCCTGTCACTTATTGTGATCACTTGTTTTAGCGTTGAGCGGAGTGATCACACAGTGTGGCGGACCGCTTCTTACTGCATTCCATACGGTGGCGCCTGCGGGGACACGTCGGTCCGTTCCGGCCTACAAGGGTGGCCCACAGGTCATCACAGAGGGATCACTTGTTCCTGGGTTCCCCTACAACCTAATACCCTATTTTTTGTGGCGCAAAGGTTGAAGCCACTGGAGCCGAGTTCAAAGCTGATGCGGCCAGCCCAACTGATGCCCTGAGGCAAGATCAGCCAAACCTGGACGCCAAACATGGATCCTTCCGGTCAACATCCAGAGCAGCGTGTTCACCTCCTATCCGTGCATGTGAGTCAAGAAAGACGGGGGGCCGCCCGTGGGGATGCAAGGGGGGCAGAGATCAGTTTCCATTCAACAATATACCAATATACCTAAGCCCGCTGTGAGTGTGGATTTGCTGTGACCTCCCAGCTGCTCCCTCACTCCGTATGCACACCACCTGACAATTTGGTAATAACCAGACAAACTTTAATATGAAGTGGGAGGAGAGGGGTTGACATTAGTGGAGCGCAGAGCATAGCAAAGCGCATAGTTTTGGAAAATCACAAAAGCCCGCCATCCACAAAAAGCAATGCGGCTTCCCCATTTTACCAGTCTCCAGATGTCAGTTCGTCTTCTTGAGAAGTACAAGGTTCTCCTGCCTCACAAAGATTTCGTGAAGTGTGCCATCCGCTCCTTTCAAAAACACCTCGAGCGGCTCGCTATTACCCTGCTGTAGCCAGCCCCGAGGCCCACCCCGCGGATGCAGTACGGCGGTACTGAGCGTCTGTAGGCCTTCCGGCGCACCGACGTTGACGCGGATCCAGTCAGCCATCAAGTCGCCCGTCATGTCGAACTCGGCCACGTTGACGACACTCCAGTCGCCGGTGGTGGCGGCCGTGATCTTGGTGGCGTCGGCGACAACCTGCACGGGCGACCCGCCGCACGCCCACGAGACATCCCAGTTGTCGGTAGGCATCCAGGTCTTGTCGCCCTGATGGAGCGACCGCCGCACGATGCGGTTGCTGGCGTTGCGGGAGAAGAGGTGGATGTGCCACCTGCCTCTAGCGTCGAAGGTCTGTACCGCCGACACGTCATCGATGACGGGACCGCCGCTGAGAACCTCCCAGCCAGCGCCGGCGGGTATCCAGGTTCCTGAGCCGACCGGGTTGGTCGGGTCGGTAAAGGAAAGCGTCTTGTGGACTACCTGATTGCTCATGTCGCGGGCGAAGACGTCGAGACGGAACTTACTCTCGAAGTTGAAGGCCACAACGCGCGGCGTGCCGAAGCTGTGGAAAGCCCAGTCCTGGTTTAATTCGATATTCGTCCAGCAATTCTGCAACCGGTTCCACCAGATGCCCACGATCCAGTTGGTCATGTTGCGGTAGAAGAGGTACAATGTGTCCGGCCCGGCAGTAGCGGCGCTGACCTCGCCGTTGACGAGTTGTTTGTCGCCGTTAACGGTCACGACTTGAAAGTCTTTCCAGCCACCGCTCATGTACGTCTTTTGCAGGAGGAGGTTGTTCTCGGCGTTGGTGGCGAACACATCGGCGCGGTTTGAATCGCTGCAAACGCCCGTGATATACGACACCTGAGTGCCGGAGATGTTATCCCACTTGCCAAAGGATGCAAAAGCATTGCCGTTTCGAGACTTGACGTATAGCTTGCTGTTTAAGCCGATGTGGAGGACGTCGGTGTGGTCAGGGGCACGGGATAGAACAATCGGCATGCCTACAGTAGGTCAGCGTGGGGACGTGGAAGAGGCATGAAAGTTGCTTGTGGGCCGACAGACGGTTGAATCTACCCTCAAGGTTTCGAGCGTACGCATCCGAGGAGCCTGCATCCCTCTCGGCTTGGAGAACAGTCTCTTCAGGGGCTGCCATCACTGATAATGGACGATTTGCTTCGATGAGACAGCGAGCCAATGATTTAGTTGTTTGATATGGTGAGGCCGCAGAGTGATGAATCCGTGATAAAATTTGGGTTCCGATGCCACTAAAGCCTCGCTTTTAACTGCAGGGAAGCTGGTAGGGAGTGAGAATTGATCCGAGTGAAAACCTGAAATAGTGCGTCGTTGCCTCGGTTCTCCGGGCGTCGCTTTGAGCCAGCAGCCTATCGATAGTTGCTCCAATGAAGCTGCGAAGATAATGTGCCGGTCATACGACCCATCAGTTCATCTCATAATGGTGGACCGACGAAGGGACCGTAGAACCCGAGAAGTACTCCGCGCGGTTAGTGCGGCTCTGGTGGATAGCAAGCATGTAGGAAAAGACTGCATTGGCGCGGGGGGGGGGAAGAAAGAAAGACAAGTAATAAGTAAGGCAAGGTAAGGCAAGCTAGCATGGCAAGCGGTTGCCAGAAAAAAGCGAACTCACTACCTGCAGATACATCGCCACACGGCCAAGTTTGTAGTGCAACGCTGGCATCTCGAAGTCTAGCCCTGTAAACAGCCTGTCATGAGACCTCCAGACGCTATCACGTACTGCACTCGCACTACCGTGGAATTCACCATTTGTGTGGGCCGAATGCCGTAGAAATGTTGCAAAAAACATCATGTCATGATCACGAACAACGGGAACTCGGGAAAACACCATATATTTCGGAGCATTAGAAATGACGATATGGCGCGAATGCAGTTGGATCATGTCATCGTCTACGCTCCTCTACGCTCCTAGCTGTGGATCCCCATGTGTACGGCATCATGCAATGCTCAGCAAGCGTATAACTCACGCAACTACCACGTTATCAAAACCCTCACTCCTCGTTAATTGGCAAGATTGGCTACCCATATGCAAATCAACCCTGCCCGCAGCGAAGAATTCAGCTGATCTGAACTTGGCCACGGAGAAACCCTGAGGATGTATCACGCGATGCGCGCACCACCTCCAGCTAGGACCTAATGAAGGGCGACGTCCGCTGCATCTGAGCATTGATAATTACAGCATCGTCATCCAGCCCGTGATCGCAACCTGTCGCGCATTACCACTGCACTAAAAAGCAGGGAACGTTCAATTGCTCTGACAAGTAGTAATCGCTGTTTATCTGACACAACCTCAGCGAGCCGGAAATGTGACGATCAACGCGGGGCATGGCGGAGGTTCTGGGGCGGAGACCAGCAAGGAGTCTAGCCCCAATTTTAGGACGGAGTGAGCATCAATGGCGGCCCAACTTTCCAAGTGCAGCTGGCACTCGAGTGCACCGTTGTCAATACGAGGCGACAACGGCCGTTTGAGCTCTGTAGCTCTGCCGAGAACTTGCTGAGAGCCGTGCTCCGACTCAGGACATACTGGGAGGCTGAAGAATTGGAGCCATGATCTGGATGTTCCACGGGGAGTCTGCGGTAATCAGCAGGTGTGGGGTGAGGCATGGTTGATCGCAGTGACGGATGCAACAGGCAGACTTGCCTGGTAAGGTATCGTGCGGGGTTGCGGCTGATCCGGCCCAAGCCGATGTGATCCCTGGAGCATGGGGGAACTACCAGCTAGGCAAACCTATCGCCGAGGGGGTCTCACATGTATTGAGGCGACGAAACTGTCGACACGTAACAAAATTCTTGTGGCGTTTGTCACGCGGTTTCGACACAGGGCTCGTCATCCATTTTCGGTGACCTTGTGGCGTACAGCCATGCCACCTCATATGATATGTAAGCTTGATTAGGTTACAACATCGATACTCTTTTGAGACCCAGTGGGATCCGGAGAAAACTCTGCCTGTCGGGATATTCCGCAACGAGGTCCTGGTGGAAATGGTCAAACGATGTGGCTGTCAAATCCCGGGACTTTGCGTATATAGTTGTTCGAAGATGCCGTGCCAAATTTCCGTCAAGTCAGATTTACATTCGACACACGATTAGCACCATATCGAGGCCAGAAACCGGCAACTTTTGCCGTACAACTCTACAACTTTGTCTTGCGGGGCCCTTGTAATCTCCTTCTTTGAACACTGGGACTAACTTCACACCCAATCAGACATGACCTCCGAGACGCCAAAGGTACAACAGATGCCAATAATGGAGAAGATTAAACTGCAGCCATGGCTGTCAGTACAGTGGCCACAGCCGACCAGATCATGAAGGCTGTCCGAGACGCGCATGACCACGACTCTGACGGTGCCAAGTCCCGCTACATCAAGGCCGCGATTGCCGGTGCGATTGCTGTCGGCGCCTACGAAATGCTCAGTCGCGAGGAAAAAGCTAATCAGGACGATAACGACCATGTTCACGTCACGCATCACGGAAGCCACCACCGCCGTCATGGCGGCGGCAAGGACCACGAGGCCGTCGTCGTCCATCAGGGGCAACCCCACCACGACCACGACCACAGCGGACATGGCCGAGATCTTTTGGCCGAGGCTGTTGGGGCTTATGCGCTTGGAAGGCAGATGATGGGGCACAAGGACCACCACATTCTCAAGCTGGTGGCCGAGGGGCTGGGTGCGGCCGCTCTGGCGCGCGAGGCGGATAAGGAGCTGGACTAGGGTAAGCTTAGGCCCGCAGAAGGCCGGCATGTTGGGACGGCGGGATATCATAATCCTGGCAAGTTGATCAATGATTTTTGTCGCACTTATAGTACCGACGAACCCTCGGGACGCGGCGGAGAAGCACCATCAGGATTGCAGAGAATGCATACCATATGGAACATTGAAACCGAAATGCAAGGAGGTTTGGACATCACGTCTGCACGAGTGAATGAACTTTGGCGTAGGATCGCCAAAGTTTGCGGCATGTCATGTGGACGGAGCTGAATATTGCCGTATGGCGTCGCCGTAAATCAGCCTTGGAGAGGGCACCAAGCGTCCGGAACCCATCGATCATACCCTGTAATTGATGGTAGCGGTTCGATGACGCTTGAGCCTTGTATGTATGTACATACATACATGCCGTCCTCACAGCGCTGACAAACGAAGGGCCGTTTCGGGACATATCCATGAGATGCGGGACAATTCTGATGGATGGAACTGGTGAGCCCCCTCGGAACTATTTACTCGGAAATCCCTGCATGAGTTCGGGCACTCGAACTTCATCTAGCTTATTCATTAAGTTCCCTTCGATTCTAAGGGTCTTAGATAAACGTGGCAGCGTGGCCACTCAACTGTGTCACAGCTTTTCCATTGACCGAAGCGGGGCTTGTGATACGAACGAATTGGCAGCATCGCACTACAATTTTATAGCCGTGACCACGCTCGATTACACATATGGTCTTCTCATTACATGCAAGCTGCCGCAAGGGCTGATGCTGATGACGTGGTGTACGCACATGGACGTATAGGAATGCTCCTTCGACAGGGCCGTTACGGGTATAATAATTTAGCAAAGAAGCTCCTAACTGGCGCAGGGTCAGCAACTCCTGACGCTGCCGTCAGTCTAGGGTGGCAATTATAACCTCCCCCGCCGCGCATCTTCTGCAGAGTGCCGACTTCCTTAGCCTTCGTGGTCACCAGAGTGGTGATGAGCGTCGAGACGATGTGGGCCGTAGTGTGGCCAACGATGGCGGATTTCTCGGCCGTGCGGGTGCGGGCGTTGCTCCGCCAGCCTGGCGTTGCCAGCGCGTGTTTCGTGCGGCTCGCTTCCTGGTGAGGAATCGTCCCCCATCGGCCGTTGTGGCGAGCAATCAGCCTGGTCGTCTCTCCGATCGAGTGACGCTTCGAAGAAGCGAACGGTCCAGCCTGAACGGTACCAGCCTAAATCCCGGTCCGTAACCCCGTTGCGGAGATCTGGATCTGTATTCCGACAATAACCGCCCCGACTCTCGCGCTCCCTCCTTTCTGTCTCATCAATGCGGTCGCTCAGAAATCGGTAAAAATTTGTTGAGGAAGTCGTCCACCGGCTCGCAGTCAGACTCGAAGCGTCGTTAACAGCAGCCGTGAGCCGGGGAATAGCGCAAGCCTGGATCCGGATTTTGACAGTGTTAGCGTCCCGACGTGTCAGAAACACTGCACCGTGGAATGGGTGGAAACGATGGGTAGCAATTGCTTGATTGTATTGCTTGTGGAGGTTCTGGCTGAAAGCCAGAACCTCCTTCTTTATAGACCACTTCGTAGGATTCAGTTTCGTCAACACCATGGCTGAGGCTGACTGGCGTTCAGGCGGTGCCAGGCATCCAGTCAGCTTCGCTGACCGGAAGCCCAGGGCCCCCTGAACCCCTTTCTTTCTGACAACTCCACCCAACCTATCAGCGACCCTGCCAACTAATCATCGACAGGCACCGGTTGTAACACTTATCATAGATATTATACTAAATAACTGTATTTTCTTCCAATCTATAAACTTACCTAAGTTAGCTGGAATATCACATTGTACAGGCATACTAGCTTGGCAGCACCTTAAGGTTTTATCACAGATTTTATAGATCTCTGCTAAACATGATACACTTAGATCTTTATCACATTTAAGGGCTTAATGTTACAACCGGTGCCTGTTGACAAGCGGTCAGCAGGGTCCCTAGATTAGCTGGGTTGGTAGAGAGGAGTAATGCAGAAGCAAGTCCTTACAGACGGGGGTTCACTGGTTAATATGGTTGTATATCACTATAAGTAAAGTAGCACTTTAAGTATTAATAGAGTAAGATATAATCAAAGTCAGTTTAATTAGTAAGCAAATACTTACATAAGGAATAGAAGGTTCCTCATATTATTATAGGTATAATAATAGCCATATATACTATAGTAAAAGAATGTAACTTATATCGGCTCTGTGGCCCTTGCGGCTCTATTACCCGGAGGCTTTACAATTCCAGAGCCGGATTCTCCTGATGAACACTCGGCTCTGCCTCCAGAGCCGCTTCTTGGCACAGAGCCACAGTGCCTACGCAGTCTGTACACTGTTCTCTATACAGTGGCACCTGCGGGGACACATCGGTCCGTCCCGGACACAAGGGTGGCCCGCAGGTCGTCACACTTAAAGGGTTCAAATAATATTAGCTTTGTTTGAAGAAATTGGTATTATAGATGGTGGAGAAAAGTGGTGTTAAGTGTAGGAGGTGTTACACGTCGTGGGAAGTGGGACACTCGCTTATCCAGGACACTCGCTTATCAAATACGTTATCGACAGTATGATTACAGATACAGCCACACCTGCCACCGCTCCACCACAAAATGAAATTTGTACGGCCCCGTCCCCCCGCCCGATGCCTGCACTGTCATCAGCGTCGACGACCGCAGGCCCCAGGGGCAGTTGGTGGAGCTGAGGTCGTTGATGCATTGTCCGCGCTGCTGCGAGTGCTGGTTAACCGTATCGGTGAGCAGCCGCAGCGTGCCCCACGGGTACACCGTGTCGGAGGCGCCGTACTGCGTCTGTGCCGTCTGGCCGATGCGGAAGGGCCACGAGCGCGCCTCGCCCTCGTACGCCTTGTCGATCGTGATGGGCGGGTTGCCCGCACCGTCGGCCTCAGCCACGCGCCCAATGATGTCCAAGCCCATGGCGGTCGCGAGCCAGTTGGCCGCGCCAGCGGCGCTACTCGTGCGCGCCTCGAGGATCTGCGCCGAGAAGATGATGTCGGTCGGCGGGCCGTCGTACAGCAGGTTGTTCGTGTTTCCGGCGCCAAAGTTGGGGTAGACGGAGCGCCCGACGCGGTTGTTAGGGCTCTGGAAGCCCCAGTCCGACAGCTTCATGATGGTGCCAAAGGCGCGCGTGCTCGGCACAAACACCGACACGGCGCCGGCCACGCGTGACGACGCGCCTGACGGCGCCAACGACTCGACGCCCAGCAGCCGCACTTGGATCTGCGTCTGGTACTGCGCATAGGCGCGCGCCGTGTTGAGCGGCACCCACACAGAGCCGCCACGGAAGGCCATGCGCGCCGACCCGAGCCCGTCAAGAAAAACGGGCATGGACCGCACCATCGGCAGCCCAATTTTGGACTTAGGGCCGCCGATGGCGTTGTACTTGGCGATGATCAGGTCGCGATACCCAAAGGCGGCGAGAGCGCCGTTGCCATTGGTGTTGTACGTGATCATGCCGTTCTCAAAGGCGCTGATCTTCTCGATGCCGGTGTCGGACGAGCCCGCTTGCACGCCAGTGACGGGGTAGCCGAGCCAGGAGGCGCGGCCGCCCAGCGACAGCCACCACGAGTAAATGGGTGAGTGTATCTCCCAGGCGCCCGTGGTGACGGTCCAGTAGATGGCGCCGTTGGTGAAGGTATTGTACCAGCCGCGGTTGTCGCTGACGTAGGTCCAGTCGCTGGTGGGGAGGCCAAGGACACCCGTCGGGCCGCCCACGGTGAGGTAGCGCCCCAGGATGTCGCCGTTGACGGCGTAGGCGACGTCGGCGCCACCAGCCGTGTAGAGCGTGCCGCCGTCGTACTGGCGGCTGTAGCCGAGCGAGGCCTCGCGCTTCTTGGCGGCCTTGGGCGCGCCCAGGACGCCGCCCATAGCTGCGACCTTGGCGTCAAAGACATTGTCGGCCTTGAGCGAATACCAGATCCATGGGTCGAGCGTGATGGGGCCCGTGATCTGCGCGCCAGCCCACGTAGCGAAGATGCTGAGGAGTAGAGCGCCGAAGAGGAACCGCATGTTTCCCACAAAAGAATGACTGAGCCCGTGGACGAGCTGGAGGGGTTGGGTGCGAGGCGACAGGAGAAGCGACACACGCCTTTATACGCGTCGTCGCGGATCGGCCATTAGAAGCCTGCCTCGCTGGCGGAGATTGGAGGCGAAGGAGCGCTTGAGCGTATCAATAGTCTGGGGCTGCTCGTGGCAGGGGGTTCGACGATTGGCCTCGTGAGCATCTAGATCGTGCCAAGTCAGGCGACAGTCAGGGGTATCCGTCGGCTTTCTGCTGCAACGGGACTGGTCCCATTCAGCCCTACTCAGCCCTTGCCACGGGCCACCACGCGATGCCGCGTCGCAGAGGTGACCCATCCCGGCGATCTGGATCATGGCCCATGCGGTAGGGGGTGAGGGGCATCTGGGACCGTTCGCTGGTGGGAATCGAAAATTATCTCCAATCGACAGCGCTGAGAGCGGGCAGCGCTTTATCTCAGCAAGTTCAAACCAAGGGTTTGAACCCCCCTCCCTGTAAGGCACTGCTAAGCCACAATCCACCAATCAGAACCCTGGCAGCACCAACAACAGCGGTCAACACACCACCCGGCACCTAACACACCATACTTACTAAAATCCCAGCCGAGTTACTTAGTCGTGTTTGCGAGTTCGTTATTAAAGCCCGCTATGACGACCACAATCGCGCCATCTGTCAGAAAGAAAAGGGGCTCCGGCCGTGTGAGCTGAGTCGAGCTCTGGTGCGGCCATGCGAGCTGAGGAGAGCTCAGGGGAGCTGAACTGACGTAGTCAGTTCAGCTGGCAATTGTTAGATACACAGCGATTACTACTTGTCAGAGCAATTGAATGTTCCCTGCTTTTTAGTGGAGTGGTAATGCGCGACAGCAATGCCACCATTTCCCACCAATGTCGCCACCATTTTCGATATAATAGAGGCTTTCTGGCGAAGCCAGAAAGTCGTAGAACAAACAACCTCACGCAATACAATCAAGCCATTGCAACCCCATCAATTTCACCCATCCCAAAGTGCAGTGTTTCTGACAAGGAGGGTCCCTCACGAACCGCGGCTACGCTGATGGGCTCTTATACCGTGTGGTATAAGGAATGCTAACTACACAGGACTGTATAATCTGAGGTAACTTGTACCAGCCTCTGTGGCTGTCCTTGGAGGTTCTTCTCAGAAACACTGCACCTTAGATTATGTGGAAATGAGGGCAATTGAGTTGGTTTGCAATTTACTGATTGTATTGCCGTGAGGTCCCTGCTTCCTCTTGAGGTTCTGGCTTTCAGCCAGAACCTCCTTCTTTATAGACCACTCCGTAGGATTCAGCTTCGTCAACACCATGGCTGAGGCTGACTGGCGTTCATGCGGTGCCAGGCATCCAGTCAGCTTCGCTGACCGGAAGCCCAGGGCCCCTGAAGCCCTTTCTTTCTGACAATTCCTGTTAGGTTATCGGAGTTTACCCCCTGGTACTTTAAGCCGGTCTGAGCTCCTTACTAGAAAAGCATCGGAGTCTACTACACTCCGACGGACAATTAGGTTAGGGAGGTATTTTCTAAGGACTTAGGATATATTTATACATTCCTCCTCCTCCCTGTCCCGTTCACGATTGCAGTCGAAGGATCATCTGCCTCCTCTCCTCCGCCGAGTAAACTCTCAATATTTCAAAAGCAGAGCCTGGTGAGATCTCCGTGCCGTCGTAGCAAGCAATTGCTCTGAAACCGGGGGTACTTTCCTTGACTGGTACGTGCTTCACCAGGTCGAATGATATTTCAGTGTGGGTGAGCCACGTCAGCGAGAACCTCCTATTTGCATGATGTGAGCATAATATCTGCAATCTCAGGTCGGGATCCGGTATTTGGGTAATAGGGGCTTGGAATATAGAGAACTCACCCACGCCAGACATCCTCCACCCAGTGTGGATCAGTGCGTTCCCAGTCGAGCGCGCTCGTCATCTGGGCGATCCCGCAGAATTGACGACTAGTTGAAGAACCATATCAGTCAGACTCGATACCCATGGGTTGGTAAAGAAGCCGGCGTATGATCCAGCAAGACGAGAACCTACCTCAATATAACCGAAAAGAACAACACTACCCATCCACCCGACTCTAGGTAGCCTTTGTTGATGATCTTGTTGACGCGCTCGCTTGATGTCCAGGTGCTGTGTGCAGCACTGGTTTCGATATCTGTTGCGTTATCGGAGCGAAGGACGTAATACCGAGTCTGTTCAGCAGCCCCAGCCATTAGTGTATGTTCTTGAGGTCAAGCTTATGACTTGAAAAACATCAGCAACACACAGTATCGAAGGGTAAAGTCCTGAACTTCGGCATCAGGAGAATACTATCGAGGTAGAGACTTTGGAACTTCCTCTCAAGCGCTTTGGTAATAATGCCTTTCGCCCCCTTGGTGTTTTTTTTGCTCTTGCCTGAAGCACCTGTCCCTGGTTTGGAGCTTTGTGTCATTGCTATATTGTCAGCCACGGGTCTGGGTGCCTCCGGGCCTTGGGTGCTCTGGAGCGAATCAAAACCTTCCTCAGCGTCGGCCATCTCGGTATATTCTGGCTCGAGTACGGTTTGATTCAGCCAGGGATGGGCTAAAACGGCAGCAGCGGTTGGCCGAAGAGCGGAGTCCGGCTCCAACAAGCTCTTCACAAACGTGCAGCACTCGAGAGTCAGCTCCTCCCCTTCCTTTCGGGACAGGTCCAACGGCCGCCGACCATAGAAGAAAGCTCCAAGATCTCCCATGCGAGGGAATATTCTCCTCTTTACGAGCAGCTCCAGCGCAATGACGCCGACGGCCCAGATGTCAACAGACACAGTATACTGCATAGCCTGGCTGTCTACGGCAGAATCGTCGGTGAAAAGGCCTAAGACTTCAGGCGCCTGGTAACCCATTGTTCCGTTCATGGTGCGTAGCTGAGTGCCTCCTTGGACCGCTCGTTTGCTAATTCCGAAATCGGCGATTTTGACCTGCCATGAAGGTGCAGTGGAAGCAATCAGAATGTTCTTCCCGCCAGCTCCTGATCAGCTAAATAGTTGCGTCGAGGCTACTCAGGATTACCCCAAGACACAGGGAATGACATTACTCACATGAGGCTTCAGGTCGCGATGCGCGAACCCATTATCGTGCATGTATCGAACACCTTGAATAAGTTGTCGAACGACTTTGCTGGCCTCCAGCTCAGAAAAAGGCGGCATATTTTGCGTGTGATGATAGAGATCGCCATGAGGAAGGTATTCCATCGCGATATATACTGACGCCGCGTCGTCAAACCAGCCGAAGGTGCGAACAAAATGCGGATCAAACTTGATTCATCGTCAGCAATTCGTGCGACGCGCTTCAGCAGTTGTTGACGCAGGAAAGTGTACCTCTGGTTGTGAGAACTTGATCATAGCCAGGAGCTCCGCCCGGTAGCTCCATTGTGGATCCTCGCTTTGAACCTTTGCCATCTGCTTGACTGCTCTCACAGCTGGAATTGTCGGCCGAGGGTTCCGACACTCCTGTTTGTGAACAGAGCCATACCCGCCTTGTCCAATCTTCTCTCTGACATCCCAGATTTCTTCGAGAGGGGTTCGAGCCTCCAGGAACTCCGATGTGCGATCATAGCGCTGATGCAGGACATATTCCGGAAGATGAAACTCTGTCTCCAGAAATGAATTCTGCACCAATACTGAAAGGTCTTCATCCATGTCTGTTTTGGTTTTCGTACCCGATCCCCGAACGATGGTTTCGAGTCAAAAAAGCTGGAAGGAGACGCCGCTGCCTTTGGTTCCATGCGCTCGCTAAGAACTCGTCAGTGTCACCACACCGCATGAAGGGGTGGCGCTTGCTGCAGGTATGCTAGACGAATAAACTAGGACCGATTGCCGCCGCCCAGACGTTTTTCTATGCATTATTGAATACGACATCCAAGATAGGTCTAGGCTGATGAGCTGACCGCTTGCGGCCCTGTTGAGCGGTCAGGGTTCCTTGGCGCTCTGACGCTCAGCCCAAACGGCAGGGACATGAGAGAATTCATCTGTCCACCACCATTCGGCCTAAGGACGCCTCACCTCTCTGATGAGCTGACCTGTGCAACCATGCCAGCGGAGCTAGTTCTCGCAGTCTTGGGTCTTGTCGATGGTTGCATCAAGTGAGTCGAATCAATCCTCTTCTTCTTCTTCACCACACCAGTGACTTTCCTGGCTGACACATGTTCAACGCTCCCCAGACTTGCAAGAAAGACCATCACGACCTGCCGTGCATATTGTCATGCAGAAGAGGACCTCAACAATAAAGTGCTAGTCTTAGAAGCGCGGTGGGTCCGACTCGAAACCCAACTAGAGTTTCTGAAAAGAATCAAAGACCACCTCACCGATGACTTGGCTCAATGTCATTTCGATCTTATGCGAAAACTGCATGGCACACTTGTAGGAGCCGTCGCTGAGCTGGAGATTGCCGCGTCATCCATCGGATCGGGCACGAGCGGGTTGACGGGTATGTTCCGGGTCGGCAGGTGGAAATACGCTCTCCGAAAGAACCTGGACACGTTGATGAGCGAGCTGGACATGTGGCAGAGACTTTTCGACCCATCCTGGTATCTCATCCTCCTTATTGGCGGAAACATCCTGGTACCAGTTGTCAACAAACCAGGCCCAGATCCTGCGGTTGACACGGACCATCTCCAACCTTCCACAATAAGCCCGCTTGACAATATCATCTCCCTCCGCCAGGCTATTGAACGAGAGCAAAGACAAGATGTCACTGCCGGAAACATGGGCCGAATTGAATACGATGCATCGCAACTGCTCAATGCAAGAGAAGAGCGTATCTCATATTCAACTGCGAGAGCCATTTTCCGTGAGGGATCCCATCAAGTCCAAATCATCGAAGCCGTCCATATCCCCGCCAGTGCCGCCTCGTTCAATAGCGCTATCGAATCTGTTGAGCAACTGGCCCGGAAGTTACAACATGTCGACCCGGATGCGTTCGGGTTGTTAAGTTGTGACGGGGTTCTCAAAAGAACCGAACTCGTTCGTGGGGAGTATCGCTTCACTGGTCTCGAGGTCATTTACCGTGCTCCATCCAGCACTCTCGGCTCCCCGATGACACTTCGCCGGCTCCTTCTCGACCAACCACGTGTTAGCCTCAGTGCCATCGTTCGCCTCGCAACACAGCTCGTTCGCTCAGTGAGCTACATCCACGCTTGGTGAGTTGCCCTCGTTCCTGCTTTAGAACTTGACTGACCTCCCCTCAAGCGATTTCGTCCACAAGAACATCCGTCCCGAAAGCATCCTCATCTTCCCCTCGGACCCACGTTCAGGGGAACAAATTGAGACCGTTGGAAACGCCTTCCTCTTAGGCCTCAGCGAGTTCCGCCTTGTTCACGACCAGACCAACCTCCTAGGGGATATCGCCTGGCACCGTAACCTCTACCGCCATCCAACGCGTCAAGGCCTCTGCATCCTCGAGAAATACATTATGCAGCATGACATCTACGCGCTCGGCGTCTGCTTGTTGGAGATCGGTCTCTGGCGCACCTTTGTAGCATATTCTTCCGCGGGCTCTAGTGCTAATCTATTTGAAGAGGGTGAAAGCGACAAGGTTAGGTGGGAAGCCATACCCGCCCCTGGCTTCGCGCTCGAGCTTAGGCGAACCCTGATCGATAAGGACTTTAAGTACGCGCACCTCGCCGGCAGGACGGCCTGGGTCAAGGATGATCTGGTGCAAATGGCGCGGAGGCTTTTGCCTCATAGGATGGGGGACATATATGCCGGTGTCGTCGTGGACTGCTTGACATGTTTGGACGAGGAGAACGAGGCGTTTGGAGCTTTGGGAGGAACATCTGCCGAAGGAGGCGACGAGAAAGAGCCTGATGGGAAAAGTGGAGGGGCCGGGATCACAGTCGGCGTAAGGTTCGTGGAGAGCATTCTAGCAAAGGTTGCGCAAATATCTGTGTAGACCACAAGAATTTAGAGTCAATGGCAAGACCCAGCCGGTTACGTCTGTAGCAAGCAACTATTCTTAACAAATGGATATAATCATTCCCAAGTGGAAGGCTGGACGAATTGCACATGAAGTTCTGGCGCGATTGCGGGTGTGAATGCCCCGATTCTGGGCCCTTTGCTTGCACCGGGCCATTTTTAACCCTTCGGCTAAAACTGCGCCTTCTCAGAAGGCTGTGCTGTTCAGTGGGCAGATATTAGCTGAAGCTGAGCCAGGGATGATCTTGGCCGATCAAAGGCGACAAATAATCACGTGACTACAAGCATGAGTGGTTGTCGATTTTAGGGTGGTGAAACAGCACATCCGAACCTTTCACAAAAGATGCGGCCGTTACAGAAAGCCAGGGGCCAATAATTCTCAAGGCATGCAAGCGTGATCAGAGGCAATTCTCGTCCGGCTCGCGTCCTTTATGTAACATACGGGACGATTCCCCTTGAGTCACTAAAGGTGCTGTGTTAGATAATGTAAATCAGTTTTACCAGCACCTGGGATATGTCACGACCCAAGTCGTGACCAAGATGGAAATCACGGACCAATTGTAGATAACCAATCATTGGGCCCAGGGTGAAACGACTCACAAAGTCCTGTGAGAACCAATCAGCATGGCCCCGAGGGGATCGGCTCTGTTTCCAGGACCACGGAACCCGGAAAAGGACAGCGACCTATCAACAAGGACCCGGTACTGACAGTCCCGGGCTCGGGACAAGCAGGCTCGGGACTACAAAGGGAACAATACGTAGTATAGATAGCTATCATCGTTCCACGATGGTATGAGGAATTGACAGATATGACAGCAATTGCCACTTGTCAGAGTAATGAACGTTCCGTGCTTTTTAGTGTAGTGGTTAGGCGTGACAGGAATCCTTCTGGCTTCTCACGCAAGTATTCGCTCTGTCAATTGAACCACCTTCAGTTATATCTTACTGCATAGTGACTCCGTGTGCTACTGTGTATTATAGTGACATACGACCATTGACTCAGTGAACCCCCGTCTGTGAGGACTTGCTTGTGTGCTACCCCTCTTACCCACTCTTATCACCCTGCGACCCTGCCGACCGATCATCGACAGGCACCAGTTACGACAGAAAGTAGTGCGAAAGCGATGCGCCAGAGCGAATGAGACTCTTGTCAGAAACACTACACACTGGAAGTTGGTAAAATTAATAGGGGGTTTAACTGCTTGATTGAATTGCTTGTTCTCAGTACTCTGGCTCCGCCAGAGTACTCCTTTTATACAATTAGAGGTGGCGGCGTGGCCAGCATGACCAATCTGCTATCTTAGTCGATTCTGGAGCTTTCGCCAGAACCCCCTTCTTTCTGACAATAATCAAACTCTGGCAAATGCTTAACAAGGCAGGAGTTTTCAAATAAGGCCCTGGTCTCTTCATTACGGCAAAAAGTAAAAGGTCCGCTTCACTGCAACCTCTTCATACTCATCACACTTAATCCCATCCAATTGGGCAACAGTCGCACCGCCCTCCATTCTGCCATCCCTTAAACCCAGCACCCTGGCCCCCCAGCTGTCAAACTCGACAACGAACAAGGCAAGGCCTAACTCCCTCTCATCCATCCAACACGCCACCGTGTCGTCTGTGGCATAGAGGTCGTCTCTCTCATGCAGCGTTGGCCGCCACGCCATGCACCACGACGCCGGGTTCCCGCCCTGAGAGTAGCTGAAAGCAAGATCATAAAGCGAGCCCATGCGCAGGCCTCCGGGGAAGGAGAGGACATCGGTAAAATAGGCAGTGTGAGCAACGATAACGCCCAGCTCACACACAGGTGGCTGCTGCACCAGCATGCGACGCCACGATGCCCCACTGCGAGTGAGTGCGGGCAAGTTCTTCCGGGCAAGAGGAAGGCGGGATAAGGCGGGTGGCTGGTGTGCGAAGGAGGCCCATATCGAGGGACAAGGGGTCGGGAACTCAAAGAAGGGGGCGAAGAGGGACCGGAGGAGCGGGTTGGGTTCACGTTTCTGCCTCTCTGCATCGGGCTGGAAGAAGAGATGCTGCCTGAGGGGAACTGAAGTTGAAACGAGGTGGTGCCATTGTCGGCAGACTCGGATAACGCTGGCGAGGAGGGATTGTTGGTCAATATCGAGGAAAATGCGCTCTAGGGCTGAAGGGGAGGTAAGAACCGTGTCCATCTCGACTCAAGTGTAGGCAATCTGCGAGTTCGTAGTGGTGGGGTCAGTCGGGGATAGGTTCGAAAGCATTCCTCCGAGCCCCACTTAGCCGGAGGTTGCCGTGCTTGCGGCACCCTGTTGCTAGGTAGGTAGGCGTTTAGCTGTCAAGCACGACTTGGACTGGAAAGATCGGGTTCCCCGTCAGAATGAAGCGCTCGGTCTTCACGTTTCGCCACTATCTCCGAGGCAAGGAGCGCAAGCGCGAGCAATGCTGACCTTTACCCCGGAGTGACTCAAATGGCGGCCCATATCCTGTGGTTGATTCCGAAACATGAGGCACAGTGCAGCGGGGATGGTAGCCCCGCCCCACCCACAGTCCCGCTTCTCGCATGCTGGAGTTGCTGATTGGCCCACAAGCTTCTTTGCTGGTCGGAGTTCGGGACCCCACACCACCCGGAAGTGGGTCGGATCGAAACGGGCGGACCCTCGGAAACCGGCCCTGTCAACACATCACCGAGACGCACATCTAAAGAACTCCTTTGAGAGAGTACTTAAACACCTACTCCCATCGGGAAACCAGTGTGTCTTCTCCCGTCTATGCTTTGTCCAACACAAACGCCGCCCACCCAAGCTTGTACACCCTTCATACCTACCTTGAATCAAACGCAAGCAAGATGGTCATCGCACACACCGGGATCAAGGTCACCAAGGACGACATCACCAAGGTGGCTGGATGGTACGAGAAAGTCCTCGCACCACTGGGCTACAAGAAGACCCGATCGTTTTACAATGGCCTTGCCACCGGGTTCAGTGACCACGATGACGGCAACGACGCCGACTGGTGGGTCTCGGGCGTCCTGGACGGCCAAACAGCTCTCTCGGTGACCGTCCCCAACAGCCACCATGCATTCATTGCCAAGGGTAAGTTCTCCTTCCACCTGCTGCTGCAAAGAGATAAATTGAGGACCTAACCATGACCCAGACCGAGCCGCTGTTGATGGGTTTCACAAAGCCGGCCTCGAGGCGGGGGGAAAATGCAATGGCCCGCCCGGGGTGAGAGCTCACTACGGGCCGAATTATTATGCCGCTTTTGTCTTTGATCCAGCAGGGAACAATATCGAGGTCGCCTACAACGGAGCGACGTAAGAGGTGGGCTGCAGTGGTGGAGTATCTGTTCCATTAGTGAGACGCCAACAAAAGATCGTCCAGTCGAATGACCGACTTCTCCTGTCTCTGCGTACCCACGGAACTCCCTTTCCAACCTTAAGTGCCGCGTATCCCTAGTCTCGTGGGTTTGATGTCCGGGCCTCTTCCACAATGACAGATCCGATACCCCAGGCTCACTATGAGAGAGGCATTTTTGGGGTAGGATCTGAGTTCTTGAGTCTTGAACGCAATTTGCGTCTCTCAGCGTATCTCGAACGTCTCTTGCTCCAGTCCAAGCAACTCGATATATTCAGCAAGAGCCCTGGCACCCATGAGCCCACCGACATGGGCAAACCCACTAATGGTATACCACTGCCCCCCTGCAGCCGGTCGTAATACCAGTGGGCATTTCGTCGACGGCGGGTATACTATAAGGTCACCAGATGCGATGTTTGCCGTCCCGACACCGAGGAAGCCGCTCGTGCTGATGAACGGTCTCTTCCCACCTGAACGGTTGACCAAAGCGATCACGAGTTTCATGATCGGGTGCTGAGCAGCGGCAAAATCCTCTTCCTGGTCCCTGGTTGAAAACCACGAATCTGGAATCACATTCTCTCTGTTAACCAGAATACTCCACATCTCGTCACAGCCTTCAGGCGGACTGTCGCCCATTGCGTAAGCGGTCAAGACTTCTCGCATTGCCCAGATGCAGTCTGTGGGCAGGTCTTGCGCACGGCCTGGGGCGTATGTCCGAAAGCCTGCGTCATGAATCTCTCGGAGGTCATCGGCAATGGCACGCAAGCTGGTAAGCTCTCCCGACTTCAAAAGGGGTGGGAAGAGGCGAGTTATCCTCTCAAACTTGTACCCACTCAGGTACAGAGTGTCCCTGGACACCTTCGCCTTGAGCGGACTGCCGAGGACTTGGAAGTCCCATCCGTTGAGAAAGGTGGCGTCGTGTCCCTCACCTTCCCTGTCGTCGCGAATAAGCGGAGGCACCCACGAGGGAAGAAGCTCGTCGCTTGTGTTGCCAAACGAAAACACCGAGGGGTCTTGGAATTGACCCATGTCGAGTTCCCACACTGCCGCCATAGCCTCTTTGAAAGCGTCTCGGTGATCCCTGTCGTAATCAACCACGATTCGAGCTGCCTGTTCGGGCGGAACCATGCCCAGAATGCCATATATCAGGTCTGATGGGTTGGTGGCTTCCCGCTGATCGAGATGTCCCAGTATAACCGAGAGTCGGATGAAGGAGCTGCTCTTGCGGTACATCCTCCAGGTTTGAAGAAGAATCTCATTCTTGTGGACTCTTCGGCGGCGGCCCTGCCTTACGGTAGAGCCAAAGTCGCGGTAGGATCGGTAGTCGGCCGTCCCAACCACCTCCTCGTCGACTGCATGCGAGAGCTCGGACAAGGCGCAACAGACGGAGAAGGTGACGGCCCTCGTTCCACACACCATGATGGGCTCCGGCTCCGGCAGTACCGCCTCCTGGATGGTCCATAACCTTGACCACCAGGATCGACAGAACAGGTTTGTTTCCGCGACCCAATGGGCACGCCATCTGTCAGTTGAACCAACGACGTCGAGTGCAGTGCGGCTTTGGCCATGATTCAGGGTGTCAAACAGCCAGTCGGTCTGCTCGTCGCCGTTGCCCAGCCACACTATCACAAGATTTGCTGAACGGTAAACATCCCCCATCAAGCGCACCTGGCTATTTCTCTCCTCGGTGTTGGCCTGGTCGATGCAGACTGCGTCAACCCAAAGAAGGGTCGACAGGACATCCATCAGACCAGAGGCATGGGAGCGCAGATGACGCAGGGCGCTTTCTAGGTTGACGGTGACGCTGATCTCATGACCATTTAAATCGATTGTGCATCGCGCAGAGGCGTCGCCCCAAGCGTAGGACAGGGTGTTGAAGACGGGTTGGTCATTCAGCGAGACGACCGAGATGGAAACAGCAACAGCACCTTCGAAGTTGCCGGGCTCAATCCTCAAGACGCGAATTTCGCGCTTCGAGATGTCAAGCTGTGTGAAAGGGTATGGCGTTGGTGCCGGCTCCGGCGCCACCGCCGCATGTCGAGACGTCTTCAAGTTAGCTGCCATCTTGCCGTGCCAGGTTTCAAGCTCAACCTGCGGATGCGGATAAGCACCAAGCCACGCCAAGCGCCCCTTCCCAGACCTGGGCAACAGTTCATCACCCAACCCCACACTCGGAGATGCGCACGGTGCTCGAGGGAAGAGTCCCCACCCTATCGCTTATCCGACCAACGTGAGCAGAGTGGCAAACCAACAGCCCATCACCAGACCTCAACGAGTTTCTGTTGGCGACTCGTACCTTGGCGGCCGGGACGTTTATCGGCATGGACCGCGCCGCAGGGCAACCTCAACCATCGAAGAAACCCTCGGACTAGCTATCAGAGACGAATCGAGGACCTAGAAAACGCAGCCGACAGGCAACAACCACATGCAACGACCGGGCAAAGGTGCCAGCAGCCATCCGAACCTGCTTCCCATGCCCAGTCCAGCTGGAGTCTCTGCCCTGTAGGTCGGTTGAGGATTTGCCACCTTTTCCAGGGCGGACCCACTGCCTCCCGGCTGGAATTCGACGTAACTCGTCCAGCTGCCGAGAACCTAGCCAAAAAATAAAACCCTAGGTCCCTGCCGCCAAGGAGCTTGCGGCGGGATCACCAAATGCTGGGAAGATTAGTGGAGCGCTTATAAGCGGGCACGGAGCCGCGATGGTGAGATAAACGTGCACCTTAACAGCAACGGCTAAGGGAGTTGACTAACGAAGCAGACCCCATTCGGGGAAAGGGCGCTCCACCGGCAAGAGGTTTCTAGAGGCCTGAACGTATTGTAGCCACATGTAGTGGGGAAAAAAAAGAAAATGGAACAACACTAACGAGAACACTGCAGAGAGCATCCATGGTGTGCTTCCTCCCTGCAGGCACTGGTCCACAAAGTGGCCGGGAATTTTTTTCCATGGGGTGTTGTCTCTCATGTGCACGTGGCTGGCAGGGCCCGATATCGAGTCGGAGGCGTCTTTCTCGGGGCAGGCGTGCAGCACCACATGTGCCAAAATCTCGGAGGAAACCGAAACCCCTGCCCTCCACCACCCGTCGGTGGGGATATCCCCTCAATGGCAACCGGCGAGGTGGGCGGCCAAGGAAGGTTGGATCCCGCCAAGGGCTCCCCTCGGTAGCTCGATCTGAGCGGCGTAACCATGGGCTGACACATTGGCAAATCTTGCCAAAAAACCACCGTCGCATTTTTATTTTTTTAAATTCCTGGCCGAGGATCACTACGACGCTGGGAAGGCGGGGCACCGTCTAAGTCCGTGAGCGTTGTTACTGGCGTGCCATTCGCACGGCCAAACGGGCCGCTCCCTAGGTGATTGTCCAAGCAGCGGCGGCGCTGACGGGTGAGGGGATTCGCATCCGTGGTGTGAAGGCCAGTGCGAGCGGGCCAAGAGGCTAGTCTCTCGCGCTTTGATGCTTCTTGCTGCAAACCATTGAGCCACTGAGTTTTTTCCAGGCGATCAAGATCCACTTCAGTGTCGTTGACGACCGGGGGACTGCACGTCGACAGGACCCCATTCCTTGGGAATTTCCTCGTTGTCTTTCCAGACCCGGTCGACGGCAGGCAGAGGCCCACACACCTCCAGCCAACTCCCTCTCGTCGTCTCCATCGTCCCATGGGGCCGCCAATGCGTGCTGGGACCTTCCTTTCAAACGGACTAGCAGCGGTCGTATCTATGGGTCTCGATCACGTCCCCTCTTTCCAGCTCCAAGTATAGAAGTCATGGGCCCGCCCCATCCAGCAGGATTTCCTTGGGTGGATGTCCATTGTTGATCGTCGCTCTCCTCCCCTCACTTGTTGCTTTTGCGAGCCTTTTGCTTTTTCTCCCCACGATCCCGATCTTAGCCTGCCTTTGCCAACCTCTGCCAACAGATCGGGCACAATGGACCCGAGTGCCGGCGGTGCAGGTGGTCCCCCCAGCGGCGGCGGCGGCCCCCCAGGGGGCTTCGCAGGCCCTCCCGACCCGAGCCGTATCCCATCCCCGCCGACCGAACTGGCAAAGACCATTGCCTACGCTCTTGCTGGTGTGGGCGTCACGTTAAACGTCTTCTCCTTCTTAGTCTTCAGCGCCCGCGTCTATGCCAGAACCGTTCCCGCCATCCGCCTGTCATGGGACGACTATACCATCTCCCTGGCTTTTGTATGTTTTTTTTTCTTTCTTTCTGACTCTTATCCCCCTGGCGTCACTCCAGCCCCTAACAGTGGGATTTGCCCAGGTCATGAACCTCGTGCACTCGGTCATGCTACTCATGGCGACACCCTACAGCTTTGGCGCAGACCCCCTGAAGACCACGCTCCAAGATGTCATCAACGGCAACAAGTACGCCATCATCTCGCAGCCCCTGTGGGCGTGGTCGATGGCGCTGATCAAAATCTCGGTCGCCATCATGTTGCTCCGACTCGAGCCGGCCAAGAACATGCGCTACTTCCTCTACTTCATGATTGGCATCCAGATTGCCACGGCCATCTACAACACGACGATCCAGGCCATCCAGTGCTTCCCCTTCGAGGCCGCCTGGGACATACTCGGGTTGATCAAGGACGCCAAGTGCCTGAGCCGCCCGACCATTGGCATGCACCAAATCATCATCGCCAGCGTCAACATCACGACCGACGTGGTGTTTGCTCTGCTCCCCATCAGCTTCCTGCGCAAGGTGCAGCGGCCGCTCCGCGAGAGGATTATCATTGGCGTGCTGATGGCGCTGGGTTTGTTTGCCTCGGTGGCGTCCATCATGAAGGCCGTTGCCGCAGCCAGCTTCGGAAAGACGGACGATCCCAATGCTGAAGGTATCACCATGGGCGCGTGGACCCTCATCGAGGAGCAGGTCGCCTTCATCGCCGCCTGCGTCCCCTGCTTGAGGGCCCTCTTTCAGCAGGTCATGGTCAAGATCGGAGTCGCCACCGTCCACGGCGCCACGGCCAAGAGTGGCAGCGGAGATGGATACTACACCAAGGGCCACGGCTTCACTGCCAAGAGCACCAACGGCGCGATTCGACTCCAGAGTTTGCAGGGCACGGGCGAGTCCCCAAGCGAGGAGAACATCTTGGACGGCGAGGGCAAGAACTCAATCTGGCGAACAACCGAGCTGAGGATGGAGGAGGAGGAGACGAAAAGCGTCGATCGGAGGAATGTTCACAAGGACATTGTGTAAAGGAACCAACTTGCATGGCTCTGTGCCCATGTCTGTCACGGTAAACATGAAGTTCACGTCTAGCTCTTCACTCTCTAAAGAGCCGTTTTCTCTCATCGCCCCAACTAATATACCATCTTTGCATTCCATTCTCAAGGAGAGGAGAGGCGGGCAAAAAGGGCTTCGTTGCCCTCGGTGACTTGCCCAATAAGTCAAAAAGTAGATGAATGACGAGAGTGGGATTCGAACCCACGCCCTTTCGGACTACGAAAGTCATAATCCATGACAACAATCAGGTAACCTGAACGTAGCGCCCCAGACCGCTCGGCCATCTCGCCTTTTGATAAAGGGCAGCGGCGGGATTCCAACCTGTATGGGATGTGTTGGGAGCTTCAGGGGCACAGTGAAACCAGTAAGCATTGCACACCCAAGTTGGATCTCGGCCTGGGGGATTTGTTGTTTCGGTACACCGTGCACACTCCGGACTTGAAGTGCTGGACAACTGTTCGTATCTTGGCCGTGGAGTGGACTCTGTGTACCTAGGGGAGAGCGGGGGTCAAGAGTAAGACCCAGGGGCAAACCCAAGTATAGGCGCCTGACTCCTGGATGGCGGGACAAGATAAGAAGCATTGACATCCACCCCGAAGAAAGAAGTTGGGATGAACTACCACGCAAAACATGGTAATCGTGGAAGCACTATTTTCAAGGGGTGATGGGCCAATTAAACGTCACAGTCAGGACCAATTGAGCTGTCGGCGCCAGGCAGTTCCGTCCCCGCGTCCACAGAACGACCCCTGGACCCCCCGCAAGCTGCCACACACGACACACGATGCACGGGAGGGCTTGGCATCTGAGATCGCGTATTCCTGCATGGGCCATGGCATCCAAGCCATCGCGAAACCGATTGGACAAATGTCTGCCGTGTGCCGAAAAGGTGTGCAGCCCTACGCGCACATGAAGCAGATGGCGTGGCTCAATTGGGAGCCCCTGCCTGACATTTTTTCCCATCGGTGCTTGTCATCGCATGTCCGGTCCTGGATGATCGACGACACGGCCCAGCGCCAGGCTTGGCCGCAACAGTTGTCGATTCAGATTCCCTCTCAGCTACCAACGCGGCCCGACAGGTGTTTGAGAGCTCGGCACCGGAAACCTAACCGCCAAATACCCGGCGCTCCCTTCGTACTTGCACGGCGTCGCCAACACACGGGCCATGATTTTCCAACCGACGCTCATGCTGCTGAACATGATCCCCCATGATGTGCGCCCCGCTGCTTATTCCACGTTGAACTTTTGCTGGCCCGCCGCAGCGGACCGGGCATAACTATACCTGATAAGACAAAGGGTCCCCAGGGGCGCCCCTCTCTCTCCCCCTGCTTGGTTCTCAGGCTCGGGCTCTATGAGCGCAACTTTTCGATATCGCCCACCCATCGACAACGATAGCGCTGCAGCACTTTGCTGTGCTGCGGCTTCATGTTACCATGGTTCTTCCTGGCCCTCTCATCGAGACCTGGGTGCTCTACAGCGCCGGGTCTCTCATCATCTTCCTGCGCCTTCTATGCCGATGGCGTATGCTCGGCGTGCGAAACTTCCAAATCGACGACTACCTGATTGTTGTGGCCTGGGTAAGTGTCCTGCATTGCGCTCACACGAGAGATAGCTAACATGGCCCAGTTGACTTACACAGCCATGACGCTGGCGGCCCACATCGTCGGGAGCAATGGTGATATCCACTCCCGGACCATGGCCGAGCGCGCAGCTTTGGCATCAGGGCCGTACCAGGACCAAGAATCTGTCATCACCGGCACCAAATGGTTCTGCATCGGCGTCACCACCTACATCACCTTCATCTGGCTGCTCAAGCTCAACATGCTCTTCCTCTACCAGCGCATCGTCAACGGCCTTTGGGTCGAGAAGTTCATCATGCCCACCATGGGGCTGGTCGGCATCACCTACATCTCCACCCTCATGATTCTCTTTTTGCCCTGCCGACCCTACGACAGAATTTGGATCGTCTTCCCGGACCAGGGCGAGTACTGCAAGCCGCAATCCTTCCTCAACATGGTCCCGCCGCTCGTCATGAACCTTGTAACCGACCTCTGCATCATGGCCATCCCGGCACCCGTTATTCTTCCCGTCCGCACCACCATTTGGCGCAAGCTCGGGCTCCTCATTCTCTTCTTCGCCGGCTTTTTCATCATGACAGCCGCTGTTCTTCGCGTTGTTTTTGTCCTCGTAGTACGTCCCTTAGGTTTCAATCTTACAGAACCATCCACTAACACCGTGCAGCTCGGCAATGGTGCAACAGCCGCCATCTGGTCCTGCCGCGAAGATGTCGTCGCCATCGTCGTCGGCCAAGCCGTCTTCATCCGCCCGCTCTTCACGCGCTGCTTCTGGTCCCGCGGTTTTGTCTGTCCCAACATAGGGGCGCCACCCAAGAAAGTCGCCCCGGGCACCCGAACTGAAGCTCTTCCCTTGGCCCCGACTCACCCACGGAAGGGGAAGAAAGACCCCTTCAGCTTGTCTGCGGCGCTGGAGTCGCACAACAGCGGCGAATCAGATCCAGACAAGGTAACCGAGTTAGATATGGAGAGTGTAACGTCCAATGAGACGGCCGGGAGGTCACTTAGTACTAGGGGTGGCCCGCCACCGCCCCCACCGCCAAAGGATGACCGTCGTAACACACTGGTTATCAGTGTAAGTCAGAGGGTGGAGGTGCAGACTGTCGAAAGTCCATCAAGGGGGCGACAAGAAGGGTTGGTCGGTGGGGACTATCTGGCTGCGACGAATAGGGCCGAGTGTTACGGTGACAACCCCGACGGGGAGAGAAGGGACGGGGGCCTAAGTAGGGGGAGGGGTAGTGTATGATGAGGGCTGGTTAGCATTGCGTGGGTCATGAAGGCGTTATTTGGCTTGGATACCTTATGGATTATAAATGCTTCTCTTCAGATAGTTGTTATTATGATGAACGTATTTGGTCGTCGCGATTTCTTCACCCCGAACCTCCATCTTTCTTCCATGGATCAAAGGTGTGACTCAACCCCCCAACTCGTCGCACATTCCAACCCAAACCCAAAGCACCTCGCATACCACCCCTGGGCCCAATAGCTCATCTCCAAGTTGTGCGGTGCCCCTTTCACCACTCCCCCTTCCACCCTCGGACTTGCCTCAAAGAGCGCCCTCATCTCATTTACATGCTCCTTTGTCGCCTTCCAGTAGCAATCCCTTTCCGCGATCCCAAACATGACAGGGACCTTCACATCCTTCGCCCACTCGTTGCGAATCCGCGGCAGCCAGACGGTGTGAATATCAGCAACCTCTTGGAATGG
Organism: Immersiella caudata; assembly: GCA_030512335.1. Taxonomy (NCBI): domain Eukaryota; kingdom Fungi; phylum Ascomycota; class Sordariomycetes; order Sordariales; family Lasiosphaeriaceae; genus Immersiella; species Immersiella caudata. Next base: position 6,098,160 of record JAULSU010000004.1, on the reverse strand, counting down.
GAACTTCGCGTTGAGCCGCTGGTGGTAGGCGTAAACGGAGGGGTCGCATGTTCCCGAGGGCATCATGATGGTGTTTTTTACCTCAGCGGTGAACTCGAGAAACTCCGGTGGTGGGGTATTTGCGTCGGGTTTGGGCCCGCTGTCAGGTATGAGCTGGATGCCGAAGCCGGAGAAGATGATTCCCGCTAGAGGGTAGGGGCGTCGAGTTCCAGGGGGGTGGGAGGCAGCGAAGTAGGAAGCGGCCATGATGGCAATGGGGGTCCCGAGGCTATGACATAGGAGAACAAGGGAGTTGCAGCCGGTGGAAATGCCAAAGGTCGTCCACAGAGCGGGAAGAATGTGCTCGTGGAGGAATACCGCGTGAGTTTCAGGGTCAGAAGAGTTGGGCGGAAGAGGGTACAGAGACGTGGAACCGGAGATGCCTGGGCGGTTGATGGCGATGAAGGGCACAGATAGGGCGTTGCATGCGAGCGCGGCCGTGTGGTTGGCGTCAACGTCGAAATAAGAGGCTGAGTAGCTTCCGCCGTGAAGCCCAACGGCCAGGGGCCTGTGCTTGGGGGTTGTCGGAGATGGACCAGGGATTTTGCGGAGACCGGTTAGGGTGGCCCCGTTGCCCAGGGCGAGAGTGAAGGATTCCATCATGCGAATGGAGCGTCTGAGTAAACTGGAACCTTGGCCTAGGTCAGGAAACACCAGGCCTCAGCACTCCAGGTGCTACTTATGTGGGCTACTAGGCGATTGTCAATGAGTTCGGATTTAGGGGCACCCTCCATCTCGGCACGAGCCCGAAGTAGCAAGACCGACATCTGCAGAAGTGCCACAACAAAACGCAACGGGTAGCATTGTGCGAGTTCGTTGTGCACGGGTCCTCGCTTAGGTGCCACGAGTCCTTATGCTGTTTGCTGCGGTAGATCTGATTCCCTAGGTCGGACTCCTGCCTTCGTCAGCCGAATCGAAAACCGAGCGGTTTGATCCAGCATCCCAGCTTAGGGGGGAGAACGTCTAACCTCCGAAAGGGGAAAGCCGACTACCCCCCGCTACGAGACTGCCTATAGACGCTTCCCAAGCTAGTTACGATGCCTGCTGTGACAAAGAAGCCTATGCATCTTGCCCGCTCAAGACACCTTCCGTTGTTTGGCCGAGATGCAACCCGCAAAATACCATGTCCTTCAAACTTGGAGGATACTCCCTGCCTATCACCTTCTCAAGGCCCTCCCCTCCCCCCCGTGGTAGCATCCTCGAGGTACCAGCTTTTGCAAGCTCGGAGACCATGGGTGCCTTGAATATCCTCTCTGGGACAACACTATCGTGATCTCCGGCAATGGCTCTGCAAAATAGATTCCATCGAGCTTTCCCTAGAACTTTTTCTTTCCAGTCACCGTGGGTTTAGCTCCCTTGAGCCTGCACAAGGTTTCCTTGGTTACGCTGTCCTTGGTTGCGACCTTTACTTCTGCAAGATAACTACCACGGTGTAGCTCGCCGAAGTTCGTTCCTCGAGGAATCATGAGTAGGAGATCGCATAGGCACATCTCGGTGTGGTGAAATAGATCGAGACACAGAAGACCCAGCAAAACGAATGCATGGGCAGTGGTGTGGCAAGGGTCCTCTACTTGGAGTGGCTGCCAATGAGGCAACCGACCGCTCGGTTCAGCCCGCTGGTTGAGGAGCAAGACAAAGAACCCTGTAGCCAGAGAGTCTGTAAAGCATCGTGCGTCGGTCTTAGTGAAAGGTTGCTCCATGTCCGCCGTGCAGTTCCAAGGCTGTAGGAGGGACATGTACTCTGTCCATAGGGTCACAGTCCGGTTCAGGGGCCCCGGGATGGAAATCGTGCCTGGCTTTTTGCCGTGCTTCAAACGCAGTTCGAGTGTTTTGAGGGATCCATTTTCTTCTGCCGTAGTGTAGTATCTAGTGGTGCGAATCCTGTGAGAAGTGGACGCGAAGACTTCCATCAATGAAGTAAATCTCCGGAGCGTGAGGAAAAGGGGGTCAAGGTCCAGATCATCCAGGTAGTGGGGACTCTGAGAAAACTTGACCGAGATGTACTCGTTCACATATGCTTCTATCAGGCTCTCCCGGAACGTGGTAGAATGGCTCCACTGACTCCAGAATATGCTTGAAGAAGAACTCAAGGTCATTGGGAATGCTGTTGAGTCGACTCCAGAGATCTTCAAATCCATCGCCGCCGATGATGATGCCTTTGCGGAGGAGATCTTTGACGAGGTAGACCCAGACGAACACCCCCTTGGGCCTGGTGGGTTATTTCATCAACCAGGTCGGGCGCTGGATGTATGCCCCGGGCCCGTAATCAGAAGATCCATGTTAGATTCGAATCTATGGATCTGCGACTCAACAAAAGCCCGAACGTCTCCTTGGGTCAACTCGTGAATATAGAGCTTTTTCCCCGGTACGCTACCTAGGTACATCTCAAGGATATTCTAGGGACAACTTGAGATGCACATCTCGATGCATGGTAGCCGGCAAAGGTCGGCCATGCTCCGACAGACGCCAAAAAGTGTCACCTTCAAAGTTGTCGAGGCAGTCGATGAAGAAGTAGAAGTGAGTGTTGAAGGCCTGCTGGCCCCCTGGCATCTGCAACGTTGATTGCAGCTCCTGGAGCGACCAAGGCAGCCCGGCGCCGCGGATGGAATCCCTGTCTGCCCAACGGTTCTGGCAGACAATGGGGATCAACTCGGCAGCCTGAGACAAGACATCGTAGAGCAGGATCCGCAGACGCCCCTCGCGCGAGTGCTGAATTTCTAATCCGGCATTCTAGAAGAAGTGCTTCGCCAAAACGAGCTTGGCGGCACCTGATCAGCGGGAAAGATGTTTGGCCGTCGATGCGTGGCTGACAATAAACTTCATCAGCGTCGACTTCCCAGAGCCCGGCTTCCCCGAGATGTAGAAGATGCCGTCCCCTGTCCCAAGCCAGTTGACATAACCATGTTGTCGAGGGCCATTGTCCCCCTCTACCAGCTCGCTGTGAGGCCTGGAGAGCACCCATTGGAAGGTTCTAGCGTAGGCTGCAGTGATAGTAGCGTGTTGAACGCATTTCTGGCTGAAATTGAGGTTGGCAAGAATTGACTCTTCCTTTGCGAATTTTCGTTTTTGGAAAGTGAGTTTGTTACCGCCGATGTCAACACTTGGACTTCATCCTACCTAGGTGAAATTTCGCACCATGCCAATTTCATCGGGGTTGGTAACGGCGACACGCTGGGAAATCACAGCTACCTGACCAGCCAGTTTCGTGGGCTTCCTTTCGAGGCGGTCGAAATGGTCAATCCTTTTCGAGCGCCAAAGTTCGTCTTGGCTATGAGACGCCGCAAATAAGCGCTCGAGTTGTTGGCGTTTTCACTATCCACGTCGTTGAGTGACTGTACCTTGAGGAGAAACGGGTTAGGTCAACTAACCTGGAGATAGCACAGAGGTGTAGGGTCATTTGCATCTGGCAATTCCGAATGCGCTGCCGTAGATCATCCACGTCCTCGTTTTTCCCCGTGTCGTATAAAGCCTTCTCCAAGCTCCTCCACCACTTCGCCCTGGAGTCGCTCTTGACAGAAAGTCTCCGAGTGATGTCCAGGAGCTTGTCACAACACCCAAGGCAGGTCGTGCAACCCTGGAAGCGGCCGCGTCCTACAATGTTTCTCAAGTACAACATCTATTGTGTATGTGCATTACTCCAGCCCATAAACCCCGTGACTTTCATATCCCCCTGCCAGAAGCCGTAGCAGAACCGTATGAAATCCAACCTATGTGCGCCTGAATCATCAACCATCGTACCATCAGACATCACTGCATACCCGCCAGCGTCTAAGGCAAACCCTGTGGTGGGGCTGCCGACCATGTCATCACAAGGCAACACACCACATCTGCACTGCCTCTTCTAAAAACCGAGCAGCGCGGTTGTCGCAAGAAATGCCCCGAGCAGTCCTCCGGAGGGGCCGAGACGTAGCCCATCGTTTTTATCACCAGTCCTACGGGACCCATGACCGCTACTGGGCAAAACACCAGTCGCCTCCTGGCCGAGGTACCACGCACCAATATCAGTGAGCTGGCCATCAGCACTTAGCAAGGCGCCGTTCGGGCCGACATTAGACACATCACTGCGGAAGGACCCGAATATCGAATACCGCTCGACGTGGTCTAAGCGGTCGAAATACTCGGCCGTGATGTTGTAAAAGGCTTGCGTGCTGGCCAGATCTTGGTGGTCCAAGTTGTACTCGGTGATCCACATCGTCTTGTTGGGGAAGCTAAGACACACCATCAGCACTGGTGAGACTTGGGCGAAGAGGAAGGTGAAACCTACGCAGCAGCATACTGCCCCATATGGCTAGCCAGCGCCTCAAACGTGCCGTACCAATGGATCGTGACAAAGTCATATGTGCAGTTCTTCCTAAGGCTGCCCTCGCTCACGATCTCGGAGCAGCTATCCAAGAATGTCTTCAGCCAGGCCAGCCCGTCTGGCGCGCCCGTGCATGCGGGAAGTCCCACGCGAATCCCCATCTCCCGTAACGGCTCGATATTTTTCACCCAGACCTTCGCGGCATGCTCAGGATCAATGTTGCTCCCGCCATACTGATGGGGGCCGTCGGGCTCGTTGAACGCCAGCACGTTCGTGATATTAACCTTCCTGTCCTGGACCAACGCTTTCATCTGCTTTAGAAAGGTCGTGTCGTCGGGATCCTCCGGAGCGCCCCAGAGCATGGGCACGAACTCGAAGACGGACTGAGAAATCTTCGCATAAACGGGCGACGGGTTCGCCTGGTAGTTGTAGTACCACGTCAGGGCGGACGGCTGGCGCGTCCAGATGTGGTCGTCCCCCGGATATTGAGGGTCTGGCACGTAGACCAAGCCCCTTTTCGGCGACGTCGTGGGCCCCGCGGCAGCCGCCAGAGGCGGCGACAGCACGCTGAGCAGGAGGAGGCCGAGCGGTGCGATCGAGGAAATCATGGCTGCGAGTTCGCGGGAGTGCGTTCGTGACGTCGGTCGTGGCGGACGTCGCCCGTCATGCGCTTGGCAAACCCGGCGCGGGCACCAATCGATCGGGCTCGGTGATCGACGCAAACGAAAAGAAAGCGGTGCAGTTGACTCGGGCGATGCACTTGACTCGGGCGATGCACTTGACTCGGGCGATGCACTTGACTCGGGCGATGTACTCAGGGCGGGAAACGAAACCTTCCAGAATAAACAGCAAACCTGCCCCCAGAAAGAAAATAACAAGTGTGGCACGCCGCGAGGTCCATATTGACGTCGACAAACCACGAGGTGCGGCGGCGCCTCGAGGAGCTGAAAGATTTCCAAGGTCGAGCTTATCGCCACGGCGTCTTGGTGCGCTGGCCAGCTATCTGTGGCGCCTCGGCACCCCTGAATATTTGCTGAAAATAGCCACAATGGGGCTCGACCAGCCGCAATATTGACGCCACACTACAGCACAATCAAGAAGAAAATGGAGAGCGCGCAAGGGGGAATGCACCACATACGCCAAGAACACAACTCTCAGTATGGGAAATTGCAACCGCAACGTTAGGTAAATAAAGAAGATCCCACTGCACAAAATATTGTTTGAACCTCGACCTGCTAGTCCAGGGTTAGGGTCAACATCGTCTCGAGCGGGGCATTTTCTCGGAGTCTTTGCGTCAGCATCTCCAACGCCAAGCCGCTAGCCAGATCTGTCACAGCCGGAATGCGCCTCAGTTCTTCCGTCACAGGTTTTCCCTCGCAGACATCAGAGGGAGCGTTCTGCAGCAGGATTTTGTTGTTCAGCTGCTCTGCGACACCTGTTCAATCGGACAAGATCGCGACCCCAGACTTAATTGAAGAAGACCGGCCCTCAGATGCCATGTGCCAGCGCCCCGGATTAGCACCCGTAGCACAAGGGCCTGAGAGGGCTGTGGCCAAATGGCGACTCAGCGAGCGCAACTGCCGAGAGAGGAGGCGAGGTCTCTTCTGTTAGGGGCTCTGAGTCTGGGCGTCTTGGCCAGGCACATGCACCCCGGATATCGGGGCGGAAAAGCAGCCGGGTTCCTTTACCCCAGATGAACCCTTAACACCCGCTACACGACAAATCAGGTCCGTCCAAAACACCCGAGAGTGCCTCGGCAAACCCCACATCACAATGGCTGCTAGCCGTCGTCTGCGCTCTCCGATGCGATCCGTCGACAGGACAGCGGCCACCAAAGTTATTTGAACGCCCCTCGCCTGATCCGCCGGTAACCTTTTCTTCTGTGCATCGAATTGTCCCCCATCACATAAACTCCATTGACACAATGGCTGTTGAACGTCTCGGCTCCATCCTCAAGCACCTGTCGCCTGGCAGCCCGCTTTCGGCTATGTGAGCTCCCCGCGCCGTGACTTCCTCCAATTGCGCTGCTAACCGCTCGCGGCCACAACAGCACCTCTAAAAATGCCGACGACATCGTCATCACGCTCGCGATCCGCTCGCCACTCGCCAAGGCCAGGAAGGGCGGCTTCAAGGACTCATCAGTAGAGTACCTCGCCTACGCGATCCTCAAGGAGGTCAAAGAGCGCAGCAACCTCGACCCTGCTCTGGTCGAGGACATCTGCATGGGCAATGTGCGCAACGCAGTTCCGTCTCACCTTTTGCATCTGCAGCCCCCGGCTAACAACCACTTTGTTTCTCCATCCAGGTCTCCGATGGCAAGGCAGCCTACAAGCTCCGCGCCGCCGCCCTCTCGGCTGGCTTCCCGAACACGTCGAGCGCCTACAGCATCAACCGCTTCTGCTCGTCGGGCCTCAAGGCCACCGCCGACATTGCCAACTCTATCTCGGCCGGCAACATCGAGGTCGGCATCGCCATGGGCGTTGAGTCCATGACCATCGGTGGCGACGCCCTCGAGAATCCCTTTGACGAGGAGGTCACAAAGCACTCGCAGGAGTCGCAAGACTGCATGCAGCCCATGGGCTGGACCAGCGAGAACGTCAGCCGCGACTTTGGCATCACCCGCGAGGAGATGGACAAGTACGCCGCCGAGTCGTTCCAGCGCGCCGAGCGCGCCCAAAAGGCCGGCCTCTTCGACGACGAGATCGCCCCCATCAAGACGCGCATCAAGGATGCTAACGGCGAGTGGAAGGAGATCATCGTCTCCAAAGACGAGGGTATCCGACCCGGCACCACCGCTGAGACGCTGGGCAAGATCCGCGCTGCCTTCCCGCAATGGGGTCCCACCACCACCGGCGGCAACGCCAGCCAGGTTACCGACGGCGGTAAGCCTCCCCTTCCACCATTCCCCCTCTTTGCCTTCCCCTGTACTGACATGCAACCCACCCAGCTGCCGCCCTCCTCCTTATGAAGCGCTCCACCGCTATCCGCCTCGGCCAGCCCATCGTCGCCAAGTACGTCGGCTCTACCGTTGCCGGCCTCCCCCCCCGCATCATGGGCATCGGCCCGACCGTCGCCATCCCCAAGCTTCTCTCCCAATACAATCTCACCCTCGACGACATCGACGTCGTCGAGATCAACGAGGCCTTTGCCTCCATGGCGGTCTACTGCCGAGACAAGCTCAACATCCCATGGGAGAAGATGAACCCCAAGGGAGGCGCCATCGCCCTTGGCCATCCTCTTGGCGCAACGGGAGCACGACAGGTGGTCACAGGGTTGAGCGAGCTCAGGAGAACAGGGAAGAAGATCTTGTTGACTTCAATGTGCATCGGGACGGGCATGGGCATGGCGGGGTTGTTTGTGAATGAGATGTGAGCATGACAGGCAACGGTGGTTGTGTGTCGGGCTGGCTTAGAAGAGCACAACGTGTTGTACATATTAGTCAAAATGTGACGAAGGTAGAGTACTGAGCGAGCAAGTAAATGTTGGTCTGATACACATGTTAGGTTCTTGTCTGCCAGCAGCCTTGATCCGAGACGCAGTTCGGTGACGGTCATTCTGCTAGCAGCACCTCCGTTTGCAAGACAACATCATGACATATGTGGAAATTTGTTCTATCATAATGCCCACCAGAACGCTGACATGACGCCGGAGACGTCACCACACCACGGCCGCCCTTGCAAAGTGTATTATACAGAAATCGCTGGCTATGTGGGGAGTAGCGAGGCGCTGACGAATTAAGCCAACAAACACAAGTATCATTACCACCACCACCACCACCACCACCACCACCGTGGCACATGACGTGTAAAGCAACCAGGGTCTATCTCCTTACAACCCCAAGGCTCGTACTACGCATCGCCGAGTTGTTCTAATAATTTATCCACGACCTAGTGTTGTCAGCGCCACGATATACAGTGACTTGAGAGGGGTAAAGAAGGGAGGAACGAACATGTTGCTCGAGCTTATCGTTGTTGGCCAGGACTTGCGCCAGAGCCTTGAACAGTAACAATTGCTGCGAAGGGGGGAACTCAGTAAGTACCGTCTCTATGACGTCCTGGGCGTTGAAGTTCGGCATAGCGATGAAGGTGTGGTAGTAGACATATGCAAACAGTCCCATGATGAACTGGCAATCCATACGGTCCGTGATGCCGCCATGGCCGGGTATTGAGTCACCAAAGTCCTTGATCTTGAAGGTCCGCTTCAGCCCCGAGGCGAAGAACCCACCGAACGGCGCGATGAGGGAGGCGAACGTGGCCCAGAGGAAGGCATGGATCTGCATGGGCGCCATGGTAATGCTGAACTTGTAGTTGGGAGGGAGAAACAGCAGGTCCGGCGTCGTGTACTTCTGCGGAACGAAGACCGGGTTCGGGGTGCAGTCCAGACCAGAGAAAATGTTGGCACCGAGGTTGGTCGCCGGGCAGATAAAGTACGGGGATCGGAGGAGCAGGTTGGTGAGGAAGACAGCAAAGATGGCCGTCATGACCCAGGCTCCCACGAATCCCTCGACCGTCTTCTTCGGGGAGAGCTTGATGAGTTGGGTGCGTCCGAAGGTGATGCCGCAAATGTAGGCAAAAATATCATTGGTGATGACCAGAGCCGCGGGCAGGAAGAACCAGATCATGCCCTCAAACACGTTGTTCATAATAAAGTGCGCCTGCACCACAATGATGATCAGTGCCATGTGCGTCCATCCAAAGTTGGTGAACTGGAACTTGTAGCAGCCGGGGCGGAGGGTAGCGACGAAGAAGAGGAAACCTGTGTTGCTGTGTTAGTCAGAAACCAGGCAAGGCGGCTTCATTGGATCTTACCGAACATGTACAGTACAAAGCTGATGAACCGATGATGTGTCGCCAGCGGCAGAATGGTTTTCCCGACGAATACGATGTGCTTGAAGTAATAAATAACACTCTCGCCGTACAGAAAGTACATGGTGGTGGCTAACCAGTACCAGTTGAGGCTCTTCGTTGACTGGATATCGCGCGCGCGGCTCGGAACACTGGCAATAGCGATGACCTCCTTAAAGGACACAACTTGGATCGCAGTAATGATGAGGATGATGTAGACGTGGCCCATGAAGAGAGCAGCGAAGAAGCCGCCGATCATGACAAAGGTCCAAAATGTCCTTGTTATGAAGTTGGCCTTCTTCTTCTCGTACTCGGACTGCGGTTGCTCCTCGATGAGCGGCTTCTGCGATACGGGCGGGTCAGTATGCGCCAGGCTTGCTTTTTCTTCCAAGTTGGAGGAACGTACTTCTTGGATACCATCGAGCGCGGTTCCCGACCTGGAGGATGTTGGGGAGCCGGGCTCGTCGCCCGGTTCGCTGAAACTTGCGCGGCGCCCATCGCCAGACTGCTTGTGGGGGAACTTCACCCCGCGACGCGGTGCCATGGCGCCAGATGTGGTCTCAGGAGGGTATGGAGTGTTGAAAACAAGAAAAACCGACCAGCGGTGGTGCGCGGTGGTTTGCGAAGAGCGGCCGGGGCTTCCGGGCTGGGATGCGGCGGGGAAATGTTGCTTGTTGTCAGCTTGACCGCAGCGTGCGTCTGCTCTTGGCCTTCGGGGCGCGCGTCGGAAATTGTCGACGAAATCGTCTGTGGAGAGAGTTTCGCGGTCCGATATATGCTCGAGCGAATGTTGCGACGCAGGTGGGATTGGCGTCGGCGCGTGTCGTCCCTGAGCGAGCGGCGTTGGGCCTTGTTGCGGGTGGGTGCGTTTGTTGGATGATGCTGCGCTTGAAATTTCGATGGTGTCCTACGTCAATCGTGGCTTGGCGAAAGGACGGCAGGAGTGGGGCAGTTCCGCGGAGGCGCAAGTGGCTGAAGATCTTCAGCGGTTGAACCGCAACGACGCAGCGGAGAAATACGCCACCGAAGACAAACGCGCATGTCTGTGATGATTTGCAACGTGCAACTGTTGAGAATGGCCGCATTTACGTATGCGCTACACAGTACGTTGTCTGGCAGGGGGTGGATGATACTCAGCAGAGTCGGACGCCTGTCGCGGCTCACGGCAATGGCTTCAGGGGGGTTCATGTTCCCGACCGCATCTATGATCCTACTCCCCCAGCTTCCCCCCCAAATCCAGAACCCAATACTCTCTGGCTAGTGGAGAATCGCAGTTAAATCATCAACAACCGGCGTAAAGTAGCGGCTACGACAGGTAGTCGGTGGGTGATGTACTTCCGCCAGCAATCAAATCTTGCAAGATCACATGCAAACCAGCGGGTTCCCAAGGCTCCCTGGGAAAATGCCACGCCGAGACCTGGAGCGGAACGCGGCGAAATCTTTGTTCCGGTGTCCCCATTTGAACTGTGTGGGGCGGCAGCGCAGACGCGCCAAAGCTGGAAGCGCGTCACTGCCAATCGCGGGGCACAAACACCAACGACCCAGCAACGATCTCGCAGCAGCGGCAGCCTAGAGCTTCAAGGCCTGCTGCAACACCTCTCGAAACCCCAGCACAAGGTCTCGCGCAATCGCCCTTTCGATGGCATTGGCATTCGAAGCGGCGCACACAAGAATCGGCGGCCATGGATGAGTTCTCGGACGACGGATTCGACGACTTGGACGACTCCATTTTGCAGGAGATCGAGAACAATGCGCTCCAGTTCACGCAGGCCCAAAAGCTCGCCCAGTCGCAGGCGGCCCCAACCCAACCTCTAGCGTATGAGTACGGCGTCGAAGATGACGACCTCGACGACACCGTCGTCATTGACGAACGGGATCTCCAACCAGCCCGCCCAGGCGTAGCGAGCGCCCTGCCCGCCCAACAAGCTCAGCGACTCGGCGTTGGTCTCGCCGGAAAACAACAATGGAACCAACAGTTCCCCCGACTGCCCGTCCCCCCTCAACCTCTCCACCAACGACCGGCGTACCCTGCCCGCCAACAGCTCCCTCCGCCGCGATCACAGTTTTCGCAGTTTCCTTCCGCCCTCGCATCGCAGCGCTTCCATCCCACCATCCCCCAGCGCCCTGGGCCATCACAATCCCAATTCTCTCGACCTGCGCCGCCTCCCGTCACTCGCCCCTACCCCGCACAGCCATCCCAAGCTCCTCACGGCGCTCACAGCGTTGGTCCTGGACAACACGGGAATATTCTCGCCGCGTTGCAAGATAAGCTTGCTGCCTTGGAGACGGAGCTTACAGCTGCCAAGGGAGAAGCTGCCATTCTGCGATCGAAATACGAGAAATCCAACGTGGCTCACGACGAGGAAGTCGCCCGGTTGCGGAGACAAAATGCGGAAAACGCTTCGAAGCAGGAACGGGCCATCGAGGCAGCTCTCGCCGCCGAGCGTTCCGCGTCCACCGAGCTCCAATTTGCGCGTCAGGATCTTAGAGAGGGCCTGGGTCGCGCCAAACCGCGGAGAAAGGACGGTTCTACAACGCCGAAGAAGACAAAGTCTTGGGGAATCGCCGACGGCTTTGACGGTATCGAGATGACAGGCAGTCCGAGCAAGCTGCAAGCGCAAAAGAGGAAGGACACGGCCCCCACCGTTGTCGCTCAGGGTGAACGGACGCCATCCAAGGGCAAAAGGAAGCGTCCAGCGGTGGACAGCCCTACATTTGCGCTTGAAACACACTCGGGTGATGGTGTCAGCGAGGCTGTTCCCCTTCCCCAGATCAAGGCTGCGCTACCCCGTCAGGCATTTGTTGGTCGAGGCGATTTGTCTCTTGATGTAAGTGTCCCATGTTCTCATTCCATGAGCGCCTACTCATGCCCCGTGACAGTTCCTTAAGCTTGCCCTGGACCACAGCATCGACCACGACCAACCCCTGACTTTCGATCTCTTCTCCCAATTCTCGTTCCCCTCAGACCAATCTCGGTCTTTTGCGACAATCATCTTTGAGAGGCTGCCAAGGATGGGCAACGCTCAGGACCCATGCAGCCTCCTTGTCGACTTTGCGGACCTGTTGATCGACATGTGGCAACAATGTCTGAAGGAGAGATACCACTTCCCAATATTCTACCTCGGCACCCTCCTATCTTTCACCTTGCAGCTTCATGCTGGCGGTGTGGCCCCGCGCATCATCTCGTCGCTCATCCCTGTTTGCACGACAACTTGCCGTCTAGTAGCTTTGCCGCGGTTCAACAGTATCGATGGCGATATTTCAGACCACCCCGACAGCTTCATTCGCCAGCTCTCCGCTGACTACACCATACCGCAGACTATGACGCTGCTGAACTTGGCCGCGGTGGGATGTTTGGCGCCACCCATTGACGATGCTGAGTCGAATCCCAACAAGCAGTCCCCCCAGGCCGAGTTCTGGAGGACTGTTGACATGGAGTTTGTCATCATAATGCTGTCAACGAAACAGCCGGAGGAATGGTGGTTCCCCATGATATCCCTGCTCTCGACATCTGTTCTTCCCACCAGCCTGGGCCCCATGCCAAGTCCGATCTCATCGCCGTTTGCGAAGAGCAATGATACCGAATCCTCCAAGCTCATAGCCGAGGTAGCCAACGCCATCATCGACCGCGTGTCCGTCTGTCTTGTGGAATTGCCCCGGTGGGCGCCCCTTGGCTCAGCTCTGGAACTCCGTGTGCGACTCGCCATCTTGGACGCACTCGTGCTGTTCACTTCCAGTCCTTTCTGCTTTGACCGGATCGCCCGTTGGGATGTTGCCATCCAACGCCTCGTCACCGTTCTTTGCTGGGCTATCGATCAGTTGTACGATGTCGACTCGTCATTTCCCTTCCAGGGTCCCGGACAAGAACCTCCGCCTAAGGTTGATTGCCGAGCGGCTGAGAGTTTCGTCACGGCAAAGGAGTTTAAAGATAGCTTCGGTGATGATGACTTCGGCGAGGAGACGTTTATGGAGCTGGGCAAAGGCTACCATCGGGACGAAGAAGAAAAGCAGCTGGAGGCGTTGTTCGAAGGGCTCGAGCTGGAATCAGGTGATGACGATGCCTTTGGTCAGCACACACCATCACTGTTGTGCCGAATCATATCTCAGGCGCTCCTGTTGCTGCACGCTCTTGTCACCGACCCGCGGACGTCGGATACGGTGGATATGACAAGGCAGCTCGCGACTTCGAGTGGGGGGTCTCAGAGATATCTGCTGGCGTTGGCGAGGCTCAGCTTTGCGGAGGAGGATCTCGTTCTAGAAGCAGGGATTGATGCAGAGACGGTAGAGAGGGCGCATGCGCTCCTAGAGATGGCTGTCACGCCTGACGAAGGCGAGGAAATGGGGGATTTATTTGGACCGGTTGCGTAGATACCCATGATGATGTTAAAATTGGTGGCCAACGACTCGGCCCTGGCTGTATGATATGTGGAACATGAGCTGTGTTTAGACATAAAATTAGACACCAGTATCGGATGGGGGCTTTAACTTTTTGATACCTCTTGCCAGTGTCTGAAAGTAAGAGCTCAAACTCGAAATTCGACCCGGGCAGCGTTTTGTCTATCACTGAGAGTTTCAAGTTCCGCTGACAGGACCCTGCAGAATCTCATTTGCACCGTTTGCTTTCCTTTGCCTTGAATTGAGACGACCGCCAACAGACGGTTGTATTGTCGGGTTAAAACAAGACTCTCCCCATGCACTCGAAAATGGCGCTCCGGTAACTTCGTTTATGTTTCCGTAGTATCAACGGGATGTCCACCCTACACCCACATCGAACCCATCAGCAAAAAGAAGCAAATCAGAAGCACTCAGCTATAAGCTGAATCAAAAGCAGAAATCAAGCCCGGGTTCAGTCCGGAAACCTTCAGTGCGCTAGACTGAGGTGATAACCAACACACCACTCGACCACGTGTTGTCTGTTTCGATCCTGCTGCTCGCGGACACTTCATCCCGGGCTTGAGGCACGCAAACATAATTCCCAGGGTCAGTCTGTGAGCTCAACTCGCTTCCACAACTCGATCCAACGCATCGACCGCCTTCAGCACCGCACCCATCGGCGCATCCCTATCAACCCCAAGGTCCTCCAGAAAGTAACCTCTCTCAAAGAGGTGACCTTGCCCCTTTGCCAGAAAGTGTTTCGCCTTGCCCCCGAGGCTTTTCACAATAGAAATGCACACATCAAGATCAACATCGGCATCGGCATCCCCGTGAATGAAAATGGTGGATGGCCACGCCTTCAGCTTCTGCTCATCAGTTGTGGCCCAGTCGAAGCCGGGATCGACTTCGCCGACCAAGTCGAGAAAGAGGTTCTCGTGTAGGTAGTAGTCGTAGAGCAGGCCGCGGTTTGGGTCGGATGTGAAACCCTCAGGGAGCTTTTTGTCCGGTGTGAATGTTGGATTCTTCTCTCCGGATGGGAGGATTGATGCTACGGAGAAAATGCCCGAGGCATCGAAGACGTGTCGGCCGACAGTCACTGGCTCGGACAGGTACTGCGAGATGTCGTCCTCGGTGATAGGCTCTGACGGGATGAGCGTCGACGAGTTGAAAAATTTATGGCGGAAAGTGGGGATGCCGGTGATGGAGAGAAGGGCTAAAGGAGGAGCGGTGAGATGATGGGCGATGAGGGCAGCGAGGAAGAAGCCAGCGGAAGCACCGCCGGTGATCACCTTCCGGGGACCCTGGGAGCTGCCAAAAGACTGCGCAAAGGAGTAGGCTGCCCGAACATCGGCAAGAAGGCCAGAACCGGAGACCTGGGGAAGTAGACGGTAGCTTGGGCAGAGGAGGGGCCATTTCCGGTGGAAACAAGTCTGCACTAGCCATGGAGGAACCATGTTTCGCGCGCCGGCGGTGAGACCCCCTGAATGGAAGAAGAGGAATACAGGGGTATTGGAAGGATAGTCGGCCGCATCGTAGACGTCGCACTCAATGGAAATGTCGTGGACGGCGATGACGTGGTTTGTTTTTCGGATGGGGGCGTTGGAGGCCATCGTGAGAGGGAAGGTGGGCGGGACAATGACAAGCAAGGAAGGAGACGTCGAGAGCGATCAAGTGGGGAGATTCAATTCGCATTTTGGACACGAGCTGCGGCGGGGGGCATGCCTTTTGAAGTGCGGCATCCAGACGGTCTAGCAATTCCCCGTCTTACGCGAAGAAGATGGCTGTCCGGTTGAATCGAGACGCGCCGCATTCAGGTACCACCTCACCTCCTTCTATCCGCTGCAAAGACCTCAACGTCAGCGCTTCAAATGGTGGATGGCTCCTCCCTTTCGGCCCCGCAGGCGACACGCCACAACGCGGTGTCACGTGGTGCGGGGTAGGCGGGGCTTTCTGCATTCCGCCCCAGGCCCCGGTCACCCCGGACCGCCAAGTCCTTGACAAAGTCCTCGTCCCGTTCCTCGCTGCTGTGACTAAAATGTATCAAATCGACCCACTCCCTCCCCGTCCTCGAGCGCTCCGACCCGAAAGCCAATTCTCTTCACCGACCATTCGTCCATGTCTTCGCGGAACGGCCTGAGTTGACATTGACGCTGGTGCGACCGGCTTGCCGCTTCACGCCTCTTTATCCAGAGCTCTCGCTCTCGCCGCGCCGTCGGATGGCTGCGGCTCAAGAACGTCAAAACGTGGAAAGCCAGCCGCTAAGCCCCGGGCGAGGTTGAAGCCCCCCCGATCTATCAACCGGAACCCCTATTACGTCGAGACTCCGCCATCGCTCAATGGTCTACCCGAAGGCGCCCTCGAGCTTAAATCCTTAACCCAACGCCCGACACCATGTCACGACCGAGTCCCTTCACGTCGGCGTCGCACGACCATGCCCCGACCAACCCGAGTGGCCTGCGACAGAGCCACAGCGCTGCCTCGTACACCTCCCTCGCCGATGCCGCCGAAGAACACCACAATGACAGCCCTCCGCTTTCGCCGCGATCGCCGCCCCCGGCTTCGAACGAGGCAAATATCCCTGGCTTTAGCCTCGCGGGTCCGAGCAGGCAGGCCGAGACGGCGACCGAGACAACATCGCTGCTGGGCTACCGGGAACACGCCCACGACGGGCCGTGCAACCACGGAACCTTTTCCCCCCGTCCGATGAGCCCGACCGATAGTCTCGCCGCCGACTCGCACGTTTACTCGGGTTCGGAATCGGACGGCTCCGTTCCCGCCATGGACGGCGTGCTTTCGTCCGAGGCTGGCAGGAAGCGCAAGAGCTGGAAGAAGCAGCTGGCATCCCGGATGAAGAGCAAGAAGATGAGCACTTCGAGCATTCTGGCCAAGCGCCACGGCTTTAAGGATTCCACATTGATGTGCGTGTTTGTTGCGCTCTCGGGTAAGAACAATTGCTGACTCTCAACTGTAGGTACTTGTCGTACTACCTTCCGGTCCTGGTGTGGGCGCCCGAGTACAGCTGGTCGTACTTCAAGGGCGATTTCGTCGCGGCGCTGACTGTGGCCGGCATGTATGTGCCCATGGCGCTGTCGCTCGCGGACAATCTCGCCCACGTTCCCCCCATCAACGGGTTGTATTCATTTGTCTTCAGCCCGTTGGTGTACGCCTTGCTGGGGAGTTGTCCGTCCATGATTGTTGGCCCCGAGGCCGCTGGGTCGCTTCTCGTGGGCACCGTGATCAAGGGGAATGTCGACGCGGGCAAGGGTGGTGACAATGACGCAGTTCTCCAAGCCACCATATGCGGCGTCATTGCCGGTATGGCTGGCGCTATGGTGTTTGCGGCTGGCCTCGCCCGCCTGGGCTTTCTCGATGGTGTTCTCTCCCGGCCGTTCTTGCGGGGATTCATCAGCGCTATTGGTGTTGTTATTGCCGTGGACCAGCTGATCCCCGAGCTCGGCCTGAACAGGGTCCTTGAGGACAAGCCTGCCGTCCGCCATGGGAGCAGCGTCGACAAGCTGCGCTTCATCCTGGGGAACCTGGACAAGACGCACCGTCTGACATTCACCGTGGCCGCCTCGAGTTTTGTTGTCATAATGGTTTGTCGTGAGATCAAAAGGCGTATGCAACCACAGTATCCAGGCGTCGCATACATTCCGGATAGGTTCCTTGTTGTCGTTCTTTCGGCTTTCCTGGCGTACTGGTTCGACTGGGAGGGTTCGGGAGTGTCGGTCCTTGGCAAGGTGGAGGCGGCTAGTGGCCATCTCTTCACTTTCCGGTGGCCGTTCCGTCCATCCAACATGCCTTATATCCGCGATGCGATTGGCACGTCGTTCTTGATCGCTCTTCTGGGCTTCTTCGAGTCTTCGGTGGCGGCCAAGAGCATCGGCGGGACACCGGAGTTTTCCAAGATCCAGCTGAGTCCCAACCGCGAGCTCGTTGCTCTCGGCGCGGCCAACCTGATCGGGGCCTGCTTTATGAGTCTGCCGGCGTTTGGAGGGTATGGCCGAAGCAAGGTGAACAAGTCAACTGGCGGCAAGAGTCCGGTGTCTTCGATCCTCTTGAGCTTGTTCACCCTCATCACCATTCTGGTCTTGCTTCCGTACATGTACTATCTCCCGGTATGTCCCGTCCCCGTTGTCCCCAATTGGTTCATTGTACTGACTGTCGTAGAAACCGGTCCTGTGCTCGCTCATCAGTGTCGTCGCGTGGTCCCTGATCGAGGAGTGCCCCCACGACATCCTCTTCTTTCTCCGGATCCGTGCATGGCAAGAGTTGGGCCTCATGTTGATCATCCTTCTCTCCACTGTCTTTTTCTCCCTCACGCTTGGTATGGCCATCGGCGTCGGTCTTTCTCTCTTGCAGGTCATCCGCCATTCGACCCGCCCTCGCATCCAGATTCTTGGCCGTCTTCCCGGCACGAACCGGTTCGAGAACGCCGAAGCCAATCCTGACCGTCTCGAGTTCATCGAAGGGTGTCTCATTGTGAAGATTCCCGAGCCCCTCACTTTTGCCAACACGGGCGAGCTCAAGACGCGGCTGCGGCGCATGGAGCTGTACGGCACCAGCCTGGCGCATCCTGCCCTCCCGCGACTGCGAAGAGAGGATTCCAACCGCAACATCATCTTCGACATCCACGGTGTCACCTCTCTCGATGGCAGTGGCACACAGGTGCTGGAGGAGATCGTGCGAGACTATCGCCAGCGTGGGGTACGCATCTTCTTCAGCCGTGTTCCAAGCCGGGACTCGGATGTGTGGTCGTCGTTGGAACTTAGTGGGATCGTTGAGTTGGCTGGGGGAGAGCAGCATTTTGTCGATGATGTGCATGAGGCATTGAAGATGACTGAGGTTGAGGAGGCAGTGCTTGTGGAGTAGAATATGATCTGATGGCAGTCATGGTGATAGAAGACAGAGATGAGGTCGACATATATTCGCGTTTGCATAGAGTTGGTGTTCAGTGTTTGGTAGACTTTGGCTGTAGCATTTTCATCAGCGAACGGGATCATAGTTTTTAATATAGCGGCCTGTTTGATCTTACTGGTGTCTTCCTCAGTCGTTCTCAAGGTGGCTTGCGGGCCACGTCTGGCATGATGTGATGTGCGCTCTGGCTCATGGCTTCCCGTCCGGCTTGATATGTTGGAGTGCCTGAACACAATTTCAACAATCGGGTATGGTGTAGTGGCTAACATCGCTGACTCTCACTCAGCAGCCCGGGGTTCGATTCCCCGTTCCCGAGTTTCTCTGAATTTCATATTTTTGCTGCAAACTCAATCGTTCTGCCCGTCAACCCCTGCTGGGCATGCAGGTTGTTGTGTTCCTAAGCTCATGAGATTAAACTGGCATTGCCCCTTTTTCTTGGCGGCAATGTGTTGATAGCGAACACTCCCCATTTTGTGAACTGACAACATGGAAATTTTCAGCAGCAGAGGTACGCAAGTGTTCTTTGCTCCCCTCGGGTTGTCAACTTGGGGGAGATGATGATATATTTCGAGCAAGTTCTACCTAGTACAAGATAATGGCTCGTGATCGCGACGACGGCTGAAACTTGGGGGAGAGAATGCCTGAGGTGGCCAAAAGCGCTGCCAAGCCGCAACGCCTTCCGCATTGGTTCGATGCGGTGAGCGTGTTAGGCTTGGAGGGTGCGTTACTGAAAAGTGGGACCCAGGGCCAGCATTTTACAGGGCCGAGACAACCATTCACTTTTCTAACAATCAAGCATCCTTACTACCACTACCAACCAATTCAACAAGCGGTAACGAGCTGCCTCAAGCGCGATATCCGCACCCTCACATCAACAAAGCAACGCTGCCTAATCCACCCCAACTGTCACCTTCCAACCTCCATCTGAAAAAATCGACAGAACTAATAAAGGAATATCTCGACGCTTTTCTTTTTCGACATTATACACTCGATCAAAATGACACCCCCCACCCCCCGATCCCGCATCCTTGGCGCCCTCCTCGGCGTCCACGCCGGCGACTCCCTCGGCGCGACCCTTGAGTTTCTGGCATGGGAAGAAATCTCCACCAAATACCCCTCCGGTCTGCGCGAAATCATCGGCGGCGGGCACTTCTCCTGGCCCGCCGGCCACGCCACCGACGACACGGATTTAACCCGCGCCGTGCTGCTCGCCTACCGAGATATTCGCACGGGAAAGGGGCGTCCCAGGGGTGCAGATGTGGTCAAGTTAGCGGCGCATAACATGGTGGATTGGTATGATGGCCGGTGGCCGGGACGTGTGCGCGGGGAGACGCCAAGGGATGTGGGAGGGGCCACAGCGATTGGTATCAGAAGGTTCAAGGGGAGTGGAGATCCGGCCACGAGCGGCGCGGGGGAGGGGAAGGCGGGGAATGGGTCGTTAATGAGGTGTATCCCTACGGGACTGTTTGTTTCTGAGACGGAGAAGTTGGTAGAGGAGAGTGTGGCGATTTCGAAGGTTACGCATGATGATCACCATTGTGTGGTTGCTTGTGCGGCGTATAATGGGATTGTCAGGGCGTTGTTAGAGGGACGGGGGGTGGAGGAGGCAGTGGAGGAGGGGAAGGGTTTGGTCGAGGTTTGTGTTGAGAGCATTGGAGGCAGCGCGAAGGTGGAACTTGTGGGGAAGAGGGTTGAGAATGCGATACAAGCGGGGAAAGAGTTGGTAACGGTCAAGGAACTGGCGGAGAAGGGACCGAAGGTGGCCGCAAACGGGTCGAAAGTGCTTCCCTTCAAGGGGGCAGGCTATGTGTTGGAGTCGCTTACCATTGCCGTGGCGGCCTTGGTGGACCCGAGGCCGCTTGAGGACGTGCTTGTGGACGTGGTGAGAATTGGGAAGGATACTGATACGAATGGGGCAATTGCGGGTGGCCTGTTGGGGGCGAGGGACGGGGTGGAAGGGATTCCGGAACGGTGGAGGGAGAAGCTGCAGTTTGGCAAGGAGTTTGAAGAAGCTGTGGATGTGATTCTGGCCACTGAGAATGTTTGAGGGGATAGGAATTAGTCTTAGGGTTATTAGGTAGGTAGGTATGTACACGAATAATCAACCCCTGGCTGACCCCTATTTACAGGTAGTCTCCCCTTATTTCTGGCACTGCGAGTACCAATCGTTGCTGTACTTGCAAATGCCCTCGGCGCAGCGAGTAGGGCCAGTCCACCCATTTCCACCACATTGACCCCAGAGAGGAGCGGTGCCACCACCACCACCGCCGTTGTTAGGGGGGTTTGTGACCGGAGGGTTCGAGGGTGCGCTGCCGCCACCAGAATTGCCACCAGTCCAGACAGCGTGCTGGCCAACGTTGGTGTAGGGGTAGCGGGGGGCGCCGTAGATGAAGAAGCGCAGGGCAGGATCTTCACGATTGTACAGACCGGGAATCTGGACCATGGGACTGGGACGGCCCTGACCGCTGCCACCGACCTCGATCTGGGCGCACTCGTAGTAGAACTCGGTGTGGGCATCCTTGGCGCCGTGGATGGCGATGTGCTCAACACGAACCAGGTACTGGCCGGGAGGGGTGTCGCGGGGAATGGTGAACTCGACCGTCGACAAGTCCCAGGTGCACCAGTCCTTGTCGTTGAGATAGCCACCCGCGGGCTCCTTGCAGATGATCATCTGGTGCACCTTGAACCAGTCGCCGTCTCCACGGTACTGGCGGACATCGCCGGGGGCCTTGGACATATGGATGGTGAGGGGGCCCGGATGCTGCATGGTGGCGTAGTACCACAGCTGGAAGCCCAGCCTATCGCCCGGGTTGACTTTGGCCACCTTTGTCTTGCCGGCGTTGTTGAACGAGCCCGAGTTGCAGCGGAAGTCGTCGCTGGGCGTGAGGAACTGCTTGGTGGGCATGATGCCGTTGCTGTTCTCCCGGATGTACTCAAAGTCGTTGGTGAGACGCCCATTGATGAGGAGCTTGCTGAAGCGGTAGTGCGCCTCGGCCGTGTTGGCCGCTGTGAGGGCCCAGAGAGCGATACCGGCGAGACTGAACTGCATGTTGGACAAAAGGGTGAGAAACTGAAGGGAGCGGTTGCTGAGGCCTGCTGTTCCAGTTGAGTTCAGGGGCGAGGCATTCCCCCTTTATACTTGAAGTTTTGAACCATGTCACCATTCCGGGTCCTGGAGGGCTGAAGTCAAGAGGGGCAAACTCCAACTATGTGGCACCATAGTGAAAACTATCATAGCGTCCCATTGTCGCCTCGTCTACCCCCGCAAGGTGGTGTTGATGATAGGCGCGGATGACAATCTGATCTCTCCAGGCGAACCTATTTGCCTTGGCGGGCGCTGAGAGATGAAATGATAACCCAGCAACGTGCAACGCTGCGGCAAGGTCGTCTCCCTCCGCAATCTCGAAACGGGCGTTCCCCGGCGCGGGTCCCGGACCCATCGATCGCCAAGCCGTTTTTAACTGGAAGCGAGCCGGGGCTAACACGCTGAGGATCGGAGCCGAGTGCCGCTAACACCGCAACTGAGCTTGTTCACTCCGGCAGTTGCTCTGCAAAATGGGTGGTTCCACCTTCCCCAGGATTTCAGGTCCATGTTGCCTGGAGTGGTGCTACCAAAGACGGGGGTTCCATGCTACACAACAGCGCGAACGGCAGCGGGCCCAGTGCTCCCGAATGAGCGTGGCGACGTTACGTCCCGATGCCAACCGCGATGCGCGCCAATCGCGTCCCTGGTGTTGAACAAATCGAAGTTATCACTACCGGAAGAATTCCCATCCACGAGTAGCAGGTCTAACAAGCCTTCTGGGCGGTGGCTGTTGCGTCTGATGGTTGTAAGACTCGATGGGTGATATTTACCGCCAGAGAAAAACCCATCGCGTCTCCCAAGCCCGAGCGAGCGAATAAGGGGCGTCGCCGAAAAGCGGGGCTTCCTTCGCTCGCAGACCGCCATTCTTCTTGAGTCTCATTTTGCCTTCATCAGATTCCTTGACCCATCCCATCGCTTCTATCATCAGCCCCACAAACCACTGTTATCAGGCAGGTAATCAGCAAGAAGAACAATGAGTTCGCGGACATCCAAGTTCCGCTTAACTGCCGTGGCCGGATTCTTCTCGCAGGATGCTCCCACTGGTCCTTCCGAGACGGTGAATTTTCTTCCAAACTCTCTCACTAACAGACAGAGCCTTGCTGACCTGGCGGTAGACGACTCTCCCCGGATTGGGGCTGATCAGCCAAACCTATGACACCGACGCCGTCTATGACCCAAACCACGAGAAGCCGGACTGGGAGCGATTTGTGCACTACCTCAACCACCTCAACAAAAGCACTGCTGCAAATGTCTCGTACAAGTTGATCTACGCCGCCCGCCATGGACAAGGCTACCACAATGTCAAGGAGGCCGAGGTAGGAACAGTCGAATGGGAGGTGAGTTACCCCTTTTCTTTCCCTTCCAACAACCACTCGACTAACCTCGTCGACAACTTGGACAGCGCTACTGGGCTCGACTCGACGGCGATGGCCACACTACCTGGGCCGATGCTCACCTCACTCCAAAGGGTATCGAAGACGCCCTCGCCATGAAGACATTCTGGGAAACCTCATCGTCCAACCTCAAACTTCCCCTTGCCCGCCACCACTACGCCAGCCCTCTGACTCGTTGCCTCCAGACCTGCTCCATGGCCTTCACTAATCTTGCCGTGGCACCTGGTGTAGAGAATCTCCCTTTCAAGCCCATCATCAAGGAGATGATTCGGGAGCGCCTCGGCATTCATACATGCGACCGTCGCAGCCCCCGTTCTGCCATCACCACGAATTTCCCCGAGTTCACCATCGAGGACGGGTTCTCCGAAGAAGACAAGCTGTGGGTGCCTGATGTGAGGGAAACCCTAGCCGAGCACGCTGTCAGGATCGAGGCTTTCCTCGAGTACTTGTTTGGCAACGATGAAGAGCAGATTGTCTCGGTGACGGCGCACTCGGGAAGTATACTGGCACTGTGGCAAGTGATTGGGCATGAGGAGGTGAGGGTTGTGCCAGGGGGCATTGTTCCGGTGTTGATCAAGGCCGAACTGGTGTAAGACTCCCGCCGAATATTCTGACCATACGTTATATCTTTATTATACATCCTACCCGTGTCGTCTTGACCCCGTTCTTTTATCTCATGGGTTAACAGATATCATCTCCCCTGAAGTCCCCCGCTCAGGCCTCCCTCCTCGGGCGCTGGCTCGCCAGCAGTCCAAGTAACACTCGAAATTGGCGCCGACCAAGTATAGCTCGGATCCTCGGTCCCGCAAATGGCCAGATCCTGAAACTTTTCACATGCAATCTCGGCATTGACCGTCGTCGTGGCAACGCCAGCAAACAAGATCCTAATCATCGCTTGTTAGCACACCCGTCAAAACGTCACGCAGAGTTCATGGTAACACTCACGGATGCCTCACGTCCAAATCCCTACACTCCCAATTCGCATCCAACACCAACTCTTTCTTGGCCGAGTCATACTTGAACTTGCATTCGTACGGCCACAGCGGCAGTCCATTCCCGCCATCTGTGCCAACCTCACATTCATACCACCCGCTCTCCGTCTTCTTTCCCTGCGTAATCGGCATGGGGTATTGATACCGCCTGTTCTGCGTATCGAGAATGACATCGAATCCCACGATAGCGTCTGTCGTCGGAACGGCAACGGTACCAGCACCGCTGGCCTTGCCTTCAATGACAAAGTTGGAAAAGGTCCATTTGGGGCTGAAAATGGACGAGATGGTGCAGCCGTCGGTGCCGGGGGTTGGGTCTTCGATGGAGAAGGGGGCCAGGACGGTGGTGGAAGAGACGGTGCCTGAGAGGGTGTAGTCGGTGGGGAGCTCGCAGTTGGTTTGGCTGTTGTTTCCGGGGAGGGAGCGGCTGGTGCAGGTGAGGGTGAGAGGTGCGGAGCCGGTGGCGGAGATAGACATGCTGGGGTCCATGTCAGTGATTTGGTGTCAGGGGGGAAGGGGGGATGAGAAAGGAGTACAGGGGAGGGCTTACGGTCTTCCGGGGTCGGTGTCGTCGCAGTACCAGGTTTGGGTCACGGTGAGTTGTCTGGTAGCAACGTTGTAAGTGGCCGCAGTAGAGGTGCTGTAGCGGCCGATGGTGGGCGACTGGAACTCGAGACCGGCGCAGTTGAGGTTGAGGACGTCAGACTTGGCGTCAGCGTCTGCGAATGCCGTGCAGCTTGCGTCGTAGCCAGTAGCTTGGTTGATGAGGAGGAGACTGAGACTTCGCTGGGCAACGCTGTTGACCCCATCCCCTGTTGCGTCGGAGTAGGCTACTGCCGAGACTGTCCACTTTGGCTTCTCAGATCCGGCGCTGCAGCCGGGTGTGCCGTGTCCGGTCGGTCCCTCGAAGTAGATGGGGGTTATCGCGACCGGGGCGATGAGGGAGCCCTTGACCAGAACCTGAGGGTTCTTGGCTGTGATTTTCCCGTCCGCTTGGGCGAGCCGCAGCGAGTTGTTGCCAACGGCCCAGAACATGAAGCTGGCGACACGTTTGTCAGTTTGATACTTGTCCAAGATCCCATTCCGACTTACCGCTCGCCACCGGGCCTATCGTTGCAGTTCCACGTCTCGTTCAGCGAGACGACTGCCGAGTTCTCACTGAGCTCGATGAGGGCCTTGAGACTCCCAGATGCTGTGCAACTGCCCCCGGTGCACTCAACGGTCGAAGAGACGTTGGATGCTCGATTGAAGGTCGTGAAGGACGTCTTGCCACCCGCCGATGAGAAGTTCGCAACAACCCAGCTGGGAATGACAAACGATTTCGCCGTGCATCCCGCCGGCGTCGCAGCCGGAGGCGGCCCTTGAGCAGACACCAGAGCGGCCGAAGCCGCCAGGAGGACAATTGGCGCAATCATGATGGCGTCAGATCCGGAATCAAACTGGAGAACAACAAACGAACAGCACTTCCCGGATCAGCAGACCGGTATAAAGGGTCCCCCGCACAGTTATACTCCTCGATCGCAGACTTTCGCGGTCAGGGACAATTCCGAGTGCGGAGAAAGCCCACCATCCATCGTGATGGGCCCCGAAATTATCCTATCATGACAGGCACACCGCGCAAAACAATATACCCATATTAAGGGCGGATTGGAGAAAGCAATTTACGTTCGCATTATGGCACCGTACGGACATGCGGCTCTTCTGCCAAAACGCGGTAGAAGCCTTCTAGAGCGTCCCGGAAGAATGTGGCACGGCAGAATGACAAGGCACTCGTCCTTGACCCCAAGACCCGGTTTGTTGAGCCTTGCTAGCCTAAGTCCGGAATCCTTCGATTCTCGTACTTTGCGCGGCTTGTGTCACTATCCAGATGCAGGGCGGCAGCGTTCCGCGCTGACCGCTGGGTCCGCGGGCCGGGGGATTTGCGGTTTGACAGGTCTGGGAACAGATCGTGTCTTGGGAGGTTCCGGGGCTGAAGTGTAGAAAGTAATATACGCGGAAGCTGCCGAGACCTTGGGCTGTTTCGGTGAGAAATGAATGACCGGTGGCTGCCGAGGTGGTAAGCCGGCTAAAGGGGCTGAGGGTCATTTCTTTGTGCTGAGACGGGGGACGTAACACTAGAATAGACACGACCCCTCTTTGCACAATGTTAAACGTACAGAGTTCAATCGAATAGCAAGATATCATTGGCAACTCTGGGCGAGATGATGGGAGTTGAATCGCTAGCTTGTTGCACTATTGGACGACAACTCCCCCTTTTCCGCGCAGCAGCTCTGTGGCCCTGCAGCGTCGTATGTGTCACGGTTGGAACAAATGCAAACCACCTGGTTGGCTCTACGTAGGCGCCTACTTTTCTTTGAGGCCCTATGCAGTAGTCGTCAGTCCTTCTCATCTGTGTTGAGCTTCTAGTGTCGCAGTTTCCCTTCAAGCGCGCCACGAATGCGACTTGGCCGTGTCATCGATGCAACTCCAACAATTCCGGATAATTGGCTTGAGGGACTAGAGCTAGTCAGACCAGCCCCTTATAGTCGCCTATGACCCCGCATCCAAAAGGCTCCCTTAGGGGCTGAGTTGGATTCTCTCTTTGTTTTACTTCGGCCTCGCTATCTCACAACAATGAATCCAGCGTCGTTTCTCGCCCTGTTTCTGTCGCTGCTTCTTCAGTCTAACGCTGCCCTCGGCGATTTCAAGCCGCAACCTTGCGACTGCGACCCGGAGTTGGCACAAACAAAGGGATTGACCTGCGATGAGTGGTGTGGAAAGCGATGTTTGCACTACCTGAGATACGAGGAGCGCATCATGGACTTGGTGGATTGTCTCAACTCAACCGTAACAGCTCGGCTGAAGAATGCCTTTTAAGAGCATCCGCTGACGTCCAACAGTGCGTCATTGACTCTTCCGGAAACCAGCCATATGGAACGAAAAAAGGGGTTTGCGATTGCAATTGCAGAAACGCCCGGCAAGTGGGGAATCTTGGGCCAAAAAGAGAACACGATGACAAGGGCATTGCTGGGACAACGGAAATCGGATTGATGTAAATACAACAACATCAGTTCGTCTCATCAACCACATACACCAACTTCTTTCCACTGACCCTACCCTCCCTCATCGCCTGCAGCCCATCAAACACGCCAGCCAACCCACCGCTCCCCACCTCCACTGGATGAGGCTTTACCTTCCCTTCCGCAAGCAATCTCTCTGCCAGGGCCCAGAATTTCTTCCCAAACTCGAGATCTTCCACCTTTGCTAGGAACTCGCTCATTCCGCTCAGCCCGAAAGTGAAATCCTCTCCCATCACAGTATAGCCCAGTGTAGCCATCCCCTTTACATCCTCCCTTCCCGTCTCGCAGCCCCCGAGAAGAAAGCAAACCTCGCCTCCCTTGGAACCAATGGCCTGTGATGTAATTTCGGCGCTCTCCTTGGAGGAGATACAATCGAGAGCGAGGGTGAGAGAGTCATTGGTATACTCCCGAATCTTCTTCACTACGTCTGGATCCTTGTAATCAAATGCAGCATCGGCACCGAGGGCCTTGACCATGTTGAAGTTTTGCGGAGAGCAAGTGGTGACGATGGGCGAGCAACCCGAAAGGCGAGCAAATTGGATGGCGAGGGTTCCTGTAGCGGAGCTGCCACCGTAGACGAGGAAGGGGTGGTTTGCACGGGTGCCCGACTCTGGGAAGGGGAGACCGAGTGCCTGATACATGGATTGGCCGACGGTGGTGATGCCTACGCCGAGGGAGGCTGCGGAGGTGATGGACATGTCGTCTGGGATCTTCAAGGGGTCAGCAAACGTGTCAAACAGTTATAGTAAAGGTCTGGGCGGAATCTACCTTGGCCCAAAGGTCGCCTTTAGCAACGGCATATTCGGCAAAACAGCCGTCCTCGGTTTGGACCTTGTTTCCACCGTGGGTGAAGGCGGCAATTCTATCCCCCTTTTTCCATCCCTTGGTCACGTTGGGTCCTACTTCTTCGACGACGCCGGCAAAGTCGCAGCCCACCGTGCAGCCAGGGGTAGAGATGTAGTAGATGTGCTTCCTGGAAGCATGTTAGATGAATGTGAAGTGTTTGCGAGATTTGTAGTGTTTTATTCTCACCAGTCGGTTGGGTTCAGCGCGACAGCCTTGACTTTGGCCAGGATGTAGTCATCTCGCAGAGCGGGGATGGGCACCTCTTGAATTTCGGCCTTGCCTGGCCCGGTCATCTTGATAGCCTTCATTGTGTTTTGAGCTCGGAGGGGCACGATAGGGAGATGGCTGTGAACGGATTCAAGGCAAGTCTCCCTGTCTTCGAAGCCGACTAGGTCGATTCAGCGTTTAAAAAGATTTCCGCGATGTTATTCAGTTTGAGTCGTTTAAGATTGGGGAGCCAGCCTTTTCAGTGCATGGATAGCAGGCGTCAAAAACGCTTGTACCGGAGTTAGTGCCTTAGCTCCTGCTGCGATGTCGGAAATAATCAGGCTGAAACGATGATTACCAAGCAACGACTTACATATCAACCCGACTTCAGAGCAGAAGTCCGAGTCCTACAGCGAATGTGGAAAGGGTCTCTCGTTTCCAGAGATCGGACCATGTTCTCTTTGGCTTGGGGCCCCTTGGCTGAGGTTGATCTGGGCCCACTTCCAAGTTTGAAGCTCCGAGTCAGTCTTCAAACATGCAGGTCTTTTGTACCAAGCTTTTCATCAATAGAACAAAGGGATCAGACCATCTCAAGTCACAGCCCACAAGTCGAAGCCCGCAGTTTGTTTCATTGCCCAATGTACCTCGTGGTCTAATTCCTAGTTCAAGACCGAGTGCATCAATGGAGGTTGAGCTTTTGGTGCCTGCGCACCCGCATGCGATTTGTGTTCGGCATCGGTCCAACTTGACGATGCGGAACTATCCGTTGGAATGCGAGGTTTCGGACAACAGACGGATGGGGAACGTCATGGGGTTGGAAAAGCGGGGGTCTCTAGATAAGCTGATCCGCATTGCGTCGCGTTTCTCTCGCATGCACGGTCAGGAGGTATCCGAAATCATCGCTCCCAGCTACTAAAAGTAACATTCAAAGCGCTGCCGACATGGCCACTACGCCGCTGAGCAACGAGGGGGCGGGCCGGAAGACGGAAGATGGCGATGGACCTCCGTCTGTGGCATCACCTCACGCCAAGAACGCCAAGCCCTCGGACTTGACGTCGCCGCTCATCACATCCATCTCATGGGGGCGCATCAAAGTACATGGTATTATTGAGGAGCTCAAGGACGCCAAGGTGTGGCCCGGAGGGGGCCGGGCATGGGATTGGGGAGAAACCGGCACTCGACACAATCCCGGCATTCAGCTTGCCGACGTTGAGGAACTTCTCGAGCATGGCGCTCAAGTCGTGGTCCTGTCCCGAGGCATGGATGAGCGGCTGAGGGTTGCGGATTCTGTTGTCAAGGCGATTGAGAGCCGTGGAGTGAAGGTGCATGTAGCTGAGACTCAGGCGGCTGTGGCTATTTACAACGAGTTGGGCAAGGAGGGCATTGCCGTGGGGGCTTTGTTTCATTCTACTTGTTAGAAATGTATCTGGTGTTGTTGCTCTCACACCACAAGTCCTGGCGACAACTTCCTTCCATTCAAATACTTCCTATTCCGGCTCAACATCACCAACCCGACGAAACCCGGCCTGCACTTCCCGCTCTTTGTCTCCCTTTCCAATTTCAACCTCCCAACACGCCACTTCCCACCTTTCCCCATTCCCATCTCAGACACCTCACAAACACAAGTCAGACATCACAAGACAAGTTCCGAATCACCACCATGACTAAAGAGGGCACCCTCACAGCAGGTCACGCCTCCTGCGACCTCTCCGTCTTTCTCCGCCTCGGCGAACTCATCTGCGGCGCCATCGTCCTCGGCCTCCTCGGTCGCGCCTTCTACCTCATCCGCCAAGCCGGCGTCACGGATCCCAACGGCCGTCTCATCTATGTTGCCGTCACCGCCGCCCTTGCCATTCTCTACTCTCTGTTCTTCACGCCCCCGCTCGGTTATTCGTTTTGGTTTTTCCCGATTGACTTTTTCTTTTTTGCCGCGTGGTTGGTTGCTTTTTGCTTGTTGGAGACTGTGAGTGTCATTCTCAGTGCCTGCAGTACCTGAGGGAGAAGGCTGACGTGTGGCAGTTGACTGGAATCAACACGTGCAACTCGGAGTGGTACACCACGTACTGGGGATACTACTAGGGACAGTGGTATGTCGTTGGAGCGCCCGGGATCAACGTCAATTGGTCAGGGTGCTCAGCGTACCGGACCGTCCTGGCGTTTTCGTTTGTGGCGTGCTTCACTTATCTGCTGAGCTTTCCTTTGGTGAGTCTACTTCCCAGCGATCAAGGAAGAGGGAGAACTGACAGCGACAGGGCGTCTATTGGATAATCGAGCGTGGAAGGATTCACGATAAGCGACGTGGGCTCTTCCGGTAGGTGCTCTTGACATGTGGGTTTTGGCATCCGCTGATGAATGATCGTGATCGCAGCCGGAGACGCATTTTTCGGAAAACGCAAGGGCACCGCGGCCGCGGCCAGCGTTGGAACGGGTGCGGGAGCTGGTGGGGTCCTGGGAAGTGGGGCCGCCCCTGCGGCTCCGGCCACTACCGCCGAGCCGACAACAGCCGGTACGGGTCCGGGACCGACAGCAACCGGCACTGGCCCGCGATTGAGGGCAACGGGAGATGCGGTGCAGAATCTCTAGGAAGTTGAAAAGGTGGTTTTTATCTGGGTACATTCGTCGTCTGGTTGTCTCATTTTGAGAGCTCCTTCGGGACTTTGATGGTTTCAATAATATTTAATTGTTAATATTCGGATGTTGGAAATTGCTTCAGCTACTTTCACCCACGCTGATACGCACGAAAAGAGTTTTTTTTTGAGACCGGAATAATTTAGAACATGCGTGTTTTGTGTCTTTCGAGCCCCTGCTGCTGCCGTGCATGGCTAGAGGCTTGAGTTCCCTGGCCTCCAACGAGTTGACGACCTCACGCATTTAGCATAGCATGAAACTAGATCAACTGCCGTACGTTACTCCCGATGCCCTACAAGAAGCTTCACCCCTTGACCCCGTCATCCCGAGGCTTGTCAAGACAGTTCCCAGTAACCGAAGCCATCTGTGACTGTGTCCAGACCTGGAACTACCCCCGAACAACAAGTGTAACCGTTTCAAGCAACGAAAGGGTTCAAGGATGTTTATCCCTCACCTCTTTTGCGCAGCCCAGTGGGGTTCCCTGCCCAGAGACGCCCTACCCTCCGCCACCCCGGCTCAGGTGGTAACCATTGGTTTCCGATTACATCTACTCCATGCAGGGTAAAAGTTGGTGTCACGTAAAAGAAGGCAGAGAAAGACAAAAATGACAGACTCCCTCAACTGCATCCATCTCGCAGCTACCTTATCTTTCTTTTTCTTCGTTGGCTCTATCTATTTCATTCCTTTTTTCTTGGTCATTATGCGTTCATCAACAGTCGGTGAGCAACGCAGCATCATATGTGGGACCGCGTTGCCCTCTGATCACGTTCTGGGATAGTCGGCCGGTGATGTGACGCCAAGTCGGATGTTCTCCCGAGAGTGGGTCCGCTCCGAGAAAAGGGAGGGGAGGGGGTGGGTTTCGGTCTGCCACTGTTCCTTCGGTGACACGTACGGATAGCGGTAGTGTTTGTCACGGATGGAATGCCAGCGGACGATGGGTCTCTATTTCGGGACGACACGCTTTGACACCATGCAGTTGGTGGGGACAAGCAAATTCGGTAGTTGGGAAAGGGAAGGTGTTATTGGTATTAGCGGTAGTATGTGTAGTAGGTCTGGTATATACATGGGATGAGCATGATGAAGCGTGGAGCCTTCTCATCTCTCCGTGAAGAAACATTCTTGCGACATGACTCGTGTAATTAAATATTATATGAGGTTATGTAAACGGCGGAGCCGGTGGTTTCATGGCAAGAAGTACATGCAAACTTGGAAACCTCAAGTTACCAAGACTTACAGATAGACATAGCAGAAAGGACCCGAGACGGTGCTCAGGAGGTCCTTAATCTTCTGCGGCCCACCACCGGTGTAGGGAATGTGGATATAGTCCTCAATGGTGGCATCACCGCTGGGGGGCATGTTCATGAAGGTGTGGGTGCCGGCAACGGCCCGGATGCCCTTGGTGCGGGAGTTGGGGGAGAGAGCCTGCCATAGGTACCAGACGCGGTCGATCATGGCGTGGTGGAGGTAGAAGGCTGGGTCGCCGGGGGACACGAAGAAGTCGCGGCCGGGGTCGCCGCCAAGTGAGTAGTGGCCGCCGCCGTGGATGCCTAGGTAACAATAGTGTCAGCCCTTGTCCATGTACCTATTTACAGGCCTAGTTTGGTTTTGAACGAAAAGGGGTAACCTACCAATGTTGCCGGTGCCGGGGATACCCTGCATCTGCATCTGGAAGGCGTCGATGTCGCGGGGGAGAAGGATGTTGGCGAGCACGGCTGAGGCGTGGGCGAACTGGCGGTTGACGGCCGTGGTCAAGTCACGCTTCAGGCAGCGGGGGTTGTAGGCAAAAGGGCCGTCAGGGTGGACTTGGGAGGTGCCACCGGGGAGATCGAGACCACCGGGGCCAAGGTTGACGCTCATATTGGCAAAGGGGCCCGAGGTGACACAGCCACCGCCAGTTCCGGGAGGGAGGACGATAGGGGGGAGACCGTCACCGCCGGTGATGACAATGTTGCCCTGGTTGGGGACGGGTGCACCGTTGCCGCTCATTGAGTACTCGCTGCCGTCAAAGATGGGGGAGTTCTCGAGACCGGTGATGGCGGTCAAGCCCCAGTTCCAGTACGGCTGGGCGCCGCGGTACCCACACTCGTTGCGGAGGGCCTGCTCGTACAGCCAGGTGAAGTACCTGTGCCACGAGAGGAAGTTACCTGTGTAGTGGATCTCCATGGTCTGGTTAATGTGCACGGCGACGAAGTCATCGTACCGCGTCTTGGCTCCGGGCCCGTAAGTCGCTGGCCAGGTCGCCGGCTTGGCCTGAAGACAGCGCACGGCATCCGTGTACGCCTTGCGCTCCGAGCGTGTGAGGGTGCCCCTATTTGCATGTCAGAAATAAAGAAAGAAAGAAAGAAAGAAAGAAAGAAAACGGGGTAATTGAAGAGACAACATACCACTCCCGGCGAATCTGCAGCTTGCTCAGGGAACAGCTGCCAAAGAGAGAGCGCTTCTCGGGGTTGTTCTCGGCCTCGGCGAACTCCTCTTCAATCTGGTTGTAGCGAACGGTGTCGAGGGTAGCCATGGCGCTGAGGGCATCCTCGGGGTTGCCGGAAAGGAGGGCGGCGGTAAGCTCCTCGGAGGAGGAAACCACGGGCTCAACCGGGGCCTCGGGCTCGCCGCTGGCCTGCGAGGCCGGAGCGGCAAGCACGGAGGCCACCTTGAGAGTGAAAAGAGCGACTGTCCTGGCACGCATCTTGTGGTTATATTGTCAAGACTGGGATGGAGCTGGGAAGGAGGGATGGATGTGGTTGAGCAAAAGAAGTATCCCGGATCGAAGCAGTGAACGCTCCCCTAAATAGGAGTTTCTACGCGTCCTTCGGGATATCTCCAACTGGATAAAGTGGTGCTTTGCACGGCCCGCCGAGGAGGAGTTGAGAGCCACTCGAGAGGCGCCGGGGAAGCTCCAAGGGGGAATGTCACCTCGCAACATGGGCGCCATGTTGCTCCCCCCGTGTTGCTATGCCCGTCCAGTCCTACCAGAATCCCACACATTGAGATAACCAGATTGAGTCCCCTTTCCGAAGAATTTCCCATGAGACGCTGCCTGGTACAATGGGAAATGCAGCCATGGGGATGTATGCTGCTTCGAGTCAGGCGTACTGGGTCCCATTCCCTGCCATGGAGATGAGGGGAGGATTGGTTGTGGATCCTTCCGAACGAGGAGGTGCAAGGACCTCGGTCCAACCCGGCGAGCTAGGACGGATCATGCCTCTTTCACCTATCTTCGCAGTATGTGTAATTTACACGCACTGGTGCACCTGCGTATTTTATTTCCGGGAATGACAGCTTGGGAAGCTAGAACCGGTCGTCGTGGTAGCCTCATGCACGCTGCCGAACCTTGCGCTCGGGTTCGACCTTGGCACTTGTCAGCCAACAGGAGAAAAAGGAAACTAACCAGCGGGAAAAAGGAAGCCGGCAGTCTCCTCGGGTCGGAGCCCCGAACACGCACGTTTTTCTGCAGGTAAATCCCCTAGGATCAACAAGCACGAGCGTGGTTTATATGGGGTACCCAACTTTATCTTTCTGTGGTACTGGGATGGTATGCTTGTCCCAGCCGTGAAACAGCCTTGTAGCAGCAGTCTCGACCCCAGATAACGAGGAGAGTTGATAAAAGATCGAAAGTGAAATCAGGAGAGTTACTAAATCACCCGTGACCATGCCCCCCCGAGCTGTGAAGATTGCCCGTGGAATCGCTGTCTCCGCAGAGTGGATAGGTAGAACCCCCCCTCGCTGGTAAACCCCCAAGTCGGGATGAGGGCCAAGTGTGCTGTGGTACGTTCCGGCATCCGCGGGTGGCAGCACAGATGGCACAGTGCGTTTTTGACGGGGTTTCCACCACCGTCAGCGGCTGCCCGTGCTCTCCCGGACGATTTCTCCCTTTTTTGACCAAATAAGCGAGCGATGCCCACCACTGCTAGCGCACAAATCATATCAGCCTCTTTGGTATATGGGGGGCGGGGTGGGTTCTATGAGGAGCGAAGAAAAAAGAAAGGAAAGGCATGCCGCAACGTGGATGATAACCAGGGTTCCAAGCATCTCCTGGGTTGCCATGATCTGATGTGCAGTGCTAAACGATTGCAACAGATGGGGGAAACCTTCATCGGCCCCTCCCTCCCTGACTTTTCCAACAGCCCCCCTGAGTTGTTGCGGGCGAACTGCCCAAAACATAATTTGCAAAACACTGCCGTTTTTCTTTCAGATCGTTGTCGCTCTTTTTATATCAATGATCCACATCCCCCAGAGTGATGTGCGCATGCATCGTCCTTCCTCTGCCGTCGCGTACTTGGTTTTTGAGCACTCCGCGTCCTTTTGCCCATCATGCTTAATTCTGGGGTGGTGATCAACGAGTTCGGCCTCCCGTCGAACCCTGCCGAGGACGACGGTCCCAGAATCCTGGGCGCGACCCTGGCCATCACCATTCTGGCCTTGATCACGTACAGCACCCGCCTGTATGTGCGACTCGTCATGGTGCGCAATGTCGGTCTCGATGTATGTTTGTCTTTTCTTTTCTTTTTGGACCCTGAAATCTCCGATCAATAATTTCTTCCCCGCGTGGGAATGCTGCCGATCATGATCCGGGGCCCGATGATCAGTGAGGGCAGGAGCCGTGGCTGACATGGATGGTGATGCGCAGGATTATTTCATGTCGTTCGCCATGGCCATGTGTGTGGCCGGACAGGGAGTCATCTGGGGATCAATTGTGTACGGCGCAGGCCGCCACATGGGCGACATTCCGCTGGAGCACTTGCCGACGGGTTTGAAGCTCAACTTTATCAGCCAGCCGATCTACCTCATCGCCATCTGCGTCACCAAGCTGGCCGTGGGTGCCACGCTTTTGCGCATTGCGAGCACCAAGTTTTACCGCCACCTCATCCTCGGCATCATGGGCTTCATGTCGTTTTACACCATCGGCTGCTTCTTCACCGTTGTGCTGCAATGCACCGACATCCGCGCGCTCTGGGATCAAAGCATCCCCCAGAACTGCTGGTCGCAATCGACGCTCAAGGGGTTGTCATACACCAACGTGACCCTCAACATCCTGACCGATCTGCTCCTCGCCCTCGTCATCCCCATCCCCATGCTGTGGCACCTCAACGTCAACCGCCGCACGCGCTTCTCGCTCATCTTCGCCCTGTCGCTCGGTGCCTTTGCCTGCGCGGCTGCCTTCATCAAGGTTGGATTTCTGGTCAACTACGGCAAGACGGGCGATTGGCTGTGGGATTCGCGCGATATTTCCATCTGGACCGTCATGGAGTGCAACACGGGCATCATCGCCGGTTCGCTGCCCGCGCTACGCCCCCTTTTCAAGAAGATCCTTGGCACCAGTCTCGGCTACGGAAAGGCCTCTTCGGGCGGCGGCAAGATCACGGGGTCGGGCTACTTTCGTCAGGACACGCTGCAGTCCAAGTCGCGCACCAAGAGCGTCCTCAAGTCCAAGTCGGCCAACGACGACACCAGCAGTGAACGCGCCTTCAACTTTTACGAGCTCAACGACACCAAAAATCACACGACCGGCACCGCCGTCGAAAAATTCCCGGCACAGACCGGGCCGACCAGCTTTTTCGCTGTGGATGCCCGGTCCAGCGACGAGAGCATCGACAAATTGCCTGCAGCAGCAAGTGGACCTTCCCGGGGTACCACACCAGGAATTACGAAGACAACCACAACCACGGTAGATTACATCTCTAGGGAGGTTTGATGAGAGTGGACAATCCCGGACGAGATGGTAGGTGGGGTTTTGTGTGTGAGACCCTGCCGTTTACGGAGGCGTGGGGAACACACTCCACGGTCATGATGGGCATTTTTATTTTTGCTGCTGCTGCTGCGGAGAGCGCTCTCGCAGCTGGGTCTTCTCGTTTCCTTCTTTTCTCTCTCCCATCTTCTAGCGTTGTGCATACACAGGATTATGTCCCTCCTCGTGAAGCGCATGTCGTTAATGATACCATGAAGCAAATACCTAACTTCGATTATTCTTCACCTGCCATTTTCCTCATGCGCCGAACTGAAACGCTGGTGGCAGTGTCCGTCGATGGTAAGCTTGCGGCTGGTGGAGCTCGACCCCGCCCCGGGAGCCACCAATCTCGCCCCGACTCGAGCTTCCTCTAGCGTCCACCCGGGCCGGACAAAAACGAACCAGCTTGGTTACGTTTGCGGTTCAACGTTCCCCTCCCGGGTCTAGTGTCCCTAGCGGCTCCATCTCTCAGTCCATCGCGGACCCGGCGAAGATGATTGCGATTTGTCCAAACTGAACCCTTGTTTCCTTCAAAGCGGCCCTAGCGCAGTTGATAGATTAGCCGTCTCCTAATGTTGCGTTGGTGTCGACATGGGAGCTGAGGTTCTTTCTATGCTGAGTTTGCTTTCCTTTCTTTTTTTTTTCCTGTCACCCCTCAAATCCTCTCTTTTTTTGCCACGTGGTGAAGGATTCGGGTTGCAGCTTGCAGGGCATGTGAGACGTCAAAGGCCCTGGGAAGACGAAGCGAGGATTCGATCTGGAACGCGATTGCCGCATCCTTCAATCTTGCGATCAACTTGTGGCGTCCTGATCTCGTGCATGCCGTGATGCCCTGGGTTCGAACCTTGCAGTCACCTATCTGCCGATCTCTCCTAGGTGTCTAGGTGTGAGACAGCCTCCACATCAACTCCACCGTCACCTTCCAGCCTTTAGTTCCTCCAATGGCTCGTCTTTCCGACACCGTGACGGTTCTCCGGTGGGGCTGGGATGCTCCCGACGCTGCGGGCGGAGCAGAAAACGGTACCGAGTTTTCGCCGCAGGAGGTCAGAGTAACATGACTTTGTCGTGTCGGAACGGGAATGGTCAAGCTCTCTAGTCCGGATGCAGACAGTGCGTCGCAGTCGTCTCTCTTGTCGTCTCCACGACGCCAATGCATGTCTTGGATTAGACAACCATTATTCAACATGCTGTTATATCTCTTTGCTTTCTCGTATTGCCCATGCTGCTGATGTGACAGCTCGACTTGCGTTACCAAACGATATGCACGACAGCAGCCGTGGGTGGGGACACTGGGGAGAGAGGATGAAGGTGGCATCGTGGATCACGTCAACCCGACCAGTGTGGTGTGGGAGGGCCTATGTACCCGTAAATGCGGAGGACAGTAACGGCAATACCGCACTCTGTCGGAGCGCGAAGGGCAACTTGCAAGAATTTGACACGGGTGCTCCTCGACAGCGACGCCGACACGAGTCTGGAACATGCGGGAAGCACATCACTGCATCTTGCTATGAATGGCAGCGACTACGAACCGGTCGCCTCCCTGCTACTTGCCCGGGGTGCAGACCCAGAAGCCAATGACGCTATCGGTATGACGCCACTTTATTTAGCCTTAGGACTTGGCTCGGATGGCGAGAGCCTCGTCTCACTTATTCACCGGTATAACCGAAGAGACAGTTGGTTATCTGAAGGAATCTCAGCCTATGATACGGCAACAAAGAAGGGTTCCGACTGCTCGAGGTGAAGTGCTGGCTGTTCAGAGGAGTCGACATCAACGCGCATGACGCCAGCGGCTGCTTGGCATTGTCTCATGCGGCAAGAAACAACCACGCGGGTATCGTTCAGCACTGACTCGGAGGTATGACGAGTGTCCTAGAGCTGCTACCGAGGTACAGAGAAACGCAGGCGATCATAAGACATCCCGTTGCCCCTGTTGAGCCCGGCGGCGAAGATTCAAGAGATACTTCACTCTTGCCGGCAGTGGACGATGGCGATGGGGACGCTTTCGTCGGCAGCAACGACTCGGAAGAAGAGTATACCTCGGACGCAGCTACGCGCAGCATTTGCAACTTTTATGATGTGGTAACGGTGGTGCAGTCAGGGTCCAGCGCAGCGAGGGTTCGTCGCCTTCTCCGCGGCGGGGGTGAGGTTAAATCCAGAGACACGTGCAGATGCACACCGCTGATGGTGGCCGCCTCGCTTGGCGGCACCTATATCATGGAGGTGCTGCTGGATAACTCCGCTGCCTTGGAGAGCCACGACAACGAAGGCAGGACGTCCTTATCCTGAGCAGCATCCCTGGAATGGGTGGCAGAGAGCCCTGCAGCGGACGAAAGCGAAAGAACACGGCCCTTGCTGATCCTTCTAGACAAGAAAGCCGATCTCAACAGCCGTATATGCATGGTCGAACACCCCTTGCTCACGCCTTGATGACACCAAGGGGGCGGCTGTCAGCCGCCAGGTGCCTGATCTCTTGCGGCGTGGATGTCAACACCGTCGACCACCTGGGCCACACAGCTTTGTTTCATGCTGTCAGGCAAGTCCCCGAGCGGTTGATGGCAGAATGTCTCGAAGTTCTCGTGGGAGCGGGTGCCAATGTTGGACGTCGAGCAAAAGCGCCACTACCGTTGACCTTCCACTCTCGGCGGCTATATGTAAAGCCGTCAACCCGCAGTTGTCACAAGACCATGCCAGATCAACTAACGTCTAGTGGCCGAGATGCAATAAACTCGGCCCTTCTGCCGCTGTATCCCGTGCCTACGAGTTCATAGCGGGACTTCTAATGTCAAAAGGGGTGCACATCGATCATCGAGATGGCTCAGGGCGAACTCCCCTCATTCTAGCCAGCGAGGGTGGTCACAGTATGGTTGTCAAGATGTTGCTCGAGAACGGAGCCGATGTCCTTATCGAAGATGACCACGGATGAACGGCCCTCCTCCTCGCTCAAATTTCTGGGCACAGCGCCGTGACGCTCCTTTCGCGACGGTCAGCCGTCAGAGCCAGCGTCCCAGCGAGAGGTCTCTACCAATGCCGCCCTCTTTACAATACGAGCTGTGTTAAACTTGTCGAGCTGCTCCTGGGTGACAAGGAGGACGTATTGACCCTGTATATTTACGACGTCTCTCTGGACGACGGTCCCGTCTACGAGGCTCTTTCTTACGAATGGGGTGAGAATTCAGGCTCTATCCCGGTTCATTATGAGCCCGATGACCACCTCTTGGTTACGCCCAATTTGCACTCAGTGCTTCGCCGTCTCCGCGAGCACGACAAACCCAGGACGCTGTGGGCCGACGCCAGTTGCATGAATTAGGGCGACGTACTGGAACGGAGCCAACAGGTGGATATGAAGCGCATATTCCTCAACGCCAGGTTCGTATAGATGTAGATGGGGGAAGTTACAGATATTACTCGTGACGGCCTGCGTATAGTTAGCCAGTTCTCGGGCTTTTGGGACACACTCTGCCGTCAGCCTGGATGGAGTTTCTCAGAACCCTTCAATAACCTCAACGACCAGACACGCGACACGATAGGTTCCATAATGGACGAGCTCTCCCAGAGTGACGACGTCCGCAAAGTGAACAGCGGGACGCGGCCTAGCCTGTTCTTGCGCCCCTACTTTACCCGACTCTGGATCGTGCAAGAGATTCTGACAGCCGGATACGCGGGTGCTGTCGTCTGCGGGCCCCATCGCTCTCTCTGGAGAGACTTTTTGAAGGCTCTTTGGTTCGTGAACCTGGTGTGGGAGTTAAGCTGGCACGAACTAGAAACGAGGTGGCCATTTTAGGGAGGTGAGGTCATTCGCCACGTCCTAGAAGGACACCCGGCTTTTAGAGCGCTACTTGGTAGGCTTACAAGCACGCAAGCACATGGAAATATGGAGAGGCAGTCGCGCCGCAACTGGTTTCTCGGCGATGCGCTCGAGCTAATGGCACCGTTCAACGCAACCGACCCGAGGGGCAAGGTCTACGCGGCGGTGGCATTTGCCTTTGAGGATGAATCCCAGCATTTGCCTCCCGATTACAACCTCAGCGTACAGGAGGTCTCCATCAAAGTCGCCCGTAGCTTCGTGTCTCGGGCTGTGATGGGTCCGCGCTACATCAATACAGAGGGATCGTTTCTCCCTGCTGTACTGCCCCCCCCCCCCATGGACAAGACGACATCAGGGCTCCCCTCGTGGGTGCCACACTGAACCGTCAGTCCCCAGCCTCGCTGGAAGGCACGCAAATACGGTGGTATGTTCTATTCCCGGAAAGAAGGCTCCGCAACAACCACGCAACATCGTTGTTTGTCCGCGGCTGCATCATCGACAGGGTCATCTTTCGACATGGCATGCGCCCAGATGCTGATCACTTCGCTACTGCCTTGCAACAGGTAGCAAAGACGTTGGTGGCAACCGACAGTGGTACAACCCTGTTTGGTCCCTATCCTCCGTGCGTCCCGCATAGCATGAGAGTGTCAAAGGCGTTTCGTGCGTCCAGGCCTTTTGCTGGGCCGCAATCGGCTTTTTTCCACTACAAAGGAAGCGAGAAGAACACAGCGGAAGTGTGGTCCACGTTGCATGCAAACGAGGCCATTTCCCTTGCTCTCTGGAAGGCCGGACGCGCTGAAGGATCTCTAGACGCATTTCTCAAATCGGCACCCGCAGACCTAGCGCTCTCTGTGAAAAGTTGGGATATCAATCAGCGCGAAGAGGGTCCTGATTTTGACTTTGACATCTGCAACGATATTGAGGGACCTCTGCCCCTCGCGCCGAGTGATCCTCCCGACGTGGCGCTTACGGAGAAAGGCTTCTTTGGAATCACCAGTGATCTGAGGGACATGGCGACTGAAGGTCTTGTTTTGGCAAAGCTAGGATGCGTGCCGCAATTGCAGCTTCTTCGTGACCTTGGAGATGGGGAGACAAAGTGCTATGAATACGTAGAAGCTGCCGAGATTTTGCACATGGGGGTGGCGCTGGAGAAGTTGCCCGGGCTAGTAACGGGCAGGCTTGAGATTCAGTGACTTTTTCCAGGGCACAAGAAGCCCGCATTCTGGAGAGTAGCGA
The DNA here is from genome assembly GCA_030512335.1 of Immersiella caudata. Taxonomy (NCBI): domain Eukaryota; kingdom Fungi; phylum Ascomycota; class Sordariomycetes; order Sordariales; family Lasiosphaeriaceae; genus Immersiella; species Immersiella caudata. The sequence continues at coordinate 6,056,715 of JAULSU010000004.1, read as the reverse complement.
TGCAGCTCCAGCGTAGGCCAGAGTGGCGTGCCTTCAGCTTCCCGTGTCCATGTCAAACTATCTCAATGTCATAGTCAACTTCATCCGGATCCAGACCCTCGTAAGCCTCCCCAAACATCAGACCCTCCACCCAAATATCGCCGACAAGCCGATACCTGTTATTCTCAACCGGTCTGAGCACCCAAGGTACATTCGAGCCTTCCAAGGCCATGATGGCGTCGCCTTCCTCGACCCTGTTCATGGCGCTGAAAAGGAACCCTCTCTCGCTAACCCCAAAGGAACGATTTTGCCAACGTATGGCGCTTAAAAATTCGTCTGCGAACTTGTCCTTCTCGTGATCTTGTATTTATTTGAGGGGGGTTGGCTCAGATACAAGCAGACATTCATCTCTCGCCATTGCCCGCACCAAACGCAGCCTTTCGGCGTCCTCATGTTCCATCTCTTTCAGCTCTCTCTCGATAGATCCGAGTTTCTGGTCAAGGAAGCTCCATAGATACAGTGCGGCATTTTCGTCAAAAGCCTTTGAGAATGTTATCGTGCGGCATGCGGAGATGATATTGGTTGCGGAGATTCCGTTAGGCAGACCCCATAGCACCGTTGCTAGGTTTGAGAGTATTCGCACTAGGTTTTGAGACTTTGCGTGAGAAGCCTGACCATAAAAATCATCACGAGTCATAAAGCATGGGGCAGTATGAGAGCGAACTCCGTCAACCCGATGACCCTTCAGTGTAAGTACAGTGTCTCCGCATGAGAATCGAGGAGGCGTGCGTGTGCGATGGTGCGGATGTGAGGCCGTGGGACCGCCATTAAAAATGAATGAGGGTTCCAACAGTGCGGGACGTTGAACGTTGATGGACCATGATGGAAGGGCGGGGTTAGACTCGTTGTACCACATGCAGACGTAACTGAGCCCGTTGAGGGTGGAACTTTCTCTGAGGACGCGGACTGTGAGGTCGAGGAAGACGTTTTCTGGTGAGTTTTGGGGTGAGTAATCTGGCTGTAGTCCTAGCGCCAAGCCGTCGAAGGATATGCCCAGCAATGCAAAGACGTGATCTCGAGCATCGCGGCACTGAAGATGAGAGAAGTAGGCCATGTTGGTCAAGAGCTTAAATCTCCCGGTCAGAGGATTCGCTCCTGGCACTTCCACATCGATCACGTGGCCCTGACTACGCTCCCGCCACATCCCGAACACGGACACAGCGCAGTGGGTGGGAGGGAACCACTATTCGTCGTCGAATTCATGTTGGGTCCAGAAATGTGTCAACCATGAGTCCGGCAGGAATTGGAGGTAAAACCAAAAAGTAGTGGTAGCAATGGTATCCCAGCGTAGCAAGCGCCGACCACCCAAGATCTGAGTATTGCGATTGAGAAGCTGCTCCTGCACCATCCTTTCCATATTGTCAGTTAAGAAGTATGATGCGAACTGAGTATTTACTGACCAGAGTCTTTGAGTCCAATCTCCGTACGCCCAGGCCGTCAAGTGCCGCCACTTTTTGGATGCCGCGTCGTCCAACACCCAGCCGCCCTTCGCGCAAGCCGTAACCTCCTCTTCCAGATCACTCGGCAAGGCTGGGACTGGGAATGACGCTCTCCTGTCGTAAGCATCACTCAAGTCGCCAATTTCGAGGAGCATGTCAAAATTTGGCGAAAAGTGGTCGTATATCCTGTCTAACAACTCGACCGTGCTTTCTTCGACCCCCTGGTCTTCGGTTGGGCCCAAGTAGGTAATGACCCCTGCCGCATTTCTGTAGATTTCCCCCATAATGGCCACCTGGTGATTCTTCTCGTCGCCTTGCTGGTCAATGCAAATTTGGTCGATCCAAAATTGCTTGCTTTTGACTCCCTCCGAGTCTCGGAGGTCACGTAACGCGTTGAACAAACTCAAGGTGAGGGGGATATACCCCAGGGCGGCACCTGTCCCATTGTGCACTGTAGCCCGGAAAGGCTTGTCCTCGCTGCCCCATACATATGACAGGGCCTGATAGCCGCCATCCGAGTGCTGAACCGGTTTGAGCTCGAGATCAATAACATCTCCCTTCGTCATGTGGAGTTGAAGAACTCGGATCTGCCCCGGATTGGTGAGCTGCTCGTATTTGTACGGGGGCAAGTCGTCAACTTGGAGAGCTTCTTCGTCGGTGCGCCTTCTGGTGATGCGCCCGCCCCTCGACCTGGCCGCTCCCCGGTATGCGCGTCGCTTCTTTGTGATGCGAGAGGGCGCCATGTCAGAAATTCGAAGAATAAGACGGCGAAAAATAACACGGATATGTCAGTAAATGTGCACCCGGGACGATAGAATTTGAGAGGGAAAGAGGTTGGATGCCTGAAGTTGAAAAGACTGCGGTCAAGAATGAGGGGAGAGTTGGGACCATCCAATGAAAGGGGTCTATACTTCGTTGTGTGAGTGGTCAACGCCCGACATGCATGTGGCCACAACGGCGTCTCCAAGAGCCCTTTTCCCGTTTGGTTTTTGTCATGATGTTTACGATATAAATAGATTCATCCTCTCCCACACATCCCACCCCCATTAACCCCCGGATCCCCAACTCCCACCCCCTTTCCCCTACTACGTACAAGGAGCCTTCGGCCAACTCGCGAACACAATATGACAGCCACTCCAGAAGGCGGTTGTGTAGATGCCTGCGGGTGGAGAGGTGCCGCTGGTGACCCCACTTCTCCCCTTTCGGAAGCCTCTGCGATTGGTGAAGGATTTGGACTCAGCGGATGTCAAGTGAAAAGTCTAGTTTGATCATTATTCTATATTGTCTATCGTGCAATCCTCGGCCCTACTCTCCCAAGTTTGTGTTGTACGTGGAAAAAGACAAGGTCGACGAGTTCCAAGTCTCCGCAAGAGAGGCCACGTCAGAGTCTGCATAGCTCGTCATCGAGTGGCGAGATGATATGGAAGGCGTAGTGGCTCTCGTCGACAAGGATTCCTCGGTGAGTTGGACCCGCTTGCTTGGATTGAGCTGCTGAAGACTGCCGTTGCTCTCTCGATTTCGACGAGCCCCTCTTTGGGCTCCAGCCTTTGTTGTGGTTATCGTTGCATCTGAGTCATAGGCCTCATCATCGGGACAATGCAGGATAACTAAGGCATTGTCTTGCGTGTCGAAGATCCTTTTTAGGTGCCGCTCAACTCCTTCTTCACGCCACTGATCCCAGGCCCACGGTGACTCCCCGGTTGGCTGAGCGAGGGGAACAGTGGAGAGGCTACCCAGGGATGAGACGCCAACATATGCGGAAGCCTGTACCGGGGAATCCTTGATCTGCGCCGCCAGCCTGCCACCCTTTTGGGCAGAGACTTGGCAAAACAGTGTCACGGCCGTTTGCAAAAAGTCGCTACACCCCGGCTTCGACCCGGTGTTGCCTGTCTTGCTCTGTTGTTGCCAGCCATGTTCCAACCTGATCAACACACGCCGGACATAGCTTTGGATGCACAGGCTGTAGAAGACAAGAAGCCAGTCGTCAACTTCGTCCCGCTTTTTCTGGAGTAGAGCACTCGTGAGGCAGTTGATGTATCGCGGGAGCCGTTCACTCAGTCCGGCTAGGCCGGGTGAGGTGCACTTGGGTGACTTGCAGTGAATGTGTGCCGAAGATGTCAGAGCATCCGCTGCGTACAAGCGAAGGGCTTCGAGGCAGTCTCGGAGACAACGTAGCGATTGGTAAACTAGGCGTTTCTTCTGGCGATCAGCTCCCGACTTACAATCAGGGGGAAGCGGCTTACCTTGGTCCCCCACTCGCGAAATTTTGCTTCGCAACGAGACGCAGCTTCGAGCAGTGCCACAAGATCTTCGACATCCTCGGCGCCCATTATTGTTGCTGCGTTTGGGTTGTCGACTACTTCCCAGGTGATCTTCTGAATTATATCGTCGTAGGGAAAATCGTAATCGCATTTCCCCTCGCCCAGGTTGTACACGTATCCGCGAAGATCCTTGATCTTGGCGGTAACGACTCTGACAAGAAGATCTCGGTCCTTCTTAACCTCTTCGGTCTTGCCCGAGGCTCTGATTTGTCTGAGGTCGTGGTGCCTCCGTGACTCAGTATAGTCGAGCACTCTTCGAGCTTTCTCTAGAACGTTTGCCGCATCCTCAAGTTCTTTCTCATCAGGGGCGGCGTTGCCAAAGATGTGACCTTGAGGAGATGCCGGCGACGTTGGCTGCTGCGGTTCCGGAGGTAGAAAACAAAGCATCGGTATTTTTGTGAGATCCGCGACGAGACCCCGACGGCACGCAACCGAGGAGACACCATCGGCCGAGTCCACACATCTCCTGCATGGTTCCCCTGAATCGCACTAGTGAGGTGGTCAGTGTTTGATCCTGATCAAGAAGAGAAGACACACCTTCTTTCGCATCAGTCTACACGGGTAACAGGCCCCCTTGGCCTTGATCTGCCGAGGAGATTTGGCGTGGTCGAGTATCCTTTTCTTGAACGAGCGAATATGGCTCAACTTTGGCCCTGGCCCATCTTCAGGAGGCAGGGGGGATGCGAGTCGCGCGGGCACTCCAGTTGCAGCCTGCGGAGAAATAACCATTTCACTTGGGCCTCCTACATCAACCTCAAGATGAACAGCGGAGGTCTCAGTTGTGTTGTTCCATCGTGACGGGACACCATTTGTTGAACTTCGCGTGTCTTGCAGAGGGTTGGGCGACAATAGAGGCAATTCGGCTGGAGGCGGCCAACTCAGAGCTGTGCGTGTCTCCAAGGAGTTGAACTGATTCGCCAGAAATCTCGAGCCAGAGACCATGTGCGGATGGTAGGGCTCGGGTGACGGCACAGGCGGCCCTGGTCCAGCGTGTGATGCGTGTCTCGGGATGATGGCGACTCGTGGACGATTTGGATATGGCGATGGCTCGAACCGGATGGCCAATCCTCGCTCCCTGGAGATCCTGTTAAGGGTGTCTTCTTGCTGTGCATCAAGGCACTCAATCTTGAGCTCGCCATCTTGAACCGTCCCTAGCGAAGGGTCGAGCAAAGCCAGGACTTTGCGTTCGAACTCGAGTCTGGCGAGATTGGGTGAACTGTTTGGAGCGCCATGGCTGACAGGATGGAATGGAAGGAATGCAGTGGCGTTATCCAGCCCGGGAGGAAGCGGTGAGCCGAGCGGTTGATGCCCTGAGGTGGCGCTGTTCCATGGGATGTCGTCAAACCCGACTTCCGAGTCGTCGATAAAATCGAAAACGGCTCCAGCCGTGTAGTCCGGATTAATGCACGCCGGAAGGGGGTTGTATTCCCCCGGCGAAAGCCAGTTCGGTGTCGGTGATGCGATGTAAGAGGGATCGAATTGCGTTTCTAGCCCATCAAAGATAAATTCGTCTGCCTCCAATGGAGGTAAATGGGGAAGGTGCCATGATGATGACTGGTTTGCCATCTGGGAAAGAACCAACGGCCAAGAGATTCTCGTTGCGCACCAATTGGAGGGTCAGATGAATTGTTGCGCGGGTAGGGGCGACGAGCATGGTTTGCAAGACATTCGTAATCGCGCTGCTGTCTATATCATGGTTCGGGTTCTCTCACGGTCCTCCAGTTGCTGCAGGTGAAAACTGTTGGCACCAGGCATGGCTAGCGACACTCAAATCGAGCGCCTTGCGATTGTCGAATTTCGCACGAGGTCCGATCGCAGGAACAACGCACCGAATTTTCTCGACGATTTCCTCGTTGGGCCTGGTAGCAGCCCCTGTTTTGCATCTTTGCATGCATGCAAGGCCCCAGCGTGCAGACTGCATCCGCAGCAACCGCCAACCGCGAAGGCTGCCACTTCCCACCAGCTGCCAAAACAATGTCATCTGCATCCGTCTTTCTACCTTTTGGCGAATCAAAGCCTCCCCCGCTTCTCGGTCCTCCTGGCCTCTATTGTCGCCCGCAAGGGTCGGATTGTCGCCCCATTTCCCCACTGTCTGTGTGTCAGCAGTCAAGTCAAAGACTCGACCGAAAACCCGTCTGTGCGGAACCAAGATGCCTCCTATTCAGCAACGCTGCAAAGTGATGAGCTTCATCAAGTGCGATTAGGCTCTCTGCAACTGTTTACGCATCAATAATTGTCGTCCCGCGGGCCCTTTCCCCCAACACCAATAAGGCACCAACCGTGACACAGCAACGCCGGTGAGATGGTCGTACCCCCTGTCACGCCACGCCACATTGTAACCTTACCCGTGACGCCGACGATCCGGCCCGAGCCCCACACACGCGTCTCTACAACGCGGTGCTGGGGAGTCTGAGGACTTCTCAGTGAGGACTCTGAGTTCAACTTGACCGGCTAGGGTCAGGGACGCGAGTCGCGTCCCAATACAAGCCAAGATGGCGATAACGAAAACATCAAAAGCCGGGAGACCATCGGAGGGTGATAATGGCGATGTGCAAGTGAGCAGATGCATACGTGACAGGACGCGAGACTGGCGCTTAAAGAATACTTGTCAATACGTGCTTGGGTTCGTGCAAGCGTCACCAGACAGTTTTGGTCCAGGTGCCGCACTGGGTATTCGGCTGGTCCGGCCGGCGGACCCACAATCCACAGCGTTTGATGCCCCTCTTTCGGCCGAACCAGCCGTTCCGTACTCCGACCCGAGTCAGTCCAACGCCCAGCAGGTCTCTACCAAATCTCAGCCTTCCGCATCAGTAGCCTCTATGAAAAGTTGCAGTTCCAATCTCGCCGATTTGTAGCGATCGGATTCATACTTATCTCGCAAGTTACCGAAGCAGACACTCAAAGCAAGGCAAAAGCAATGAATAGACAAAAGTAGATCATAACCCTGAATGCATTATGATAAAAGGGGACACTCAAAAGAGCGTCAAACGAAGATCGTCATCCATCATCGTGCCGGCGCCAGCTCAGTTATTTACAAGCCCCAAACCACCCTTTAGCCGTGCCCCTGAGTCTCATCATGATCAAACCCCTCGTGTTCTTCAACTTGGTATTGCCCCAATCATAGTAGTCTATGCTTTTTTTCTCTAGCACTTGCGCCACAAAGCACGGAAGACGACGTGCACGCTTCCGTCGAAAGAATCAACCTACCCAATATCAGCCAACCGTTTTGAATTTTTGTGCAACTCTTTTCCCGAGTGAAACACTCTCACCTGAAGTGAGAGTCTAGTCGTCGCTGCCGGGAGCGCAGCGGCGCCAAGCAAGCGTGATGCGGAAGGGGGCGCTCACAGTCATGAGGCCCTTGTAGGGGCTGGTCACGGGCGTGATGCGGACCTCAGAGTTGACGTTGAGGATGGCCGTCTGTCCGCACTTGGAATAGCTCTCGATGCCGACACCCGCGAGCATGTTGTAGTTGTCCTCATAGGGCGCGACAATGTTCTTTTGGAAGACGACCTCCTGGGTGTTGTCACCGGCAAAGGTGTAACCGGCGCGGCAGGTTCCGGTCTGGCCAGTAGTCAAGGAGGCGTAGCCCTGGAAACGGGTCTCGATGATGGAGAGCCTAAAGTTATCAGTATTGCTCTCACTACAAGAAAAAAGAAAATAAAGAATCTCACTGGAAGCCCGAGGGGAAGCTCAGGTTGATGCTGACACGGCAGTTCTTGCGGGCATCAGCAGGCAAGTTGCCGGGGCCGACGGAAGCGGTGTACTGGTCGAAAGCAACATCGAAGATGGTGCCGGTGGCATCAATGTTGACCGAGGCGGTGCCGGCAGGGCAGCCAGTTCCGATGGCAGTGATGCCGAGGATCTTGACGTCCTGGGGGTTGGGGGTGGGGGCGGTCGGGACCGAGATGGCCGGCATGGCGGCAGCGCCAGTGGCGAGGAGAGTGGCGGCGGTGAAGAAACGCATCTTGAAGATGTTGGCTGGGTTGGGGTGATGGGTGGTGGCGGTAATTGGGTGAGGTGTGGGAGTGAAGATGTGAAGATCTGATGAGGAAGATGAGGATGAGGAAAAGGAGATCGACAGTTCGGGACCATCATGCCATCTTTATACCTTTCAAACCTAATGGTCGTCGATATCATGATACCAGAATAGCATCACGGCGGACCTGGTATCCGGGGAGTCATCCTTCCGTCGAATGGCATGCCATCCCCTTTCTGGCCACTCGGAAGTCACAGAACGCACCGTGGCCGGGACCATGGAGCTAGTAACATGGTGATGGTTTGGCCACAGCCGTGTAACCTTCCCTCACACCACACGCGATGCAGCCCTCGCCGTACCATCCGCTGCAACTGTTTTCCGCCACTGGCCACTAATTGCCGCCAGAAAGGCGCTAGGCCAGTTATAACCAAAGGAAAATATCCGAAGTGGCCCAACGGCGCAACGTCCAGATGCGAGTCGGCCGTTTGTGCCTGGCGTGTTCACGGTTAAGGTACCTACCTGCCTGGGTCACGCCATGGGGCCACGTGCCTTAACCACAGCCCCTACTTCACCTTCTCTTACCCATTGCATTTCGGGTGAGAGAGAAGCTGTGGACGCTTGTGAACTGCTGTGGCATTTGATGCAGACTACTAAGGACCCAAGCATGTCCGGTGACGTGGGATCCATGCAAAGGCGTATCTCCAGGGCTCAATGTTAGCACCTTAGATTGCACGCAGCTACGCTGTTTTGATTACCGTAGCTGCGATGTTTATCTCCCGCTGTCTTGATGGCTTGACCGTAACACATGCCTAATTCAGGAAGCACGACTACCACAGCGCCCACCACTCCCTGCGAACAGCTCTCTTTTGCAATATATCAGCGCAGTAGCTTGCGGGTTAGCGAGATGCTGCGAGTGGAAGCGTTCCCTTTGGCGATACTTCATTACATGCATTCCGTGATTCAAACCAGGAAACCACTGCGTTTGTTGCACTTTCAGCACCCGTTCCCGTTGTGAACAGCAATGCTACCTACCGACGAGCCCATCACTAATATGCTCCCAAAACCTCAGGTCAAATACCACCTTAACTTCGCGGTGGAACCCCATCATCCCGAATCTTAGTTAGATGCGACCTCTCGCACCACCCACACAGCGCAACCAGGCGAGACACACAAAAAGAGCCGCCGAGACCTCCAGCCTCTCCCGCGCTTCCGGCAGACACAAACACCCCCAGAACGGCCCTTTCCGAACCGAGCCATCCCTAACAAAACTCTGACCAGACCGTGGCCCAAACCCTCGCTGCCGACGACATCCAAAAAGGAAGGACAAGCGCTTTGCACTTCATGTGCAGTCACCTTCCACACCACGTGAAAAGTAAATAACGCACCATGGAAAGCATCCCTCGTGATTCTACCACCAAGACATTTTTTTTCAGCTCCGGATGCAAATGGGTGGCCAAGTATGGTTCGCCTCGCACCTGACGTCGCATTGCGTGCTGTCCCAGGGTCCAGGCTCAAAGGCCTCAATATCAGCGGATAAATCGCCCGTGGTCTTGGCGTTCTCGCCCTCCGGTGCTACCGCAAAGGAATTAGGGTTCCTCTCGTTCCTGAGAAGAAAGGAAGGTAGCGCGGAGGAAAAAGGTCGTAGAGTTGCATTTCCCCAGAGCTGCGATTTGGGTTCGTTCCATTTGTGGAGGACCAATGCATGGAACGTAAATGTAAAAGGGAGAGGCAACAAATCTCGCCAAACATTTCTGGGTTGCGACTCGCCGGAACGACAGATACCGTCGGTGGGTGCATCAGCGAGGATTTTCAATCTCCAGAGGCGCTGGGCTTGGGTCTGTCGCGAGTGGCGGCTTAATTAAAAGCAATAACCTAAAATCTGCTGTTGCGCTGCAAGACACCACTGAATGGTCAGGAGATGGTAGGGACGAACCGGGTTAGGGGACCGAAGGGCGAAAATCAAGCTCAATGGATGCTGTATCTTTGATTGCAGTGGGGAGAAGAGGTTATATATAGCGCGATGTAGTAGTGAAATAGAGAGCACCGCGTTGGCAGCTGTTGATGGGGTTAGCATGTCGTGATGTTTCCGTTGCGGCGACATGGAGTTGGCCGAGACGGTGTTTGATGGCGGGGATGAGCGCCCCTGCAAGCGACAAAGTTCGGGGTTCTTGTCTTCGCAAACTCCGAGATATTCAGACTTTGCCCTATCATCTGAATGCCTCCCTTTGTCCGAGTTCTCAGCAGTCTCCCTTCAACTTGAGCAGGCGCCAAAACTCGACCGATGCCTTTCCCCCCTCTGTCTCCACAATCACTTTGTTTCTCCTCTGCATCGACACCTAAAGAAGTTTGGCTGTTGCATTCCTGGAAGCTTTTTCGTCGCCCCTTTTATCTTCAACAATGCACTCCAGACAATTGTCTTCAATGCCGATTCAACACCCGCGGCACCGACTCACATCTCAACAAACCACCACCAGCGCTCAAAATAAGATCGGCAATCGCCCACATGCAACGCGACACACTCATGAGCTTAGCTAACAGAAATGCAACATGCCAACACACAAAAACACCCTACAGCCCGGCGAGGCGGTTCTCGTCTGGATTTTGGGTCACTGTCTACCACCTTCCGCATCCGGCCACTGCTCGTCGCCTCATCGGTAAACGCCGCAAATCGCGGGTTCTGAAGGTGAGCGACGGTGACAAAATGGGCAAGTCGATCGTTACCGAGTTGCGGCGTTTCTGAGAATAGGGGTCCACTTGTGAATGCATGTGATATTCAGACCTCGGGTGCTTGTGGACGATGCAGACCCGGAGATTTTGTGATGCAAGATTCAATTCAACGAGCCATGCATCGTGATGAAATTGTCTGTGCGAGTGCGAGTAGTATTTTCCAGACCAGAAAATCATATGCAACAACATACAAGTCGAATTTGCGGGTGTGTGCGTGTGAGAAATGCTGCCATTCTTCAGCTGCCGATTGCCATTACCCCAGACTTACACTGCGGGAAGCCTAACCCTGCCCCTTTTTTTCCGACCCCACATGTGCCAGCATCTAAACATCATACCGATCACTAGGATCCCTCACAGGCGTGTACACAAACCCCTCAAACCGCGCCTCCTTCGCCGTCCCATTCAAATCCGAGCACGCAACCCCCACAAACGCCCCCGTAAAGCTCCCATGAGCCTGGTGTCCACCACACTCATCACTCACAACACTCGCATCAAACACCGGCCCGACCTTCTTCCATTCCTGCTCGCCACCCAGAGCGTAATAAAACTGCAATGCCCTCCCCCGTACCGAGACCTTCAGTTTGACTTTGCCCTCCTGCGGAAGGGATATGGGTTGGAGGAGGCGTTGGAGGTTGAGACTCCCCAGCGGCCAGGAGGCTTCGCTAGCCTGGATGAGCAATTCGCGTTTTCCGTCATTGTGAGCGGATACGGTAAGATAGAAGAAGTTGAAACGGCAGTAATACGCCGTCAAACCAGCGAATTGGCGCTCGTCCTCAGGAGAGAAGTCGATGGTGGTTTCGGCATCGTAGGAGAAGTGTTCCTGGCGACGTGCCACAAGGGCTTGCTCGAACCAGGAGCCGGTGGACTCGCGGCCGATGAGGGTGAGACTGCCGTCGGAGGGGTTGGTGCGGAAGATGCGGGATGTGTCGGGGGTGCGGAGCCATTGAAAGTCGATGGGGAGGTTGGGGTCGGAGAAGGTGTAGGATTTGGGGGACCAGTAGGGAGTTTCGTCGCGTTCGGCGGGGAGGTCGACGTAGAGGGAGGGGACGGGGCCGTTCTTGATGTAGAGCCAGTCATCGTCGGACCAGTAGGCTTCTTGGATGGCGGTTTCGCGACCGAGAACGCAGCGGCGGAGTTGGGTGGTGGGGCGGCCGGTGAGGTGGACGAGGTAGGTGCGGCCGTCGGGGGTGTCGACGATGTCGCCGTGGCCAGCGCGTTGGAGGGCGGCGTGGGGGTGGTCTTTGGAGGTGAGGATGTGTTTTTGGGGGTGCACTTCGTATGGGCCCCAGATGGAGCGGGAACGGCAGAAGGTGACGGCGTGGTCGTACCCGGTGCCGCCTTCGGCGGTGAGGAGGTAGTACCATCCGTTGCGCTTGTACACGTGAGGACCTTCAACGAGCGCGAGGTCGGTGCCGGCGAAGATGTTCTTGCGGGGACCGACGAGTTTGTTCTGCACGGGGTCGAATTCCTGGCAAGCAATGCCCGCGAAGGAATGGGGACGCTTGCGGTGGTCCCAGAGCATGTTGACAAAGTATTTTTTGCCGTCGTCATCGTGGAAGAGAGACGGGTCGAACCCGGAGGAATTGGTGTAAATGGGGTCGGACCAAGGTCCGCTGATGGAGTCGGCCGTGACAATGTAGTTGTGCGTGTCCTTGAAGGAGCCGTCCTTGCGCTTGACGTCGGTGTAGACGAGATAGAATTTGTTCCCGTCGTGGGTGAGACACGGGGCCCACACGCCGCAGCTGTCGGGGTCGCCGCGCATGTCGAGCTGAGCGGCGCGGGAGAGCGGACGGGTAATCAGAGTCCAGTTGGCCAGGTCGGTGGATTGGTGGATTTGCACGCCGGGGTACCACTCGAAGGTGGAGGTGGCGATGTAGTAGTCGGAGCCGACCCGGAGGATGGACGGGTCGGCGTTGAAGCCGGGGAGGATGGGATTGCGTACCAGCGGCATATTGGTTGACTCCTGATCCGATGTTGTGTTCGCTTCGTTCGCTTCACCACGCAGGCCCGGTGCAGGTTTTAATGCTTCGGGGCGTTGAGGGGAAAGAGGAGCTCCGAATTTAGCCGGGAGAATTGGAGGCGTTGCGGGGTGGATCCGGGGTCGGAGCCCGGCTGGAGCCCCGGAAGTCAGCGCACGCTTTCCAGTGTCGGTAACGAGGAGCTAAAGTTCGGATATGGCGGAAAATACTTCGATCCTTCCAATTGATCTTCTACACAACCCCAAATTAAGAACAGTGGTTCACACAAGTCGCACGACGGGTCTTTCCAGTCGTCGATTTGTGTCGTCATCCCAAATGCCCCCACACTGGCCCCACTCAACCGCGTGGTCGGGTGCGGGGAACGCCAGGATGAAACGGATCCAACGCAACGACCTCCCGTCAACAACGGCCCGTTGGTATTCGACCGAGCAGCCCTCGCGCCTCAATACACCGAGAGGTTTGATGTGGCGACGGACGGCCCTCTTCCAACTCTGCGATGCCTCGACGGCCTGTGGGGTCGCCTGGCGTTGAGTACCAGCCTTTGGCCGTTGATGACACCGATGGCAAGGATGGGCCCACAAACAGACCTCCACCTGAGACTCCCATCGCCAACACGGGAAACGATGACGAAGAAGACGCCCAAGAATACGGGAACCAAAGAGTCACCTTAACCGAAGCTGATGTGTGCATTCTTCTCATTCCAACGTCCACCTGATGGCTGACACTCCTCTCCTCCTCTAGAGTAAACGCATCCGCCAAAAAACAGACCAAGTCATTCTCGTAATCCTTGTTTGGGTCTACCTCCTCCAGGTTCGTTCCCCGGCACCATTGACACCGGGCACAAGGCCACCTAACATAGCTTGCAGATTCTTGACAAAACCATCCTCGGGTACAGCGCCATCTTCGGCCTTCGCGAGGACACCAACCTCACGGGAAACCAGTACTCCTGGGTCGGCTCCATCGCTCCCATAGCACAGCTGCTATGGCAACCCTTTTCGTCCGTTCTGATCGTCAAGGTGCCACATCGCATTCTCATGCCCGTGTTGGTTTTCGGTTGGGGACTCGCCCAAACTCTCACCCCAACATGCCAGACATTCCGAGGATTGCTCGCGAATCGATTCTTTCTGGGAATCTTCGAGGCCGGATGTTTACCTCTATTTTCCATCATCACCGGACAGTGGTATCGACGGGCTGAGCAACCGGTCAGGGTTGCTGCATGGTATGGCACGAACGGATTGGCGACCATCATCGCGGCGTTGCTGGCATACGGACTTGGAAGTGTTCACCATGGGGCTCTCAAAACGTGGCAGGTGTACGTTCTCCTCCCGTTTCACCCTCACTCAAGGTACTGACATCACAGACTATTCCTCACAACCGGACTCTTAACCCTCGCCACCGCCCCTTTGATTTACCTCTACCTCCCCACTTCCCCCTCAACCGCCCCCTTTCTCACCCCCCACGAACGCCTTCAAGCAACCGAGCGCCTCCGCGCCAACCAATCCGGCCCCGTATCCTCCTCAGCCACCCTCAAACTACACCAAATCCGCGAAACCTTCCTCGACCCAAAGACCTACCTCTTCGCCGCCATGTCCCTTGCCAACAACCTCGGCGCCCAAGTCACCAACACCTTCGGCCCGCTCATTCTCTCAGGCTTCGGCTACAACCAGCTCACCACCACTCTCCTCAACATCCCCTTCGGTGCAATCCAATACGCCGTCATCCTCGCTGTGGCATACACCAGCTTCAAGCTCCGCCACAAATCCCTTCCCCTCCTCGGAATTCTCGTCCCGATCCTAAGCGGCCTGGTAATCCTCTACGTCTCACCCCGCGAAGGCCACACCGGTCAACTGTTGACGGGGTATTACCTCCTCGCCTTCATATTCGGCGGCAACACGCTCATCGTCTCGTGGATTCTAGCCAATACCGCAGGCCAAACTAAAAAGAGCGTCATGATGTCTGTCTACAACGCTGCCTCCTCCGCAGGGAATATCATCGGCCCTCTGCTCTTCAACTCGAACGATGCACCAGCTTATCTCCCTGGGTTATGCGCCACGCTGGGTGTGTTCATAGGCATGGTTGTTTGTGTAATACTTTGTGTGCTGGAAGTGAAGAGGTTGAACTGGGAAAAGTGGAAGGCGAGGGTGGAAGCGGGGGGGCAGAGGGTGATTCGGGATTGGTCGATGGAGGAGAGGTATGAGGATATTGGGGAGGGGAATGAAGGAGAGGTGGGAAGGAGGGCGTTTGAGGATTTGACGGATAGGGAGAATGAGGAGTTTGTTTATGTTTATTAAGTGGGATAGGGATAGGGTTAAGCAAGCAAGCCACTGAGGGGGTTTGAGCAGATTTGAGCAGTATTTTGGGTTGATAGGGGTTGATAGGGGTTGATGGGTTGATAGGAGGGGTTGCAAGTTCTTGGATATGCATTGGAAATTACTATTGAACGCAAACATCGTTAAGTCGAATGCCTCTTCGCATTCGTCGCGTTCGTCGCGTCTCGCTTTCGCTCTGGGTTCAAGTTTGCTCAACTCAGGCTGTTCGTGTCGTCTGTGGCTTGGTGGGGTTCGCCCCACATCAACGGCGCGATCGAAACGTCGCGGTGCCCCCACCAACATCAGACATAGTCAAAACATGGGAGCTGGGATCCGGTAAATCTTTCTCTTTACCGCATGAGGAATCATTGGCTTTTCTTGACAGTCGATGCCCTCGGCGGCAGTTGACGCTCTCGGCGCGATGGAACGGACAGGACAGATTGCTCAGGACTTCGTGGAAAGCGCCGGCTTGGCAAGATTGGCTGCAGCGGTCTGGAAGCTTGGCTCCGCTGTGCACAGACCAACTCAGAAACCCACTCCAGATTTCGCTCTGAACAAAGAAGTGTTGCGGTCTTTTTTGACAATCGAATTGATGTCAACATCAATAGCAGAACGCAGGGCACCGACTTGGTAGTCCCGAGCTCTCCAAAATGACCATCCACAACCAGCGCAATTCCCATGTTTGCGTGTGAGGGTAGCAATTACCGGCGGCCAAGCCCCTGTCGTCGCAAAATTACGTTATCGCGTTCGGAGCCAAGCCAAGGCCCACTCCAACCCAATGCGTCAGCTCAGGGGAAGGGGACTTCAGGGAGGCCATCGTGCCTGCCCGCTGAGGTGCCCTGATCTGGCCGCAACCACCGACGAACCCGAAAAGTCGCCGTCGACAACAGCGCCATGAACTTTGGACAATAACCCGCGCAGAAATGGGACGAGAAGACGCCCGCGCCCTGGTGCGCGAAACCGGCCACGACCGCGATGTCGACATCGACGATGACTCGGATGGCGACCTCGATCTCGACTACAGCCCAGAGGCGGCGCTCTACAAGCCCACCGACAACATCTCGCTCGGCCTGCGAGGGCGCCGGTCTCCGCTTCCCGGCGCCCAGCCCGCCGAGAACCCGGAGGAGAACATCATGCCGGTTTACGTGACTATCCACAGGATACGTCGTCTTGTCCTTGCCGCTGTTGGTGTGTTAGGTCTCCTCCCTGCCTCCAGCGACCGTTGCTAATGCTATCCTAGACGAGCCCTACACACTCGACCAGCTCCGGGCGCCGCGCATGAACATCCAACTCGTCCGACCCCTCGTCGACCGTCTCTACAACCCCGACGATCTCTCGACAGTATACTGCCTGCTCGCGAACCGCGTCCAGTTTCTGAGATCCCAAGAGGAGACGCTCCAGCAGACGGTGAACATTGCCCGCGCCATCGTCTGCGAGCTCGTTGCCACTCGAATCCTGCGCCGCTTCCACGAAGACAACCCCGGCCGCCCCGGGCTGCTCCTCCTCGCGAACATCCTCGTCTCCGGCTTCGATGCGTTCGATGCCGCTCCGGAGGCCGTTAGACGCCAGAGTCGTGCCCAGAAATGGCACGCACAAGAGCGCGGCGGTCACGAGCGCAAGCTGATCGCCCTCGAGCTCGCGATCCTGTCGGAAAGTAAGATTTTGATCGGGTCGATAGCCTGCCAGCGCGTGGTGGACGCTGTGCATCGCGGTCAGGTCGTCTACACCCCGCTGTCTCTCGTCGACATCCTCCCGGACCACTACAAACATCACCCGGTCTCCCTGTATGAGCCCCGCCGGGCTGCCATCCTCAACCACAGACGTCTGATCGTTCCCCAACTGCGCAACTTGATCGAGCTCGTCCACTTCGCCATTCTCTTGGCACTGTACGTCCTCACCATGACCTACTGCAACAGGCCGGAATGGGGCACGCGGAGCATGGGCATCTACGAGATTGCGTTCGACATCTTCACCGCTGGCTGGGTTTTGGAACAATTCGCGGCCATCATCGAACACGGCTGGGAGGTACACGCTCAGAATCTGTGGAGTTTCTTGGATATCACCTTCATTCTTATCTACGGGGTCTACGGCGTAGTCCGCGTCGTCGAGCTCCTCATCGGCGTCGACGTCAACTACGCCCTCCCCATCCTCTGCACCGCGGCTCCCATCCTCCTCACCCGCATCGCCTTCAACCTCATGCCCGACAACATCGTCTTCATCGCCCTCCACGCCATGATGCGCGACTTCACCCGCCTCACCTTCATCGCCATCTGGTGCTTCACCGGCTTCCTCCTCGGCCTCTTCTGGCTCATGCGCACAGCCTTCACCTCTGATGCCGCCTGGGACTCCACCGCCGGCCCCTCCTGGGCCACCATCGGGAAGTGGCTCCTCTGGATCTGGTTCGGTCTCGACGGCACCGGCATCGAGCGCACCGCCGAATTCCACACCTACCTCGGCCCTGCCCTCGCCGTGACCTTTGCATTCCTCGGAAACACCCTCTTCTTAACCATCCTCGTTGCCATCCTCACCAACACCTTCTCCAAGATCATGAACAACGCCGCCGCCGAGGTGCAGTTCCGCCGCGCCGTGCTCACCTTCCAAGCCGTCAAATCCGATTCCATCTTTGCCTACCCGCCGCCGTTCAACATGATCGCCCTCATCTTCATGCTCCCTCTTCGCCTCACCCTTGGCCCTGCCACCTTCCACAACATCAACGTTGCCGTCATCCGCACCGTCAACGCCCCCGTTTTGTTACTCATCGCCCTCTACGAGCGTCGTCGCGTGTGGGCGAGGGGTATGCCCACAGTTCACAAGAGGGGATGGACACACTTCGGGCTTAGTCCGTACGGTGATATCCAACTGGTGTTTGCCGAGCCGCCGCCCGAGGTGCTGGATCAGTTGGAGAAGTTGGATCATTTGGATATGACGGCGCATATTGATATCAGTGGGGAGAGGAAGAGTCGGGATTTGGATGCGGAGAGTATGGGGAGTTTTGTGAGGAGGAGGAAGCAGAGTGATGGGAGTGTGAGGAGTACGGAGGTGTATTGATTGGGTTAGAGTTTGGTTCTTGGTGTTGGGTACAGTACAAGTTTGTGGTTTGGGGCTGGGGTGTAATATTGCGTAATTGGTGTTTGGCGTGTGGGTGTTGGTTAAGGTCTCGGGTACTGCTTGCTACAGCATATTTGTTTTGTTTACAACCGACATGGATAGATAGATGGACTAGGGTAGAGAATTGGACATTTCTATTATTGCCTTCGTGCTGTGATGCTCTGTGATGTTTGGTTTGGAGTGAGTGCTAAACACAGCAGGATATTGGTATCTTTCACTAAACCTACTTATTCAGCTTAGAACGGCCTCGTAAGGGTGGCTTCCGGATATAAAGATGGCGCGGTGGGACGCGATAGTGCACTACTCTTCATTCATTGCACACAAAGCAATAGTTTCACGGCCGCCACATTCACAATTTTTCAACGCAATTCCCAGCAATGGAGATTACACTCTCAGCGATGATGGATCCTTGACAAAATCTGTCTCTCGCTCTTCTTGTCAGGCTCTCCATGCCACATCTTCTAGTAGCAGAGCATTGTGACCCTCAGGCCGTTGGCCTGTTCCCATTTCTTGCCTGACCAGCAATCAACAATTGCGTCCACCTCAACTTATCACTCAAACCTGTTAGCCCATCGGTTCTCCTAGGAAGCCCAGCCATTACTGCCACCAAAGCAACCTGTTGACTAAGGTCAGAAAGCCTGACCGTTGCTCTTGTCTACCTCCGCACTTTGAGTAAAGAACAGGGTATCTGTAGGTCACTGTCACTGTTTGGAGAGACGGACAGAGTTCGGTCCCGAAAATGCATTACCAGACATCTAACAAATTGAGCTTACGCGGGTGAGGGAAATGATGCGAATGGGAACTTGGGCAGGGAAGCGCATTCTAGAGCAAGGAACCATGCCAGCAGCGGAATTCATGGAGGCTCACCGCTTGAGGGAGGGAAAGAATCTTTTGTCAGGCTCCTGCGGAGTCAGCGTGCACCTTGACGGGCCCCAGTTGAGCCGACAAATGGGAAGGCACGCCTCACGACCTTTGAGCGGCGCGTGATGGAGAGCATTTGCAGGCTTCCGGTTGTGAGAACTGCTCAATATTTATACAGTGTTTTTCTCCCAGCAATTTCTTTCTTCTCCATCTCCCAACATCTTCTCGTCCAGTCTTTGACAGAGCCTTTCACGCAGATCTCACAAGACACCACAACCTCTCACACCGACACCACCCTCTGCCGCCAAAATGAAGTTCTCCATTGTCATCACATCCGACTACGCCGCTACCAACTCTCCACCCGCCACGCTCGGCGACGGTGGCGTTGCGCCTACTCCGTACCCATGACAGATCCCCTCGAGAAATACAACATCCCCCTTCCCCACCACAAATCCTCATCCACGTCCACCGTCACCGTTCTACCCGACCCAAGCGTCACCCCCGAGCCCGAGGTCCCCCCTCAGGCCCTTGCCGACGACTTTCTCCCCCATGGTGGTGGCGGCGCTCTCAATCCAACTCCTCTCTTCACCCTCCCCAAGACTGCTGTTCTTGACAAGCCACCCACTTCCACGTCAACTCGGCGGGTGTCGGCCTCACGACCTCGGTCAATCACATTGTCGGTTCTCCTGATTTTATCACCAGCGACCCTGCCAGCGGCACTCTCGCCAATAGCGCAACGGCATAACCATAACTGCACCCACCAGCTGGGGTGGACAGGTCGCATTCAATAAGGCCGGAAGAAAGATTCAGGGCGACGAAGGCTTCCTTGAAGGCTCGTTCGAAATTTGAATGTATATTGCTGGCAGATCTTTCCCAGAATTCCTCTTCCCTCATTATCACTCATCCCCTACCCAGCACCCAGACACCTGAGAGTCCCTCCCCCAGCTAAACCCAGCAAACCACCTTACCTCGCATTCCGGAATCTCACAATCTATCTACCATTCAATACTCCAAGCACGGCCTACAGCGATGCAGTTCTCACTCAGCACTATCGCCATGGCGGCCGCCGTTGGCTTCACCCACGCTGTAGCTGTCTTCCCTGGCGGCACCGCAAAGGCTGTTCTCGACGCATCTAAGCCGACCCCTGTCATCGCCGCTCGTCAAACCACCTCGTCGACCATCACAGCATTAACTGTCCGCGTCATCAACAACGCCGGTGTGGACATCATGACCCGTCACGCAGGCAGCACCGGAGCCATCCTGGGAGCAGGCGCATCAGGTCAAATCGCTGTGGGTAGCGGTGCGAGTGGTGCCATCTTTGTCAGCCGACACGATCTGGAAGGTGTATCTGGCCACGACAGCCAGATCGAATACACCTATATGCCTGAAGACGGCAAGGCCAAACTGGGAGACAAACCCTCGCTCGACGTCTCCTAGGTCAAGGGCTACACATACCCCATTGTCTGCGACTGCGAGGGCGGTGGCACGGGATCTGGATGTTCCCTCGATCTCTGGGCCCAGGGAAACGTGTGCCTCGATGTGGACGCAAAAGGAGGATGCAAGAACAACTCACCAGATGCTGGCCCGGCGGATACCTTCTTTTTGCCTTGTGCTGGAAAGGCCTATACCTTTGTCAAGGACCACACCGCACTCTCACATGATGAGTGCGCGAGCAGGACCTTCAACTGCCGAATTCTGCCCAACAACAAGGGATAGAGCGCACTGAGGTTCGACGCTGGGATGTTTCGGGGTTTGGTTTCTGGGGAGGGGAGGATTTGGGCGCTGGGCCTCCAGCAGGAAATCAGCTAGACTGGTATTTGAGGGGGAACTTAGCTGAGCTCACTCCTCACAAGGGGGTAAATCAGTAGCATCAAGAGATCTGTTGCTGTCGTAACTGTCAAGTGCTATGTATGTCAAGTTGGTGCCTTACCCTTGAGAAGTGTGTGATCGCTTTGCTGTCCTTTGAATTCACACAAGTACAAACTTAGTCAGCATTGCCATGTCGTTGCAGAAACACCAAGCTGCCGTGGCAGGGCCCACTTCCGGTGTTTCGGGTGTGTGAGTGTGCGTTTTCAAGATTCTGAGCACCAGTGCCGACGTGAGGCACCCGCTATGGACCCTGGTGGCCACTTTAGTTCGCGTCTCCAGCAAGGACAACAGACGGTTCATGGGTATATATTGCGGACAGATACTCCCCAACGCCCTCTCACCTAGCGCTTCCCCATCATTTACATCCTGCTCTTTTTTACCTCGAGGTCCAGTCCGAAATCTACACTAAAGCCTTCCTTCACTCTATTCTAACATTTCCTGTTATCAATCCACGTTCGAACAAGTCACAATGCAGTTCTCAACCGCAACCATCATCGCGACAGCCGTGGTGGCTGTTCCCTCACGCCACACGGGTTATTCATGCCTCAGCATCCGTGAAGACAACTCTTGCCACAGTTACCCGCGGTGCAACACCAGCAGCAGTCACAGAAATGAAAGTCAAGCCTACCGAAAACGCTGGTGTTGATCTCTATACTGACCACGTTGGAGCTCCCGCCTCTGAGATTTCCGGGGCCCAAAGCAAGCTTTCCAGCGGTTCAGAAACCACCTACGTTCTCAAGCCCGCCTACTCGGGCACTGCCTTCATCAACAAATACAGCTTTGGGGCACACAAAGGACCCGAAAAGCCAGATCGAGACCAACTTCAGCTCCAACAACAAGGTCACCATGGGCCTACGTCTCTGGTTACACCTACCCCGTTGTCTGCAAGTGTACCGACAGCGGTGCCAAAGTCCCTGGATGCAGCACCAATTTGTGGGCCGTAAAGGAACGCCAAGTGCCCCGACTTGGTATCATTCATCAACGCCTGCAAGAACACCAAGCAATGTAGCGGCACCTCGGCCGATCCGTTCTTCGCCCCTTGCGCTGGACAGGCGCACACCTACCCGGGCGATCGCGGTGTTGTTTCACATGATATGTGCATTAACGGCAAGCTCCATTGCACCATCAACCCTAACGGCAAGTGAGGGAGTCAAGGAGATGAGGAGGGTACTGCTGGGGGCGGTCGACGCGGGGGGTTTTTCATTTCGTGGAGACCATTTGAAATGTTAGACTTTGAAGAGGATCAGCCGCGCTGAGATGGCATATGGCTGTTTGCTTGCTTTGAAGTAGGTAAAAGTGATCGGGGGTTTCTTCCTGGAAGCGGCCACTTCAAATATCTCGAGTATTCCGTTCCGCATAATTTATTTTTGCAACGGTAGCGATCCTTTTGTTTCCATGTTGTCTTTTGCGGGTGGTTGGTTGGGCGAGATGAAGATCGGCCAATGAGAGAGGTGAGGACCTACAGAGCAGCCCGCCCACCTCATCAAGGTTACTGGATTCTAGTTGTCCTACGGTATCATCAACCCCATGGCAATCGGCAAAATTACAAGGGCTGAAGGTGTGGCAGAAGAAGACTACAGTATTTCGATATAATTCCCATCTCCGTCACCTCAACGGTCACTAGAACCAACACCGGAGCCCTCCCACTCAACCCTCTCTCGCAACAGCATCAACTTGCCCCCATTCCCTCGGGCCAAGCCCGACGCAACTCTCCACCCTACCCCGTCCGCATCTACCTCCACTCCCGGTTCCATGACCAGATCCAACAACCTTCTTTCCTCCGGAGGCTGCCAAAGCGTGCCCTCTTCCCACGAAACGCCCAGATCAAGCCCATCAACGTCGACGCCATTCTCCAAAAGGACGATGCGCTTCCCGATGCGGAACGAGCTATCCGCATCCCAGAGGTTCTCGCGGGACGCCGAGAGGGACCGGATAATTCGCAGTGCCGCCACCCGTGTGTACAGACAGCGACACTTGACGGAGACAAAATAAAGAAGCGGAAGGAATCCCATCTCAAAGGTAAACTTGGACCGGCGTGGCTGTGCAGGCGGTGGCGATGCCGATTCCAGAACCGTGGCCGAGAGATTTACCATGCTCCGAAAAGTGTCGATGTGGCGATCGTAGCTGGACTCGTTGGGGTCGAGGGCGCAGTCGATCCAGATGCCGACGATGAGGCGTTTTACTTCTAGCAGGGTACAAGTTTGGGTCATGGTCGCGGCGGCGGGACTGTCTTGGAAGCGTTGGAAGGCAGCTGACCAGTGCTGAAACGAGATTCTAAGTTGGCGTTGCTCGCTCAGGTTGTCTGGTAGGATCGGAGAGTCGGATCGTCGGGATTCAATCCCTATGCGCATGAGGCGTGCTCCTCGATAGGTCAGGACCTCGAGGGCGGAGCGTAGCTGGGACGTATTTAGATTTGAATGCCTTGCAAAGTCGTCATCTGGCAGTTTTAGGCCTGCCAAGAGGGAGAACATGGGTGGTGAAGAAGAGGCGAAGAAGTAGGGAGATATGCTGAGGCGGCAGAATATGGGCAGCAGCAGATCTCGTGTTGTCGGCAGCACCGAAGACTTGTTCAGAATGGTCACGCCGTGGCGGCAGTGGTTGATGGCGGCTTTGATGTCGCCCTGGAGGAGCTCGACGCAGATCATCAGGATGCACACAAACAGTATGACTGCCTCATCTGGAGTGGCTGTGACGAGTTCGGCAATGGCGCGATTGTACTGCTGCAAGGCGAACGTGTTTCTGTGTGGCGAGCGGGCCGTTCCGAGGCACTCGTACAGCGAACTGACTGGGCAGTCATAGCGGGTTAGATGAGGTTAATTATAGGACGGGGTGGAAAAAAAAAAAAATACTGGCTGCGACGGCATGCCGCACGGCCGGTTCGCGTTGGCTTGCCTGCTGGACCGTGTGCGTCCAGAACAAGTCAGCGTTAAGGCTGCCTGCAATGGCCGAGGCGACATTGCGGTGGAAGAAGTCGAGCGCCCGGAACTCGGCTTCGCTCACGTGCAGCCTGAGACCTGAGCTCAAGGGGGTCGCGTAGGGCTGGGTGGCATAGCCGTCGCACGTCCGACCCGTGGTGGTGCATTTGTTGCAGGAGGGTTTGGCTTCATCGCATTTGACCCTCCGGATCCTGGCGTCCCCCGTACAAACACGTCAGCAACATTGAAGCAGACTTGGACAGACGGCAGAGATGGGTGGCCATTGTGCGCGGGCGTACTTGCATGTGATGCACCCTGTTCTCACCTTGGGCGAGCTTCTACGGGGCATGGCGGTGAGTTCAGGTTCAAGGCGCGGGATGCTGGTTGTGATGGAGTTCGAAGTGAGAGGGAGGAATCGGGCTGTTTAAGGTCCCGACGGGCACGAATCACTGTCCAGAACCAACCAATATGCAGTAAAATTGTGGGAATTTTACGAACAAGCCAATCAATATCGAGGTAGGTGTGGGGTCAGCCCTACCAGCGTCAATCGGGGAAAGTGGGGGGCTTCGTGCCGAACCTGCAGCTGGGCAGGTAGCGCCCAACGGCGAACCTTGTTGATCGGAATCCCTCAGACCGCGTCGAGGCTGCATGCACACGATGAGTGCGAGGCGGCCAACCATGGTTTAGAAGCTGCCAAGTGGGCGCAACGCACCGGACGGCACAAGACATTTTTAACATGAAATGACAGCAGGTCCACGCAAGGATGGACGTCCTCGTTGAAGATAAAATACCGAGGCCGGGCAGAGATAAAACGGAAGCTCTCTCTCGTTCATGTCCACCACCCCAAAAGCCAAGTTCGAAGCACCTATCAACTTTCCCTACCCAACCATTTGCACACCCCCAACCTCAAGCACAATGGCGTCCCCGGGCTTCTTCCGACCATCCATGCTGCGACAAAACTTTCCCGGCGCCGCGCCGACATTCACGGAAAAAAACATCTCTGACTTATCAGGCAAGGTCTACCTCATAACGGGATCTAACACCGGCATCGGAAAAGAACTCGCTCAGATCCTCTATTCGGCCAACGCAACTGTGTACATGGCCTGTCGGACCGAGAGCAAAGCCCGTAATGCTATGCAGGACATCAGGTCTGCAGCCCCCAGCTCCAAGGGACGTCTCGAGTTTCTTCCCCTCGACCTCAGCGACCTGCGCACCGTCAAGGCGGCCGCCGAGCAATTTATCGCCAGCCAGACCAAGCTCCACGTGCTTTTCAACAATGCTGGTGTCATGGTCCCGCCCGACGGCCAGAAGACGGCCCAGGGGTACGATTTGCAGCTCGGCAC
The DNA here is from genome assembly GCA_030512335.1 of Immersiella caudata. Lineage (NCBI taxonomy): Eukaryota > Fungi > Ascomycota > Sordariomycetes > Sordariales > Lasiosphaeriaceae > Immersiella > Immersiella caudata. The sequence continues at coordinate 6,031,829 of JAULSU010000004.1, read as the reverse complement.
AAACTGTCTTGGCCCCTTTTTGCTCACGCAGCTCCTGACGCCGACGCTGGCGAGGACGGCGGAGGAAGTGCCCGTCGGGACGGTGCGCGTCGTGTGGGTCGCATCCATGGCTGCTGAGCTGTATTCTGTTAAGGATGGTGTAGACATGAGCAATCTGGCTGCCAAGGGGTATATTAGAGAGCCGGGAGCCATGGAGAAGTACGGCATCAGCAAGGCGGGGAATTATTTCCATAGCGTCGAGTACGCGCGTCGGCACAAGAAGGATGGCATCGTCAGTGTTGTGAGTGTCCCCCAGAGGAGGAGGCGAGGCGTTGCGAAAACTGACACGGCTAGGCCATCAACCCTGGCAATCTCGACTCGGATCTGTACCGCTCTGTCGATGACCAGAGCGGCTTCCAGAGACTCGGCCTTCGGGCATTTACCAAACTCATGCTGCACCCTGTCATCAATGGCGCTTACACGGAGCTGTTTGCCGGGTTGTCCGACGAGGTGACCCCGGACAAAACGGGAGCGTGGAGTAAGCCAGCCTCTCTCCAATCCTTTTTTCTAGGTACTCCTGTTGCTCAGTGGCTAATTCACAACGAATAGTTGGTCCTTGGGGCCGCTTCTTCACCATACGAAAGGACGTTGACATTGCGGGCAAGCCCAAATCAGAGGGCGGCACAGGGGTGGCTGAGAAGTTTTGGGTTTGGAGCATGGAGCAAGTGGAACAGTACTTGTGACTCCTTTCCCCTGTTTTCTTTTCTGTTCCTGAAAGGCTGGGCGAGAGATTGAGGATCAGGGCAGGACGAAGTCCAGTTGAATGAACATTGGTGTTCATTGATTCATCCTGGGCTATCTAACGTCGTCCCTCCATATCGAATGACGCACCTCTCTCTCATGGCAACACCGAGTGAATATGATTGAAAACAAAGTCTGCAAGTTCCCCGGGTCGCTAGACACTGATCCAGTACTCAATGAGTGAAGACGGCGCAGTGGATAGACCGGTGGTGTCTATTGAGAAACCCTATTCCAAATCTTCCTTACACTTGGACGTCGAGGGACTTGGGGCAGATCCAAACGGACAGCCTGCAGTGAATTCACTGCTGACAATATCCGTGGCCCTGAAGTGCGTACCCCAACTTTCACCCAACTCCTTGAGCCCCATTTCACTTCTCCTTGAAGATGAATTAGGGGAAGATTCACCGGCTTCACGCAAGGAAACCAGTGAGACTTTCTGGCGAGATGCCAAAGTGAATGAGGTCTAGGAATATATATTCAGGCCCTTCTCCAGCTTCCGACCTCTCACTTCTTCCTTCATTCCACACCTCAGTAGCCAGAGCATTCAGCCTTCTCACTTCCTCATCCACCAACATCATCTCTCAACCCCAATCATCCTCCCTCTTTGCTGCTACCACATCTACCACCCACTTGCGCTACACCAAATTGCAATCAACAAAACCATCAAGATGCACTTCAGCAGCATCATCGCCAGCCTTGCGGCCTTCCTCAGCGTTGTCAACGCTGGCCTTCTCCGCGCCAGAAACCTCGACAAGATGATGATCACCGCTCTCCCGCAGCTCATGCCCACCCTCGTCAAGCGCGCAGCTGTAAGTGAGATCCCATCGCCACACACCACCCGATCGCCGGTGAGGCCCCTGATGGTGGATGGCCTGTCGAAGGCCCCGTCGCGCACCAGGCCGTTGTCTCCATCGTCGTCCCGACCGGGTACAAATCTTCCATCTTCGTCTGGAAACACGCAAACAAGACCACTGGCGTCGAAAGCCTGATCGAGTCTTCGTTCGAGGTCCAAGCCGGCACCGGTCTTGATTTCGCACTAGTCGCAACCGATGTGTCCTACGTGGCAGGATTCACTTACCCCATCGTGTGTTCCTACGAGGCAATTGGTGCCCGGCTCAGCGGCTGCGATGTTAACCTTTGGCGAGGGATGCTGCCTGCCCGTTGAACACCTTCACGGGCGACGGCGTTTGCGAGAATCCTTACCGGGATAACACTACGACGAGCATTGCCCGTCCTTGGTTCTCGCGTTGCGCCGGGCAGGCGTGGACGTTCCCCAATGACACCGCTGCGCTGAGCAATGGGTGTTTGCCAGATGGCCAAGATTGGATGCGTTGTCTTGCCGAATCCGGGAGCGCCATAAAAGGTGGAAAGATCGGAGGGCCCCAGGTGGACTGGAAAAGGGACGAGCAGGTATGGGCTGGGACTGGGGAGAAATGGGCACACAGGCTGGTCCTGACGCCTAGTACGGGTTGGTGAGCCAGAGTGGGAAAGGGAAAATAGAGCAGCAAGTAAATACATGCGCTTTGTTGCTGACAAATGGACCCCCGTGAGTGACGAATGCCCATACTGCGACATTATCGTAGGTTGCTCCCCTGATTCGGCACAGCATTTACATTGTACAATGAAACTTTCGATGATGATATCAATGTTTTTAGTATCAATTTTCTTCGCTAGACTCCATACTCACACCCCAATGTCAACTTGATTTCTCGGTTGCATGCTCGGATATGGGCAATTATCCAACGTTCAAGCGAATCACCCCCCGGGACTTTCTCCGTGGCTGAGACCGAGCAGGTTGTGCTATCACAACTTCACGAAGCCACTGTAGACACAAGCGTTAGCCATCATAAATACCACCGCGTACGGTTCAAGTTAGTGGAGGAGCTTGAACTTACATCAGGGTTGAGTTCAGAAGGGTGACGAGCGTCCAAAATCCTGGGTCCTGAACCGGGAGACCGCGGAGTTGGCGTGGGCTCGACAGGTGGCCATGGGCCGGACCATCGAGATGTTGGGCAATCTGGGGATTCGGACTCGGAGGCGGAATCTGGGTAGCTCTTGTCGGGATGCCGAGCGGTGACGACGCGCGCCCCTGAGGGATGTGAGGTGCGACTGCGACGGGAACCAGACTCGCGCGAGGTATTGGGAGGAGGTACCCTGACAGTGGAAGAGTTGGCTGGGTTGGGGTAGTAATCATCTTCAGAGTCAGAGTCAGAGTCAGAGTCAGGGTGACGAGCTTCAACGATGCGAGTGCCGCCTCGTGTTTGAGTCCGACGGGATGAAGATGGTGAAGCTGCATTATTAGAAGTGGTAAGCATGGTATCCATCAGTGACGACCCTCCATTCCGCGGCCCAGAGTTGGGCTCGTAATCCGCCACCGCGTTGCGACGACCTCTGTAGTAGACATCTCTTTCCACCCTGCCCCTTTCTCTATTCCTCTCGGCTATGGTCTCTAGGGTGCTCACACCCCCCCTGGCCTCTTCTCTATTCCTCTCGGCCATTATCTCTGGGATGCTTATGGATGCTACCTCTGGGATGCTCCTCATCACTTGGCTGGGGCTAACGTTTGTCATGATGGGTGCTCGACAGTAGGGACATTTCGGAATCGTGTCTCTTGAAGTACTGTCGTTGAGGCGTGTGTTGATCCATATTCCCACGCACTCCGCTCCGAGAACATGACCACAGGGAAGCTTCTTCATGGTCTCACGTTGGCCGTTGTCCTCCTGGAGACCAGGAACGACGAGTTCCTCCTCGCAGATGCAGCAGAGAACCAGGGGCCTCGGACCGCGACGTGTGCGGAGGTAGGTTTCGATGTTGGCCCAGACGGTCTCCTCGATGGTATTAGACGAGGTCTCGGAGGGTGCAGCAGGGAGAGCATCACCGATGGCGGCATTTGTTGACGATGGCTGATTCGAAATGAGCAGGGACTCTTGTGTGGCGACGCCGTTTTGCCATCCCGAGTGAGACATCTTCAATTTTGAACGATGACCAAAGAGTCAGGCTGCTGGAGCGGTGTTTGTTGGTCGTTGTATGCCTGAGACCAGCAGAAAACATGCGATGTCGGGAAAACAAGAAACCCATTGAAGAGGGTCTCAGTGTTCCTTTATATCCTCCTGGGTTGGCCTCGAACAAGAAACCTACTGAAAAGTGTCTCGGTGTCCCTTTAATTACTTTTGGGATGGCCTCAGTTGGCCTGCCGCACACAAAGAAGCTTTGTTTATCCAGCTGCGACATCAAGGGGTTGTTACTGAAGACAGCGCTTTTGGGGAGTTGATCGATTTTGCAGTGACAAAAGATCTCTTTCTCACTCAGCCCCTGTGCTTTTTGACAAGCCATTGTCTACGACCAATAGCTGCCCACGCAATGCTTTCTCATTCGGCGCAGAACGACGTAGCACCTGGGAGAAAGCAGTCACAGCACCCACACACCTTTGTGCACTCTCACCAAGTCACCGGAAAGCTCAAGACCCACGGTGAATCGGACTTCTTCATCCACTGCATCCCTTTTCATGCGTAAGAAGCGTTGAGCCACAGACCCACTTCTCTGGCATGGACTCCTTTTCCAACCAGCTCAAGCTCACCACACAGCCTTTCGCATTTCTTCTAACACCAATGCACACCACTACTGTTGTGCATCCCCAGGTAACACTAGCTTTCTAAGGAACGTGATGTTTACTAGTGCTTTATGTCTACGATGTCATTCGGTTCAGCAGCCAGAGTGAGGTCCCGTCCCCACAAGGCACCGGCTTAACTTCCGGGGCCACACGAGTCACAGCCGTGTTTTCCACCATAACCCAACATCGCAATGAAAACTTGTAAGAAAACAGCAAAAATGGATGATGAAGATGGGACTCTCAAAGAGGGCAGGAGGACGACGCGCTATCTATTGCGCCACTCCACCTGGCTTATTACAGCGATGTTGTTTTCCGCCGGAACCAAACGTCAAGAATGAATGGTGGTGAGGGGATCACCAGGACATGGGTGATTTATCCACTGAGGTGCCTACAAACAGGCAAATACGGAATGTGGACTAAGTCAAAAATGAAATTGTGTCGCCCTGGAGGCTCAAACAGATTGGAAACATCGAGACAAGATGGAAGACGGGTGGAACTCAGGGGTCGATTGTACGCATACACTGCAGCCACTACTCTCAAGAGGTCGAGATATTCCCGACACATTAAATAGGTTAAACCTGCGAAGACGAGGAGCAATGAGATGTATCTACGCACTGCAAGTACGATGATGTCGAGATATTGTTAGTCAGTGTTAGCTAGATATTAAGAGTACCTACGGCACAGTGTTCCTTCACTCCTTCGTTTGTCCTAGCTACCAGTCTCCATTTTCCCAGTAGCGCATAGCTCTCCCAACGTGTGTTTGCTTTGTTGGGTATCTCGTCTTGCCAAGGCTTTCGATTCTGTGGATGAGGTTGATGGACAGCTAAGCGCCCGGCCCCAAGACCCCGGGAAATAGACGCCGGCCACCTAAGCGGGCAAATGCAACTGCATAAACAGCCCCTGACATGGGCCAATGGGCGCTTGTCAAACTGGATAAATGAAGCAGGTGCGGCAATGATGGGAATCTCAATAGCTGTCAGTCCTTGCACCTCTTGTCATTCTGTGAACTCGTCTTTTCTGTCGGCACACAAAGCCCAATACCACCACTCGCACAGATAGACTCAACGCCAACAAAAACATCAAAATGTCATCACGACACGTCGAAAACCTTGCAGACCGGATCTGGAAGCTGTCAGAGCGAAACGGTCCAGCCTTTGGCAGCCAACAGTTCATCCCCGCCAGCACTTACAACAACCACAACATCATCAACGAGAACACCGTCCGCTCAGAGCTGGGCCTTGCGAAAGGTGAAGATGAGCGTCTGGTGAATTTCTCTCTCGGACCCGCTGTGAAGACATTCCTGATCCACCTGGATCTCGGCTGGGATGTTAACACCACTCGCCAGCACATGGTCAACTTCATGCAGACTGGCTTCAACGATGGAATGCTCCCTGTGACCTTGGACTTTTGCAATGCAAGTCCCGCCTTTCGGTCAAAAGCCTGGTCACCAGCATCACGTCACAACTTCTGCAAGGGACAATGGCCCTATCTGGCCCCTGTCGTCACCGAAAAGACGTCCATGCTCACCCTCGACATGGAACCCCTCCCTTTCCTTCAAATCCGGGAAAGCGCCCGCAGCGGCGGTTCTTCCTACGTCCACCAAATTCGAGTCCACAAGGACCACCTCAAGCTAGGAAACTCACCCCAAACTGTACACCATTCCCCTCCCGTTTCCGCCCCCAAGCAAAACTAACATACCACTCAGCACTCATCAGCCACCGATATTGCCGTCAAGGAAACGCCCGGACCATTCCACTCCCACTTCACCACCGAAGCCACCACCCTCCTAGCCCTGCGCCCCCTCAACCACCCCAACATCATCCCCTGCCTCGCCGCCATCAGCAAAATGGACAAATATTACCTTCTCTTCCCCTGGGCCACAGGCGGAACCCTACTCAACCTCCAAAGCCGACTTGAAATCGACCCCCTTTCCCTCCCCCTGTCCGACCTCCGCCTGCTCATCTCCCAGACGCTGCGTCAATTCCGCGGGATACTTGATGCATTGCATCACATCCACAAGATGGGGTTTCGCCATGGGGATATTAAGCCGGAGAATATCCTTGTCTTTCAGGATGGGAGGAGTAAGACCGGGATTTGGAAACTTGCTGATTTCGGGGCGGCGACGCGGCGTGCGGATTCGTCAGGCTCGGGTGGGAGGAGGAGGGAGACGGAGAGTAGAGTGGAGTATTCGACTGTTAGGTATGAGCCGCCTGAAGCGGGTGCACCGGGGGGTGTGATTCGGGAAGGGGATGTTTGGTCGCTGGGGGCGGTCATGCTGGAGTGTGCAATTTGGTTGATGTATGGAGATGGGGAGGTGATGAGGTTTGTGAGGGAGATGGGAGGTGTGGGGGCTGCGTTCTATGTGATGGGGGAGAGAGAGGCGAGGATGCATCCTGTTGTGACGGACTGGTTGGGACATATGAAGCGTGACGTTGAAGGGCAAGGAACAGCGCTAGGGGAGGTATTGGGGTTGGTGGAGGGGTGGATGTTGACGATGGTTGGGTCCAAGTCAGAGGGGAGGGGATCTCCAAAGGATCTTGTGAGAATGATGGATGGGATTATTGCGAAAACGGAACATAAAAGGACCGGAGGGGAGTTTCTGTTCAGGGGTGTTGGGATGACCAAGGGCAGAAAGAGGCATGGAGATAAAGGCCCACAGAGGGCACCAAGTGGCAGTCGCTACTAGCTGAGTGTGCAAGTTTGCAATTTCAATCACATTCATTTTTTACACCAACTTACACAGCTTTAGACATAACTGACCCACATCTCACTCAGCTCCCACCTCCTAAACAACAGCGATCTCCTCCCCATCGCCCTCACCATCTATAATACACCTCCCCGGAATCAATCCCGCCCCGACCCTCTTATACGCCTTCAAAGTCCTCACCGCGCCCGGCCCCCTCTCTGAAACCCCCGCCGGTTTCACAATCAACACGAAATGCACCCTCCCCCCCTCGTTTCGTCCAATCGGCTCCCCCTTCTCGCTCCCAACCACAACACACCTCAACTCCCCGGGGTTTCCCGCCGTCCCGCCAGGCGAGTCAAAGGTTATCTCACAAACACCCTTATCAGCTCCATGGTGAGCATGAACCTCGGCCCGAAACTCCCTCGACACCACAACTAACGTCCTCGGACTCGGATGCGCAAACTTTTCACCTCCCGAATCCCTATTCCTCCTCGGCTCCAACTTGACATGGTTCCAATCAACTGTGCTCCCCTCCACGCTCATATAATCAATCCCCCCCTTGTACGACATCCAACTCCACGACGGCGCCCCGTCGTGACCCCTCGGGAAATGAATCCTCTCCAGCACCCTCAGATCCCCCTTGCTCAAACCCCGTCGCCAGAGCAGACTCCGATGCAACAAACCACCCGTGGGACCGTCGTCCAGGACGCCGTAGGAGCCTCTGAAGTCGGGGTTGGCTTTTTGGAAGGCGGTGACGAGGCGGGACTCGAGGCCACGGATCGCGCTGGGGCGGTCTTCGTCGTGCGAGAGGCCAAGGCGGGAGTACTGCGTATAGAGGGATTGGTACCAGTGGATTTGCTCGCCGCGGTTGCCTTGGAGGGCAAGGGAGGGGAAGAAGGGGTCACCTAGGAAGGAGGCTAGTTTACTAGAGTGAGGGATCAGTTTTAGTTAACGAATTGGGGGGACGGGAAAGGGGGTTGTTGGGGGGGGGGGCTAGCGAACTTGTTCATTTGGGTCATGGTTTCGCAGCGTACGCCTCTTCCGCACTCCCAGTAGGTTTGGCGCTCGGTGAAGTACACAGTCCGTCTTGCCAGAGCCCTCTCTTGAAGGACCCAGGCGCGTTGATTAAGGCCGCCTTTGAGAACGTGCTGGTCAAAGTTGTCAATCATCTCGCACATGTAAAGCGGCGCCGCCTTGTCGTCGGCCTTGAAGGTCACGACCTGGCGGTCTCGCCTGCCACGAATCGTTTCTTGACCGGGAAGAGTCTTTAAGAAGCCGTCTTGCTGGTTTGCGGCCCAACTTGCGGCGAGGACGCAGTATGCGGAGCTGAACACCGTTTCCATCTTTTTTGCTTCACCCTTAAAGTCCCCCTCAGGACCTTGCAGGATGCAGAGGGAGTCGATCCACAGATACGGCTTGCCGAGAGCTCGAGTTGCTGTGGTAGCATCCTGGAAAGTTGCTGGGAGACTGGCCACTGGGATGCTGATCTTGTGCTGGGAGATAGTGTTGGGGGCAGATAGATTTTGCGGATCGTCTGGGAAGGTGCAGAAATGTGGTTGAGGTCCCCAGGGATGTGAGAGAGCGATGTAGGGCGAGCCGCTATCGAGGGGGATGTGAACCTCCTTCGTTTCGACTACCCGAACTGTGGGTGACCCAACCGATCCGACTTCGATGAGGCGCGTGGGCAGGGTGACCTTTTCAGTTTTGTCACTTCCTGGGGCGCAGTCGTGGGTTCTGTCGCAGATCGCTAGCCACTGTCGGATGATGTTGAAGTGCATATTGGACCCGGATTCAGGGAGTTTCGGGAATCCCAGCTGCAACAGGCTGGTCTTCAGTTCTGTTGCATGTCAGTGTCGTGCTCGTTCAGCAAATTTGGTGTTTCGTACCTGGGCTTCGTATCATGGATACAACGGGGGTATTCTCGTCATCCATTCGCAAGGTAGACTGGTACCTTACAAACTTGACCTCCGTCTGCTCAGTCTTCTTGTGTACTTCACAAAGGCCCCACAGCATCTTGCACAGACCGCAAGTCCCAGCACGCGCCCTGAGATCGTGGGTTCTGTACGTGACATTGAACCCAGGTCTACTGAAGTCCAACTCCTTGCACTTTTTGCAAAGCGCAGCCGGCGGTGGAAGCGAGGGTGAAAACATCGCCTTTGGATCGATGCGATCTGGAATCTCCTCGTCGACGGCGTAAATCCAGGTGGGGTTCATCTTGGCGAGTCAGCAAAGGACTTGATGTAAAGAGGCTGCCTGTGCTTACTCTCTGGTTTGAGGCATCAGTGAGTTCTTACTCTTAAAAAATCAGCGTTCATGAACGAGTGGGCTTGACACGCACCTCCTGTGTGGTAATTAGCGGAGCCCTGGTTGATTCGAAACAATTGGTGGGCTTGGGGCACTTACAATCTATATATCCGCAGAAAATAGAGTAAGTAAAAAGTATCATATTCGAGCTTTCAAGACTCAAGTACTCACATACTACAGAAAAATTAGCTTGAATGTGTCAAATGGCAGAGGTAGTGGACGGGTTTGGACTTACATCCTAACCGTGGCACCCATCGCCCCGTCGTCAGCATCCTCGTTCTTATGCCAGGCCGTTCTTTCCGGGCAGCGCTTTATGTTTCTGCTCACCTTTTGTGAAACTGTATGTGGACCCTGAGAATAGTCAGCCAGCGACGCATGGGCAGATTTTCCTCCTTTTGAGAACATGCCTCCGTGGTGACCCCCCTTACCAAGCGTGGCGGGGGGGTGTTCTTTCCACTGGTCGAACGATTGTGACGAAGAAGCGCCGCATTCGGGCTGAGGAAGTCCTTTTGAGATGGCGTTGACGTTCGAACGGGCAGCGGGTTGTTGGTGATGGATGGGGGCCCTCTCGACGTCCGTCCTGGCTCTCTGTCTGTCATCGCGGCCCCCTTGAAAAGATACTCACCGCCTTCCCTCTCTGCCGTGGCAATGATGTCATCAATGAGATGCATGGTCTCTCCTGCGCTGGCCCTGGTGCCGGGACTGAGTCTCACTTTTCCCGTGCGGGACCGGTCTCTGGTCTGCCAGTTGGCCATCTCGCTCAGAGGCCCCAGAGTCAGCATGTTATTCTGGATGAGCAGCAGCAGCGCCCCGATGGCAGTGCCGGAAGATCCCTCCGCGTCCTCCTTCATGTGTGACAACCACCTTTCGACTGTCAAGTTGAGGGCCGCCTGACCGCCGGCTCTCCTGTAGTAGAATGGCGCAGCCCCAAGGTCGAGGTTTTTGCCCCTAATATCCTTGCCGAACCGTTCGGCTTCCTCACATCCATATAAAAGCCAGACAAGGTATTCGAACATGACACATCCGAGTGACCATATGTCGGACAGTCGAGACAGGGGAGCTTTCCCCTTCATGGCTTCCTCGGCCTCGGGCGACTCATACTGGAGGGTGGTGTGCCGTGTTGTTGTCGACGTGCGATGATGAGTAGGACCATTGTGCTGCTTTGCAAGGCCGAAATCCGCGATTTGGAGTACACCCGTGGCCGTTTTGCCGTCCCTGAAGCGGAGGATGTTTTCCGGCTTCACATCACCATGGCGATATATCTTGTCCATGTGCAGCTTCACAAAGGCATCAGCAAGCCCTCGAAACTGGTGCAGTGCCTCCAAAACTAGGCTTCGCATGCCCTCGAGGTCCATTGCGAGTGGATCCTGCTCTTTCCAAAAGTCCCTAAGGCTTCCCCCGTCGGCCCATGGGAACATGAGGTAGAAACCCGAGCCCCGAGTAAATGTGGCAAGCCATTGGATGATGTGAGGGTGTTCAAGATCGCGGATATCCATCAGCGCCTTGGCCTCGGCGTCAAATTGACTTTGGAACTCAGCGGTGACGTGAATTTGCTTGACCGCGATTAACCGTCTATTGTTTTCGAACTAGTACTCGTCAGTGATGTGACTGGGTCAGAGCAAGGGGGGCTTGCTGACGTCAAGAGGGGGGTTCTCGAGATGGTCTTTGTGGACTTTGACTTGATGAACGATAGAAGAGGCGCCCTGTGGAGATGGCAGTAGTCGATCACCGGACGGAAGAAACGGCAGAGGTTGACTCTGCTCAAGTCGGTGGGTACAGCCCTCCTTGGTGAAAACCGGTGCTGAGAACTCCCACTGACTGCTGCGGAACTTTTGTCTCTTGAGCGACGTCCACATCCTTAGGCCAAAGGCCGGGTCCTTATCGCAGAATTCTCTGCTGACAGGAAGTTGCTTGTCGGTAAAGTCATACTTCATAAAGTGGCGCATACAACAACAGGAATTTTCGGGACCCAACTCCAACGTAAGTGTGACCAGGAATACTCTTCGTGCTTTGGCGAGAATGAAGTCGACCAAATCGTCATGTTCGCCGTCGGCGAGCATCAACTCCTTTCTGGCCGCTGCCGGGTGTAAGATGCCCTGATCCAGGTATATCCCGGCAGGTAAGAACTCCTGGCCCCCAAATTCGGGGTGGCTCTTTATAAAACGAATGCAGACACTACCGGCCAGACCTTCTTCGTCTCGCTCCTGGGAGCCCATAGTGGCCAGTGTGGTTCAAAATAAGGTCTGGATGCAGGGTCCAAATGCGAGCTCTTTTGTGGATTAAGAAGCGGGAAGTGTGAAGTGCTGGGCCGTGAGTGGATTAGCGGCCGAGGGGCTCGCCACTTTTAAGACACAAATCTCTCCATTGAACCAGGGTCCGAGGCGCCTACAGCATCGGGCCGCACCTTAATCGGCGGCGCGGGCAGCTATTCTGCCGGTAGTTCGTGGAGGTGGGAGGCGGTACCGGGAATTCCGGGCCAAATTTGAGAGTTGCGTGCTTCGCTTCATGGTGATAGCTCAGAGCCTTGTTGCCCTTTTGGGTTTCTTGACTCGGTGAGCGGGAGGGGTAGTGGTGACAATGTGGCCTCTGACCGGACAATAGCTTCGCGAAAATGCACAATGGGCGTCCAGGAGCCTGAACTGGCGGCCAATCATCGATGCGGCCCTCCAACAAATGGCCTTGTCGGTGAGGGGGGGCGGAGCTGCAGTGTGGGGGTGGCTTATTGTTTGAGTGTGATTCGGGGGGGGGGGGGGGTGAGAGACCGCCCACAATTAGGCGCTGGAGTTCAGAGCCTCGCCGGATATTGCCGAAGGTTATTATGATGAATTCGTATGGCGCGGTAGCGCTGGGGAACAGAGGTTGTCAAAATGCAAATGGGGTATCATCGCTGCCTCCAAAATGTACAGTACAAATGACGCTTCCAACACTTGGTCCACAACAGAAGGAAACCATAAAAGATGTTCAAAAACGTCCGGTTTGCCCAATACAGAAACTCGTCGGATGGAACTCGGATTGCTGCGTTCACACGGTCATTCGATTGTCGGGATTGGGGGCACTTTGGACAGCTAGAGGTGATATCGCAGCTTGGTTCTGGTCGTTTGTGCCATCACAGGGATCGGCATTCGGCTCGTCGTCGTTCCCAGTTGCCTCTGGCGCGGGGTTATTCCAGGTTGCCTCAAGAACGTGATTGTCCCAGGTTGTCTCTGGACCAAGATTCTCCGCTGTTGTTTCTGGCATGTGCTCCTCCTCAGTCTTTTCTGGCACGCCAGACTCATACATTCCTTCTGGCACGGGATTCGTACCGTAAGATTCGTCGGACCGCATCTTCCCCACCATTCCGAATAGAACGGCGTGAAGTTGCATGCTTGTGATACGACTGGTCGTGGACGTTTCGATGATGAGGAGCTTTTTCTCGATGAGAGTCAAGAAATCCAGAATGAAAAGTGTGCAGCCAGGATGGGAGCGGAGCCGTTTGATAAACTGTTCACCGATGTCGTCAAGATTAGTGTCTTCGAGACTTGGGAGCGATTTTGGTCCTTACCTCGGTGACCTCAAGCTTCACATTCGCTCCAATGACCTTGTTACCATCGATTTCAAGCTCGAAGAAACGATCAAGCTTTGCCTCGTCCCTTGGGGAACCCTTTTCAGGAGTTTGTCTGACCCGTGCAAACTGGAGCACAAGTTTCCATCCGCCAAGGAGCCAGGTGACAAACTCCAGGTAAAGACACCCCAGCGTCCAGATGTCATAAGACCGGCATATCTCACCTCCGGGCACATGTGCCTCGGGTGCACAGTATGTCGGCGAGAACTTGATGTAACGGTTGGGTTTGTTAGACCTTGAGTTTTTCGAGTTCAGTTCGGCAATACCAAAGTCGGTGATGACGAGTGTCCCCATGTCGTCCTCATCTGGTCCGTCCTTGAACCAGAGTATATTGCGGGGCTTGATGTCTCCATGACGGCCATAAAGGCTGTCTTTCTTCACTTCTTCGGCGCCATTACCCTCTCCCGTTCTTGATGATTGCGTCTTATTCGACAGATGCTTGTGAATGGCAACGATTCCACTAGCAATACCAAGACATTGGCGGGCGACCCATCGTGCCGTCTTGAGCCCTGGTGTAGGCGTGCTCTTGATGGATTTCCAAAACGTTTGGAGATCCGCATCGGCCCAGGGGAAAAACAAGTGGACATGGCCCGACTGCTCGTATGTCGCCAACAGAGAAATGAGGTGGATATTCGGATTGGCGCTAAACTTCTTGAGAATCTCAATTTCGCTTTTCCACTCCGCCTCGTTTGTGGAGAAAAGTTTTTTCACGGCAAAGAACTGATTCTGCACAGTCTGTTAGAGTTAACATATCCGGATTTAGTGCTCGGCCTCGCTACTCACCTTGTGGTTACCGAAACCATGCTTGCCCTCGAATTTGTGATGGTCGGGGTGTATTTGGACCTTAAAGACCTCTCCGAAACCCCCTCTCTCCAAAAGCCCCTGGCCATTTGAGCCTTGTTCGTCGTGAGAGTCGTATGTGAAAGGCAGGATGTCAGCATCGGCAAGCTGGTAATGACGGACATTGCAATGTTCTCCCTGAGCAAAGAAAGGAGAGACCATCTCCCATTGGTCCCGGAAGAAATGCCGAACAGACTTGTCTTTCCAGCCATCAAAACATTTGAGGGGTCGAGTGGCGTCATTCTTCCGACGGAGCTGAATGGAATTGCCCTGTGTCTCCTCCGGTGGTATATATTGCATCAGAGGTAACTCTTCGTCGCTTACCTCCTCCTCGATGAACTTGAAGATGGAATATACTTTGTCCATCCGAACGAGCATCGCAAATATTTTCCGATATGCCCGTCCTGCTGATGTGCCAGCGTCCGCATCCGACTTGACGGAACATATTGCACGAACGGAAGATGGGTCGCTGCAAATAAGTTCCGCCCAGCTTTTCGTCGTACGACTGTTGGGTACCAAGGGCGTGATACTGGCAAGTTCCTTCTCGACGACTCGCACGTTGATCAGCTTTTCCAGTTTTCCCCTTGGCATGAATCCTTCACGGCGGTTAAACCGGTAGACCATGGCCTCGTCAAGGCGATCCTCGAGGCTATCCTGCACCTCAGCGTCCGACTCCGCAGATCCAACTGGGGAGAGGATCTCCCCTTTGCGATCTTTGAAGGCCCTCTCTCCTCGGTCCGTCACGTCCGCCTCACTCGGTGGAGGTTGATAGTCAGAAGCCGCATCTCGGATGTCGGTGAGCTCAGGCACTCGTATGCTAAGGATTCCCGCTGTTGTTGGCTGGAGCGTTCGATGATTGCTGGATGGGCGGACATCCTGCGATGGCACTCTGTTAGAATCGTCCCCTCGTTTCTGCTGGCACTTCAGGCGCGGCTGGGCAACCAACCTTCAGGGCATCATTTTCGTCCTCCTCTGTACTGTTTCTCGCCGTCACATCGCGATCATCAGTCTCGAATCTAACGCCATGCTTCGGCGCAAGACCAGCGAGGTCCTCCTCGCGTTTCCGTGCGGGGCTCCCAGGTGGCGATGCGCTGCGGGACGTGGTGGGGGAAAATCCAGAGTCATCGTGCGGATTGCTGCCACTGCAATAAGCGCTCGAGCTCTCTAGGTCTTGTTCAGAAGAGGGCATTTTGGCAGGACCGCTCTTCTCAGAATCGAGAGGGTGGAGTGAAGTGACAGATCCCTTGTCTCCCGTGGCATGGGTGGGGGCTCTCAGGAGAATGCGGGGTCCGCCGTCGCCAAATCCATCTTGTTGATCATTTCGGTTGTCCGGAGGCATCGGAGGTGGGAGTTGGGCAACGGCAGTTGCGTCTCGAAGCCAGCCTACTGTGAGATTCCAAAAAGATTGAAGATTGAAGAGAAGTCGGTCCTATCCACACACACACACAGCCTTGGCTGGGACACCCACACCTTTTTGATCGGTCGAGGTCGCGCAGCTCGCAGCAGCGCGGCACCGCAGCAGTAGTGCAGGACTGAGTGGTTAAAAAGCCACGGCGGCTGGCAGCCTCAGCTGAAAGCCTGAAACGCCCACGGCCAATCTGGGGCCGCACTGCTTTGCCGCTTTTGGAGGCCGCCGACCGCCAACTCTCTCATGGGGCGCACAAAATGGACCGACCAACCACGCCACCCCAAACGCGTGGTCGGGTGTGAGTGCCTTCCCCCCATTTCTCGGAGCTCAATGTGACCGCAACCAGCCATTGTAATTGCCCTGCATTCTGGCCACTGAAGGCAGCCGTGCCGCGCCAAGCCCCAGGGAATGTCAATAATCGAGACAAGGGAGTTCAAACTCGCGA
Organism: Immersiella caudata; assembly: GCA_030512335.1. Lineage (NCBI taxonomy): Eukaryota > Fungi > Ascomycota > Sordariomycetes > Sordariales > Lasiosphaeriaceae > Immersiella > Immersiella caudata. Next base: position 6,016,155 of record JAULSU010000004.1, on the reverse strand, counting down.
GTTTGAACTTTGACGCCGTTGCCCCTCCCGACGTAAGTTCCACGCAATCTTCGAAAAACCTTCACCGAAACTCGCGCGTTCCTTATAACCACATGAAAGGTGCCCATTTCAGGAGGGGTATCATCAAACTCAACCACAGTCCTTCCTTTGCTAAATACCAGGTCCGTCCCTTCCCAAACCAGCTTCAGGCACTGAAATGTCACCGCGACCACGAGTTGCGCCCGGTCACGGATCCTGCGAGCGCCGACAGCAAAACGCGAACACGAGGGCCTACACGGCCGCAGCGGACTCTCAGGATCTTCCCGACTATCGGATCAGTTTGGACAAGCTCACTGAAAAGCTACGGTCGAAATTTGGAGCTGGAGCATACGAGATATTTCTCATGCATGATGTGTACACCGTAAAAGCGCCAGGTCGACTTTCTGCTGTAAGTCAACATATCTTTCCACCATCCCAGTGAATGCGTGGCGACCCTAACGTGGCCTTGCACGTAGACTGAAATTGCGGAATGTCGCTGAATATGTCTCCCCATCGGAGATGGAGGCAGAAGCCGAGGATACCCAGTCGTCCGGGAAGGACGGCAGGACCCCCATGACGAGATCGTTTTGCTACATTTCAAGTTCCTTTTTTTCTCTGCTCAGTTTGGCAAAATCACCTAATTTAGATCTAGGAGGGTCCTTAAGTTTTGCTGTGGGGCCTGGCATAGATTTTAAGTGTTTTGACTTCAACACGAATTTGTCTTGGACGGGATAGCACCGGAACGGAGTCTGGTGGGCATTGGATTGGTTGATTATGTATTCTACAGTAGTTATTGTGGTAGCTGTGTTTGGGGGGGCAACGGTTTTGGTTCCCTTCGTTGTAACGACTCTCCAGCTCTCTCCCTTTGATAGCATGTATAATCGCACGTCGGCAAGCAACGCAGTCCCAAAACCCAGGCATCTGTTTAATCACTCAGAAAAAGCATGGCTCGTTCCTGTCCTCGTACAGCCAGCTGCCCCCCCCCCCCCCCCCCCCCCCCCAAGCTCCTTGAATTATATTGGTTTAAACTGTGAGATTTGAAAGCCCTATATTGACTACCTAACACAGCCGGACGCAAGACATTTCTCCGGCATGCCCAATGTAGCACTTTCCTTCTGCGTGAGAATCAGGTGATGCCCGATCCCTAAGCAGCCTAGTGCGAGTCACCGGAAGGACAAGGGAAACATATGCGACTGCATGGTGTAACGGGGACAAGACTCAGAGATGTGCCATTCCGCCACTGGACCAGATCCCCGAGAGACGTACCGATGGATAACCGCGATGTCGCGTCTGCGGAGAATGTCAAAGAGCAGGCCTGGGAGGCAAACCTGCTGGGCCGCATCTTCAGTAACACAGCATTACTTGAATAGGCCACATAAACGGAATGGGAACTTGTGAGAGCAACACCGATTCATAACCTTAAGCAACTGGGAGGCCTTACTCAGATTGCCTCTCTCTTGGCGCTTCCAGAATCTATTCTTTTGGGGTGGCCAAACGAGCAGCCGATTCTGATGCATAAGGATCACTCTAACATTGTCAAAATTGAGGGGAGGACCGACGAGACGTACTAGCACATTTGGTGTGGTATTCGGGACGTCATGAACGAGCTTGGACAATAGATAGTCTGATTTGATAACACATGGAAGAAATTTTTATTCCCATCCTTTGTATATTGTTCCTTGCCTTTGGAAGCCATGGTTGCACATTCCTCGTCCCTGACGGCCGAGACCCCTACAGAAATGACTTCTTGGCCGGCTGCACCCAGGGGAATCTCGTCACAATCCGCCTTGAGCATCTCACCGAGCTTGACTGGCATCGTCGAAAGGGGAAGTAGTCCCCATGGTCAACTGGTCATCGACTGCAAATCCTAATCCTAGTAGAGATCAGAATCATCCTTCAGCTTCGCCTCTGAGTCCAGCTCAGTATCGGACCCATGTACTGCCTCCCGTCTCCGTGTCTTATCCCTTATCATGCCCCAAAGCGCTCGCTTTTTATCCACAGCACCCGTCCATAAACCACCAAGTCGGCTGCCGAATCTGGGTTTATCCTCGTCGTCATCGTCGTAGTCGACAGACCTTCGGTTCCGGTCGAACACAAGCATACAACAGCAGCAACAAGCGTTTTCCATGTAGTAGGCGTAGGTTGCAAAGCCACCTACGATGGCGACAGCAAGGCAGACAATTATGGCTGCTACCTGGCCGGTGGAGAGCTTGCTTGAGGATTTGGTTGTGACATCGGCAACGTAGATGACCTTTCCGACATTTCGCAGTAAGAGGCTTGTTGGCACCATTTTGGACTCTCTTCTTTTCGGTGACGGACCGGTCAAATCAGGGGGTCGTGGAGGATAAAGGTCGAAATCTTTCAACAGAAAATCTCCAGCTTTAGACGCAATGTGTAAAGTTGAAGATCCGATGATTGAACAAAAAGATGAAGAAGAATGCAACAGGCCAGCGAGGGTGTTAGTTGTTTGATCTCAAACGCAAATCATCAGCCGCAGCTCAGGCAGGGGCAGTGGCTATGGTGCGCACGCCTCAAAATCTGAAACCATCCCAGGTATTCTGTGCAACCACACAACTGGTGCTGTGAGAGCGGCTTCGCCCGCAGATCACACAGCCACAACAGTACATTAGCTGACCTGACTTGGAAACGAGTATATCTAAGGGGTTTGAAGTGTGATCGCACACATCTCGTCAGAGAATTGTGGCGTCAAGTGTAAACCCTGCCACGGAAACTACACAAACACCGCTGGCACACTGGCAGAGGCCCGGGTCGTGAGAGAAAGGGGCATCGAACTGAAAGTCTTGTGCGAATAAAAAAGAAACGGCCGTATAATGTAGGTCAATATGTTTGATGCCCTGTCTTCGAAAGATTGCAGCGACACTAGCCGGTAGAATGTTACGGTGGAGCCTACGCGCGAAATGGTGTACCTCTGGCCATGCCAAGAATTCCGTCTTTGACATTTTCAACCTTTATAAGCGAACAGAACCCCAATTATCGGTAGACTTACGTTCGAAGGATTCAATGCCCGTCTCCTCCCCGCTCTAGTTTCCTAGGGTTCTGTGGTCTCGCCGTCTTAACCGGACTATCCCCGCAGTTTCCCTTCGGTTCGAGATTCAACCGTCTCGGAGTCCCAGCCATCCCGCAAGTTGCAAGGCACCACAACGTTACCCGGGATTCGCCCGCTCAAACTGGGTAGCATGAGCTATACTGAAGAGTCCTCGGGCTATCGAGAAGATCGAGAAGACAGGTATTTAGCATGCCTCCTCTCAGTGCCACTGGCATCGACCAATCCAAACATCTCCTCCCACCTCACCGCCACCACCACAATGAAGCTCCTCTCACCTTTCCTCCTCGCCTTCACGGCTACCGCAGCCACCACCACAATGAAGCTCCTCTCCCCCTTCCTCCTCGCCTTTACGGCTACCGCAGCAGCCACCGCCACCCCCCAAGTCAAAACCCTCAACGGCACCTACCTCGGCCGCCACGTCCCCTCCCTCAACCAAGACCTCTTCCTCAACATCCCCTTCGCCCGCGCCCCGCGCTTCGCCAACCCAACCCCCTACAACGAATCCTGGTCCGACCTTCGCCCCGCAGAGTGGTACGGTCCCATCTGTCACCAATCCCTCTCGCCCGAGCGCATCGCCCAAACCAACATCTCCGGCATCAACGAAGAATGTCTCAACCTCAACATCGTACGTCCCTCGGGTCATAACGTCCAGAAAGATGGAAAGTTACCCGTGCTAGTTTGGATCCACGGGGGCGGCTTCGTCAGCGGATTCGGCTCAGATCTGAATTCGAATTTCTCCTATGTGGTCAAGAAGAGCGTGGATATTGGCACCCCGATTCTTGCTGTCGCGATTAATTATCGACTCGGCATCTTTGGGTTCCCCGGCGGTGAGGAGGTGCAGAGGGAAGGTGTGGCGAATCTGGGACTGAAAGATCAGAGGATTGCTCTTCAATGGGTGCAAGAGAATATCGAGGCGTTTGGCGGGGATAGGAATAAGGTGACGCTTTGGGGACAGAGCGCCGGCGGGTATTCGATTGTGGGACAGATGTTAGCGTATGGGGGCAGGGATGACGGGCTGTTTCAGAGGGCGGTGGCGTATAGTGGGCTGGTAGGCATCGCTAATACGGGGAATGTAACGAGGAGTGATCGGGTGAGGACGATGGAGACGATAGCGGAGGCGACTGGTTGTGAGGGGAAAGGGTTGGCTTGTCTGAGGGGGGTTGATGCGGGGCTGCTATTTGAGGCGGCGAGGAACGCGACTCGGGGCACACCGTCGACATTGTGGACCGCGATTGATGGGGCCTTTTTGAGGGAGGCGCCGTCGTTGCAGCTGATGAGGGGGGGTTTTCCAAGGAAGTTGAAGATACTGACTGGGTCGAATAGCGATGAGGGGCTGTCATTGCTGAGCCAGCTTCCGGAGCTGAATACGGAGGATGATGTGATGGGATTGCTGCGGCGACTTTTCCTGCAGGCCACGAACGAGACGCTGAGGAAGTTGTTGGACGCCTACCCGGCCGAGGCGGGCGGACCGCCGTTTTCGCTGCCCTTCGATCAAACAGATTGGTTTTGCCAGGGGATGCGGAACATCGGCATGCCCTGTACCACGCAGTCGCGAAGAATAGCCGCTATTGCCGGGGACTACGCATTCCTTGGTGGCCGTAGGACTTTGGCAAGGGCCGTGGCAGAACAGGGGATGACGGCCTACTCCTTCAGGTATGTTTTCCATCTTGTCCTCGAAAAAGCGTACCCGCTAACGTGCTGCTGTAGATTCGATACCTGGCCGTTGGGCAAAGAAGTCCAAAGGGGCAAGTTCAGGCCGGGGTTCGCCACCCACGCTGCCGAGTACTCGTACTTTTTTGGATACGGGCGAGAACATACTTGGTTTGAAGACAACCCCATGGTCGCCAACTCGAGTTCTCACCAGGCCTTGTCTCACGGAATCGTAACCAAACTTGTCTCGTTTGTCCATTCGGGAGATCCGGATGCCGTCAAAGGTGTGTGAATAGGCTTTGTTTGTCTTGGGTGTCCCCCCCGCTGATAATTTGTTAGCCCCTGGGTTTCCCGCTTGGCCAAAGTACAGTGTCAAAAGCCCGTCCAATCTGGTGTTTAATGCAACTGAGAAGCCGGATGTTCTCAATGTGCATGTTGAACCGGATACGTTCCGCGAAGAGGGCATCCGGTTGTTCGAGACGTATCCCTATCAGCTAGACCACCTGTCCTAATGTACCAAACAAACATCGACACTTCGATACTAACGCGTGAGCAACTTTTTTGCGCCTGGAGAGGATAACTGTAAACTGCAATTCAAAGTGTCTAGGTAGCATTACTTGACCAAAATTGGGAGGTCGTATCTCCCTCGTTCCCGACGCTTAGAAGCTTGGACCCCCTAACCGATCCACCCCCATGCCGATCATCATTTTCCCCCAAACACCGCGTCGCGCTCCCCCCATCGTAACAGCAATAACTCCTTCAATTTAGCCGCAATCTACACCAAATTCAAGATGCCGACGCTCCGTGAGCAGGATATCCAGACTGTAATCGATTTAGTTAATAACGGTGTAACTTTACGAGAAGCGACAGTAAAAACTGAGGTCCCGTATGCCACGCTCTGGGGCCGGCTTTATGGCGCGACCACCTGTAACGAACGTGAATTACAGCACCGGCGGCTTTCTCCAGCCGAGGAGACTCTTTTGGTGGATTGGGCTTGTAATAAAGAAGCTTCTGTAAGGCCTCTTATAAAGGTGTAACTCTCCAGAATGGTGTAATAGATCCTCGCGTAAGGAGGAGACTTGCACCTGCTTAGTAAACGCTGGGTCGACCGCTTTCTCGACCGCTATAAGAACGTTAAGGTTAAATCCTCTCGCCCTTTTGATTAAGAACGACGCCGAGGCAGTATTAAGGAAGCCTACGATAACTTCTTTCACCACCTAAAGTTCCAGATTGACAGTAAAAATATCCCTCTGAAGTACATCTCTAACGTTGACGAGTACGGTATGTAAGAGGTGGAGAGTACAGAGGGCGGTAAGGTTATTAGCGACTCCCTGACGTCTAAGGTATATAAGTAAACCTCGAAGGCTATAACCTGGGTCTCCGTTATCGAGGCGGTTACTGCTAAGGGCTAGAGACTTACACCTGTTGTAGTGTTTACCGGTGTGAACTTACAGGGCTAGTAGTACCCCGATTACTTCCGGAAATAACCGATTATCCGTAATTAGAAGTATAAATACTCCTTTACCGGCTTCTTTAACGAAAAGATCGCCTTAAAGTGGTTGAAAGAAGTTTATTTGCCAGAAACTCGGCTAGAAAACCCTGTGTAATGGAGACTTCTTATTCTTAACGAGGCGAGTAGTCATATCACTAATAACTTTATACTTACCACTTTTTAGAATAAAGTCTAACTTTTATATCTGCCGCCTTACACCTCTTATAAGTTTTAACCTCTTAACTGTAGCGTTTTCTCCCCGCTTAAAACGTACTTTCACCAGGTGACTGCTTTACTGGTAGGCTGTTAAACAACCACTCCCCTTAACAAATAATAATGGCTATTAGCTTATAGAGACGCTTCTATTTAGGGCTGTACAGTAAGGAATATACGTAGTGGATTTAAAAAGACGGGGATCTGGCTATTTAACCCCGCTCAGATACTGGAGGACCGCGAAGCGCTAGTCGGGGACTTACCCCCTCCCTTAAACCACTCCCTAATACTAATAAACCTCCTTATTACGTTAGTAACCCTCTTAAAGACGCCTTAACGTAGCTGTGACATTTATAACAGTTTATATAACACCTTATAGCAGTAATCACCTTCCTCTCGTAACGTTAGAAGCCTCCTGATTAAGGCAGGGAAGGCCCTGGATAAGGGTAACGCTTATAGGGCTTTTTTAGAAGCGGAAATCGCGCACCTACAGGCGGATCTTACTGCTGAAAAGCCTTGTACGAAGAAGCGAGTAAGGGAGCCTGTAAACGATAAGTTCGCGAGTATGGAATCCATCGTTGAAGCGAACGAGGCCTTGATGAAGCCCCTTATAGGGAGGAAGCGGAAGAAGACTGCGGACCTGCCTTCTAACCTTGAGGATCGCGTAGAAGAGGTTATTCAAGTACTCTATAGGTTTCATGAGGCAGAGGAGATGTAATAGATATTATTTTCTACTGTTTTTGGCCGTGTGGGAATGTTTTTGGCATTGGTGTTACAATGGGGTGACCCCCTGTTTCCATGGTCGGTTAGGGGGTGGATCGGTTAGCGGGTCCAAACGTCTACAAACTGCTTGCTGTGACTGTGTGCGTGCACCGCCGGAGTCGAACCCGCATTCTATGCGAACACGCAACCAACAAGAGCTCCTGCCTCAAGGGTGGTGGGATACTCGATCGACCAAAGGGGCTTGACGCGTTGAGTTCGGTCCGAGGCAAGACAGCTGTTCTCCGAGTCCGTTTCTCTAACCAATAGGAACATGCATGGGTTTTGCAACACTTGCAGCGGTTGCGGACGTCTTCAGCTGTCCCTTGGCCAATGAAGTTTGCGGCAAGACGCCAATCATCTTTTGACTTGGTCTAGATGTGTTCCCCTCAGCTGCAAATCCAATCAGGGACCTGGTTTCTTTCCTCGGTCTAGAACGTGCGGGGAACCACGCAGTAGCCCGAAACGCCTCAAGCTGTCGGTACGTGGTCTTGGCGAATTGAACGTCACAGGTGCCGGTTCATGGCTTACCTGCAGACTTGTGCATAACTCTTGAGGCTAGCTGAAAAGATTATGTGTGGTGGGTGAGATGAGGTGTTGGTTTTGCGGCCGCACGTTGCACCAGACTCTTGGGAACTCCGGAGTTTCTGGTGCTGGGGATTCATGCGGACTGGGGATGATAAGAGGCCCATGGATCCCCCATTAGCATTGAAGAGAGGGAGGGATTTAGAGGTTTGCTCACTTTTCCTTGGCCATAATCATTACCTCAGTTTTCTGACTTCCTGCCTCTCCACCTCACCTTCTTGACCTCGAGACAGGAGTTCAGGTTGCCACCATGCACGACCACGGCTGTTCCAGCAACGGGCCATGCCCTGTTCCTCCCCACCCCAAGAGACTCGAGCGGGAGATGTTGTCGGCGAATAAAACCACGTTCCGCCGGCTCTCTTCGGACGTTCCCATTACGACCCCATTTGGCTTGGGCGACGGTGTTATCTTTCCTCCGGAGGACTTTCCACCTGGAGTGCCTAAAGCATTCATGAAGAGGGCCGCGGCCTTACAGCCACCTCTGCGGGGACCACTCAAGTAAGTCCCAACCTTTCCAATTATCCTTCTCGAGATAGAGTCGTCGGCGTGGGGCCACAGTGCTGACCACGGTTGGGTCACAGCGTCCTGATCGTCCTCACATCTTACAAGGACATGGCCATTCGACCTGACGCGGCGGAGTACTTCAACACGCTCTTTTTTTCCCATGGCAAGGTCAAAACCGGCAGCGTGACCGAATACTACGAAGAGGTCAGCGGCGGCAGGGTCTCCATCACCGGCAGCATCTTTGGTCCATACATTCTACCGGAGACGGCAGAGTACTACAGCCGCGATGGTTGGGGTTTTAGGAACGCAGCCAAGAGCACCGCCCCTGAGAACCCGAACACCCAAACCATGGCTGGTCATGCACTCGACGCGCTCCTCAAGGATAAGCCCAGCATCGACCTGGGACCGTTCGACAACAACGGCCGCGCACAAGGTACTGTTGATGCCTTCATCGTTGTGCACGCTGGCATCGGTGGCGAGATAGATGGCAGCAATCCGAAAAGGGATATTTGGTCGGTCAAGTGGGACCTCAAAAAGCAGCGTACCGTCGGCAAGTCCAACACCAAGGTGTACGGGTTCTTGACAATCCCAGAGGATGCAAAGGTCGGTGTCTCAGCCCACGAGATCGGCCATCTGGTCTTTGGCTGGCCGGATCTTTACGACAATTCTCAAAGAACTCGGGGTGTTGGAAAATGGTGTTTGATGTCGGGTGGTACATGGGGCTCCATCCAAGGAACGGAAGAAGGTACCGTCCCTTGCCACCCATCAGCTTGGTGCAAGGTGCAACAAGGCTGGGTCGACCTGCAGGCGAGTAAGGGGGTGAAGGCGGTTTTGCTGAGCGACGTCAAGGGCGCAGCTGTCGTTAAGGGCATCAAAGCGTCGGCGAGCTCGAAGGCAGACAACACTGGGGTTGTGTACAGGCTTTGGACGAATGGCGATGCAAACAGCAAGGAGTACTTCCTCATCGAAAGCCGGAAGAGGTATGGATTCGATCGATCCCTACCCGGAGAGGGACTCTTGGGTAAGTCGACCCAGTTGCCATCGTCTTGATCCTAAATGAGTGTGTCGTCGACAGTCAATAATCTCACCTGCAACTCAGCTGGTGGCTATCCAACCAAGTACTTGAAGGCTAACAAATAGCACACGCGCAGTCTGGCACATCGACGACAATGTCGAGGAGAATGACTTCAGCAAATCTGACCATCTCAAGGTTACTTTGTTGAACGCAGACTTCAAGTCCAAAGGGTTGCCAGTTTCTCACAAAGAGTACAAGGATGGGGAAGGCTGCCCTTTCCCCGGCCTTACAAAGAATCAGACCTTCAACGCCACATCGTCGCCCAACAGCCACTCGCACAGCAACCTTGATACCTCCGTCTCGGTGACCAACATCTCCGACGATAGCCGCAATGGAGTAGTTCGGATGGACATCAGTGTTCAGCCTCCGAGGGCGAAGCTCTAGGACTTGGCAGGCGCCTGTTCGAAGGGAAGAAAAAGAGGGGGGGCTTCCGACTTTCTTTGTTCACATTGCGGGCTGAGAGGGAAACACAAGCCTATTTGCCATCCAATGGAGAAATAAATTCATGCCGTTATTCCTATAATCAACGAGGCTACAAGATTGTTGACAATGTCTAAATTACCTGAGCTTTCATCGAGAATCACAAATGAGATGACTGTAAAGACCCCACTGCGTTACCCAATCCCTCTCTGGCTCGCAGTAGACCCCCGTTTCGACACCATTTGAAGCGTTCCATCCTTCGCCCTTCAAGAAGATGCTACCCCTCACGACAACGAGTTCTTGATCGGCTGCGCCCAAGGAAACTTCCCCACCATCTGCTCCTCCCCCTCGACATACTCAAAAACCGGCGTCTTCGCCATAACTGGCGCACTCCTATTCGCAAAGAACTTGACCAGGCTCTGCTTCGACAACACATGACGATCCACAAACCGATGCGTCGCATCCGCCCACGTCGCCGCCCCCGTCGCTCTACTCGCCCCATCCATCCCCTCCCTAACCGTCTCAAACCTCGCCGTCTGATACTCATTAAACGCCTTCAATATCCCCTCCTTCTCCGGGAACGCTTCCTCCCCTTCCACATCCCTCACCGCCCGAAAGGCATGATACAGCTCGTTCGCCAGCGCCACGACGTCGACAATCCCATTGTTACACCCCGCCCCCGTACTCGGTGTGAACTTGTGCGCTGCATCTCCGACCAGGACAATCCTGTCGAACGACCAGTGCTGCAAAACCCCCTCTTCCAGATTCACCATCCCCGCTTGCGTCTTGTCACGGTACGCCTCGGCGATAGTCATACCGCCGGCGATCACCGGCAAGTGTCCCCACCGCTTTACAAACTCCACCTCGTCTGCCTCGGTATACCGCGCTCCGTCACGGGTGGGCTTCTCCATGCGTTCGTAGATACCGATGACAGAAGTCTCCTCCCCTGCGAAGAGCTGCAGGGTGCAGTTATACCCGTGCGTCTCGCTTGCGTCGCCGGGGACGATAGGGGGGACGGTGGGGAAGCGGATCCACATGGAGCGGTAGGTCGTGAGGAAGGGTTTCTCTTCGTTGAGGCTGGGGGTTTCGGGGGAAGAGAGGGCGGCGTTGCGCATTTGGGAGCGGACGGTGGAGTGGGCTCCGTCGGCGCCGACGACGATGGTGCCGGTGTAGGTGGAGCCATCGGCGCAGGTTACGGTGACGCCATCAGGGGTGGGGGAGACGGAGATGACTTTTTTGTTGGGGAGGAGTTTGGATTGGATGGATGGGGGTAGGCTGTCGTGGAGGATTCGCATGAGATCGTGGCGGGAGATGACGCGGGGGTAGGCGCCGTGGCTGTACTCAAGAAGAAGATGTGTAAGTCATGCCGTCACTCACATCAGGGGGGTTTTCCAAGGGGTGTGGTGTGTATGGCTTACTTCTCCTTGAAGTGGGTGAACCACAGGGTATCACCGAGGTCCTTCTGCTCGTGGTCGATGCGCTTGAAGCGGCTCATGGGCGAGCTGGCGGCTTCGATGGTGGGAAGGAGACCAAGTTGAGAGAGCACACGAAGGCCGATGGGGAGAAGTACGAGATTGGAACCGGCGTCAAGGACAATCTTGGAACGGCTCTCGAGGACAACAAAGTCGAGATTTGCTCGAGACAGGGAATGGGCAGCTGTCAGACCGACAGGGCCACCGCCGACCACAATGGCCTTGAATGCTTTGGATGCCATGTTGACCGAAGACAGTAAAATGGGATGTCGAAGAAGGCTGGGACTTGTCTGGAGGGCGAACTAGGGTTGCAGCATCTGTCCGAGTTCTTGACGGGAAAGCTTGTTCGGGGCCGAGTCTGAGATATACCCGTGGGAACTCTCAAAGAAAAGTCGAGACAAAGCCCAACATTCCGTCCCCGCATTCGCATGACGCTCAAAGTTGCCCAATCACACGTTCGCCTGCACGAGAGAGAAAAATGGGTCGATTTTCCGCACTCGCTTCGGCTGTGTCACCATGGTGCCAGTCAGCATGCATCAGTCAGCACCTCCAATAACAACCCCCTCATTATACCCCTGACCAGCAACTCGGACTCGATGAATGAGGGGAAGCATCCTGCCAGTGTTTCGTGGGGGCGGCGTGGATATCATCACATTAACACGACGCAGTGACAGGTCGGATAAGGGGGCATGATGCCGCCCGGATCTCGCACTCGCTATCCGCGCCACCTGCCTCCTCGCCCACAACACCCCAATAGCAACACATCCTGATGGCGATAGCTCGGTCTCGTCAAGTTCCCAGCCCGACGGCGCCTTCACGCAAGCCCAAGGCCCAGAGAAATTCCAAATACCCCCTTCAGGGATGGCTGCCCCTTTTTCTGCCCAAAGCCTGCGCAAATGTACTTCCACTGTTCCCTCCGCCCACATCTCCTCGCCAAGTTCGCGTGCAGCCCAATACTCCGGACCCGCCGGGCCCATCGTACGAGCGGCTCCAAATATGTCACCGAGGACGTCGTTGATCTCGTCCTCTCTCCAATCCTGGAGAATGTTGTCAGATAAACAGCGATTACCACTTGTCAGAGCAATTGAACGTTCCCTGCATTTTAGTGCAGTGGTAATACGCGACAATTAAGAGTCTCAGTACCTCTATGGAGCAAGCTAACGTGAGCGCCAAGACCTCATGAGTTCGAGTCAAGGTGCGGGCACATGGAGTTTGGTTGCCTCCAGGAGACAAAAGTTCTCCAGCCCTAAACCCTCAAATGGCTCTAGAGCTGAGGGGTTGTGTCAGATAAACAGCGATTACCACTTGTCAGAGCAATTGAACGTTCCCTGCATTTTAGTGCAGTGGTAATACGCGACAAATGTCGTCAATTCCATCGGGTGGAGGATATCCCAGGATTTCGTCGATTTCTCCTGGGGTGGGATAGTAAGATGGGGGAGTATCTAGCTTGTGGTTGGGAGGGATGTCTCTTTGGAGCTCCTCGTTTCCGGGAGTCTCGGAATACCTTCCTTCATCGGCTTCCGTCGTGGTATCCTCCCCGTACTTTTCTCTAAAGGCCTCCATCGGCGCATTCTCATTATCGGCATCCCAAAGCGACTCTGCGTCGGAATCGAAGTACTCTGCGCCACGCGAGCTGTCGAGGATGTGTCGATTTTGCTCCTCTGGATTAAGGCCGGGAATTACCCATGGGTACCCACAGTCCATGGGTACCCGTGAGCTATGGGTACCCATATGGGTACCCATTTATATGCAGGTACCTATGGGTTAACCCATGGGTTCTCGGGTACTTATGGGTAACCATGGGTATTTGATAAGTAATGTGGTAATCGGCGTGGTAATTAAGAGAAGTACTGATTTAATACCTTATTAGCTTAGTCGCTAACACACCTGGCCTCTTACGCAGTGTAAGTCTTAGTAATGCTTTACAGGTACGTGGTGGACGTGGGAGAGCTGGTCGTAAGGGGGGCGGGGTTAGGGTTAGTAGTAGGTGTAAGCGAAAGACTTTTCCGGTTAAAAGGCTAAGTGGTAAGGGTAAAACACCTTAACTGGGTATTAAATAATCCGGTCCTTTATAACTAGCTACTTACAGATGATTAAGTGGGTAAAGTGAAAACGGGTTTAGTAATGAACAGGTGCGGTGATGCACCATAAGACTCAGGGCACAAAAGAATAGAACCACCCCCAAGAACGCCGATGGCGGCCAGTATGGCCGCCAGTAAAGTAGCTCCCTCTCCGATCAAAGGAGCGCGCGTGGAACTGACGTGTGAAAACAAGGACTGACCTGGAGGGAGGCACACAACCGAGTAGGGATAACCAAGTAGGGACAACCGAGTAGGGACAACCGAGTAGGGACAACCAAGTAGGGACAACCGAGTAGGGACAACCGAGTAGGGTCAACCGAGTAGGGATAACATTCGCGGGTGCAACTCGTGGTGAAATCGCCGATGTCCTCCTTCTTCTTCTTCGTTCACCTGCCTTGAGAAGAAACGCGGTTCGAAGAACCGCGCGGCGCGGCCTTGACGGCGCGCGCCAAAACTTCGCTAATTACAAAATGGTTACAGCGATATGCACAAAAAAACACCCAAAAGAACCACAAGGGGCGATCGGAACGATCGCCCCGAGTCAGTAAAAGTGAGGATTAAGAGAGTAATAATTATAGGTTAAAGATAGATTACGGTGGTGATAGTGGGGATAAGGACGGTGACAAGTACGCTAATAATAAGGACGGCACGGTTTAAGGGGTATTAAAGTTAAATCTCAAGTCGTATACACAGAGGGAGACGCGGTATTAATAAAGGGTGGATTATTACATATTTAATAGTGGTAATTAGTACGTTCCGGCTTACCACAATGATTACCACAGCTTAACATACTGTTCTCTTTTTAAGGTTCTTGCAAACCCATGGTTATAACATGGGTACCCAAAAACCCATGGGTATTTAGGTGGGTACCCAAAAAACCCATGGGCACCCATGTGTATCCATGGGTGGGTAATTGACGGCCTTAGGCGATGAGAGCGACGAAGACGACTACAGCGAAGAGGGCGGGGAGTCCCATTTTAACGCACCATCCAAAATGCAGAGCTCTGCGAAGTCAGATAGCGAGTCGTCTTCTGGGTCTGACGAGGAGGAGGACAGCGAGGAGGACTCGCACGAAGAACCGCCCCACCGGAGCCGCGGCGAATCACCAACCGGAGACTCGTCAAGTGAGTCAGAGGGGAGTGTTGACGAAGACAATGACGGCGATGATGATGATAGTGATGAGGGACATGTGGAACAACAGCCAAGCCTGGCAGAAGCGGTCGATAAGGTGGTGAATACCACGAGGGGGGATGCGAAGAGCAGGAGGGACGTAGGGGGTAGAGGAGGGGTCATTAGCCCGCCAACTTCGCTGGAGAGTAGGGGAGCAGTGGCAGCACCTGTTGCAGGGATCTCTTAATGTCAGCCTCAGGGGAAGTTGGATACATTGGATGATGAAGCACATACCGGATTAGATGTACATATGCTAGACGCTGTTCATAAGATAACGAGTTCATTTGTCGCACAGACACCTCGCCCGCACTCCCTTGACACCTCAGAGATCACAGATGAACATGCTCAAACTTCATGCAGGACAATGTCCCAACTATCTTCAACTCTTGCAGCGCCATCCAATGCCCAATCCAAAAGCCTGCTCCTGTCAACCAAAACAATCTCCTCATCCGCCTCATCAAACGGTCCCTCTACCTCGAAACCCCTAACATTATCGAACAGCATGAACGCCCCCACCCTCTTCTACGTCTCCCTCCCCTTTCCATCCTTCCCTCCCGGAACCACAAGAACTCCAGCATACTGATATGACGTCAACTATCCATCCTCCACCTCCTTCCCCGTAACAGAGTCATGCGTCTTCCTCGCTGGGTCCTTCCCATCAACGCTACCAACCCTGCTCAACCGTCAAGATCATATGTGCACCTTCCGGCAAGATATCCCCCATCTTGAGAGTGGGATTGTCGTGCGCGTACTTCAGCACTCGCCAAGCGACTGCAACTCCGCCGATGACGTTCTCGTGGCGACCTCCTGCATTGAGCGAGAATGAGGGAGTTGTTAACTCACATAGGCATACTTCGGTGGCAGGTCATCGATGGCGATGGACGTTTGAAGCCCTCAATCGTGGACAGAAGGAGCTGAGGACAGGCCGAGGGGTCTTTGCTCCACATGTGGGTAAGGGTGGTGTAATTACGGCAGATTTCCGGAAGCGGGGATATCGTAGTCGAGGCGGGTGTTGTTGTTTGCTGACGTCAATGAGGCGGGAGGGGACTTGTGATGAAGGGGCGACGAAGGGGGGGGGGGGGGGGGGAAGGTCGCGGCATTGGGGATGCAGGGAGGTGCAGTTGTTTGAGTCAGGTGGCGATTCGGGTAGGGTTGGATGGGTGGCGCAAGGAGATAGGGAAGGATGTAAACACCAGAGTCGCGGTGTTGAGTTTTGGTTCTGGAACGGGTGGTAGTTGGAGCTAAGTTACCTGAGGGGAGGTGCGTACTGGAGGAGTGGTGGATGCGGCAGGTCGGCGTAGGCACGCTCTTTATTCTGAGGCATGATGCGAAGGTCGAGGAAGCCACTGTCGGAGCTGAAAATGGTTTGCATGATTGATGTACCCGGGGGAGGAAGCCGGCTCGCGTGGGCGGCATCGCAAACTTGTACTATAGCTTCTTAGTGCGGTCTGTCTCTCGCGCCATTATGATCTCATACTCCTTGTCAACGTCATGGGCCGCCAGGTGGACCTGCATAGGAGAGTCTAAGCTGTGTGCCTCGCAGGCAGGCGTGTCAGGGTCGAGGTACGACACGCCAGCGCGTAGCAACAGGAAAACGCACAAGTGGCACTCCCCGGATTTGTAGCCCGTCTTGGTGTCATGGGGAGTTCCACATGGCCTGCCTCCTCGGCGCCGATCTTGATGTTCTTGCGTCCAAGTCTTTTGAGGAAGGTCGATTTCTCGACAGAGGCGGTGCATGGGTGGCAGAGGGCGTTGAGGGTGACGAATGTGTCGTCGGTGACGAAAGCCTCGAAGTGGTCTGCGAAGGGAATTTTGGTGACCCCATCGCCGATGTCGACATTAACGGTATTGAGACTTTATTGCTGTTCGGGGAGCAGCTGTTGGCGTTGTTGCTTATGGGTGATGAATCTTGGTTGTTGGTGCTTACGTTAACGTGAATCAATGACGCCGTTAAAGATAACAACGAGGCCCCAATTGCCTTTTGCCGAGTTAAAGTGCCAGGGCCTGCAAATAACGGGGATCATGTCAAGTGGAATGGGACCGCGAGCGGAATACCACCTCGGTCTCGCATCGAGCCACTGTCCAACACACCCACAGCGAAGAACGCGAGGAAACGAATGTGTCCATTTGCGGTGTTGTCTAACTGAGGAAATCCAGAAGCAGCGGGAACCTTTGCAGATCAAACCAGAGCACAGAGGCAGCCGCGAGAACGATTCCTGCCGCCCACCACGCATCGCCAAACCCAATCAGATTCCCTCACAATATGAATGCGCGCAGCTAACATCGACTTGGAGAGAGAAGAACCCAAAGTTGGCGTCGTTCATCTTCAAGCCCCCTCCCTGGAGCACGCGACAGACGGAATTGTGTCGAAACTCGACTTACGCAGCCGAGTTGGCCACCTCGCCGAGCTGGCTGTCACGACGAGCAGCCGAGTTGGCCACCTCGCCCAGCTTGCTATCACGACGGGCAGCCGAGTTGGCCACCTCGCCGAGCTTGTTGTCACGGCGGGCAGCAGAGTTGGCCACCTCGCCGAGCTTGGTATCACGACGAGCAGCCGAGTTCGCAACCTCGCCAAGCTTAGTGTCGCGGCGAGCGGCGGAGTTGGCAACTTCACCGAGCTTGTTGTCACGGCGGGCAGCAGAGTTCGCCACCTCACCGAGCTTGGTATCGCGGCGAGCGGCGGAATTGGCGACTTCGCCCAGCGGCTCAATGGCCCGGCGGGCAGCAGAGTTGGCGACCTCCCCAAGCTTGGTATCACGACGGGCGGCTGAGTTAGCAACCTCACCGAGCTGCTCGGCTGCCCTCGTTGTTAGAATCGTGGCGTCGAAGAATGGATGGTCTCAAACTTCCTACCTGGCACGGGAGACGCGGCAACGCCCATGACGAGGAGCGGCAGAACGGCTTGAAAGAACTTCATTTTGGCTGGAGAAGACGATTTGAATTTGATGATGTGGCGTCAAAGGTTGAGTAGCTGAGTAGCTGTATGCTGTCGGTGAACGGATGCTTGAGTGTTGAGTGGATTGGTCTCACAGCTGAAGCAGGAGCAAAGCTTATTAGTAGCCGAAACAAGCATCATCAGTTCGGCATTGGGGAGCGACTCAGACAATTAGCTCTGAGCTACACCTTCAGGCAGGCAGGCGACAGACCATGTCAGCCATTCTTTGTTGATACCCGCAATGGTCGAGAGTGACGGCGATAACCTTGCATGCAAGCTGACATCTCTTGGCAGAGACACTAATGCATGCTGACAGACTGGTAAGCAAGGCTGACTGCAACGGAGACGGCGTCAACGATTGCGTGTTTGTTGGTTGTTTCCATGCGTTTGATTGGTTGGCTCCGCTTTGGCGGTGGGCCATGTCTCCCAACATAGCCCCTGAAACCCAAGATGTCAGCACTGAGAACAAATCGTCGTTTTGTTCATTGTCACTTGCGACATGTAACCACTCTCCTCGGTCAAGCCTCGCCCTCCATCGCCGTCCATCGAAAGAAGCTCATTGCACTCGGTGTTTTTGCTTCGCTTCCCATCCCAGAATAGGGAACAGCAACATGTTCACCAAGAAAGAACTGGGGACTGATTCCCGGTCCTCTTCCTCAGACTTGGAAGATGGCGACCGCGAACATCATCGCTCGCTTCTTAGCAATGGAGAGCACGCGTTTGACAAGCACAAAGCGCTGCGGAGCGAGAAACGGCAAAACAGACGAAACTGGGCTTTGCTTTCTGCTCATGTATTTCTGTTCCTACTCGAAATTGGGCTAATACTCATGGTCGCTGCTCCTAAAATTGGAGGAAAGGATGATGAAGCCGTTCAGTTGCCGCATCATGGTGAGTTACGGCGGGGAGTGCATCGGGGAGGAGTGTTTCAAAGAGCTAATCAGCCCGCAGAGTGGATCGCCTCGGCAATCGAATGGGAGGTACGGACCTACGACGACCGGTTTGGAATTCATGGGCCGTTCCGGGGAAAACCTCGTCCAGAGCTTGATGCAGCCTGGGGCGACATGGTGAGAAGTGGGTATTCCATCGATATGGAGGAGAAACTTGTGCTGAATTGGAAATAGACTACACAGTTCGAATCCCAAAACCCGGCTGGCGTAATCCGAGTTCTCCCGATTACGTTCTCGCTGAGTTCCAAGATGAAGAGGGGGGAATAATGGGAACTTTTAGCTTCTTGCACAATTTGCATTGCATTGTAATAAGCCCCCAGAATGGATTCAGAGGCAAATGACTGACACGCTCCTAGAAAACCATCCGACAGTATTTGCTCCCCGAAGACTACCCCGAAACTGCGGAGATGTACAAAGCAACCCCTGAACAGCCGATTCCGAGACACATTGGTAAGGCTCCATTCAGTCACCGGAGATGTTGCAGAGGCTAACCGGGAATGTCTGTGTAGATCACTGTTTCGACATGTAATACCAACTCACAACCTTCTATACCCTTGATATTCACTTTTCACTATGCTAACCCTTCGTTATTTCTAGTCTTCGTCAGTCCGAGCTCTGCCACGCCGACATGTCTCTTTTGGTTTTCGAATGGCACAAAGACGATCCTCTGCCCGTTAGTTTGCACCACGCACAACACATCTGCGCAAACACAGAGAAAGTAAACCGTTTCCTTGAAGCCAACACGGTTCCACCGTTTGGCTCTATTCTAGTGCATCCTTGGACTGGTACGTATCAGTGGATATGAAAATGAAGTTGATCGCAGCGCTGACATCTCTATCAGGGAAGAGCCCGTACTGAGAGCAACAGGGTATGGGCTCATGAAGTACCACCATCTGCCCCAGTGCTGTGATGGAAAGTGGTAGAAAATGGTGGAAAAGGTTTAAGTTGTATCAGCTTGAGGGCTTAGCAGCCCATTGCAAAGGACATGAGTCCCAGCGCCAAGACTTACCGTGCAAACTGAGAGCTTAGATTAGTATCAGGATCGTCTCCTTCGAGGCAGTCAATGACTTTGGCGATGCAACAAAGCTCGTGTTTTAACAACTGAGTCACCATGGTATAATCTGTGTGAAGATGTTCATTTCCCATGTCTTTCGGATTTCCCCCTTAACCAGGGTGTTATTTAACATCAAACTGTAACCTACAGAACACCGATTTCCATAGCATTCTCACGGCTTGAATCAAAGTACCAGGTCTTTTCTCTACGTTTTTAAGACTAATAATGGCAGGATAATATCTTTTTTTTATAAAAAAAAAAAAAAAAAGAAAAAGGAAAAAAGAAACCTATAGTGTAATACGCTCAAATACGCCTTGCTACATGTATCTAGGCTCACTGGCGCTAGGAAGCCATACAAGCATGGCTTCAATAATCCAAAAGAACATTCCTACTACACGTAAGTAACAACCCATTCCCATACCCTCAAACCAAACAAGAAACAATCCCGACATCAAATGTAGACCCTATCAGTCCTTCTTCCGATACTCCCACGGTAGAATTCAAGGATATAGCCTTCAGCAAAGCCGAAGTACAATGTACCGTATGAGCAAACGTATTGTGCGCCACAGCGGAAATCTCCCTTGTCACAAGACGATGCATCCGTCGCGCAAGGAACGTACAGTGCGCCAGATGGTTCTCTGTGGTTGTATAAATATGTTCCCCAACGAGATCCGAAAGATGGTCTTCTGATATGATTCTGTGTTTCGCTGCTGGATCGTGGAAGAAAGCCCATGCGCCGAGATTTCGGGACGGATGGACGACCCAATCTCGGTACTCGGAGTCTGTTTTGGGATCGGCGCAATATGCTGGCATCCAGTTGTTGGTTAAAAGGTCGAAGACGCATCCGAGGGTTCGTGCTTCAGCGGAGGAGTTGCCGCAGTGCAGTTCGGATGGGGATGCTGATGAACGCAAGCGGTCTTGAAGGGCCGGGTAGGCCGTGTAGCCTAGAGCGGCGCAACTGATGGTGCTGAGGACGAAGAGTGCCATACTAGCGTACTTGATAAACGATGGATGTTTGGGCTTTTCGTGCTGGTTTTCCTCGTCATCGTAGTCTTCAGACGCTGAGACCGTCGAGAGGTCTTCATCGCATTGCTTCAGCCTTGAATATGCTTCTGAGGTCGGAGTCATTGTGCGTGTGGCAGGTCGATGCTAACGGTACTCTACTGGAAGCCAACCCAAGGGGACGAGAAGATCACAAAGGCCTGAGTTGGCGTTTGCAAGAAGGTGGGAGGTGGTGGCCGCCTTGGGCGGCACAGCTGGGTTGTCGTGTAAGCATGCATGAACCGTCGCTGGGCCTGAGCACCGAGACCGTAAGCCACCCCCGATGTCAGCATGAAACGCAAACTGCCAGTTTGGATTATCCCTTGGGGTAAGCCGGTGCCATGGGAGGAAAAGAGACGAGATGATGTAGGCCAATCTTGCCCTGCCACTCGGTGGCGTTGTTGTTGGGTATAAACGGCGTGCTAGGAATTGTTATATCTTGCGACGATGAATCTCTGCTCGTTTCCGCCTGTGAGACTTACACCGTACCACCTCCGGAAAGATCAGCAGACACTAGTCTCAATCAAGGAAAAACCTACTCGCCGAAATGAAAGCAATCCAGAGAAGAGACCAAGACCTCTTCGCCGGGGCCCTCAGCTCCTCGCTCGACCACTGTCGAGTTGATCCTGACGACCTCGTTCCAATCAGCTTGTCTGTTACCGCCTCAGCTGAGGAGCAGGAAGCCCTAGTAGACTCTCTCATCTCGAAACCCTCTGCACCATGTATCAGCGTTGAAGCGAACGAGTTTCGTGCTGGCCCGGCTGCCAACTCTGTGCACAGCTTCCGAAAGGATCTGCTGCGAGAGCTTCGCAAGGAATGGGTCAACACCACAGAGGCCGAGGCTCGTTTCATCCGACTAGCAGAACTGCTGCAACGCGATGGCTGCGCAGTGTTCGCCGGTCTGGTCAATGGCACTGCCTTTCAGCGCTTGATCGACGACTTCTCCGACATCATGGCGCATGAGGGCAGCCATGCGTTCCTGCATTCATTTTCGCACCTCGTTGAGCACCCTCGGTTCTTCCAAAGCCCGACCTATGGCGACGCCATGATTCACCCTCTCGTCATTGCTCTGATGGCTTACGCCATGGGCGGCCCGGTTCGGATGACCGATGCCAGAGGCAAAGATACGCAGCCTATATCCGTCAACGCTCAGGACAACATGCTTCATGTCGACAACACCCCCTTTCGAGATGAATACAAGATCTTGGTGGGCTGGGAGAAGGACAAGGTCAAGGGGCCAGCGAGCCAAAACTTCACCTTCCTGCCAGGGACGCACAAGGGTACTCGGGCAGTGCGGGTCGACATGGCCACCCAGCAACCCTGGTCGACAGAAAACGACAGCCTCTTCATCACCAACCTAACCATTGACTCGGTCTTTGCCTTCCAGCAGAACGTCACCGGACGCCCACCCACCGTGGTCGAAGTGGAGTATCCCGACCAGCCTGTCACCATCGTCTTCAACGCCGGCTCTCTGGTCCACCATCGGTACCGAAACAAGGACGGGAACACACGGAGCTGTGTCATCTCTGCCTTCCACCTGGCTTCGGACCACCCAGGCGCCTTGATCGATCCGGCTATTTATGGAATCCAGGAGCCGACGTCCGTGGCAGACCTTCTTCTTGGCTATCAAGATGGCAGCCAGGTCGGTCAGTTTTGCCGCATCATCGGCAGCAGGGCCCGGAAGATTGAGTCCAAGATGGCGGAACTTCTCGACGAGAATCATGAGGCATCGCTAGTCGATACGGCGCAGTTGACGTTGTCGGGCGAGAAGCTGCAGCGATGGCGAGAAATCATCGTCAACGCGCCCTTTTCCACGCAGCTCAAACTCGAAGCAGGCCACTACCTCTCCTTTGCCGGCGGTAGTATTTCTCGACGTCTCCTTGTTGAAAAGCTCGCTGGTGCCATGGCATATGACAAGCATGGCCTTCTGGATCTGATCATCTACCATGATGGTCACGAAGAGATCAGGAAGCCTGCCCGCAAGAGCATCTGGACCATGCCGAAGCAAAGAATCGCTGAGATTATCGACTCTCGATGGCTTACGGCCGTCGAGGGATACCGATTTACCATGGCGGATGTCCGGCCCCCAGCGGTGCTGCAGCAGAGCGCATACGAAGTTGCACGCTTGCTTCGCGAAGCCTTTTCGGACACTGTCAACTTTGCCGTCGAGAGCATCGATCGTCACCAGCAACAGCTTTCCTCAGCGCACCAGCTCATTGTCGATTTGGGAGAGTCTCTGACGCGGTGCGAGAAGGTGGAGACGTATATTACGACAAATCTCTTTCTGTTCTTCATCACTGATCAGATTCTACCGTTCATGGACAGAGAATTGGCGCAGAGGGTTGATTCCAATGCCTCAGCGTTTCTGAGGGCTTACATTGCTTGCGTTTTGGTGGTAGAGCAAACCTACGCGAATGGCGTAGCAGTTGAGCCTGGGGAAGTTTGTCTTCGGCGCTTGTAGCTGTTCAATAGATCCTCCCCCCCGAACAATCGAAGATGCTTCTGTTTTTTCTGTCTCGAGCACTTGTGGCTTCTTTCACCGCGGCCAGCAATGTTATTGTATAAGGAACTCAGTAGATGGGTTGAGCCGCGATGATCGCTTGTCGGCCAGGACGCAAGACTGGAGGATCGCGTCAGAAGTTAGAATGAGGGTGCCCTGGATGCCGGATTGGGACGTCCACTTCCTCTCAAAGTCGGGATGAAATGGACTCCCTTGTTCAATAGCCCTGCTCCACTGTGTCCACTAGCCACTAGTGGCATGTGCCCGCCGAAGGATATAGTACCAGAGCACGTGGTCAGAGCACCTTGCGGCGACAGCTCGCATAGCCATCGCTCCTCGCTTGCCGTCGAGTAGAATCTATCCGATTGCCATTCCAGGTTTCCATCCTTATCATACCAATCGCGAGGTGATAGCTGATAGCCGCACGAGATGTTCGTAGTTCCATTCTGGGGCTGGGTGCTCTTTTGCTTTCTTATTCTTTTTATGCCTCTGTCGGATATAACAGCAATTACCACTTGTCAGAAGTAAGGAACGTTCTGTGCTTTTTAGTAAAGTGGTAGTTTGTGACAGCCTCGCTTCTTCGGGTTTGGTCGTTTCTTCCAAAAAGGTGCGTTGAATGGACTTGTAGATGGCTCCACTTCCACAGGACAGTACAACCCGCGCGGATGGCTTTTAGCGCACTGAAATTAGGTACGGGTCGTGTTATCTGCTTCTAATATTTCTTCCAAAGGGTTGATCGTTTTGCCTGGGTTTAGAGGCCTGGTTCGGCGCTGGTTAGGTTAGCGATAGCTTCGTTTCTAGGGCTGCAAATGAAGCTCGCGAAATTGAAGGGGCTAGTCGCTGTCGAAGTTTGCACGCAAAACTCCACTTCTGAGACCTAATCTGTAGCGTTTGGTGCGGATAAGAACTTGTTTCGACCTGTTCAGCCTTCGCGCCGTTGGATGGGCAATCCACAAACAATGTGGAGAGTCCGGATCCAGGACTTTGCACTCCGCTGCTGGGGATCCTTGCCCTGTCAGCTTGCATGTCAGCATGCATGGCCTGTCAACGCCTGATCATAAGGCTGATCCAAGCAAACGGGTTTCATTCAAGGCTGCGTCTTTACGGCGCCGATCCTCGCCACAAACATGCAGCCAACGTCCAGAATCTTATGCCCACAGTCGCGCTGCAACAAGAAGAGAGGAGAAATGGCGAAACAAAGACCATACCCGATCCCGCCGTCCCTCGCTGAGTCACGAGTCAAGAGAGAACCACCGATTCCCGAAGAACCCAGAGCGACCCGCTAGCCTCACATTGCCGCCGTTGGCCACTGGCCATGATGGGGTGTCTTGCCCCGATCAGCGCTGCGGTCATCGGACTGTCGCTCGCAGTTCGTGGGCTCGCGGCTGCCACCGGCACAGCTCCCTGCGCTGCTGTCAGCGCTTCGTGGGCTGCCCAGACAGCAGCAACACCTCGTCCCACGGTCGAAGCAAGCCTCGCCTACGATTGCATCAAATCCGTCCCGATCAACAAGCCCGCCGCCCTCAAGTTCGTTTTTGAGCTGAAACCGTACCTCGAGTGGCAGTCCAACTTGGCGTTTTTGAAGACCCCGCCCGCGAACTACCAATTTCCTCCGCACGATGTCCTCGCGGCTCTCGATCGTGTCCGCGCCGGGCTGGAGGCTGACTTGTTTCCCAATGAGCATTCCTGGCAGCAAGAGCTGTTCGTCAGCGTCTTTGGCGCCGCGCACGACGGTCACTTGTCAGTGAGTCCGGACATTTTGACAAACGCCGTGGAATGGGAAATTCCGCTGGCCCTTGTGTCTATCAGCGAAGACGGCATCGCCCCTCCTGTCATCAAGTTCCTCGACGACGTCGTTTCATCCCCCGATGCAGCATCTACTGTCACGCAAATAAACGGCATCGACGCCTTCACTTTTGTCAAAGACCGCAGCATCCTCACTACAGGGATGCAGGACTCCGATGCTGCCTACAATCTCATGTTCTACTCGAGGGCCATGGCCGCTTCCAACAAGGCCGGGCAGTTCAAGCAGGGCGGCCGCATTGCCTACGTGTACCCCGGCCAAGCTACTTCTTTCCAGCTGCAGAACGGGACGTCGTTTCAACTCAACAATATCGCCAAACTCAAGGGTGACTGGAATGGAGTTATCGATGGTTTTACCTTTTTCGAAAGGTTTGCCCCCGGAGCCAGAACTGCAGACTCCACGGAGAACCCTACCCCATCGCCACCGCCCACAGCCACATCCATGATCCCATCTACCGCGACCCGAACAAGCGTAAGCGGGTACCCTTCGCCCGTCATCATTTCCAAGGATGCCGTCGTCTCAGGCTACTTTCTCGACGAGCCAGGCTTGAACGATGTTGCTGTTCTAGCTCTGAGATCGTTCGGGTCCCACAATCCTGCAGAGTTCCAGAAGGTCGTCGAAGATTTCCTCGTTGCCGCCAATGCCGCAGAAAAGAGGAAGCTACTTGTCGATCTCCAGGCCAACGACGGTGGATACATCTTCCAGGCCTACGACACGTAAGCTCATGTGTCTTTTTGCCAAGCAAATGGTATTTTATCTGACGGTAGCCTTCAGGTTTCGCCAGATATTTCCAGACGTCGTCCAGGAGGGCACAGGTCGCTTACGTTTCTCACCCGCATTTCAATCCGTGTCAGAGGTCTTCTCTAGGAACTGCAAGGAATATGATCCAAAAAATGCCCCCGACGAGCTAATCCGTCAGTGCGAGTCGGTCTTCAATTGGCGGTACGACTTGAATCGAGACCGGGGACCGTTTACCTCGTACGAGGCAAAGTTCAAACAAGTGAGTACCCATGTCAAGGCCAAAGAAACCGCCACACGGACTAATTCTCTATATAGGAGGCATTCCAGGGCGATAAGTACACTGACCTCCTGCAGTGGAATTTTGACAACCCGCACGACACCACAAACGCCACGTATGGGATTGGCTTCGACGTTACTGGCTACAGGTCTCGTGCGCACTATTCCCGACGGCCGTTTGGCGGTCCCGAAAATATCGTCTTGCTCTACGATGGCGCCTGCGCTTCGGCGTGCTCGCTCTTCTCGCAGTTTATGAAAGAGACAGGCGTGAAGAGCGTCGCGATGGGCGGCCGGCCCGACACCAGCACCACTATCCAGGGCGTCGGTGGCGTCAAGGGTTCACAGGCCTGGTCTTTCCGTACTGTATTCGAGTACACGCAAGCGGCAAAGCGTCATTCTACCATCAACGACACAGATCTGATTGTACAGCTCGATCGCTTTACATCATATGTGGAGTCACGCTCTTCGTACACCAGCCTCAATGTCCGTGACGAGATCTTGCGCAAAAATTGGCATGATGGCATTCCGGCCCAGTTTGTTGTAGAGACATCAGACTGCCGTCTCTATTGGCTGGCTGACATGCTTTTCAATATCTCAAATGTGTGGAAAGCCGCCGCCGGAGCCGCCTTCAAGGGGAGCAAATGCGCTTTTGGCGGTATCAGCTACACGGCGAAGCCTTCTGTCCATCCCGAGATGGAACGTGCGGCTTTTATCCCACCGCTGCCTTACCTTCGACCGCCTGTTCTGATTCCTCGTGATCAGGAGTCGGAGAATCAACAACGAGATGCAGCAGCCGGTCAGGGCTTGGTTGGGAGACGCACTGCACATATGATGTTTGGACAGAGCTAGGAAGGAAACGTTTTTGTAGGACGGCAAGGCCTTCCATCTTTGTCTGTGGAGGTGGAGTGTGTACATTCCACATTTTGCAGCCACAGAGAGCTCATGTTGCCTTGGGTCTTCCACTGCGTGGTTCCACAGTTCCCCCCCTTCTATTGTGACATTGTTCCCTTCCTTCTCACGTCCATGTCACCGATACGCCTGTCCTGGCATGGAGAGGGCCCGGTTTGCCTCGGAAGTCCCCATAAAGTTCCAGGCAAATAGAACATTAGATGTCTACTAGTGGGCTGAGACCCTGCCCGTCATTCCACAGAAAGAACCCTCACATAGTTGCACCCGCGTTTCAACCTCGAGAAGGCGATGAGAGCAAAGGCTCATGATTGGTGGGAACAGAGTGGCTGAGCTCCCGATCCAGGAGTTAATGATTTGCCGAATGCGAAAGCTGAACGACTCTAACGCTCTCGACCAATCCATAAATATGAGTTACTGCAAGCTAACTCCACAGTAAGCGGAGGTGCAGGATTGCGCCAAAACCATGCAGCCGCCTTTGATACTCCACGTCTTTTTGCAAAAGAACTTCGTAAGCAGCCGACCGTGTGGGGTCCTGCTGAGTCAATGCGGGAAGTTGCCGTGCCCCAGCGACCAAGCCGGATTGGGTAGGTAGCACAAGTGCAAAGCGGTGGCTAGTAAGGCCTGTCTCAGCCGTAAATCTTGGTGTGGTGGTCATATGTTGACCGGTTGAGCCGGTTGCTGTGGATGGGCATATCCAATGATGCGGCGCAGGTTTTGGGGAATAGGTATAACGTCGATCATTATGGGAATGTCAGCATGAGTGCCCTGGGAAAGAGCTGGGGGAGATAGCGGCGGATCAGGTATGGTAGGACGGACAGGCAAGAGAGTGAGGGAGGTCGTGGACTGTGGTTGAGGCTCGCCTCACTAGCTCAGTTTTATCGCTGAAATTGATATGTTGTTACTGGCGATGACAGTGGCTATCTTTGTATTATGATTTTCTGTCTATTTGCACCATGGATATACTCTTTCGAATGCGTGAACTCTGCCAGCTGAACGACCTCGACTGCGTTGTAAAGCTCCTTGAATCAATGCTCGTGCTTGAACATCGCAAAAGCCCTGCTCTCTAAACTTCCTGGCTCGTCAAAGGTCTTGGAATGCTATCTAATCCTCTAGATTGAGCTCACTTGTTTCTCTCGTGCCACCCTCCGAGCACTTGGCCATTTCCAACAACTTCTGTCGGAGATAGCTCAAACACTCCTGGAGTTCGTTGTCTTCTGAATGATCCAGAAGTTCAAAGCGCACGCCAAAGTTGCAGAGTTCTTGCACATCAAGAATCATGGTCTCGGCTTTGTGGGCTACGCAGCATCCTACATGTTTACTTGCCCTGTTGACTTTCTTGGGCGAGTCGGAGATTTGTCGCTTCTGGTTTGGTTTAGCTTGTGGGGAGCCCCAGCGACGAAGGTGTGCTACTTACGGGCGACGGAATATCTGAAACCTCACTGGTGCTCGAGGAATCTTTGTTCTGAGAAGCAGCCTTGAGGTCAAGGGAGTAGGTGGCCTGTACGGTGCTTTTCGGAACTATACCAGGGCTCGTGTTGAAGATATCGGGGATGTGATCGGTCTCGCTGCATGTGCCAACGGCAGTTTCTCCCTTCGAATTTTTCGCGGCGGGTGTACCTTCATCGGGCGGTGATAGCATATACTGACATGGCGATCCTGTTCGCCACAGTGTTGGGGAGAAAGAAACCCCGAACATGTGGTGATGAAAATCATCTAAGGACCTATCGTTGAAACAGATGGCGCTGAAGTCTATATCATCGCCTGCTCTATGTGATTGTGCCGGAGTGACGGCTCCAAGGCCTATTGGTAGAGTGCCGGCAGTATGTTCTGTCGCCCGGAACGCGGAGACACAGGCTTTGTCTGTGTCGAGTCGGTCGCATTCTCCTTGCTGTTGCAATACGAGGGGAAGGGTTGTTGTCTTTTTTCTGCTTCCTGCATCACGTACATTGTGAGTATTTGTGCCTTTTCAGGTGTTTACAGAATAAGAAATGGGCATTGTGCAAAACTTACGAAAGCGTCTTTGGGCGTCCCGATTCTGGAGTTTTCTTTTTCCTCTCGAATCGTTCACGTCCTGGGTATCCATTGTTGAAAATGCCTACCAGAGGGAAAGGGGTCGGAACCCGAAAGCACGCGACAGCGAGCCGACTTTAGAAGGCCCTTTCACCGACACACCGAGACTCACGGAGCATGGAAGCTGCGCCAGGCTCCACGGCCGACTCCACCGTCAACCAGCTGACCAGAGCGAGTCTGCCAGCAGCATCACCAACGTCGAGTTACATGGTAGCAACCCGATTGGCACCACGTTTTTGCATAACGCCTGCGCCGCTGGATGATGCGCGCGTGCTGCTTTGCCACTTGATGCGCCTGTGTAACATGCAAGCTTACTCTCCTGCCCAGCAATGTGGCGCTCGGGCGCTTGTCGACTAATTTAGCCGCAATTCGGACCGTTTCGAGTTTCCGGACGCCTACGCCTTCAACGGCCACGGTGAAACATCACCCAGGATCAGTGCGTCGCACCTGCCTTATCAAGCATTGGCTATACTGAGGAGCGTCACACCACTAAGTCCAGCCTCTCTCGTACCGAATCCTATTGCGCGCCAGTTCCTGCATGAACCGAATTGCCCAGACCTCGTGCCGCTGCCGCATCCATCGTTGGGGGGCTTTTTCCGCGTCTGGCCATGCTTGCAATAGAGCACCAACCGTAATTTGGAAACCGCGCACCAAAAACCAATTACCAATCATGATGGACGGCATTTGGTTGTTGGTTAAAACCGTGCAGGGCAGTTTCGACATCTCCATCTCGGTCCTCTCTATCTCTCCATCTCTCGCCAAAACATTGTTCGCGCCTCAGTCGGAAGGCGGCGACGCCATGATGGATCGCAGACTCCGATTTGCGTCTGCGGCGGTCTCCACCGCGTTTGCCCTTTGGTTGCCGTTCCGTCTGTCGCATCTGCGCACGCAAACAATCAAGGTCATTCCGCGCCACCGAGGCCATATTAAACTAGTGTGTCCACACAGCAGCGCTCCTTGTCTCACCGTGGTGCCCTAGCTAATCTCCAGACAGCGGATCGCGATTCTTCTCGCCCTTGCGCAGTCCATTGCTTTGTTTTGGGACGTGTTTTCGACATCTCCGCTTGATGCTGATCGCCTATTTTCAGGCATTCCCTCTGTCCTCGCTTGCATTGGTCTCTGCCCACTGCTCTTCCTTGAGCATACGAGGTCCCTCAGACCATCGGATCCAGCGATTGTCTATCTGCTAGTAACTTTTTCCCTCGAATCCCTTAGTCTGGGATCCCGAACCTTCAATGATGGTGTTTCCGTGGGCGTCGGCTTGCGTGCCGCAAGCTGCATGATCAAGTTCTTGATGGTGGTGATCGAAAGTCGTGGAAAGGCAGACATCCTACGAGAACGGCGATCACCCGAGGAATCGGCCGGCATCTTGGCCAGGTCCTTCTTCTGGTGGATTAATCCGATTCTAGCCAAAGGAAACCGGAATATTCTGACAGGGGAGTGTCTGCCGGCGATGGACAAGAAGCTGTCCTCCAGCTTGCGGCGTCAGCAAGCGTTGCAGGCCTGGGCAAAGAGATGTAAGCCCATCTTACCCAGCTCCTCGCAGCTTGCGGGAACATCCCTAACCTTCATTCCAGCTAAACCAGAGGGGAAGATGACGCTGCCAAAGGTCTTGGTTCGCAGCATGTTGCCGCATTTCCTTGCCCCTGTCATCCCTCGTCTGTTTCTCATCATATTTCGCTACGCCCAGCCTGTTTTGATCAGCACGGCCATCCGCAGCATCACCAATGCATCATCTCAAAGGTCGCGGGCGGATTACTCTGTGATATTCATGGCAGTAGTTATCTATGTTGGGCTTGCCGTAAGTAGGCCCGATGCCTAGTTCATCGTCCGTTTGATGACCGACACGCAAGCAGATTTCCAAAGCATGGTACCAACACCGTCTCAATCGTCTCAAGATCATGATCCGTGGTGCGGTCGTTGGTCTCATCAACAATAAGTCGCTGAGCCATCATTGTAGTGGCTACGACGATGGACGGGCCGTGACCTTGATGAGTACCGATGCAGATAATGTAGGACAAGCTGCATCCATGTTTCACGAAACGTGGGCTCAGGTTGTCGAAGTCTTGCTGGGCATGACGATGCTCGCCCGCGAGGTTGGCTGGGTTTTTCCCGTTCCTCTGATCATTATTTTCTGTGGGTTTGCTCATCATTTCTCTTGGGTCCACTGTTAATCTGTCCTTAGTTTGCTCTAGAATGAGCCGTTACCTCGCCAAAAACCTCCAAAGCAAGCAAAAGGACTGGACGGTGGCGACGCAGAAGAGAATTGCCATGACGATATCCATGCTGGGGTCGATGAAGAGCTTGAAAATGCTCGGCATCACGCCCTACACCGAGTCTCTGGTTCACAACTCCCGGATTCGGGAACTGTCAAAAGCAATGAAGGTCAGGTGGATGATGGTTGCCTACAATGCAAGCGGTATGTTCTCCTTGTCATAATTTTCATGCTCTTCGCTGATGCATCCTAGCAAACGCTCTTGGAATATTCTCCCCCATTATCACATTTGTGCTATATGTGATCGTTTCCAGTTGGAATGGCTCAGCCCTGGACCCAGAGACGGCATTCACGACAACTGCACTCCTTGGTCTTGTCACCCACCCTGCAAATATGATCATGACAATCATACCCCAAGCTGTTGGCTCCCTGGCCGCTTTCCAGCGAATCCAAGACTATCTCTTGCAACCGCCTCGGAACGACCAACGATTAGAATTGAGGCACGGGGAAGCTAGCAGAACCGACACACCTCAAGCCATCCGGGTCCAAAACGCCACCATTCAACCTACTCTATCGGCACCCTCGATTCTAAAGGAAATCAGTTTCGTCGTCAACCCAGGCTCTATCGTCACTTGCGCTGGCCCAGTAGGAAGTGGAAAGACGCTATTGGCCAAGGCACTTTTGGGCGAGATTCCAACAGTCTCTGGGACCATATCGGTGGCATCGAAACGCATAGCTTGCTGCGAACAGGTACCATGGCTCCCGAGTGGGACTATTAAGGAAGCTGTTTGTGGCTTTGGCCGAGAAGATCCTGCCTGGTACAAGGAGGTTATTGGGCTCTGCTGTCTCGATGAGGATCTTTTAGCTCTGCCTAAGGGAGACCATACATTGATCGGAAGTCGAGGGTTGAATCTGTCGGGAGGACAGCGACAACGAGTGGTGAGTTCCGTGCTTTATTTTCTGCCTTTTCTACCCTCGTTTTTCTGCAGCATGTTTCATTAATCAGAACACAGGCTCTCGCCCGCGCAGTGTACGCCCGCTACCCGCTAGTGCTGTTGGACGACTGTTTCAGCGCGCTCGACGGGGAAACGGAAAGCCGCATTGTTGATAATCTTCTGGGCCTAGAGGGTCTCTTCAGGAAGACTGGAACTACGGTCTTTCTCATAAGCAACTCTAGTGCGTTCTTGCATGTCCCCTTCATTGGATGGAACGGTACTAACCAACTATTAGGGGTACACTTTCAGCTGGCCGACTGGCTGATCATTCTTGGTAATGGTGGAATCAAGTACCAAGGGATCTGGGCCAACCTCAGACAGGATGCGAAGCAGGTGCTTAAACTTGACATCAACCGCTACTCGCAGAACGGGACTGCTGAGAAAGAACCTGAAGTTGATAAGACTCTTCAAAGTCAGACTCTCAAACTAGCAGAGGCAACCGACGATTTGAGCAGAGCGACTGGTGACATATCACTTTACGGTAATTCAACCTCCAGCCTTGAACTTCGCAGGCATTCCCACTGGAGTCTCAGCCGACTAACTCATGATCAGGATACTATCTCCGGGCCGTGGGTGCCCGCAACTTCTTCATACTACTTGCTTGCACGTTCTCTTATTCATTCTTCGTCACCTTCCCACAATACTGGTTGCAAAGATGGACGGAAGCCCCTGTTTCCCAAACATGGTTTTATGTGGGAGGCTACCTCATCTCGTCGTTGCTGGCCTGGGCTTCGACCAACGGCTCGATGTGGTGAGCACCCCTTGGATGACTGTGCATTGCCCCCCTTAATAGTTCGGGCTGACTTTGGGGGACCGAAGGTCCACGCATATTCTCATCGCGCCCTCGTCGGGACTGGAGCTTCATAGGCGCCTCCTTTCGACCATCATTGGGTATGTTTTACGAAGTTGTCTCCAATGCAGGAGTTTGCTGACAACATACAGGGCCCCTTTACTGTACTTCTCTACAACAGATACAGGCGTTATCTTGAATCGGTAAGTGGATTATCCTCCCGGTCTGCTAAATCCTCTTGACACATGTGTGCAGGTTCAGTCAGGACATG
Source organism: Immersiella caudata (assembly GCA_030512335.1). NCBI lineage: Eukaryota > Fungi > Ascomycota > Sordariomycetes > Sordariales > Lasiosphaeriaceae > Immersiella > Immersiella caudata. The sequence goes on along the minus strand of JAULSU010000004.1, from coordinate 5,983,101 downwards.
CAGTTGGTTGACAGGCAACTGCCACCCTCTATCTTGGCCATTTCGAACCGTAAGCTCAACTTCGCAACCCCACGAACAATGGAAGCTAACTGCTTGTTTCTTGCAGAAATATTCAAGTTACTAGTTCAGACGGTTTTATTGTTCAGCGCGCAAAAGCTGATGACACTCACTTTACCCCTTTGCGTGGTGACCATTTACTTCGTTCAGAAGATTTATTTGCGCACATCACGACAACTACGTTTTTTGGATCTGGAATCACAGTCAGAAGTGTATTCCAGTTTCCTCGAGTCGGTATGTCATCATTCAGCACGTATTGCCCGTTCGAACTAGTGAACTAATATGACACTCCTGCAGGTCGAAGGTGTGACGACGATTCGGGCATTCGGTTGGGAAAAGCAGGCGGAGCAGGCCAACATCCGGTCTCTTGACAAGTCTCAAAAACCAGCCTACGTCCTCTTCTGTCTCCAGCAGTGGCTAGGTATAGTTCTCGACCTCATGGTTGCGGCAATTGCGACCGGTCTCATTGCTCTTGCTCTCTTGCTCAGAGGTACCACAACAGCCGGCCAGATCGGCATGGCACTGAATATTGTGCTTGTTGCCAATACCACTCTTCTCGGCCTAGTGACATCGTGGACCAACATGGAAATATCTCTGGGCGCTATGCAAGTATTGGGCATTCCTCTGTCTTCTCAAGGAGTCTAACACAGAACGCCTAGATCTCGTTTGAAGAGCTTAGAGGCCAGTGCCCCCAAGGAAGACAAGCCTTGTGAGGACCACATCCCTGTCGACCCTTGGCCGTCATCGGGGACCTTGCAGTTCCAGGATGTCACAGTGGCGTATAAGTGAGACATCGTTCCGTGGGGTTTCTTCGGTGCAGTCACTGACACATAGTAGCCAAGAGGCGGTAGCTCTGAAAAACGTTACGCTCGAGATTTCGGCAGGTCAGCAAGTAGCTATCTGTGGCCGAACAGGCAGTGGGAAGAGCACGATGCTACTGACACTGCTCCGCCTCGTGGATATCAGATCCGGGGCCATTAAGGTTGACGGTGTCGATCTCAGTCTTGTTCCTCGATCATTGATTCGGCAACGATGCTTCATCACTGTCGGCCAGGACGCCTTGGTCCTATCACAGGCCTCTCTGCGTTTCAATCTCGATGTAAGGACGTCTTTCTTCTCACACTTCTCCGCGTGTTCTCATTGATGCTGTTTTGCTAATTCATGTTTATGTTCATAACAGCCGTTCTCAGCTCTTTCCGATGAAACCATTGTCGTGGCTCTGCAGAAAACCAATCTCTGGCGACATTTCGGTGCTGAAAACGACTCGGCATCCACGGCGGGCGACATTCTTGACACCCCGATCGCTTCCCTTCCGCAAATGTCAACTGGTCAATCCCAACTCTTCGCCGCTGCGAGGGCTATCCTCCAACTTCAGTCGCTACGCCAGCACGCCAAAAACGAGCCTAATGAACCCTACTACGACAACCGTACCGCTCCTTTGATGCTCCGGAATATGCCCATTTTGTTGCTTGATGAGGCAACTTCTTCCCTTGATCCCGAGTCGGAAGCATTCATCCGAGCTCTAATCCGTGAGGAGTTCACCAACAAGGGGCATACTGTCATCGCCATTACGCACAGGCTAAGTGGTCTAACAAGCGAGGAGAGTGTCTTGGATCCTGAGCGAGAAATGGTTGTTCTGCTCTCCAAGGGAAAAGTTGAGAAGGTCGGACGCGTCAAAGAGGTGCTCGCCATGGGGGCGAACTCCTAAAGTCAGCAGTGACACTGACGAGCTGGGATAATAGCTCCCCCTCTCCTTCGATGGAGACCCACGTTATAGCTACATCCTGCCGATCCTAGGACACTCCGTCTTTCCTGGTCGAAAACCCACTCCTTCAATCTATTCGTTGATCTACTTCTCCATATGGTCCACTGGCTTGGCTTCGTGTTGTAGAAAGTCCATCGTATCCTACAAGACCACAGACGATTTTTCCGACAATAATTAAACAATGTCCTTCTTCCCTTCCTTCCTCCAGGCCTCCACCTTTAAAGTATTACTTTTGAAGAAGGGAAAATTATAAATGGTTTCATTTCTGTTACAACCTTAGCCTGTCAACAGACGGTCGACGGGGTCGCTAGATAGGATGGGTGGGTAGAGAGGAGTAATGCAGAGGCAAGTCCTTACAGACGGGGGTTCACTGGTCAATGTTGGTCGTATGTCACTATAAGACAGAGCAACACTCTAAGTGTTGGTGCAGTAGGACATAATTGAAGTTGGTTCAATTGACGAGCGAATACTTGCGTGGGGAACAGAAGGTTCCTCACGCCATCGTGGGTACGATGATAGCTATCTATACTAACTAATGGGGATGTAACTTGTACCTTGATCACTCTAATCTGTTGCTCTGTCCCTTGGTGTTTACAGATCACAGAGCAAGTGCTCTGTGGGTCTGCGCTTGCTCTTTGACAGAGCAGATTCCTTGGCACAGATCACACAGTGTTAAGTAGTTGCTACACGGTGCCTTGTACTGTGGCGCCTGCGGGGACACGTCGGTCCGTTCCGGCCACAAGGGTGGCCCGCAGGTCGTCACAATTTCATAGTAAATAAATTATTCTTCCTTTTAATAGTTATTGTTAAATTCTAGCCTCTGAGAGCGCTAAAGAGGCCCTGTATTTACAGGGCCTCCCAGTGAGGAAAGCACTGGGTACCCTGCACCTCCTGCGTACCCTGCACCTGCTGCCACCACTCACTAGCCACAATGTGGCTTCGAACCTTCTGGAATCCAGAAGGCCTCAGGGCCTTCAGAGGGTCACAGAAGGCTCTGGAAGCCCACAGGCTTCCACAACCTTCTGAGGCCACATCAGTGATTACGAGGCCTGTGGAGAGCCTCCACCATACTATTCTATTATTGTATTAGTAGTAGAAAGCTCTGGAATTTCCATTCCAGAGCTCCCACAGCTTATAACTAGCCATCTCCTCTCCTGTAATTAGCTTTCCTCTGTAGCAAGCAATCTACTTCCTTCAGTTGAGTACTACTCACTGAAGCAAGCAATTCACAAGCAATACAGTTGTCATTACAGTGCAGAGTTCACTGAAACCTTCTGTTTTACAGCGCATAGTCCGCTGTAACTTGTCTTTTAGGCTCTGTAGTACAGGCCTTCGTTTGCTTCCTTCAGCACCTTAGTAAGCTCTGCTGTCGTACCTCACAGCGCTCCTCCGGAGCACTGTACTCGCATTTCTTCCCCTGACCGGAGCACTGTACTACAGGCTCCCACAGGCTCTCAGGCGCTGTAATACAGGCCTGTAGAGTGCTACAAAGCAACAATAGTCAGTAAATACTTAGATGCGTAGTGCTGTAGCTGATATAATATATAAACTAAGGCCAGTTTAATCCTCTTTCTTATCTCAAACCTCTAGTTCCTATGGCAGCCATAGTGGTACTCTGGCAAAGTCCATCTCGTCCTCTATATATCGGCAGCTGCAGGATGGGCCTGGCACGTTTTCCTGTTACAACTCGGTCTTCCAAAGGTGTTAGTGCTCATTGCTTGCGGGGTATGGGCCACAACGCACACCTACAGGCTATTCTCCTTGATCCGCTGCGTACAGAGATTAGCTGCTGGAGAGAATGCTACAGATTCTGAACCTGAAGAAGAAAAAGAATCTGATACTACAAGCTGTATTGACGTAGCTATATAATTGACGAAGTTGTGGGCAATTGAAATTGGTGATATTGTGGGGGTGCGATTTTAGTGTGTGGTCTGAAAGCGTATTGGTCTAAAAGCCGGTCGCCCCACTTACCATTTCGGCAGAGAGTGACCGCCCTCCCCACAAAGGAGTGCACATATTCCATGTCCTTCTCCTCTTCCGCCCTGGGCAACAGCCTTGGAGTTCTCTGCTTGGCTGGATGCGGCAAGCCGCAAACCTCTTTCCTAGAGGGTCGTGGATTACGTCATGCAGCGGCCGGATCCTGGGAGTCCTCAACCGTGAGCTTATCCAAGGCCCGCAAGTCATCAATTCGACCAACCGAATCTTGGTCATCCGGGGGTTTACAGAGGGGCGAAAGATCTTTGGGAGGCCGTCATGATTTGGTGATGGGGATTTCGTGTGAGTTTGAATCGGGTTAGCCATGAATGTCGGGTCCCGTCTTCTCCCCGGGCCGTGTCCGTCATTACCTGTCACAACCACTTTCCCTTTCTTTTGGTAACTCCTATGGCTATTTGTTTTCCCTTTCGCTCAAAAAGCTGCGGTCATCACCCCTAACAATCCTGCCCTTCGTTTTCAGGACCTTCTCAAAAGCCACCTCACATTCGGTCGTATGGGGAACTTAAAGTTGTGGAAATAGTTTGCCCAAGTCAGTGCCAATCCGTTGAATACATGTAATCATATCGTCTTTACAAGTCCGAAGCTGCCGTTAATAGCACTATATCATGTCTGATGTCTTATCAGGAGAGGTCTTACCTTGATGGCAAGCACATCGCGTGCCCATTCGTCCAGCCCAGGGGCTCTGCCTCTGGCATTCGTTGACATCTGGATCACGGTGGCCATCGCATCCACAATGAAAAAGTTCCACAACGCAGCAATGACTCTGCTGGTGAGCCAACTCAGTTACTTCAATCTTTCACTGAATTATCAACCCCACCGCCACCCCCCTTCAGAGCATCCGGTTCCCAGTCTTCTAGAATCTTGCGCAAGTCCTTTAACCTGGCCGGCTTCGTCAAAAACATGTCGAAACCGTTGTCGAATGCCTCTTTCCGGCTCATCGCAGACCCCAGACCCGTCAGTGCGATGATCATAACCCGTGCCCTATGGGGTCTAGCGACGCGCTCCAGCTTCCTGATCTCCCGTGCGGCTTCCATCCCATCCATGACTGGCATCGTGATGTCTACTGGCGAGATTAGCAGAGTGCAGGCAGAATCTATGTAAGGAGATACATGGATGCTTTTGTTTTTGCTTTTTGGACTTGGGAAAAGACCCTACCCACCCAGGATGATAATGTTGTACGGCTTTTCGGCGGCTCTAAAAGCTTGAACTGCCTCGAGCCCGTTCATCGCCGTGCCGTAATCGAAGTTGCTTCTTTTTGCAAATGTACTAAGAAGCTGTGGTGCGGTGCGGTTGTCAGCTCTCGCTAGGGAAGAATATCCGAGGAAAAACAGACGGGAGAAGCACGCGTACTTACCCGAAGGTTAATTTCATTGTCTTCGACTAAGAGCAACTTAGGTTTCGGCCGCTCGATGCCACTGGGGTTGTTGGCGGTCGTGGGCGCAGAGGGCGGCGCAGAGGGCTCGGCTACTATGTCGGGCAGCATGGCCATCGAAGCAAAGTAGCTGTCACGTGAACTCTCTTCCATCCCAGGCAGATAACTCTCCGGCGATCGTTGGAACAAGCTTTGGGGAGAGTTCTCAACTTCCGAGGGAAATCCAGGGGGTGAACCCTCCTGACGAGGAAGAGGCCGCGCCGCGTCTCCGAGACAAAAGACAAGAGCCTCGGCAAGCCTGTGAGGACCACATCTGTAAAGATTGGGTCAGTATTCATCGAAAGTGGAAGTAACTACAGGGGACAGGCTTCCACGTACGGTTTGGAGACGAAGTGGACGGGCTCATGGCGGATGTATTGACCGGAATTGACCATCCTTTGACCGTACTCCTGGCACAGCTCTTCGTGAGAACAGAGCACAATGATTGGGACGTTGGGGAACGCGCTTTGGACGCCAGGGTGTCCGGAATGGATATCTCGAGCCCGTGCAATCGGCTGCCAAGAATCAAGCTCCGTCACCAGTAAGATATCGGGCGGCGAGGATTCCCAGGTTGAGGGCGCCGCAACCTCCATGTGGAACCACCCGGTGGCCGCACTCTCCACCGACGCCCGGAGAAGCAGCGAGGACGCTTCGGAGGCCTGCTCGTGCCCACGGTTTCTTGTGCGAATGGGCGAGGGGACATCGAGACCTTCCAGGCCTATTCTCAGTCCCTTGACCTTGTCTCTGGTCCTCTGGATGGCCTGCTGACCCCTGAGGGCGCGATGGTCAGGGTCGCCAGGCGGGGCCTGGTCCATGGTGAGCGTCACCACCACATCCGTTCCGACGCCCTGCTCGCTAGTGATGCAGATCTGACCTCCCAGAGACCGGACAATCTGGAGAACGATACTCAGGCCTAAGCCTGTCCCCGGATTTAGAGAATTCTCCTGTGTAAACGGTGTGAACAGGTCGCTGTGTAGATACTCCTGCGCTATTCCCCGCCCGGTATCGCTGACGCTAATGCGCACGACGGACCTTCTAGGCTTCCCCGGCGAGGGTTCAATGTCGGTAGACTGGAGCGATACCTTGACCCACCCCTTGTCGGTGTATTTGAGCGCGTTCCCAAACAGATTCATCAGCACCCGCCGCATGGCCCCCGATTCTGTGAGGAACATCCAGTTTGGTCTCCAGTCGATATCCAAGATCACGTTTATCGACTCCTTCGAGCCAACACTTGGAAGATCGCCCCGGGTCTTAGGTCTCCTGGGACTGCTCCGCTGTAGGCCTTCGGGAGGGAAGCCGCTCGACTCGTCCGTTACGAAGAGCGCCGAGTTGCCCTGGAATTCGTGGCCCGCAAAGACGGAATCGACAACGTCCTCAGCGAGCAAGCTCAGGTCAACGTTGACGCTTAAGCTTGGAACCCCTGAGAGGGACCGGCGCCAGTCATGTCTCTTTCCAGCCTTTCCGGCTGCTTCGCGTCCGCCGCGATGCTTTCGCGCCCTGGTAAAATTGTTGATCTTGGCAAAGTCCAGCACGTGTTGGATGGTGTCGAGGAGCGTCCGCCCGCACCGCTCGATGGTGTCGATCATGCCGCGCTGGAACAGATCGACAGTCGTGTCGTGGAGGATCTCAGCCGAGGCGAGGATGCCGTGGAGCGGCGAGCGCAACTCATGGCTGATGGACGAAATGAAGTCCGACTTAGCCCGGTCCGTGCCCACAACTTCCAGCCGGGCCACCTCCGCCATGATGCTGTTCCCAAACGCGGCAAGGTAGTTCAAGTCTCCACCGCGGGTGAGGACACGGCTCGTCCCCCGACATGACCACATAAAGCTTCCAGCGAAGAACCGACCTCGGTTCCCGTCCCAAAGCGGAACAAAGGCAATACTCCGCGCGTTGGGGAATGCCTTGCACAGGATATCCATTAGCGCCTGCTCCGAGGGCTTCCCGGGACGCCGCTTTTCCTTTTTTTGGTGTGTGCCTTGCTCGCTACCGCTGAAGACGTGCCCTTGGGGATACATGTGCAGGAGCGTCTGGAGGAACGACTCCGTAAGCGAAATCAAGCTGGAAGTATGGTCTCCGTGCAGGCTGGACCGTTCGGATGTCGCGAGACCTAATAAACCACAAGTTGGATCCTCACCGCCCCCCGAAATGTCCGCCAAGGGCTTCTCTTTTGGTGGCTCGGCTTTTGGCCCTTGGCCTGCGATGCCACCGACAGCCGATGCCCGTCCTGATGACGTGGAATCGCCGGCCGAATCGCTAGCCGAATTCCCCGAGTACCCTTCTGTCCCAGTGAATGTTCCGGACCCTTCACCTTTGTGTCAGCGGTGCCCAAATAAAACACACGAGTTCTTCTCAGCCTACCTGATCGTTCTCTTGACGAGCTGACACGGGCGTCGAGAAACACTGTCCCGTCAACCTCAATTGACTGCTGGATGATATGCCCGGCACGAGAGAAGAGCTCCTTTAGCCTCTTCGGTATGAACCTTTCCTCCACTTCTGGACTGAATGTTCTCGAACTCTGACCTCTGCTTGGCGGGGGCGAGCCGGCACGCGCTTCGGTAAATGATTCAGCGGGTACCTCGGCTGGCACTGCTTCAGGATCTTGCTCCTCCAGTATGGAGTCGACAGACTGATGGTGCAAAGTCTTGTCACCCCCAGGGATCGCGGCTACAGGCACCACGGCGCATTCCAAGGGTGTTGAAACTAACGGCTTGTCAGTAACTGCGAGGGATCTGTCGAATCCTTCCTGGCCCGTTGTCGAGGGATTCGAGCGCTCAGGGAGAAACGAAGACGGGTGAGTAGTGTGGCTTTGAGACAAAGAATTTGCGTGGCCGCCCAGCTCTTCTCCCTTCTCGACTTCCGATGCTATGGTATCTTGAGCCTGTGGCTGATTGCTTCCGAGCTCGAGCCACCAGTCGTACAGGTTGGTGCCGCCGTCCATGAAAACCCCAAGACCCTTGATCATCTTCTCGCTGCGCCTCTGTGCCTCGCTGACCCTGGTCATTTCCAGATGCTCGATGATGGTCGGCCCTATGTCGCCCAAGAACTTGATCTCGTCGTCAATCAGTCCCCTTCTCGGCCTGTCGTCCATCACGGATATGGTTCCAATGCGGAATCCTGACTTGGTGCTGATAGGCATGGCGGCGAAGAATCGCACCGAGGGGTGGCTCGCGACGAAGGGCTGATGTTTAAACCTCTCGTCGCCCATAACGTCGTTGATGATCAACGGTGATGGGGGCGGGCTCCCCGACTCGTGGAGCGCCGCTCTGGATTCCAACTTGGAGAGGATATCAAGCGCATTTCCGCAAAGCCCCAGCGATCTAGCCAATGTTTTGCGCCCGAATATAAATCCTTCGTCTCCACCGCTATGATGCGGGTCTTGCCGGAGGCGTGAGCTCTGCGTGACCTCGACGAGGATGTATTGGTTTGTGCCGTCGATGAGGGATATCGAGGCCCATTTGGCATTGAGACGCAGCGTCGCGAGCTGAGCGAAAGCCAACAGTGCCGTATCAGACTCGGCTCGAAGTGCCTGGTCTAGTACAATGTTTCTGGTTGGGAGAAGATGGTCAGCGTGATGTTGCTACGAACTGAGGAAGCATAGACTGAGGAAGCATAAGTACTCCAAAATCTCCTTCTCGTCAGCGATTTTACGCGAAGACTCGGTCATCGGGCTGGTATGCATGCTGCACAAAGTAGGTCCTTGAGCTCTAGAAACCCCCAAGTCCGGCGGAGTTAGAAGTGGAAAATTAACTGCTCGCCCATGGTCGCCCGAAGTTGACGTGGCTACGTCAATAGCGATGAAACGCGTAGGACGCTGGGGCGGGAGCTCTCCCACCCCTGATGATCGATTATCGATCCCGCGCCATATCCCTCCACGGCGCAGCCGAGCCCCGGCCTGTACGACATGCTGTGGTGTGAAGGGTTAGTAAAAGCGTCCCAGTTAGGTATAGCAGGGGTTTGCGCCAGGGCCGCACAGGGCAGAAAGTTGCTCGTGAAGCTGGAAAAACCTCCAGGCGGTCCACTTTGAAGATACCTGACAGGGGGTATTTTATTTTGGCAAGAAACCACAGTAGACCACGGCATTTCATCTTTACCATGCATGACTGGAGCGTGCAAGGCGAATTAGGAATGTCGCCATGCGGACAGGATGGAATGGAGGTTGGTTGCCAAGTGAAAGTGATGTAAAGGTGGGCTGACCGTGGTCTGACAGCGGTCTGACAGTGGAACGACAGTGGGCTAGGGTCGTCATGAGGCCCGCGACAGTGGACCAATCGCGGACGCCGGGTTAGTGGGCCTCGGCGTTTAGCCTGTAGGCTTTTGCCGGTTCCTGGCCCAGCCCAGGTGTCGGAACCAAGTTGCCGGAACGAGAGCCTGGCATTTTACACTACCGTGACCTCGACCATCCGAGAATGACCTTGGGAGAAGGCCTTGATGCTCCACTGAAAGACCAAGAAACACCAGCCCTGGAGGCCGCCGGTGCTATCCAGGTAGGAGCAAAGAAATGTCAGCAGGCAGCCCCCTCCCCCACCGTCCACGTGCGCCCTGGACCTCACTCAGAGACCTTGCTTTCCTGGCTGCCATTGTCGTGAACTAAAAAACCAACAGGGACGGCATTTCCTCCCTGGCCTCATCTCTCCTCCCAGTTTCCGCTACAAACCTCGTCATGCTTGCCCGATTCGACTGCATGTCCCTAGCCGCCATAGCCCAATACAAACTCTCGGCCCAGACAGGGCGACCAGCACTCCCCCTTCGATTGCTTGTCGGCCATTCTAACCTCCTCAACTCCTTGGTGCAGGAGCTCGTGGATACGGGCGCGTGGGCGAGCCTAGAGGCACCGCCTCTGTCCAAGCCAGTAGTGCAAAGCGACAGCTCGGCCCAGTCAAAATTTGCCGAGAATTTTGACGAGCATTGTGAGGATGGAAACTCGGATTGGGGCTCTTCGGACTCGGATGACGACGATTCGACATCCTCGTCGGAATGGAGCGACGAGGGGTGGGAAGACGACAACTGCCAGCAGCAAAGAATGGCAGAGACAGATAACGGCGTGAGGAGGCTGAGTTTGTTGGAGGATCACCTTTGCCAACTTTGTTTCCTCGCGTCGCAGACCGTGGCAGGCGGTAGCAGCAATTGGTCAATGGAAGACCTTGGGGGACGCGATATCGACGACGAACCATCAGTGCAGGCGCCGGTGGTGGTCTCCTCTGAGAAGGAGATAGCCGAGATGTCAAGATTGACACCATCACCAACATCCCATCCGGGACTCTTCCGCCCCCCGCTGAGGAATCCAGTGAGGCTGGCTAAGCCGGCCCGATTCGTGCCGGCCAGGGCTTCCATAGACCTTAAGCAGCAGCAGGAGCAGCAGCAAGCCGGAGCACATTCTGTTCTTGTAACCAGCTGAGCAAGTGTGAGTTCCCGAACAAATGCGGCACTCTCCGGGACCACCGCGAGCAGGCGTCTTCGCATCGCCGCACACTAGGGCTCGAGGCCCAGTTTTCAGCTTCTGCATACAACGCCGCTACAGCCCACTACACGGCGATGGCAGTAGCATCGATAGTCCTCAATCAATGCGACGCTTGACGGCCTCCAGACGATATTACCGGGCACGAAAGCAGTCGAGGACATGTTGTATATCTTGGCGTCTTGTCCCAGTCACCGGGATTCTCGCACCAGTGTCCTGCTGTAAAATGGGTGGCGTCACGGTTTGGGCTTGGATGCGGAGTAGTGTTGGACATGGGCACCAGGGACATGGACAAGCAGATGAGTCCATGCCCTTGAGATTGACAAACTGTTATATTAATGATAATGATAAAAAACAAAACAATAGAACTCCCAGGGTTGATCCACCTCCTCAGACGTATACGTGGGCAAGTGTGCAATTGTTCAATCTTCATCCTCCTCCTTGTCCGGTCTGTCTTCATGTTCCTGACGCACCCGATTACCCAACAGACTCTCCAGCTGGCCATTCTGTTCTGCTAGCACCCGTTGCTCCCTTTCCAGCGCCAAAATTCGAAGCCTCGCGCGCTCTAGCAGATCAACCTCTTCGTCTTCCATCTCTGCATCCACCATGAGTCCTCCGGCGTCTTGACTGGAAGCCCCGCCGCTGCTTTCCTGCTCATGCGGGAGGAAACCAACACCTGCAGCGGTACCTGCAGGCGGAGGAGGCAGCATCTCTCGCAACTCCCTGAACCGCGAGTCCAGCGGCTCGTGCCCGTCCTCGATGAGCACCCTGCCCGTCCTACCCGTCACGTTGTTCATGTCCCCGGCTGTCTCCCCGTTGTTGTTGTTGTTGTTGTTGTTGTTGCCGTTGGCGTTGGCGTTGTCTTCTGGGAGCGAGCGGCCTTGGCTGTTGCCATTGTTTCCTGGGAGGGTGGGGCTTCGGCCATGATCGGCAGTTCGATTTGGGTCTCGACTGCTAATACCGCTTGCTCCATTTGACGTGGTTGTCGGCTCCTTCTCTTCCACCCCCTGCCCCGCCTCTCCCTCTATTTCGCGGGGTTCGTCTTGGGTTCTCAAGGTACGGGATGGGTCGTCGTCCATTTGGTTGGGCTTGTCGAGACGGAGCTAAAGTGGGTGAATGTGTGTCAATAGTAGTCCTTTGGGCAACGAGGGCGAGGCGTTGGGCCACTGGGCTGAAGGGCGGGTCTCAGCAGCGCAAGTTTGTGTCTGTGGCAGCTGAGTGTGTTGCGATAGGGATGGGCACAGGTGGGGTTTCGGAGCTGAGTCTTTAGGTGCATAAGGTATGTCCATGTTAGGTCGGGCCGCTGTGTCGGTTGCCTGTGTCGGTTCGGTTGGCAAGGTACTTATTCTAGAAGTAGCTAACCATGTCACAGTGCTACCAACAGAATTCAAGCCTTGCTCCGGACGGGAGCTGTGCGATTCTGATCCTGGTCGACCTTGAACGCGGAGTTCATCTATTTGGGTCTTACGATAGACTCGCCGACAGGACCCCACTGAGGCGTCTAAATGGCTCAGAGCTGCAGTGGTCTGAGGCCGTCCGTCCCAGCAAACGATGCGCGCCCTCAGCCGACAGCGTTGCCGATGCTGATGCCTTGGGGAGCGCCTTAATCGCCACGATACCACGTCCCGAGTAGGAACCCTTCTCTCTTAGGAACAGTTAATGGGAGCGGTCTGGGTTTCATGTTTCGGGAGTTAGGCCCGATGCTGGGGTACATAGCAGGTGTGTCCACCGTTATCAGGGGCAAGGCAGAGAGGACAGCCAATGAACTTGAAGAGAAAAGAGCGATCGCGGGGAGTCATGTGGTCATGTATTAATGCTCAACAGGTTTTTCATTGACATCGCCACGACACAAAGACGTACGACGACGACAGGTGACACATCCCCGAAGCAGCAAAGAAAAAGCGGGACGGACTGAGACAGTTAAGCAACTAAAGTGGCACCAACGGAAGTACCCAGGTGTTCACCTAAGGTGTCTTATGTACTAAGGTAGTTAAGTGCATAGCAAACAGTCCGTCCGAATTCAGTACGGGGGTTGTTGAGCTGGCATTGGATTCATATACAACGCGGTAGTAGCAGCGGCACCGCTGGCAGTCTCCAAATCCCACATCAGCTGGTCCTGGCGCGCCAACAGCTCCCGATTCTGCTGCTCGAGCATCTTTATGCGCTGCGTCGCCATGCCCAGGACCTCGGCCTTGCTGATGGTCTTGTCCGGCACATCGTCTCCTCGCCCCTGCTCCTCCTCGTCCATCTCGTGCCTAGCGGGCAACACTGCGAGCAACCGCTCGAACTGCGCGTTCAGCCGGTTCCGGTACTGCTTCTCGACAAGGTTGTGGGTACGGCGGATGCGACCCTCCTTGACCGCATCAGCAGCGCTCTCGTTGCCGTCACCGCCAAACCCACCCCCACCGGTGCCGCCATCGCTAATACCGCCCCCGTGGGCAGGGACATCTTCGTGCTGTCGCCGCCGAGCTATCGGTCTGGTCGCTTTGGGTGATTTTGGCCCTCGACGCCTCGAGCGCGGAGGGAGCGCCATCGCGCCAGGAGGTGCAGCAATCGACAAGCTATCCGCTAGTAAGGGCGAGAAGAAGGGATGGTCGTGGCCAGTGTCGGGATTGATTTCGGTGTTGATTTCGGTTCCTGTCCGGACGTCTCGAGACACAAATCCGTCGCCTGAGAAATAGTTCACGCCGCCGCTGACAGTGAGAGGTGGGAGAGGTGTGAAGGGTGAAATGGGTGAGGCAGGCGACAGAGGAGAGAAAGGTGAGATAGGGGCGTTGGCCAACTGTGGTGCTGGCGGCATACTTGTCTGGGATAGCTCCATGTCGTAGACGGCGGACAGGCCTGCTGCGCTGTCCACGCCGGCTGTCACCGACGAGGTGAAGAAGTAGGCTTCTTCGCCCGTCGCGACGGGTGTTCTGCTGTGAGTTGAGTTGGCGCAGTACATGTACGCATTCGTGTTGCGAGGACCGAGGGAGGAGGCTGTGGAGTAGTGCTGTTCGGCGGCCAAGGGTATATAATAGTCGCTGACTGAGGACGCGTCTATGCCGCTTTGAGGACGGATGGTGTCGGGCATTCGACTGTCTTGATCGTTCAAGTTGGATAAGCTCCCGGTTATTCCCTGCGAATTGGATGTCGGGTCCATAGTGTGGAAGAAGCGTGTTTGGCAATCGGTGAACGGGATGGATGTATTTTTGACTTCATCTCCTGGATGGGCTCCGCCAGCATTTTCCCCTTGCGCCATATCACACAAGACGGGATACAAGGTTAAGCGGGGACTCAGCAAGGAAAGGGATGCGCTCAAGTCCAAGGGGAACGCCATAGACCCGCCAGCCTGGAACAGCCAAGATCAGCCCCACTCTTATTTGTGAAACACTGTCGCCCATTGGCTGGTGATGGGTGGCGGGGACCCACACACGCAGAGGTGGGCATCCAGCGCCAGCAAACCCATCGCCACCAACACACCCTTAAAACTAGCCCATAAAACAGGCTCAGCCGAACCATCGTCATTGAGGAAACTCCACAAGAGAGCTTAATCGATGCAAGAGAACGCGATAGACAGGTTTCTAGCCACGAGAAAACCTCTTCTAGAAGTTTTGTAGATTATTTCGATTGTTATTTGGCCATTAAACCAACATCTGAGAGCACATCCTTTGCGCAACCGATGCCGCCATGTGTGGTGGGGGAAGAGGGGCAAAAGTCAAGACCGGCCCCACAAAACGCGTGCAACCGATAGATCACACTGCGGGCTACGCCGTTTGTGATGCACCGAATGGAAGCCGATGTCCGCGCTAGTTCGCGATGAAGGGCCGCGGCGGCTGTGCTGATGTACGAGGAAAAAGCATTCGATGACGACCAGTCTGTTATTATTACGAAACGTCTCGTCACCTAGGCTCATCAAACCCTCTTTCGTTCATCCCATACCAGCTTGAGTTTCGATGTAAATGCTCTGGGCCGCCGTATGCCACCAGGCGAGTTCGCCACCGCCGAGTTTTGGAGAGGTAGTTGGGTCTACGGTGTAGGGGCGTTCGGCATTTGGATCACGCGGTTTGCGGTTGGATATGGGAAGGACCCATCTCTCCAATAAGCCTCGAGGTACATAGGCTCTAAGTTGCCAGTGTCAAACCTCCCCGTCGCCTTTTCGCTAGAGCTTAGATAGGTGATCTAGCCCGACATCTCTCGCTATCCTGATAATCATAGGCCTCATGACGTCCCCGGAAGCCACAGTCACCTCGACGGTGCTACCATCCGTCGCTGTGGTGGGGAAGGAATGTGGACCCTCTAAGAATGAGGAGGTGAGTACCTAACCAGACAAAGAGGCGAATCTAGCTCATAGCCATCCACTCGAGAAGCACCACCGATTCCTAGATGCTCGTTCGTATTGGTTCAACATAAGACTTGCTATCGTTCCGCCGCGGCTTGACATCCTCTTACTCCATCGCAGTGCAAAAACAATCGTGCTCGATCCTCGCGGGAGAATATCCCCCCGGCGCAGCTGCCCCAGTATATGAGGAATCTACCTCGTATGAGAACCAGTACTCAGCAGCATACCCATGCAGCGCTCCAGCGTCCGCACCTGCGCCTGAACGGCATCGAGTACGCTCATGGCGCACGTCTTCATTGGCATGTCCTGAATCGAGGAGACGCAGCCGATACGGAGCACCGACTTGACCTTAACGGACCGGCCCCACGAATCTCCAAATCCCTCGACTCCTTCCCTTATCCATTGTCCTTCCATCATGTGGCTGGGTCTCACTGTTAAGCTACGGGCTCCCGTCCAGGCCAACTCTCGTCTCCGGTCCGAGTCTGCGCTTGCGGGCCATGTTCGTCTTGCGTCCGGGTGTCGTCTTGTGCTCTCGTTTCGAGTTCAGTCCGACTCGCGTGTCGCGCCCATGGCTCGCCTGTCGCGCTTGGGTTCTCTGTCGCCTGCGAAATTAGCTTGATTCACCATTTCTAACCTGTTGGAGTGGCCGAGGACAAAAGAAAACGAGGACCTACTTGGTCTGAAGCCGGCCCGCCATCTTCGCAACGATGGTAAGTTTCGTGACGGTATAGGAAAGCCCTCAGCTGGGCTACCTGTGCTTCGAGCTCGAGGACTTCCTCTTCCAGAGCTGCATTTTCCAGAGCCGTGTCTAGCATCCGACCCCGGATCTCTTGTTCGCGCTCGGCAAAAGTTGGAGTGTCAGTCCTGTTAAGGTGATGCCCAACACTTCCCTGGCCGTTTCGCGTTTCTTCCAATGCCCCGTTCTGATCTTGCTCCATCGTCAACGAGTTCTTAGCAGCTAAGGAAACGTTATCTCCAGGGCTAGCACTGTATGTTGTGGTGCTTGGCGGCAGAGGAGAATCCGTAGAATTACCCGCTCCTTCAGATGGAGCAGCCATTGTGGAAGTGATGATGAATTGTGTAAACGGCTTTGGTCGTGTCGTCCTGGCCCGATGCCTGATGTTCACCAATATGGGGACCTGACTGTCGCGAGGCTAAGGCCAAGGTGTTGCACGCCACGATGGGGCTTGTGGCGGTGATCCAACCGTGACTTATTTGGCCACCCCTATCGTTGTAACCACGGCAAATGGGTCTGAGGGTGGGGTGCGCAAAAAGGTGACTGGTGTTTAGAAACACTGCAAACTGGATTTTGTGGAGATCATACGCTTTGTAACTTCTTGATGCCAGAAATCTGTTCTTTCTAACACACCTCCCCAGATTTAATACCGCAGGTGGAATCTATCACCTTGGCTTGTAGGCCCTCTTAGCACTCATACACATCTCTTGATCGTACACCATTTCAGGAGCTTGTGGGCAATGTGTTGGACAGAAATGACTACTGCACCAAAGTGACAAAAGCGATGCCGCAAGTGCACCATGTGCAACAGCGGTACTCTGATATAATGGTAGTCAGGAATTTTTCAGGGGCACTCTATGTCAGCTTTGTGTGTGTTGAAGACATTTCATTTCTTTTAAAGCCTTGGATCTTCTAAGCCAGCCTTTTTACTTTCGCTCGGATATAATCTTCCTGCTCAGAACCTTCATGAGCCTCACCAGGAAAGCACGATTTGGTGGTATCTTAATCGCTGTGGAATAGCCCGCATATAGGACAGCACTCTGCCCGTTTAGCAATACGACCACTTTGTGCTTTGGCTAGTCTTGTGTGCTCCCCCTGTTGACGACCTGACTTAACGTCGTCATCAAAAGCGTCCTCTTAACCTGCAGCTTCTCGGCCTGCAAATGAAGGGAAAAGGGGCCCGAAAAGGGGTTGGTTCGTGGCCGTCTGCAGGCCTTTCGTTGGTGGCTTGACTGGGGATTGCAATTGATTGGTTGTGGGATGGTTTTGTAATGGTGGGGCTCGAAGCCTCGTGCAGCGTGCTTTTAATGAGATTGCGCTAATTTTCATCATGTGGCTGGTGCAACATTGACCACCCATTCCCATGTGAGATATTTCCTAGCTTTATGAGTATTATCGTCGTACCTCTCTCAGGCCTTCCGAGCCTCCAATTTTCGGATCACCAACCCCCCGGGAAACAAGTGGAAGTTGTGTGGCACCTGATGTCACATTGAACTGAGCCCCCTGTAAAGTGTGCATGCAGACCCACTCTGATGCAGCCACCGTAAGCTTGGCCAATCGGCAACTGCGCTTGAGACGACTCAGGGAGTCTCAAATTCCCCGCTTGCCGTCCCAGCCATTTGGGCGTCCACGGATCTCCCATGTGAATGAGTTATTCGTGTTCCCTGTATCTCCTTTTTTAGCCTAGTATCCCGTTTAGGGCCCAGGATGCGTTGAGCAAGGGAATCGCAGATCGCTGTGTGATTGCCGTCCGGTCCACCCGTTCGCTTCCCATGTGCACATCGTTCGCCATCCCTCTCCCACTGTGGACCACCAGAGAATTGTTTCACCATCCCGCTTAGCTCATCCTAACATGAATCCATTCGTGGACTTGGCCGGTTGGCCAGGGGCCACCAAGCAATCACAGACAGCATCTCCTCCACCAGTCCACTTAGCAAACACCCCCATCTCTCTTTAGGGAGGAACTTCTTCACTCTTAGTCTCCATTCTTTCTTCTTCTACTGCTACGTTGGTTGTAATCTGGTAATAGGATTTTGGCGACTGTATAATTGCCCACTAAATTCAAGGGCGGCGAACCTGCACTTTGCTACGTAACCAGTGGTCACTAAGAAAGCTTCTGGACCAGCAGTAGATCATCGTAAAGTAAGAGTAGTTTTATGAATCACAGGTCGACACCTTGAACCACAACGGCTCGACCAGGCCTCCTTGGACTTGCTCTAGCAGTGGAGTTAGGGTTCCTGGGCATCCCTGTGATGTTCTCGTCCATGGCTCTCACTTTACTCTATCATGGACTCTGACCTCGAGCACTCCTACAAAATAGACACATTTCCTAACAGAGGCCAGTTCACCAGAAATTTGCAACCAGCGTCATCCAAAACCTTAACCAAGGTCCATTCGTGTATATGCCTCCCTCAGTGTATGGCCCAGGCCCGGCCCTAAAATCGCGACGTTCAATTTCTCCAATACTCTGCATAATCCTCTTCACTACCTTGGGTGGTCTTTTGCAAACTGCTTTGCGAGAAGTCCCGTCACCGCACCGGCAACCATATTCACCCCCTTGGTCTTCATTTTCGCCTTCCGACCTTTCCTATCGCGGTCACCCCTGGGCTCCGCATCCTCAGCAGACTGATGGCGCGCAGCCTTGATCATGCCAGCGCCAATCGCCGCCGTGACAACCCGGGCGCCCTTCGACCCCCTCCACGGGCCGGGCTCCGATCGCACGGCCAGCGCGGCCAGAGATCCGGCCTGGAATGCGGCGGCGGCGGCACCCTGCCATCGGGGACTGAGCCCCGTGTGCGCGTGCATATCACTGTGATGGTTTGCTGGGGGAGGGTAAGAACGGTGTCGCCGTTGTCGTTCGGAGGATGGCTGTCGGCGACGACTGCTAGGGTGTACTGAAGATACACGGCGGTGGGTTATCCGTTCTGGCGAGCTTGAAGGGCTACGATATCGAGGTGGTTCCTCGTAGTCCTGGTGGTGGTTGGAATGTCGGTAGTCGGTGGATCTCTGTACGGGCCGCGATAGGGATCTTCCTCGTCGATGAATCCTCAGCGGTGGGGTGTCAACACGCCCTTTGCTCTTGCTTTGGGGCATCCACTCGGTGGCTGACTCGTAGGAGTGGTCATCATGTCTGCCTAGGCGGGGAGGAGAGGAAGAGTGGGGTCGGACGGGCGGTGGATTCGAGTTTCTGTGGCGCCGCCTGTGTGGGGCATCGTATGGTGCATCGTAATCAAGGAACGGACTTGGTGAGGTGTCGCGTGTTCTTGAGTGGTCCTCTTTGACTCCATGTTCCGGGTTGTGTTGATCACCATGATGTCTGCGCGGCATCATGTGCTCGTACCCGGGGCCGAAAGACTGTGCGCGCTTAGTACGTGACATGGGAGGGCTTGACTGATTTGGAAGTATATTCAGGCTTGGTGCGATGGAATGCAATGAAGAGGAGTGTTCTTCGAAGTAACCGATGGTTGCGTCGCTGAGTATTTAACGGGAATCGACAGTCGCCCACGGTGACACTAGCTATCAGGGATGTGCTAGTGCAAACACAATGCATTGGCTGCCATTGGGGGGGCAACCCAGACGTTTGGCATTGCCATCCTGCTTCTTCCCGCAGGAGCCAGAACCAGTCTTTGGCCAAACTTGGAATCTGGATCGACTGCCAAGTTGACGCATCAGTGCGGGAAGGACTTGGCTCACCGTTGAGCATTGTGCTCGACGATGACGGTTGGGCCGCGTTGACGAATCGCGGTCTTTGATCTTACCGTTTCAGGCAGTTGGTACCCTTGCAACTTCGTGCATATGTGATGGCCACTGATGCCGTTGACGTCACAGCACATGCAAAAAGGCAGCACACGCCATTTCAGCCTAACAAAACCTCCCCAATCCTGTCGTATCAACCAAGCTGCAAAAATTCCATGGGATATTTCGCGTGAAATATCCTTCCCTAGACCCTCTACTTCATTGGAAAGCCGACTGGAACCTTCTAATACGCTACGTTAAAGTTAGAGTACCGCACACCGTCCCTTCTTGCGATAATTAACATCTGGCTCGCGACTGTCAAAGCCCCTCTTGCTGCGATATGCAACCCGTATCAGGCGCGGAGTCAGCATCGAGGGCTCCATTGGTTTGCCTACCCATACTGTGGTAATTCGACAGGGCTTGCGCAAGGTGGACATACAACACTTCGAGTTCATTGTCGAAATCTGGGGGGTGGCTTGGCGCCAAGCCGAGCCACCGCAAGCAGGGGGTCCATCGGCCCTACGCTCTAGCGGAGCGCAGGGACTAATACTCCGGCGCTTTGGGCCCAGTAGGGCCGTTCTTTTATACTTATTAGAGCTTAGCTCCTAACCTCACTTTTAAAAAGACAAGGTACTTTATAACTGCACTTCCACTGTTTGCAAGCTTAATGAAGCGCTCCACCATAAGTTCTACAGTTACAAGCCTGGCTTTTCCAAACTAACTATAAGTGTGGAAACCGTAACGGAGCTGCTTAAAAAGTAGCAGTGATTACTGTAAATATTACTATTAAAAGCTTTTTACACTACTTATATTTGTTTTATTCCTTAACCCTTCTCCTTTAAACCTAAACGTTATTATAACAATACAGATCGACACTTTTAAATCCACAGCTTAGATCCTTTTAAATATTTTAACTAAAGGTTTTAAACTTATTAACTAGAGAGAATAACCTAAATAATACACCTAGTTTAAGATTAGCGTTAAAACGTAAGGTATTTAGGGATTTATCGATTTAAATACACTTACCGCGTTAAATCCTTTTATTTAAAACAGGGTTTTGATTATTGATAAACTTATTAAAAGTATATAAGTTAAACAGGATATAGTTTACTAAATAAGTTTTAAGTTTTGGGAAAAAGTAAGCTTTAAATACTAGTGTAATTATATAAGATTTATACTGATCCAGATCATGAAAAAAAAGGTCACAGTGTTACGACCTCTGGCCTGTCGACAGGCGGTCGGCAGGGTCGTTAGATAGAATGGGTGGGCAGAGAGGAGTAGTGCAGAGGCAAGTCCTTACAGACGGGGGTTCACTGGTCAAGGATGGTCATATGTCACTATAAGACAGAGCAACACTCCAAGTGTTGGTGCAGTAGGACACAATCGAAGGTAGTTCAATTGACAAGCAAATACTTGCGTGAGGAACAGAAGGTTCCTCACACCATCGTGGGTACGATGATGGCTATCTATACTAACTAATGGAGATGTAACTTGTACCTCTGCTCTGTTGCTCGGTACTCCTTAGGGCAGAGCGACAGAGCAGGTGCTCTGTCGGCTCTCGATGTTCTGTACAGAGCGCACCGAGCTTCCAGAGCAGGCAGTGTGGGGTTCCCCCACACTGTGTTTAATACGGTGGCGCCTGCGGGGACACGTCGGCCCGTTCCGGCCACAAGGGTGGCCCGCAGGTCGTCACACACAGCTTAATATAAGCACCTTAAGACCAAATTAACCATATAGGTTATAATAATAAGTGATAATTTAAAGTCTTATTAAAAGGTTTAAACCTATATGAACGAGACTGTTTATATAAGTTTAAAAGAGTTGTTGCTTTGTAGCACTCTACAGGCCTGTATTACAGCGCCTGAGAGCCTGTGGGAGCCTGTAGTACAGTGCTCCGATCAGGGGAAGAAATGCGAGTACAGTGCTCCGGAGGAGCGCTGTAAGGTACAACAGCAGAGCTTACTAAGGTGCTAAAGGAAGCAAACGAAGGCCTATACTACAAAGCCTAAAAAACAAGTTACAGCGGACTATACGCTGTAAAACAGAAGGTTTCAGTAAACTCTGCACTGTAATAACAACTGTATTACTTATGAATTACTTGCTTCAGTGAGTAATACTCAACTGAAGGAAGTAAATTACTTACTTAAAGGAAAGCTAATTACAAGAGAGGAGATGGCTAGTTATAGGCTGTGGGAGCTCTGGAATGGAAATTCCAGAGCTTTCTACTACTAATACAATAATAGAATAGTATGGTGGAGGCTCTCCACAGGCCTCGTAATCACTGATGTGGCCTCAGAAGGTTGTGGAAGCCTGTGGGCTTCCAGAGCCTTCTGTGGCCCCCTGAAGGCCCTGAGGCCTTCTGGATTCCAGAAGGTTCGAAGCCACATTGTGGCTAGTGGGTGGTGGCTGCAGGTGCAGGGTACCCGGCGCCTTCCTCACTGGCAGGCCCTGTAAATACAGGGCCTCGTTAGCGCTCTCAGAGGCTAGAATTTAACAGTTATTAAAAGTAAGAATTACAGGGGTTATAAGCTTAACGGAATTTTCGCCTTTAACCACTAAGTTTTAACCGGTAATCTTAAGAGGTTTAATAATAACAGATCGTATAAATGCCCTTACACAGATAAAATATATAAATGGAAGTTAAAGACTTATTAGACGTTAGAAACGGCGATTATTAGTAAATCCAGCTTTAACGTTAAAAAGAGCTGATTAAAAGAGGAAAAGGAGAAGATCTAAACGCGTTTTAACAGCTTTAAATAGTTAAAGGTTTACCAGGTTTATAACGTTAAGTGGGGAATTAATTTTTGTTAAATTCTAGCCTCTGAGAGCGCTAAAGAGGCCCTGTATTTACAGGGCCTGCCAGTGAGGAAGGCACTGGGTACCCTGCACCTCCTGCGTACCCTGCACCTGCAGCCACCACTCACTAGCCACAATGTGGCTTCGAACCTTCTGGAATCCAGAAGGCCTCAGGGCCTTCAGAGGGCGACAGAAGGCTCTGGAAGCCCACAGGCTTCCACAACCTTCTGAGGCCACATCAGCGATTACAAGGCCTGTGGAGAGCCTCCACCATACTATTATATTATTATATTAGTAGTAAAAAGCTCTGGAATTTCCATTCCAGAGCTCTTACAGCTTATAACTAGCTATCTCCTCTCTTGTAGTTAGCTTTCCTCTTAAGCAAGCAATCTACTTCCTTCAGTTGAGTACTACTCACTGAAGCAAGCAATTCACAAGTAATACAGTCGTTTATTACAGTGCAGAGCTCACTGAAACCTTCTGTTTTACAGCGCATAGTTCGCTGTAACTTGTCTTTTAGGCTCTGTAGTACAGGCCTTCGTTTGCTTCCTTCAGCACCTTAGTAAGCTCTGCTGTCATACCTCACAGCGCTCCTCCGGAGCACTGTACTTGCATTTCTTCCCCTGACCGGGGCACTGTACTACAGGCTCCCACAGGCTCTCAGGTGCTGTAATACAGGCCTGTAGAGTGCTACAAAGTAACAGGGGTTATAGCCGGTTAGCCTGGCTAAACCGTTAAAAAGTAGGTAACTCTTTATAAATTCTAATAGTAAAGCCTTATCTACCCTCCCCCCTGATTTACCAGTGATTTAGGTGTTTAAATACCCCTTTTTAACCTCTTTAAAAAGCGACCAGATTAAATAAAGTACCCTTAAAAAGGCTAGGGAGCTAAGGGACTAGGGGAGGTGATTTATAGACTTAGTTAGGCCTTTTTTACGCGACCGGCTGTGGTAGAGGAAGGTTAAGAAGGCCTTTGATAAGCAGTGTTTTTGTTACGACCTCTGGCCTGTCGACAGACGGTCGGCAGGGTCGCTAGATAGGAGGGGTGGACAGAGAGGAGTAGTGCAGAGGCAAGTCCTTACAGACGGGGGTTCACTGGTCAACGATGGTCGTATGTCACTATAAGACAGAGCAACACTCCAAGTGTTGGTGCAGTAGGACACAATCGAAAGTAGTTCAATTAACGAGCGAATACTTGCGTGAGGAACAGAAGGCTCCTCACCCATCGTGGGTACGATGATAGCTATCTATAATAACTAATGGTGATGTAACTTGTACCTTGATCACTCTGATCACTGGGTTTGTTCAGTGAGCAAGGTGATCAATAGTCTTGGCGTTTATCGTGATCACTCCTTCCTCTCAGTGATCAGGGTGATCAATCCGTGTGCGCGTTTTAGTTTGCACTGTCTGCACACTGTGGCGCCTGCGGGGACACGTCGGTCCGTTCCGACCTACAAGGGTGGCCCGCAGATCGTCACAGTTTTAAACTGGCTGCGGCTAAGTGAAAGATTAAGGCCCTGGAATAAGCCCTCTGTCTAACAACGTATTACAAAAGGAAGAAGGCGTAGGTTGATCTAAATTCCAAGTTCTCCTTTATTACAACCGTGAGGTCCGCTTAATTGGCTGCAGGGAGAGATTTGGATATATCATTAAATTTAGAAGAAACAGAGGATTCGGAGGAAAAAGAGTGTATATTTGTATCTACTTGGTATCAAAAGTTGTGGTGGTTAGAAGTAGGGGGGTGGGTGGGGTGCTAAGAATTTGATGTTAATTGCAATGTAGGGGTGGTTCTGATCCAGGGGGTTCATCTTACATCCAGCTTCATGCGAAAGCCTTGTATAAGAGGTTTATACAATACCATCATGCAATAGCTTCAAATGGTATTTTCGTGTGATAAGACTTGTCAGAAAGAAAGAGAGTTCAGGGGGCCTGGCTTCCGGTCAGCGAAGCTGACTAGATGCCTGGCACTGCCTGAATGCCAGCCAGCCTCAGCCATGGTGTCGACGAAGCTGAATCCTACGAAGTGATCTATAAAGAAGGAGGTTCTGGCTGAAAGCCAGAACCTCAACAAGCAATCTCAAGCAATACAATCAAGCCATTGCAACCACATCATTTCCACACCAACCAAGGTGCAATGTTTCTGACAAGACTGCTTTAGTCCCTGTGTCATAGTTAAAACGGTAACAGTACACTCCTCTAATGTAATGTTACTAAACGTATCAGCAGGCAGCCAAGCACCAAGCTCTCCGTTAGCTTACCCTCGGATCACCCTGATTGGTAGGTCCGGGTAAGCCGAGGTAGCTCCGAAGATAAATATATAACGACCCCATAGCTTCGCATTAGGCCGGAACGGCCCGAGAGATGTCAGAAACACTGCACCCTGGATTGTGTGGAAATGACGGTGATTGAGTTGGTTTGTAATTGATTGATTGATTGTGTTGCGTGAGGTTACTTGTTGAGGTTCTGGCATTCAGCCAGAACCTCCTTCTTTATAAATCATTCCGTAGGATTCAGCTTCGTCAACACCATGGCTGAGGCTGACTGGCGTTCAGGCGGTGCCAAGCATCCAGTCAGCTTCGCTGACCAGAAGACCAGGGCCCCTGAACCCCTTTCTTTCCGACAAGATTACACCTTGGCAGAATTCTTCGCAGCCAAGGTCGATAAAAAATAAGCAAGCTTCTTCACCACTTTTCACGTGTGTCTGAGACTTGTAGAGACAGACTGGCCGAGCGATGATTGGTCCAGCACCGCCGTCACACAGAAGTGTCACCGCATAGGAATACCGCACCCGAGATGCAGGGGCCGTGCGGCTTGGTCTGGGAGGCCTAGACCTGAACAGACCTCATTTCCCCCTCTTCATCGCGGATCGCTGCCAACTCCGGTTGTCCACCTCAACAAATTTTGCTACGAGTTTCCCAAGATGCCAACCTCCACTGCCGCAACAGGCAGCGCGCCAACTACCGCCCTCGAGGACAATGTCGGCGGCTCAACACCAATTTACACCTTCTCATCCGGTCTCGTCCAAATTTCCGGGCTCGCCGGGCTAGTCGGCGGCAATGGCCTCGGCGAACTATCTCTCGGCCTCAAGGCCGCCTCAGGTTTCGCTTGGTCCCCGATCAGCTGCTTTGGCATCCTCAAGGTAGTGCAGGCTTTCGTCGCGGGATCCATCGCCAACGACACCTGGCGGGATGTGCTGGGCTTAAGAACGGGCGTCGTCGACGATGCACTCGGTTTCGGTTTCTGGACCAGCATCGACAAACCCACCGCCAGCGGCACCCCAAAAAGCAGCGTGCGCTCGGCAATGCAGCAGCGGGGTGCCAGACTGGCCGAAGAGAGGGTGGGTATTTGCTTGGATGTGCCAGATGGAGGCTTTCTCGAGGACAAGTTGACGGGCTGGCACTCGCTTGTCAAACATGACAGATTACTTCGATACACGCTGGCTGGGACGTCGGCATTCGAGGACGAGAAGTCCATTCAGGTGCACTCCTTCATCCCCGACGACACAGCCCACGACTACCATCTTGTGGATTGGGTCCTGATTGCTGCATCCATGGTAAAGGCTTCTGAAGCCATCGTCCTTTTCAAAATGGGGTCAAACTACCTGTGGTGGTCAAACATGTTGGGCTCTGCATGCTGCCTGACATTCGCCGTCATCTTGCAGGCCCTTAACCTGGGCCGGGACACACATCGAAATCTCCAAAACACTGCCGACTTTCTCATTGGCGACCTTCCCTCCTATCAACGCATCGGCTCCCTCAACAGGAAAATAATCCTTGCCCAGCCGGTTAGTGTTCGAAAGAGTCGCCTCTGGAGAGGAGCATGGGCAGCCGGTGTCATCGCAAACAGCGTCGGAGTCGGCATCACCT
Source organism: Immersiella caudata (assembly GCA_030512335.1). Taxonomy (NCBI): domain Eukaryota; kingdom Fungi; phylum Ascomycota; class Sordariomycetes; order Sordariales; family Lasiosphaeriaceae; genus Immersiella; species Immersiella caudata. The sequence continues at coordinate 5,956,965 of JAULSU010000004.1, read as the reverse complement.
TCTACGTCCTCGTCAAGGAGCTCGAGGGGTCTATCGATCTCGTCTACGTCTGGATGGGCTTTCAAATCCTCTGGGTTCTTCTGCGCACCTTTGTGTACCACATCATCCCCGATTCAACCGGCCCTCTAAACATCAACCTCACATCGCAGAAGCTGGAGTCTATCCCGGAGAGCTTGCAAGCGAGGGTGCTCCGACTGCTGCTGGCTGCAAGTCTGGTACAGACAAAAGGGCACGTTCGTGTCTACGAGGCCTATCTCGAGGACATTCAGTCGGTTTCCTCGCCTCAGCAACTGATTGGGCTACTTCATCAAGCAAAATGGAACGTTACCAATGTCCTGCGTCTCGACCAACAGGATCTACCGGGGTTGACGATTGAGGCTATTGTCGGAGAGCACATACTCCGAACATTCGCCTGGATCACTTGCGCCAAAATCGACAACGCTGAGATCTATGACGCAGTCGCTGCACTGTTCCGTAAATCAAACGGAGAGCAATATCTAGTGCCAGGTGTGCGTGTCATGGCGTGCAAGCCACGGAAGCCTGTTGCACCCGACCCTGAAGCCGCTGTTCCGTCTTTTGACTCGAGGGGAACGGTGAATAAGGAGAAGATTGGATATTGGGTATACTGGTTTCCGTTACACATGGACAGGTGGCTTGAGGTTACGTGTGGTCCCTTCTCTGCCTTGGGCAGCATGCGTGGGCAACGTATCTTAACAAGTGTGGAGTTGGACGAAGCTTTGGGTGCCGGCACACTTAGTATCGGTCTTCGAGGGACGGCTGATTTGTCTCTAGCACTGGAAGCTTCAAGGGCATGCTCTCATGTGCTTCTTGGGACGGTCAAGGGGCTGCGGGTCAGTGGTTTGTAAAACTTCGATTAATGTTGACGTTGCGTTTTTTCAACGTGTACATGGAGAAGGTTGCGCGGGTCAGACTTGGTCTTTGAAAGACGAGCTCAATTACAAGCCACCAACAAACTGAACAGCCGAAAGGCATGAAGAGCAACCCCACAAACATCACCACCAAAACCGTCGTCATCTATCACAACTCTCAAACAGTCTCCCTCCAAGCCTCAGGTAAAACCCCCTCCAGCGCCGCCTTAATCTCCATCGCCAACATCTTGGAAAACCACCGATGCTGCGCCGTATGCCCACCCATAACCCAATAATTCTCCACCCCCGCATGTCTCTTCCACATCCCCAACGTTTCACCCTCCCCATCCACACCCCCCGTCCCATCCACCCTCTCCGCAATCTCCCTAGCCCCCAACACCCCCTCCTCCCCAGTGTTCCCCCCGAGCACCTCCCCCACCACCCCCTTCAAATCCTTATCCGCATACCCCGTGCACCAAACCACGGCATCACACTCCACCACACTCCCATCATCAAACCTCACCCCCTTCTCCGTCCACTCCTTCGGTTCACCAACTTTAACCTTCCCCCTCCCCTCTTCCAACACTGTCGTGCCCCCAATGTCAACATAATGCCCACCCCCTTTCTCGCTCAAGTTAAAATATACATTCTCCCCCGGATGCGCGGAATCCACCACGGGGAATCCCACCTCTTTCAACTTCTTATACCGAACAGGTTCCTGCGCTGCTAGGAATGAGAAGAGGCTACCGGTCATGTGTGCCGAGATGGTAGTTGGGAGGGTATTAAAATTCCTATCTGCTAGTTCGAGAGGGAGGACTTCATAAGCGCCGAAGCCGTGGGGGTCGAAGGCGTAGGACTCGGGGATGACGAGGGTTGGGGAGCGGACGGCCATGGTTAGGGATTTGATGGATGTAAGAGGGGCGAGGTCGCAGAGGATGTCGAAGGCGGTGTTGGCGGAGCCAATGATTAGGACTGATGATGCGCCGGGGAGGGAGGAAGAGGGGTTGTGGTAGGAGTGAGCGTGGAGGGAGAGGCCTTTGTAGAGGTGGGAAGAGGAGAGGGAGGGGAGGAGGGGCCTTTGGGAGGAGAAGCCGGTGGCTTGAACGAGGTGTTTGGCAGTGATGGTTCGGCTGCCACTGTGTGTATCTGAGGATGTGAAGGTGACAGTCCAAAGTTTGGTGGTGGGGTTGTAACCGGTGGATTGGACTTTGGCAGAATGGATGGTGTTGAGGTGGAAAGTGATGATGAAGCGGCGGAGTTGCGCGGCGAGGTCATCGCGGGTGAGTCGGCCGGGGGTGTGGGTTTCTTTGGGGTAGGCTGTGTTTGTCAGAAACGCTATGTGTGGTCTGGAGTAGGTGTGATGTCTTTTTTTTTTTTTTACTCACCGAGGTAGGGCATTTCGCAGATGGAAGTCGGGACGTGAAACTTCAGAGAGTCGTAGCGGAGGGCCCAGCTATCTCCTGGATTTGGGTTGCGTTCGAGAATGACCGAGTCAACACCGAGGGTCTTGAGTCGGGCGGCAAGACAGGCACCGGCGTTTCCGCCTCCGATGATCACAACATCGGTGTCGATTTGGTCAACTCCTTCGAGCTCCTTACCGGGGGATTTGAGCAGCGACTCATCCTCGGCCTGGATGTCGAGACTGTCAAGCCACGTGCTCAAGATCCAAATCTTCCACTTTACTGTCCCGTTGTCGTTGTGAGGCAGCAGCAGGAGTCTCCCACTGGCATTCGTACCTGGCGCAGCGGTCTTGAAAGAAAAACCGCAGTCGATCCATTGCTAAACCGTGTCAACACCCAGGACTCAACTCACACAGGGTTACTTACAAGCACCGGCGAGACGGGAACAACCATCGGCGGCCCCTGCAGCTCAAACTTTGAGATATCCCTGAGTTTCTTCGTCGCCAACAAGTTCCTTGCAACCACCCCAGCGGAAGAAAAAGTACGAAAATGCCAAGTCAAAGCAAGCTGGTCCTTCCAGTACGACTGTCCCGGGAAGAAGCAATCCTCAAGGGCTTGGACGTCGTCGTTTGTCAGGGCTGTGTTCAGGGCGTCGACGACAGTCTGTGTCGTCTTGACCAGGTCATCCTCGGGAATGGAAAATGCCCCGATCAGCTCGGGGGTGATGAATGGCAAGGGGTTCTGTTCGAGTGTCTCGCGCAGTTCGACTCGAACCTGCTCGGCATGTTCGGCAACGGGTTCGTTTGGGATAGCCATTATAATGAGACAAAGAAAGATGCCAAGACCTTTGAAGAAGAAGAAGAAGAAGAAGTTAAAGATATTGGGCATTCGAAACGACTCGATGCGTGTATTTATCTGTCCTCCCCAGTGCAAAATGAGGGGTATGCACGCCTAGGCACTGTATGAGTGATGCAGCGGGTCTTTTCCGACTTCCCCGAGTCGGAGTGCAGTCCGAAGTCGCGCTTTGATTGGCTGTCTGTCCGAGGAGGGGCGTCGTATACATGAGAGGGGATGATCACTCGGATACCTTGGTACTTAGTATTACGCGGCAGTGTCGCGGTCATCAAGCATAAATACAGTAAAACCGGGTGTTACGCTTGTCTCTCCGATCTGACCGGTAGGAACATGGAGTCCGAGCGGACATTTGGCAGTGTCCAATGCGCAGTATCTCGTTGGCCACACGGCTGATATCGGCCCTTGGGAGCTCGGCACCGTCGAGAAGACTAGATCGTGTGTGTAGCTCATGAACCCCGGGAAACTTCTGAATTCAGGTCGTTGTCTGCTCAATGGCATGTCTGGCTACGTGGATTTTCCTTTAGCCCTTAATCACCCTTATACCAGACGGATCTCCCCCGCCTCCAACTGCTTCAGACATGACACCGTGTGCTCCCCGTACACCAAAACCCCCAGCCGACGATAAGTATTATCATGGCTGGCCACAGAAACTCGTTGAATAACTAGACCCAAACATGGGTGATCAGAAGTGAGGTCGTTGCTGTCTCTGTCCCCATTCACCTGGCCGACGTGCAGGTAACAGATCTTTGGATGGGAGCCCCCCTCAAAGCCAATTTCAAACCTCTGGTCGCTAAAGAATGATATCCCCGCGCGTTGGCCAGCGGTCTCTCTATTGCCGACCAGGTTGCGAATGAGTTCACTGCAGTCTCCAAGCAGACCTCGAATTGTGAGCTGTTTACCTGTGGTCCAGCCGAATGGATTGCTCGTCATGGGGTCAACTCGAGAATCGATGAGGCAGAAATCTTTGCACCGAATCCAGTTTCGGCCACTCTGCCCCTGTGCGTGCAAAATTGCCGCGAACGAAACGACAGTACCGTGATCAAAGGCTATGGAGGACCACGACCACGTCGGTGCGTCAACCAATGCTGCATGGCTCGCAGGAGTCGATTGAGAATCCAGTCTTGCCACCAGAGGTGTCTGGGCCCTTGGGTTTTCCTCATAGTCTACCGTAAACAATAGACCTTCAGGTAGCGCAGCTTCCCACATTCCAGCGAGGTATCTCCCGAGTTCTGGCCTTGCGAAACTTGACGCCAGCCCCGACAAGGCTGGTAGACGGTCCTTTTCGTAGGTCAGTTTGAGCTGCAGGTACTCGGATACCAAATCTATCCAGATCCAGACCAAGTGGAACAGATCTTCGGCGTTCAGCATAGCCCAGGTCAGGGAAGATTTGAGCCAGGCTCTTGACGGCGGGATGCTTGATGCATATGAACTCGCTCCGGCACGTCGAACTGGGTAGCGCTTTGGAAAGCTGCGTGGATTGTCTTCCAGCCGTCCACACTCGCACCGCATGTCGGTTTTGCATTCCCACACCATCTCCTCGGCATGAAAGTGGAGTGTTCGGGGGGCTAGTAACCTCTCTTGGAACGACCATGCACGAGTGAGAAGAGGAGAGTCGGCAGTGTGCTGCTGCGCATTATCCCCGTCGACAAAGCGATTGTGTGCCGTGTGTAATTCATAGCGTACGAAAAGAGGCAAGGGCGACAGAGAGAGATGTCCAGCTGCCCCGGGTGAGACTCTTCTGGTGACCGGGACGGACGTGATGCTTGGTTGGATGGTATACCGGCCTTCTGAGGACTCGAACTGCGTCCATCGTTCAGTCAGCATCTTGGCGCAATTGTCCAGGCCTGCCGTCGCCGCGATGGTGAGAAATGAGTTTTCGTAAACTTTAGCCATTGATGCTGATTCCGTGTCCCAATCAACTGTATCATCTTGTAGGATACAAAGAGAGTCTATCCACAGATAGCGGATGCCCAGAGCCCAGGATAACTCAATAGCATCCCGAAATGTCTGCGGAATGTCCTTCCACGGAATTCCTATCAAGTGATCCGCCAGGCAAGAAGTTGTTGTGAGCAACGTTGACCCTCGTATGGCATTCGCCCCCCACCGATAGCTGAGGGCAATGTACTGCCCGCGCTCATCATTTGAGAGCTTCAACTTTATCCCGTTTTCCGCGCCGGGATTTCCCAGATCGAGAACGCGGGTTGGAAGGCTAGGGTTGCTGGAAACCGCGCAGGCCATGTGGGACTCGTCACATTGCTGGATCCACGTCCGCGTGAGGTTGGTTACCCAAGGTATGTCCAGGCGGCTGGGAATGTTTCGAGAAACGCAGAGAACAGGAGCAATGTGCGGTGGAGGCGGCAATGTGTGTAGCTTCTCAGCGTCCAGGAATATGTCGAGCGGGATGAGCATTCTACCATCATCGCAGTCTAGTAGATCGTAACAGAGGCAGACTTTGATGAAACTGCCAGTGCGATATTTGACGATGATTGAGTTCAGCGCCGACTTGGTCCCGCCGAGGCCGACCTTTTCGAGCTCGGCCGCAACAACGGGAGCGAATGATCCGACAACATCCCGAATAAGCGAGCATGTCGCGCAGCGTCCGTCTTTGGCGTTCCTGTCGAGGGCACAAGGTGGGATTTTTCTGCGCGCATTTGGCCGCCCTTCTGGCGAGCAGTTGGAGCAGCGGCCACTGCCTGCTTCGATCCGTGACATTGAAGTCTGGAGGGTGCTTGAATCGATATCGCGCAAATTGTGTTGCTCAGGTCCTGCTTTCAGGGCGTAGTGAAAGTGAGGCGAGCAAGTCGGACGGTTTGGCGATCGGAGGTTTGTCTCATCAGGCACGGCCCCGCATTTGATTCGTGGCTGCGCTTGCTCCTTCCCTGGCCTCTGAAAGGAAGACACCGCATTCGCTAGAACTTTCCGTTTTTGCATCCCTACGGAGACACCCGATTTCGGGTTGCAGGCTCCGCTTCGATCCACAAAACTAAAGCTGCCAATAACGTGTGCCTCTCGGCGGTAGAGTGGAAATAATCACGCGGTAGCAATTTTACCGTGAAGGTTCACAAGGCCAACTTGAGGACTACTCATGTCCGTTCTTTTCATGTAGATTCTCCATGGGGTCCCGATCTTTGTCAAAATAACAAGTTTGCTAGAATCCTCGGGCCGGAAGTACACGCGCCACCCAACTCATGCAATTCTCCTCCCCCTCTCCCCTAGCTCCACATCCACCTCACTCACCCTCATGCCCTTGTCCTGGCCCCTCCCATTTGCATGTCCGACAAACGGACTTCCAGGACCTGCGCTGTACGGACTAAACATGGGCGTATTCCTCCCACTCGCCACAGCAAGCGAACCCCCGTCCATTCTCCTCCCTTCATCCGTTTTCACCGCCAAATGCCCTGCGGCCCTCATCCTCTCCATATTCTTCTCCTTCCTCATCACCTCGGCCTTCATGCCCCCCGTGATCTTGCCCTCCTTCTCCTTCAGTCGCCTTGCGCGCCGTGACATGTCCCTTCCGGCCATGTACATGCCCGTCTTGACGCTGATCCAAGTGAGGGCTGTGTTCCATGCGAAGCTGGCCGCGCTGTGGATTAGCTCCACCAGTGAGTTGCTCCGCACGGAGTGGGAGAAGCCGAGAACCAGTGCGATGATGATGATACCGGCGGATACGGGGAACATGATTTGGAGCTCGGTAGCGATGGGAAGGGTGCCGTCGTTGAACTCGATGTTGTTCATGCCGAAGAAGCCGACGCAGAAGGAGAGGGGTAGGAAGATGATGGTGACGATGGTGAATATCATGATGGATTGGCCTTGCTTGAGGGTGAGATGAGCTTGCTTGACGGCTTCGCGGGCTTCGATGACGCCTGCTTGTTGTTGCTTCAAGGTGAGGATGTCTTTAAGCTGTGTGTGTGTGTTAGCTTGTCCGAGTGGAGGGTTTAAAGGGGGAAGAGAAGGGCTTACTGCAGACGACGTCCCCTGTGCAATCCTTGACAGAGCCCTCAACTCCCCCATTCGCTCTTCCAAGTCCACCAGTAGCTGGTCCGCTCTCCCGATCGTGCGCTTCGCGCTCTCCCTCTCCCGTGCGCTCGTCTCATCGGCGTGCTGGGTCTCACTCTCCGATTCCGCTCCAAGTAAAACGTCCCAAGCGCTCGAATCCTGACTCATCGTCTTCTTCTTTGGCGTCTTCGCCAGCGGCATCATCACTCGACGAATATGCTTCACCAAACTCTCCATCACGGCCTGCTGCTGCTCCTTGATGCGCATCATGATTGCAATCTCGTCGACGATATCCTTAACTTCCTTCAGGAGATTACCCTCGGGGTTGATATTGAGCAGGGTATTCTGGTTAGAGTTGCTATCACCGCCACCCTGATCACGCTTGTAGTCTCCCGACGCAAGGTGCGTGTAGATGAGGAACTGGTCGAACGCTGCAGTTTGCTTGTAGGTAAGGTCTCGAATGGCGCCAGCAAACAACTCCACGAGATTCGGGGTGCGGTCATCCGTTCGTGCCCTATCGAAGAAGACCCGAGAGCATTCGTCAACAATGAGAAGGGTGAGATCGTAGGCCGAGGATATCTCGCCGGGGCGGATCTGGCGGAATCGTTGGCGCAGCGTCTTGTGGATAGCCGACGGATCAGGTCGATTCTTCCCAAAACGTCGCGGGAAACACGAGATCACAGTTCCTGCCAATGTTAGTAACACTTCAACTTCTCCAACACCAACTGTTTTGCCATCGCTTACTCTCATCCAAAACCCACAACCACAACTGATCCACCATCACCAATCTCGGCACCTTTCTGATGTCCTCCTTGCACGTTGGACAGACCTCCGTCCCATCGCACTCATGCGCAGCAGGCATAGTTCCTCGATACACAACTTGATCCCTGTCTCTCGCCCTTGTGCTCTTCAGTGCCCCGTAGTAGCTCTGATCCAACGTCCTCCTTGGATGCAGTGGTGGTTCAGCATGGAGATACCGAATCATCAACTGTTCCTCAACATGTGCAGACATAGCATCCGCTAGACTGGCGGCACTCCTCAGCAACGCGCCTAATGCTGCCCTCCTTGAAGCTCGGTCAGGCGTGTACACCTGCGGTACACACTCGGTTGGGAGAACCGGGCTCGTAGTGTCCTGCGTCGTCGTATGATGCAGCTGGTTCTGTGCCTGGCTGACAACTTCCGTTATTGTCCTTGGCAACGCGCGATCCGCCTCTTTGATGATCTCGGCGGATTTGACGCGTCCTCGATCAGTCTCCCAATGCAAGTACGGCATGAACAAAACCAAATTCTTCGGCGTTTCGCAGGACGAGACAGATACTGGCGCGCAAAACGGACGCATGTGTCTCGCGTGAACCTCGGACTTGGCATCGAAACACTGCTGTCCCTGCCAAAACTCAGGGCGCAAGAGCGTCTCTGTCTGTGTCCGGGACCGGCGGAGGTGAGACTTTAGATAGAGGTCGTCTGAGGATGGCCGAGTCTCGCCATAGTAGCGGGCAATGACCTCCTCGACCCAGATCATGTTGTTTGCCGGGAGGTGGAAGTAGCGGATGGTATCGGCTGAGGACGGCTGCAGGATGGGATTCCGGCTGGGGTCCTGAGAGAGGAGGTCGGCCATGGTGGCATGCTGGGTGGGGAAGTGGTTTGGGAGCCCCGGGGCGTCAGTGGGGATGCCATCTTTGAAGTAGACGACCGGGGCCTTGATGTGCTCGTTCACGTCGTGGGAGGATGGGGAGTAGCTGGGTAGTCCCGATGGGCGGCGCGAGTCGGGCATGGAGTCATAGCCAGGAGCGGGCACGTGGGAGACGTGAGGGCGGCCCGTAGTCGCACACCAGTTAGCCATGGCCAACTTGAAGTCGCGCAAACGCGCAGCAGCGGTGGAATCGAACTCGGAGGTCTCGAGTCGGAGGCGGAGTTCGGCGATGCGCTCACTGTCGCGGATGATGCGGCTTTGGGACTCGAGCGGGAGCGACTCGAAGAATTTTCGCCGCTTCGACACCCGCAGGCACCCGTTGAAATGGGTTGTGACATCCGAGACACGCAAGTCGTGCGGCTTGTCGCTGAGACATGTTGAAGGGTACTGCTGCCGAGACATCGCCATTTTTTGTTCGCGATCTAAGACATTACGATGAAAATAAAGTCTTCATGATGAAGACGGAAGAAAAACAAGACAGAGCCAGACGTGAAGAAATTTGTTGCGGTGCGAGTGAAGAGAACCACGGTTCGGGCGTGCAAGGGCGCACACTGCCGCAGAGGAAACATGGCGTTCAGGGGTTGCAGCAGACTGGGGAGCGTCAGGGGGTTCCGACTGCCGTGGAAGCACAGAGTCAGCCCCGAGAAGTCCGCCGTAGAAGCCGCCCTTTTCTCTTCAACGAACCGTTGCAGCTGCAGGGCCGTTTGAGGATTTGCTTGGGTCGGACCGCGTCGGTGGTCGACATGAGTCGATTGCTCACAAAAAGGGAGTGAAAATCGTCGAGGACCCTGAGAAACGGCCGAAAATAGGCTTGCTCTGCGGAGGGCAGCTGCAAGCCTTCGGAGTTGGCAGCCCCTGCATGGCGGCGTTCTCGCGACGAAGCGCGTCACTGCACGCGAATGCGACAGCCGATCACAGGGCTGAACCCCTCCTTCCAATTTGGAAGCTAAAAAAAATGCGCGACTCCAGCCACGCACAGAAAGAACCGAGTGGAAAGTGCAAATGGAATGTCGGAAGTCGCAGACCGATCACTTTCGACCATCATTCTCGTTTTCTCCGTCGCAGCAGAGTTTTCATTGCGGAGATGAAGATTCTCAGCCGCGGGGTTGTGTTTCGCCGTCTGACCATGGTGGAAGTTGGTTGGTGGTTGGTTTCAAGGCCTGATGTCAAAGTGGGTGTGGGCCCCACGTGACAGCATGTTTTGGGCACAAGCCAACGACGGCCAGCCCCACATTCTTCGCTTTCCATCTCATCAGCATCTCCCGAAGATGAAGCGTCTGAGGCCAAGCCAGTCTTTGCCAGCTCTGGCAACTGACAAGACCAGGGCATTTTCAGAGCCGCTCTCCCGATACCAGTATGAACCACTGAAAACAACCCGATCAATTCGGCTGTTGCGCCTCATCGGCTTCTCCATCGAAGACAACATTATCTTTGGAGCCATGCGAGATGCGAATCTCGATGAAGTCCGTGACAAGTACCTCGCGCTGTCGTACACATGGGGCGAGGCCGTCGACCATCAGTACTATCCGGTCAAAGGACAAAAACGACTCCCCAAGTACCCGTGCACGTTGATCATTCTCGAAAAGCCTCGTGATGAGTACAATGATGACATCAAAACCGTCCGTCGCTTCCGCCAGAAAGTGGTATCCGGCTCTACCACTGGCACTCTGTCCCTCACACAGAACCTCTCGGACTTTTTGCAGATGTCGGCAGCCGACATCACCCGGAACCAGTACGAAATTTGGATCGACGCCCTTTGTATCGACCAGAGGAGTTCGGAAGAGGTAGCCCACCAGATCCTGCTCATGCGCGATATCTACAGCTTCGCCGAGCAGGTGTGTCTCTGGCTAGGGTCGACAGACGACGACAATGGCGAATCGCGCGACATAGCGAATCTCAAGTGGCTCTTGGACAACGCCCTGCCGAAGCTTATCGAGGCATATCACAACCGTGGACAGGAGTTCTTCAACCTTTGCGCAAGGATTATGCCAACCAGTGAACGCTTTTGGGAGCAGGAGTTGGACCTGAAGCCCTCGGATGGGGTAACCTGGGTAGAGCTATGGGTTTCTTACTTCCGGTTCTTCAGCTCGCGCCAATGGTTCTCGCGGGCTTGGGTCATACAAGAGGTCGTGCTTGCAAAGCTCACAGCCGTGATTGTCGGGCAGGTTATTGTCCCGTGGCACACACTGCATCGGCTGGACCGATTCGTTCATATGCCGCGCTGGGGACAGACCCTTTCGCTCCACGAGCCGCGTTTTCCACGGAACTTCAAGACACAGTTGATGGGCTACATGGATGAATACACCCAACTCGGCCGCCCGGTGCCAACAATTCCTCAGACGATCCATGGCCGAGAGATCCCACATTGGCATGCGACATTTTCGAGAGCACTCATGGCTGCCCGGCTCAAAACTGCCACGGTCGCCAAGGACAAGGTCCTCTGCATCTTGGGATTGGTGCAGAGAGACGTCGCTGCTGACGAGTTCAAGTTCATTCTCGACCAACTCGGAAGTCTGCAAGCATCCGCGCAGACACTCTTCACATCATGCACGAAGCTGCTGGTGGAGTACGGCGGGCTTCACATGCTATCCCTCGTCCAGAACACTTACCTTCAAGGTGTTCCGAACCTGCCATCTTGGGTAATTGACTGGTCAGTTTCCACAGCTTGGTGGCCTCTCTTCCAAGACACAAAATTTCGATCCACGCCACCGCTTCAGAAAGGTGAAACTGGCGCTCGGTTCGCAGAAGCGAGTCTCTTGGTTCATGGCGTGCGCCTTGACAAGGTAGAGGCCGCTCACACTCTCTACCACAACATCAACAAAGACATCGGACCATCTCAGCGCTTCAACGCCAGTGACGCCGCGTTCTATCCCCTTTCAAGCGTGACACTCGCCGTAATATCAGCCATTGGGCCCTCCTACAACGGCAACATACCCATCGAGGATGTCCTCTGGCACGTCCTCCTGCTTGGTCCCTACGGAGCCACCCAAACAGACCAACAAGACGCAAACCTCTCCCCTCAAAACAAACCCGTCTCCTTCGACACCCCCATTCCCAAACGCAGCTACCTGGAATACCTCGCCTTCCACTTCGCCGCCTCAGGCCTCCCGAACATCGCAGACCGGATCAAATCGGCCGTCACAGCCCTAGAGCAACACCCTGAAACCAACCCTGCCCTCATCTCCTGCATGAACACCGCCCTCGATCTCCGTTCCAAACGAGAGCAGGCAGGAGGCGGCCACTTCCACCCCAGCCCAAGCGCCGCGACATTCGCAACGCAGATGATCATGAAGTTGAAATACAGAAAGATATTCACGACTGAGGGAAAACTAGCCGGGGTCTGCTCGTTGTCGGTGGAGCCGGGGGACGAGGTTTGGTTGCTGAAGGGGCTGGCGTATCCTGTTGTGTTGCGTCCGCGGGAGGGAAAGTACTTGTTTATGGGAGATGCGTATGTGTATGGGGTGATGTATGGAGAGGTTGATGAGTGTGGGGATTGGAGGAGGTATGAGGCGATTGAGGTTGTTTGAGGAGAGGCTCTGGCTCTGTGTTTCACTGTCGGACTACTGAACAACGAGGATACTTCGGTTCGACATTTGACCCTTTGCGACCCATTTACTCGGTGTTCTGGAAGCTCTGCGTGAACGCCAAGCAAGTGTGGCACACGACAGGGCCTTCGCTCTGCGTGGCGTCATGCTGAACATGGGTTTCACGCCATCGCAACCCGACTACTCAAAGTCCGTCGGTGAGGCTTACCACCGGCTTACCCTGGCGCTGCTGGAGTGGGAGTTCTCCTTCATTGTTCTGATTCTTGATGCCGGGTCTACGGCACTCGCAGATGTTCCTTCCTGTGTTTCTTCCTGGGGCACAGTCACCGAGCGGTCGTGGCTACCAAGGGAGAACCTACGGCGCTCCAGACGACGCCGGCCTCAACGAAAACTCGTCTAGACGTTAGTCTCATGACCTTCCTGCGCCTGGTGCCAAAATTTCTCAGTGCGGCTTGGAGCTAACCCTTCGTGGCGCGGTCATGGGAACTGTGACCGAAAGTTTTGGACCGGTTGAGGCTTCAGATGATCTCTGGCTGGAAATGCTTCTCACTGGTCAATGGCTCGACGAAGTTAGGATGGGCTTGCTCCAAGGAGAGCAGTATCTGAACATGTTACGGCCGATCCCCGCCGTCCTATCGGGAGGTGTTGAAACAGGGGCGGAGAGAACGGCTATTCCCCGCGGTTTGTCCGTGCCGATGATCACACGCAGCGGTTCTGGAGGCCGCCAAACGGTGATTGTTCCAGCGTGCGTGCCGGGGCTGACCCGGGTGACAAAGGGTCTGGGTGCTGAGGACCGGGGGTACAAGTGGGGGGTTATTATTCTTGTATCATTTTGTCATTGCCGCGTTATTAATCTCAAGTTTCCTAGGCAAAATAAATGCTAGAACTGCATCAACGTAGACTCACCTCATTATCGATGCTTCTTGCCCGGGATGAATGTATAATACCTGCGAGGCCAGCCAGCACATCCTCCATGTTGAGTTACAGCTCGCCCTCTGGGTACCTCTAAGCCGTACTTATCCCAAGTCCACATATTCAGCACTACCTACCTTCTTCCCTGTCTTCACCGGGATTGAGCGTCATGGAACGCATCATTGTGGAGCGAGCCATTGGAATATTGCCCCAGAAAATAGCAGCCTCTACAATAGACTTGAACGCCACCCCTCATACTCGTCTCATACCCTTTCAAGAAATCAGGATTTGAATCCTGCTTATCCATGCGGTCTTGTCCATGACCCAAAACAACCTTGTGTCCCGTTCTTCACCACAGCTTGCCCCGATACACTTGCTTCACCCTCACTCCGGCTTGTCAAGCCACTCCCGCATCTTGTTGAGCGCAAAAACATCATGCTTTGCCTCCGAGGTATAAAACAATTCCTCATACCACCCAGGCGACCCCAGCGACTGCAGCCGCCCGCCATACGGCGCGCAGGATCCAAAGTCGATTAGAAACGGCAGCCCGTCCCTGACCATGATGTTGTGCGGGTTGATATCGTTATGTGCCAACCCCAACTGGTGGAGGTAGGCAATGGCTGATTCGAGGGCTTCCGTGAACTTGGCCTTGTCGAGATGGGCAAATTCCGGCTCGAAAACGTACTGCGCCAGGGTTTTGTCAAGCTGCTCGAAGACGATGCCGGTGATGCGCCCGCGGTGTACACGACAGCCGTGGTAGCGGATGATGTGGGGGTGGGGCGTCTTGGAGATTTGCTCCATGATGAGCGTTTCCTCGAGGACCGACTTGGGAACGAAGTCGGTGCCCTTGAAGGTCTCGTATGAGATTAGGCCGGGCCGCTTAATGTAGGCCGACACGTCGTCAAGGTCGGGGGGTGCTGTGGTGAGAGTCACATTGGGAGGAATCAAGGGGTAGACTTCGGAGTCGGGAACGTGCTGCAGGGCATTTTGATATTCTTCGAGCGCGATTTCCTTTTTGCTCTTGAAAAGCTGTCCGAAAAATAGCTCGTCTTCGGGAGTGATGAGGTAGAATGTGACGTATTTCGATTCTTTAGATCCGGGTCCAACGCTTCCACAACGGTCATGTCCCATACCGAAGTCAGCGCAGGTGGCTTCTTAGACGAAGACCCAGGAATTGCATCGGAGGTGGTCTCGGCCATGTTGAGTCAAAGGGCGATGGTAGCCCGGATGCGAGCGACTCAATGACGGCAAGTTTGCCATGGGAGAAAGGGGGGTTATTTTGAAGGGCATTCAGGAATGTCAGGAATGCTAGGATTGAGCGGACGGTATGACCTACCCCACACTGGGCCACTACCCCATGTTTTTAAGCGCGCGGCCGCCTCAGTGCATCTCTCTCGCCACGCTGAGCAGGACTTATAGTGCGGAGATTTTGGTCTGCTACACACACTGGGCCAACTTTAATGCCCATTGAAAATCGGTGAAGAAGCTTGGTTATTTTCTATCGACCTTGGCTGCGAAGAATTCTGCCAAGGTGCAATCTCACGTCCAACCCTAACCCTGCCTGGGCCCCTCTGGGTCCACCAAAACTCTTCAATTCCACTGACGCACCGACAAGGTGCTACACTATCTTCCAATCCAACAAGTCGCCGAAACTTTGTCTCCTTCACTACGACCACACTACCCACGATTGGATACTCAAGGATCAAACATGACGCAGGAATATTCGGGGGCTAGTAACTTCCGTATAGCCCCACGGTCCCCATTATCTGATTGGGCCGTTATCATAGTGTAGAAAAAAATCGAAGACCACTCAGCACCTCACCACGATCTGCCCCTGCCGCACCTCTGCTTCATACACCGGATGATGCTCTGTTCCGATGTCCATGGGGTCGCTGCAGAATTGGCAAGCGGACGATAGACTTTGGGGGCGATGAGCATACGAAAGATACATGTAGGTGGAGACAACGGTGCAGCAGAGTGTGGGAGGGAAGGAATAGAAAGCCCTGGGTCATTGCTTCAGTTTCAGCAGCATACCCGGAGTGAGCACTGGGTAGTCTATACAGCCAAGCATTGTTCCACCCACATGCAATACCTCTGACTCCATGTAACGGTGACTCTAGTCCCATGGGATTGGTAGAATCTGCCAGCTACCACAGGGATCGTCCTCCAATGAGTGAATCCTTCGTTTATAAATTCCGAGGCCTTTCTGCAGTTTCTCAGACCCGAGATCAAACCTGTGTTAGCTGCTCTGTACCGCCCTTGGATTGGGGCCTTATATGGATCCCTGCACCGCAGCCCTTTGTCATCAGTGCCGCAAGGGAACATCTGTTTCTTTCGCCCACTGGTTTCCCCGCTTCCCCGACAGGTCTCTCTTCGATGCATGGATCCACATTCCCGATCCAACTGCCTGAAGTAGCACTAGCTGATCGAACGGATCCAGGGCTGGGATGCTACCCCGCGCAGGCGGAGCTTCTCCATGATCTTGGACTAGTGTGGCCGCAACCTATTCCCTGTCCCTTCGGGTGGATCGAAGGTGCTACCCTCTCGCGATGGCCGCTGCACAGTCCGCATGTGATGTCAACTGAAGAAGCTTGTGATGATAGAAGAATATGCCATCCCAATCGCCTTTCCAGAGCGTCAATGTAAAGCATCTCGAATTTTTTTCGAGGTCAACAGGAGGGAGTCGAGCGGAAATCTTTACCCAAGCTAATGGTTTTCTTCTAGAAGCCAGCTCGTGCTATTTCCGAATTCGGTAGGTCACTGACAGAGGCGGTAACGGCGAAGTTCATTCCCACCGGCGTGGTTCGCGACCGAGGTCCCTTCCGTCCAGTCACCGTGCGAGGCTCCATTCCGGCTCCACATCACAGGCCGAATGATTGGGATTTCGTTTTCTTTCTTTCGCATCAAAATCCGCTAGTCGGAGAAAAGGTGAGGTCATCGAATGGGCGGTTCAACCACTCACGGCCGACGTATCCGCTCCACCAGACTAAAACTGCCTCGGTTCCTCCGCTGGGTGGGTAAGATCCGGGGAAGGTGCAGATGGCGGCATTAATACCGAACAACATCCCGTCTTGAGTTGCGCGCGCGAGCGCAGGGACGGAAGGAACGCATCACAAGGGTTGACGAGTGCCCCACTGCTTGTGCTGGTTGTTTGTGGAGTTATTTCACGCAGTCGCACTTTGCTGGTTTTCCCTCTTTCAAGCATCTGTTCGACTTTCATTCCTTGCTGGTTGAGCTTCACACCCTTCCAAAATGAAGGCGCCCATCTGCTTCGCCCTCGCGACAGGCGCAAACGCATTCCACATCCCCTTCACCAAGCGCGCCGAACCATGCGCAACGGGACTTCACATCATCGTGGCGCGCGGGAGCAATGAGGAGCCAGGTCTAGGCAAAATCGGCGTCATCGCGGGGAATGTGTCCCTCGCGATCCCGGGGACGACAAGCGCGGCCGTTGACTATCCGGCTACCATTGACCAGTATGCGACATCATTGCAAGAAGGAGCAGCCGAAGTGGTGCGTATGGTGAAGGAATATGGGGAGAAGTGTCCCGACGGGAAGATGGCACTGTTGGGGTTTTCGCAGGGCGCGCACAGCGTGATGGATGCGGTGTGCGGGAGCAGTTCGGCAGGTTTCAAGACGTCCACGGACTTGCCGGACGAGTTTGCGGATTCGAGTGAGTGGAGTTGTCTTTTGTTGTCACGAGTTCCCGCTGACATCTCCAGTCGTGGCCATCGTCACGTATGGTGACCCGTCCCACACGACCAATGCCACTTGGAATCAAGGAACCAGCGAGACCTCTGGTGTAAGTCTGTCCCTCTTCCTCCTTGATGGATAGCCCGTCTAACGCAGGCAGCTCTTCCCCCGCGTCAACATCACCGCATGCGACCCCTACAGCGACCGCATCCGCAGCTGGTGCGACGTCGGCGACGTCTACTGCGACAGGGGCAACAACACCAGGATCCACGGCTCCTACTTTGCCAACTACACCGATGTCACGGTTGACTTTATCGTTGGGAAGTACAACGCTTCGCTCGCCGAGAAGAACGACGAAAAGACCGACACAAGACCGACTTCTACGCCCACACCATCGCCTGGTTCGTCAACTCCTGGTTCCGCCGCTGGGTTGAGGAGTGCGGGGGCACCAAACGCTTTGTTGGCCGGTTTGCTCACTTTAGGGTTCATTGCGTTCGGCTCGCTTGGGTTGTAATTGTGAAATGGGGCATGTCGTTACGGGAGAGATGAGTCTGTGCCATATTTGAACCCGGTTGGCCGGATGTTTATACGAAGGAGGCTGTGCAACGCCTAGATGCATACCTTACCCACCCAGGACCGCCACGGTAATCCGGTTCTCGGCTTCGCCCAAAGTGGAAGAAGGTTTTTTTTCGATGATTTTGAGACGTGAATATGGCTGGAGGCAGGGCCAGAACGTAGTAGAGAATGCTGCAGAAAGCAGCAAATATCAAATAGTAGTAATGGAACAGACACGCTGAGGCCATCCCGAACCACGTCGTGGCGGATCAACATCTGCAATTCCGTTGCTATATTGTAAGCGTTGAATCGACACCCCTTCATGCTGTGATAAGCTTCTTCGCCAACCAATCGCGGGAGCACCCATTCTCCCGCGGGTGGCTTTGCATGCGACGCATGCAGGTTCCTGGGAACCAATAGAGCCCGAGCACACAGCGCAGTTCTGAATTGGGTCACTTGCGTGACTTCAACTACAAGATGCGGGGAATCACGACACCAACTTCGACTTCGGATTACTTCACCAACTCTCATCAGTCAAGATGGCTGCCCCAGTGGAATCCATCACCGCATCCATCTCAAACACCATCGCAACCTACCCCATCACAACCCTCCTCCTCGCTCTCCTCACCTACTACTTCGCCCAATCCCTCCAATCCTACCTCCACCTCTCCCACATCCCCGGCCCCTGGTTCGCCCCCTTTACCGACGTCTTTCTCATCTACAAAACCTGGCGCGGCGAAACCTTCCGCGAACTAAACACCCTCTGCGAGAAATACGGCCCCATCTTCCGCATCGCGCCGAACTTTGTCGTGGTCGGCGACCCCGCTGAGGTCAAGAAGGTATGGGGCGTGCGCTCTACTTTTGACAGGGCGAGGTGGTACAAGGGGTTTCGATTGGATCCGCCGAATGATACGTTGATTAGCATGTGTGATGGGGATGGGGGGGTCCATGCGGAGAGGAGGGGGATGGTTTTGCCGGGGGTGAGTATTTCTCCTTTCCTTTTCCTCCATGGTGGGGGTGGGATTTTGGGGATAAGAGCTGACAAGACGTGGCAGTACACGGGACGAGAAGTAGCCGGATTGCACGAGGCTGTTGACGAGGGGATCCTGCGCTTTGCAAAGTTGATGGATGAGAAGTACATCTCGACCGACACGGAGTACCGACCGGTGGACCTGGCGAGGAAGATCCAGTTCATGACGCTGGATATCGCGGGGAGGATTGCGTTTGGGGAGAGACTGGGGTTTCTGGATCAGGATAACGATAAGTGGAATTACATTGAGCAGGCGGAGGCGTCATTGCCGGTGATGCAGGTTATTGCGATGCGGCCGTGGATTATAGGGTTGTTGCAGTCGCGGTTCCTGAGGAAGATGGTGATGCCCTCGGCGAACGATCCGGTTGGGCTGGGGAAGGTCATTGGGTAACTCGATGCCCCCCTTCTCTCTCAAGAAGTTTGACACAGTTGCTAACGGCGATGCAGAATTGCCAAGGCCTTCGTCGCGAAACGCTTTGGCCCTGACAAGATCGAAGCCCCTGACATGCTCGGCTCCTTCATCAAGCACGGCCTAGACAAAGACACTGCCGAAGCAGAAGCCGTACTCCAAGTGTAAGTCCCATCCCTTATTCCTGCCCCTCCCCCTTCCCCGCTTAACACACTAATCTTCCCCCCAGAATCTCCTCCTCCGACACCACCGCCTGCACAATCCGCACCGCCCTCCTCCACATCCTCACCTCCCCCTCTCTTTACGCCTCCCTCCTCCACGAAATCACCGTCGCCATCTCCTCCGGCGCTGTTTCCTCCCCCGTCATCACCTCCTCCGAAGCCTCTTCCCTGCCCATCCTCCAAGCAACCCTCAAGGAATCTCTACGCATCTGGCCCCCCATTCACGGAATCATGCCTCGCGTTTCGAGATCCGATGCGGTCATTTGCGGGAAGCATGTCCCCGCGGGGACGAACGTATGCTGGAGCTCGTATGCTTGTTTAAGAAACAAGGAGGTGTTTGGGCCGGATGCGGAGGTTTTCAGGTTGGGGAGGTGGTTTGCCAATAGCGACGACACGAAGGATAAGGAGAGGGTGAAGAAGATGGATGAGATGTGGGAGTTGGTGTTTGGCGTGGGGAGGTGGAGCTGTCTGGGGAGAGGGATTGCGATGGTGGAGATGGGGAAGGTTGTTTTTGAGGTGAGTGCATGCTGTGATACCGTGGTTCCGGGCGAAGAGGAGGCTAATGAGATGGCAGATTTTGAAAAGATGGGAGTTTACCATTGTTGACGCGGAAAGGCCGATTCATAATTACTTTACGGGGATGCTGGTGCAGTCTGGGATGTGGGTGAGGGTGGAGAAGCGGGACCAGATAAGGGGTTGAAGGGACTGATGGCGGAAATAGAGTTTATATATTACGTCCGGATCGTCTTTTCCTTATGCACACCCACAAAGCTTCCACAATGGTAATCAGTCCTCCTACAATTCCAATCACGAGCCCTGCAATCTCTGGTGGAGAGAGTTTGTCCTCTCCTCCAGAGCCTGAGGCACCCACGTGGTTATTGCTCCCACCGCTGTTCGTCCCGAGTGAGTCTTCAGTCTTGCTCGTTTCGGGGCTCTCGGTTTGGGTGACTCTCAGGGTACTCACAATCGGCTCCGTCAGGATGGTTTGACGAGTGGTGATAACGGAGGAGAATGCAGGTGACGGTGGAGGCTCGGTGTAAGTCACCACCACTGTCTCCGCCCGGGCAAGTCTCGATATGCCTGGCAGGAATGCCAGGACGGACAAAAGACTGGCCGCCCACGTAGGGAACGGGGCGCCGTGGGAGGAGGCAGAAGAGCGGTATACTGTAACAGTAGGCGCTACACCCCCGGTCGTTGTGGGCAGCCCAGCCTCGAGGGTTCCTCCATTGCCTTCGTTACCTCCATTACGTCCACTTTCAACGTGCGTAGCTGTAGCTGTCGCGGTTGCCTGGGACGTTCCGGTAGCGGCCCCAGTGGAAACGCGTACAGTCTGGGTGCTGATATATGTATAGCCTGGGATCGGAAAGCCGTTTGACGCGCAGTAGTCGTTGTAAAGCTTGATGGCGGCATCGATGTCAACTTCCTTTCCCCCGCACCTTTCTGAAACGCTGTCTTTGATTATCTTGTGCGCGTCGGGAATTAGGTCTGTCCGGCAAAGGCACTGCGGAAGAAGTATATCAGTCTCGGGACAGGTAGGACAAGGCTTCGGAAGTGGCAATGCTTCCTCGTGCACGAAGTTGCTAGATGACGCCTACCGATTTGGTCCGGCAACCTAGTGAGCCATGAACTGTCGGGTGCGGGCAACAACCAGTGAAAATTGCATGTGCGCAGCCGCGAAGCGCTCCGACGCCAGCCTCGCCCCAGTCGACTCCTCCATCAGAGGCCTGGACAGGAAACGCGACAAGCGTGGAGAGCGCGGCAAAGATGTTAAATGTTCGCATCTTGGGCGGTGTATGCAGAAGTTAGGGGAAAAGATTGAAGCAAGGGCCTGGTGCGGATCGGAAGAGGGAAAAACTGGAAGGGGTTCGAACTCGCTAGTGCCAAGCATCGTGGCTTGGGGGCTTCACCGGACAGAGATGTCCGAACTGCGGCTGGAAACCCATCTCCGATGACCCGATGCGGAATAGCTGCTAAATCAATATGAGGCTTTGGGGAAGCACGTTATTTGAACGTGATGCTTTCAAAGGCCTTGAACCATCAAGGACGACTTCGAGGACAGGGGACACGGGTAACTGCACACAATAGCTGAAGACACAGAGAGGGAGACATTAGGCCTTGGATACACCTTCTTGTGGAATTCTCCGCTCCAGAGGTAACGGAGATGAATTCTGCCCTCCCAACGGACAGAGCCTTACTTACCGCCGAACAGGGAAGCGCACAAAGCCAATGTTTACAGCCACCCCGCCACCATATTTCGGTCACCGATAACCACCCTAACTCCCTTTGGAACTGTGGTTATCGGATGTCCCCGCCTCTGGGCTGAGGCTCCGCGAAGCAGAAACTGAAAGCTGGCCCAGCCGGCACCATTTTCAAACGTGGACTTGCGCAACTTGAACTCTCAGCGCTCTCACATGCGCATCACGAGCACAATAGGTACCTCCTTTTACCAGACAAGCTCGCGCCTACCATGAAGGCACTCCAATTTACCGTCACGCTCTTCCTCCTATTTACTGGAGAGGTGGTTCATGGCGCCGACGGGCCAATCAACTGGGCCAAAGCACCAGGGGTCGGTGAGTTACGCGGTTGCGCGGGGCATCCGTTCAACGATGCCTTGCGGGGAGCCCTGAGGACTAATTTGGGCTGCAACTTGATTTCCGTAAGTCAAATCATACACGATCCCGGCAACGTTTCCCCCTTTACATGGACTTACTGTTGCCTCTGAAAATCTAGTGCATCTGTCGACCAGACCTCATCCCCAAGGCACACCAACACATCGAGAACGTGGTCAAGGAGGTTTGCGGGGCTGATGCCATTTATGATGTCCAACAGGCCACGAAGGTCTACAACGACTATTGTTCGGCCAACGGTTTCGCTATTCCGGGATACACATATATCAGCACGCAAACCATCCAGGTCTCAACCGGCGCACAGAGCCCTCCAGCAACAGGAACGGCAGTTGTCACATCAGGTGGCCAGGTTGGTGGAGGTGGCGGGCCAGAAAGAACAGTTACTGCGACTGTGACGACCGGAGTCGCTCCTGTAGCTACCGCGCCGACGCGCTCCATTGGTAGCCGCGAGCGTCGAATTTCAGCATGGCTCCGAGTGTTGGCATTTATAGCTGCTACATTGGTGGGAGAAGCTTGGAGGTGCTGACATGGGAGGTGGTTTGCCGTCAGTATCTGGCTAGCAGATACTGCGGTTGGAGGTCATCTACCAGTATACTACTGCCCAAGGGGCTGATGCAAACCGGCTTAAATTCGAAGCATGTGTGACTGCCTAGGTAACAAATCTCTCGACTTGACTCTCCTTTCAGAGGGACCTGCTAAGCAATTCCTTTTCCACAACACTACGACGCGCATCTCCTAATCGCAAAGCTTTTCCACAACCCATTCGGATTCGTCACACACGCGCTACTCGGCAGCGTAACCGCATTCACAGCCCCCATATTCCCACCGCGGTTCACGAAGTCGCAGTCGGCAACGTTGTGCACCGTGACTGTTTCCCGTTTTATCAGCTTTGACCATTGACTGCCACCCATATGTGATAACTTACACGGGTACTTCTTATCAAGATACGACACCCTGATACTCTTTTCATCGCCCCAGGTGTTCTGACATCTGTTGGAAGTCCGCACGGTTTGGAACCACTGTGGGTCAAGCTGGGTTGCCATGACCCAGTTGTGCTCGACGTGGTTGCATTGGCCGGCCGAGAAGAGGTTGACGATGTTTACGAGACGAGAGCAGGTTTCGACCGGGGCGGCGAGGGCGATGTCTGCCAACAAGAAGCAGAACACGAACCCAGCAGGAAAGGCCGACGGCAGGTTCACACTGGGCATTGCGCCCTTATCTGGTCTGCTCGACTGCTTCATGGATAACGAAGCTATCGATCCCCACGATAAAGTCTCCGCCCTAATTGGGCTCGCCAAAGGAAGACTGGACGGAACGGGCCTAACGCGAGACTACAATATGCCTCTCCCAGAGCTAATGCACCGTCTTGTGTCATTCTATTTCCGGAACACCCTGACCGTGGACTCCTTCGGAATATCAGGAACCCCGCAAGCCATGCTACTCAGGGGCAAGGGCCAAATCGTCGGACACGTTCGAGAGACAGATCCCTAGACGGAGAAACACAAGCCGTACGTATGGGTCGGCTTGCAAAATGAACAAGATAAGTCTCAGTTGCCAGTCGACGTGGAGCACCTCAGGCCGGCGAAGGTGAATGACCTCTTCATTCGCCTTGAACCGCCTGCTGGTTCCCAATGCGGGTTCCCAACAGCAGGCGCAATGTGTCTTCGTCAGGAGGCAGGGCAAATTTTTTATTCTTATTGCTGGGAAACACGACTTTGAACGCCAACTTGGACTGGGCCAAGGAGGAGAAGGAAGCGGCGCTGCAGCATGAGCTGTGGATTGTCTGGGACTGGAGCGGCCGTGCTGGAAATACCGGTATCGACACTCTCGAGGATTTCGCGAGGGAGCATTTGAAAAGTGATATACCGTTCACTCCATTGGAAACGGCTTCGCAATCCAAGAAAGCGAGTCTAATTTTATGGGGGATCGTGGACCCTTAAGCTGAGGAGCCTGAAGATGTCCAGCAGTCGCTCGACTCGGAGCGTTTCCTGGCCCAGGCTGTGGAAGAATACCGTAAGACACCCGAATGGGCGGGAAGATATGATGTCGACATTCTCAAGGGCGTCTTGCCGGAATGTGAACGACGGGACGAATTCATCCGACTTTGGCGGTTGAAAGAGTTTGCGCGGCAGTACTTCGAGTCCTGGACTCCGCACAACCTGAAGTTCGGAGATCTCTGCTGCTGGCCGCTATCCACTAGGAGGGCTTTGCGCTGGATGCTCTTATTGCCTTGGGGGAGTTACCAGGGGAAAAGGAGATGGCCAACGTCATAGGTGGACTTTCGAGCCTTCTTGGATTCAAGGAGTGGAGGGAGACCCTGTTGCCCGTGCTAGCTATCATCAGCACGCACCGTGGGTTGCCGGTCCTCAAAGCACTTACTGAGGCCTTGGAACCGCAGAAGGAGAGTCTTAGTAACCCGGATCCTGGCAATCCCGATGCTGGCAGGATTCTCTATGAGGAGGCTGTCAAGTATGTAGCCACTCTCTCATCCTAAAGAGAATCCGGATTCAGGGGATAGGTAGGAGCTGGATGCTTCTTGTTGATGAGCTTGCACTTCCACGAGACGTTTTTACTTCAGGCGACAGTTTTAACATCCAGTTTAGGGATCAACATCAATCCCCCTCCCCAGCCTCCTTCATTGAGTTGGCCCAAAATCCCACTCCTCATCCTTCAACCCCCAATCCGTCACCACCCTTGACAGCCACGCACTCGCACCCAAAAGCTCATACCCTTCCCCATCAGGCCCGTCTCCTTGGTTTCCCTTTGCACGCGGAACCCTAGCCATCTTCCTAAACGCCTCAGCCCACCGCTTAGCATTCCACCTCGGCATCTCCAACCAGTCGTGATTCGGCCCGCAAAAGAGCGCCGTCTGCTGCTGTCGGCTAGTACCTTCGTGCCCCTTCCCCTTCAGCGCATCTAGACATGTCTGGCAAAAGGCTACGTCAAAGCAGTACCGACAGGCGTACAGAGTGTGCTCAAAGTCCCATGTCACTTGGCAGTTGTCGCAGGTGTAATACGTGCCAGAGGCGATGGCCTCTTCCACTGCGGTGAGCGTGTCTCTGGTGGGAGGATAGTACTTGTTGTTGGGAGAGGTCTCGATCAATTTGCTGATCTTGGCGTGGACCTTCTTGATGTGCTTTAGCGTGTCGTCCTCGGGTGTGGCTTGGAGCTGTTCCTCACAGAGGCTGGTGATATCCATGACGCTCTTCGTTTCTTCTTCGGTTGGCACGTCTCGCCGTGAGCCTAGTGTCAGCTCCCGCAGGATATCCTTGACGCTGCGAGCTGGGACAGTTGAAAAGGTCATCAGGCATACGGCAGCCACGGCGTTGTCCATATCGCCGGCGTGAAGGAGAATGCTGTAGAGGAGACTGAGGGCCATCAAGTCGTTGCGTCCGTTACCGTCGGAGAGCATGCCGAGGACTCTGTTCATCTCGGTCGCGAGCGTCTCCCTGGCTTTGGTCGTGTTGCCTTGGGCGGCATGGTAGCTGGCGAGATACGCCTCTGCAGGCGAGAAACTGCCGCAGCAGCCGCAGTCTAGTCGTTTGTTGTCCGTTTTGACGAGGTCTTCGAGCTTAGCCAGGTGGTCCTGGGGCTCGTAGTTGACCCGCAGATTCTGGCTCTTGGTCTTGTTCATGAGTTGGTCGAAATGGTAGCAACTCTGGAACAAAGACACTTGCTTGCAGACCTCGGTCATGGCGCACTTTCGTTGGAGCATGTATTGTTGCGCCAGCAGGAAAGACTCCTTCCAGAGGCTCAGAGCCCGGGCTATATCTGCATCTGCAGTCCCGGCGCTTGGGTCGTATCGGTAGCGGTAGAATCTTGCAATGCCGTGGTAGAGCAGCAGCGCCGCCCGTTCGTAGTGCCGGCTCTGTATTCTCGCTGCGTCGATGGCCGTCTCCAGGTCGTGCAACAGAGTGTCGAAAAAGCCTGCATTGGACGCTACTCCAAGAATGTACGCCACGGTAAGCGTTCCCCTGTAGTGTTCAACACCGACGAGCGAGTCCAACAGCGCGGCGAGCTGGCTCCGCGAGCGCCCTGTGGTAGTACACTCGCACATGTGCTTCGCCGCCGCTACTAAGAGTTCCTGCGCATCCTGGTCCCTTTTGAACTTGGTATAATACGTGAAGAGAAGGCAACGACAATGTCCATCGTCTGGTTGTAACTCGAGCGCCATCTTGCACGCCGATATTGCCTGCTCTGGTCTCCATAGCCGGGCGTACCCCTCAGCGATGTAGCTGTATGACGAGATGACTTCCTTTTCTGTTAAAGTCTTGGAGATCTCAGGTTTCTTGAGAGCGTTCTCCAGCATCGAATTGGCCTCGGAAATGCGCCCCCGACTCCAAAGCGAGCTGGCCATGCGTAGAAACGCCGTAAACGATGGGTTAGGCAAAGCCTGTGCGGCGATGTACTCCTCACATGCTCTTACATGAAGGCCAAGGCTGACGTACGTATCAGCAAGCCGTTCGTGCCAGACCGAATCTTGGTCCTCTTGCTTTAGCCCAAGAACAATTCGGCACCAGTTCTCAGCCTTTGAAACCGCAATTGCGCTAGACTCGGAGGGTAATATCTTGATTTGACCTTCGCCCAGCTCGCCGACGACTGCCCTCGTGTCGTCCGGTTTATTGGCGATGTTGCTCGATTCTTTGCCTAGGACGCCATTGGAGGGAGAGACAGATGCTTCCTTTGCTCCTAACCGAAGGGATCCGGTGATCCATTGGGCGCACGTTATGGCCGGGCCGACTCGCCCCCGAAGCCATAGACGTGCGACCATGCACATGACGGGGGTAAGAAGGGCACGCCCTGGGTTGGTGCTCTGGGCCACTTCGTTCAGCCAGATTCTGTCGTTCCGGGAAAAACTGCTAGTGGCCGCGCTGTCTTGCAGCCAGCTGAGAAAGATGGCTAGCTGAGCTTGATCTTTGAACCAAGTGACCTTGCTGCAGGCATCCCAGTGTTTCTTGATAATCTCGACGTCGTCAAAAAGATCAAACACGCACTTGGTAATCATCTTCTTGTCGTCGGCCCCGATGCTGTCGAGACCCGTGGCGTTTCGGAGGGCCTCTAGGTGTTGTGGGAAACATTGCATCAGGTAGCTCCCGATGGCTTGGGTTTTTGCGTCTTTGGGTTCGCGAAGAAAAGCGATGGTGCTCTTCACGATGGCGAGATGGGCGTCGATTTCGTTGGCTCTGATGTGACCCTTTGGTGACTGCTTCGAGGCCACCATCGTGTCAGCCCGGAAGGAAAAGTTCTCGAGTGTCGAGTGACGTGTTAGATCCCACAGAAAGCGCTGAACCGTTTCGAGGTCAGCATTGGCAATTTTGATGTCCAAACTGATCAAAGGACGGTCGGCCATGGTCCGGGGCACTTCTCTTTCCTTCACGACAACTTCCTTGATTCCATCGGCAAGGAGGATGCGGCCGCTTGGGTTTGTGATGAAGACTTTCCTCAGTCTTTTCTCGATAAACTTATCCACTCCCTCGAGGATTGTCTCTTTGAACCGGAGAAAGAGGGCGGCTTCCAGTTGCTCGACACTGAACGACTCGCGCCCGCAGACAACCCAGGCGAGGAGTTCATTCAAGAGGCTGATCTGCCGCGCATTCAGCTGCTCCTCAAGCTTCTCCATCTCCTCTTTGGCGATATCCTTTGGGTCCCGACTGGAGTTCGCGAGGATTTGGTCGAGTTCTTCCACGGCGCCACTTGACTCGACCAGCTTGCGCACGTTGTCCAGCGCGTTCAAGATGCTGCGAAAGGTGTAAGATGGCTGGGAAAGCAGTCGGTCCTCTATGTCCTGCTTCTGCTTGGCTAGCCGTCGGTCTGGAAACAACGCATCGAGTTCGTGCCGGACGTACTTGCGCATATCCTCGGCAAGTTGCTGGCGCATATCGATCACCGCCCACCCCTTTTGTTGCATGTCGGGGTCAAAGGTTTCGGAGTCGCCGGAAACCAGTACTCGAATCTTGGAGTGGTTGCCGCTGCTGCCTGCGCCGGGGAGCTCGCGGAATACGTCACGCAGCTGATCGAGGGACGATTTGGGCAAGTTGTCGACGCCGTCAAGCAGGACGTAGTGGGTAGCACCACGCGCGGGGGCACCCAATCGCAAAGTTCTCCAGAGAGTCAGGCTATCGGCTGATTTGACGAGGCTCTCGGTACCCGGCTGGGACAGCATCTCGTAGACTGCTTTTGCGTACGCTGCGTCTCGTTCGGCAAGTTGCAAGCAGATCCAACTGAAGGCCGTCGCAACAGGCCGGCTCTCGTCGTCGCGCTTCCCCGTTGGCGTGGTGAAGAAGTAGTACGCGATGATGGACCTGTCTGGGTCCCCTGAATGTGTCTTCTCCGACATCAACCGCTCAATCATTGCCGAGACGGTAAACGACTTTCCAACACTCGGCGGGCCGGAGAGGAAGAGCATCGATGCCGCGCATTCGCTGCGCCTGTTGGACCAAGGCATGTACGGCTCGCAGGATTCCAGCCACTGACCAGTTCCTGGGATGAACCTTCGGACGCGGTCCTCATGCATAGACCTTGAGCCCTCGGTTGCATGTTTAGAGATCCCTAGGCACTTCCTGATGTGCATCAACTGTTGTCGCTTCGAGGCATCTTGCCTCCGTGTCCCCTCGGCTTCAACAAGGATTTCAACTCCCGTCTCCACCGCGGTCATCTTGACCTCTGTCTGCGAGAGTTTGGCCAGGACCTCGACGAGTCGTTCCTTGTTTCCCAGGACCGCCTCGAGCGACACCGCATTTTGCACGTACTGCTGGCCGCGAACGAGGTTCTTCAGCTTCTTGAGCTCGTCCTCCAGCCCTTTGTCCTCGCACAGTACGCGCTTGGCGTGGCCCTTGAATCTCTCCCACCTGCCGCTTTTCGAGACGTTGATGCACTTGGCACATATGTCGACAAAGCTGATCAACACGCGGTGAATTGACATTTTGAGGTCTCCATCAATCTTGTCCAACAGGTCGATCCTCACGTAGATTTTGAACTGTGACAACGCGGACAGAATCTCGACAAACACCTCCTCGATGAGCTCGTGAAAGTCGCGTATTTTCTGTGGTATGTCCAGCAGGAGGGAGATGGCGCTGAAGCAGAGATCTGTTGGTTCGATGGCCTGCTCGTGTCAATCCCACAAGCTTCCGTTTTTGATGAGGGAAGGGGACGAACCATTGATGCACCTTTGGCCGCAATGCCACCCAGCATCTTGATGCATGACAAGATGTTCAAGCCGACATCTTTGCGCTTGCGAACGTGACCTGATGACTTTTCCTCCATCTCGCCGAGCCGAGCTTCAACGAGCCTCTGTATATCGCCCAGTCCAGCGTGGCTGACAAGGTCCGCACCCGTCAAGTCACTGAAGCGGAGCTGGGCATCTCGCCACATTTCCGCCAGCGTTTGGTGCATCGCGGCCATGCTGGGCGATGGTTCGTACCTGGTTTTACGACGGAAGAAAATGGGAAATGAGAGGAATCGCGACGCCCCGAAATTCCGCGGCTGAAGGTGCAGGGAACTTGTGCGGCGCACCCAATTGGACCCATGCCTACGTCAGGCGCTAAATGGAGTTGAGGCAGCAGTGTCGCGCTCGGTATCTTATCCGCATTCGGCATCGTTATCAAGGGTATCCGGGGACAGGCGGCCGTCAAGCGACGAACTAAATAATGTTGACGATATGTGTACCAAGTAGAGGTAATGGGGGACCAATTGAAATGGCGGGATGGATGCGGGTGGGGTGACTGATTTTGGCGATGGGACGAAGGCTTCGGGGTTGTTCTTTCCTTCTTTCCTCACAGATGCAGGCGTGTGTCACGTGCCTTTAGGACTGCTTCCGCCAAGGTGGAGACGATCCTTCCCTGCATCCTCCACCAATCGCACACCATGCCCACTCCCAGAAACCCAACAATCCAGACCTACCTTCCCAGCCGCCGACAGCCTGCTGCATCAGCCCGTAGAGGGCATTTACCCATGCTCGGCCTGGCAGCTATGTCCGAACTTTACTTTAACGAATGACGATCAAGCGGACATGGAAGAAGAGAATCATCGATTTGCGATGAAAAGTGAAAAAAAAAAATGCACTAGGAAATGACATTTCTTTTTAGTGGTATTCTATAGGTACCAGGATATAAGGAGTGGCCGTCAGGGCGTAGTCTCCTTCGTACAGCACATCTATCGTCATGGTCGTGACGGTGATTGTTGAAAACGAGACAGGTGTGGAGTTTGAACGTTTGTGTCTCGTGGTGGGAGTTGGTGCCAGCGCCGGTTCAGCAAAGAGGTGGGGGTAGCGCTTCTGCCAGATGGCTGCGATTTGTGATGTCATGGGAACGAATCTCTGGGTCCCTGTTTTAGTGGCCCGAGTGGTCGACGTGGGCGATGATCTGGAAGTGCCCGTTTTTGTAGTTGTAGCTCTGGCAACAGAGCCCCGGAGAGCATGCATGCTGCTGGTGAGTTGTTTCCAGCGGCTCATGATTCTCGGAGCGACAGAAACAGAGCTGTGAATGCCGTGATGATTGGTACGTTCTGGGGCGACATGTCGATGGGTTCATCCTCGAGGTTGATGATTTGACCGATGAATCTTCCCAGAAACATGGGTTTTTCGCTGCGAAACTCGGGAAAAAACCTCTGGTTCGGTTGTGATAGATAAGTCCGATTGATTGGGGCAGCTGGCAGTTCCGGTGGGAATAGGATGGCATTAAGTCCGATTGATTGGGGCAGCTGGCAGTTCCGGTGGGAATAGGATGGCATTCTCCTCCTCCGGATCCGGGAGATTAAAACCGTTCTCCCTCTACGGCTAGGGGCAAGACTTGCTGGAGAGCACATCCAAGAACGCTCCAGAATTTGACTTCCTTGCTAGCAAATTCCAACCTATCGACCAATGGAAGGTTGTGTAGCACGGCATCTCTGTGAGCGAGATAATTGTGCGTGAACTGTGGGATGCCGAGGGTGAGTTTCTGCAGTGATGCGACGTGTATCAGCCTGGAATTAGGGGGTACGACGCAAGAGACTCTGTTGATGAAGAGCGCAGTGAGAGTAACGAGAGTGGTAGCGGACCACATCTCGGAATCCGTTAATTTCTGAAGAGTCTGAATGCAGCAACAGGGTCACGTACCCAGGGGGCCAAACATTTAACCTATATACCTCTCAATACCTCACATGGAGGAGTTGACCGGGACGCCTATAGTTGGGAATGAAGCGCACAATCCTTGGCCTTAGCTACGGCGCAGCATTAGGTTGGCGTCACTCGGCGACTTTGTATGTGATTTTTAGTCTATTTAGTGGTCAGGCTCTATCATGCCTTCATCTACCTCGGTCTAATTACTTGGCTCAAAGCCAACGCTCAACCAAGAAATCATCACAACAACCTCTCAATTCGTACCCAGTTTTGAGGTGCGGGATTGTTTACTTCAAAACATAACCCCCTTGACCCTCCGGCGGATCGTCCTCACTCTTTCGTCCACGCGTCCATTCCTCCCACGCTGAGTCAGTCGCTCCGCGCTGCGGTAACCTCGGTCGCGGCGGCGAACTCCTCTGCTTCCTTCTTTCTTGACTGGAACTTCCTCCGCTCCCACCAAACATCTGATCAGGCTGTCGAGACTGCTCCTGTTGAGGCTCGGAGTTTGGTCTCCACTGACGTGTGCTGACCCTTTTAAGCGTCCTCCGAGCCATGTACCCGCCCTAATCAACTTCCTCACGGGACTGATGAAAATCGTCTGAGTGCCCAGGACAGGGTTTGGTTGCTCCTCTGTTGCCGACCGCAGAAAGGGACGTTTCGATTCGATTGTATGTGCCGTTGACTGGCGAGCGCTGGCTCCTGGTGGTGCTCGATTCGGGCGTTCTGATACCTTCGCTGCTACTGCTCCACGACTCGGGAGTCATTGAGCCTGTAGATGGTGACTTGGCCGGGATGGCCGCGAGCGGGACCGGGTGCTCTTCTTCGATGTTTTGGTGCCAGCGTCCAAGCCCGAGCAGGGCATCCAATGCCCTAGACGGGAGTGACTCCCTGTTCTTTGTAGCGCCACCGTTGTTATTGTACGTGACAGAGCAATTGTTGAGGAGCATTGGGTTGCGGTTGTTCCAACCGGTGACCTTCTGCTTGACCTTTCCAGAAGGAGACCCGCCCTCCAGCTGCCCCCTCTGGGCTTCAGCATCGGTGTCATGACTCTTCTTGTTTTTCTCCCTTCTGATGTAGAAAAAACAAGCAAAGACAGCTGCGACGATAACAAACCCTGCAGCGCCAAAACCGATTCCCAACCGGCCCCTTGAGTCCAGTCCGTCTGGCGGGCTCGAGGCCGTGGTGGTTGAGTCGGGCGGCGGCTGGGAAGAAGGCTGAGTTTGAGTTGTGGCGCTGGCATCGGTGATGAAGGTTCCGGTGAAACGACCTGTCCCTGTTGCTTGAAAAGTACGCAGGGGGTCTGGAGTCATAGCGGCTTCCAACGGGTCGGAGCAGCTCGTGACAGGAAGAGTCGATGAAAGAGTCGGGATGTGGTCCGAATACCAGTCAATCGTCCCTCCAGAGGTCATAGGAAGCCAACCTAGACTCTCTATCGTCGCGGGGGCAGTGATGATGAGTGATATCACCGTTTTGGGACAGGTGCAGCCATCAGGCTTGGTGATGGTTAGGGGACTTGCTGATTGTGTGCACGCAATCCACTTTCTCTGGTTGCAGTAGACGAGGCCGACCCAGGGGTGCTCTAGAGGTAACTCATCAGCTTCGGACTCCTGAACGGAAAGCGCCTTTGGGCGTGCACATACCATTCTCGTCATCTTTCCGAGGGCAAGTTGCATCTTGGTAGTTTCTGTCGGTGCATCCAGCGAGATACGTCACCCCCCATCTCGAGTTGAAGCAAGCATTGGAACTGAGACACATGTCTCCAGCTGAGCAGCAAGACACATGTCCAAAAGCAGAGTTGCCGCAAGGGAGGAATCTGCCGTCAGATCGTAGACCCGTGGAGTAGTAGCAAGTTCCATTGCTGATGAGGGGGTTGAAGTCGGCCATGATGTCTTCAGAAACTCTCAGGTGACAACCCTTTAGTGAAAATTAGGATTCGAGCTGGGCTATTGCCTTGAAAGTCGGAGAGATGCAGCGTTCTGATCTGCAGGTTTCTCATCTGGAATGTCTTCAGGTTTATATCATCAAATCCGCCTCGACTGGGTGAGTCGGGCTTTGGCGATAGCTTAGGGCATGAGACAGTAAGTCTCATCTTGAGGTATTGCAACTGAATGAAGTGGAATGAGCGGTTGTCAAGCACAAAGCAGACCTAATCAGACCATTCCTGGGCAGTCCTTTAGGGGGGTGGGAATCATGTCACTTTGAGAGTCTTGATTGTATACCTCGGAATCAAGCACCTTCTCAATCCATTGTGGCGATTGTGTTCAGAGACGATGCCTTTCCAGGAGACATGGCTATTGTAACCAGTTGAAGCGGCCTGAGTTCCATCACCAGGTAGCTTCGTCCCGTTTGGCAACCTGCCGTTTGTGCCCATTGAAGCGATTGTCGTTACATTGGTTTTCCTCATCCGATTATTACCATCACGGACGTTTGCAGACCGTACTCAGCAGTCGATGCCAGATACTAGGTATTGGTGATCGCTGAGGGCGCAGTTTCCAAATGTCTTACACCGCGTGTCAAGCCTCAATGAAACCGGAACAAACAACGACGAGCACAATTCACACAACCCCGCTCCGTGATTACCAAAGCACAAAGAAAGCTGGCGGATTGATGTCCCGGAGATGACACGGGATGGAATTGGATGGCTCCCGACGCTGCACTGCAGCCCCTTTTCTCGTCTCCTCGGGTGCAAATGCGCTCCACCTTAGCCCTGCAAAACAGATTGGTAACCCATTCGTACGATATCGGAAGAAATCATCTGACATTTTCGCGCTGCTGTATCTCGCAATTATTATTATGCCCGTCATGGGTGCCTCCGATGAGACGCGCACAGCCTCACAGTCCTCCGTCCCTCCCCAATGACAATGCTTCGTCTGTGTTATCGCCGACAAGGACACGCGGACTTATCCCCAGGACCACCGAACCAAGGAATGAATTCGCGGTAGCGCGTGGATTCGCGAATGGCGTGCTGGCCAGTGACGGGTGGGCAGACGGATTTTGAGTGCCTTTCAGGGGGTCGGAACGGCGATGACGTGATCCACTCCGCGTCTGTCAACATCCCGTCCTCCACCTTCCCCCACAGAGTCACGACACCCACATCCGAGGCCCGGGGGCGTGGCCGCTTATCAGATGGGTGTCTGTCGAAGCCGGATCGGCACCGATCTTGCGATTGACGAATGCCACATGGTTGATTGACGTCTTCGGCGCCGTTCATTGGAACAGGGCGCGTTTGCGCAATCCCATCCATGCCATATGCCATTTGTGGCCCACCATTGCTTCGAGTCTGGATCCGGAGATAATCAGTATATAAATCACAATACCTTACTCGAGTTCTAACTCAGATTGATCAGATCATCTTCACTTGCACAACTGCACCCAACAATTGGCAGGCATTTTCTTGATCTTGAACATGGCCCCCTCCGCCGTCGAGTCCGTCCCGGCCGCCGCCGACATCATCGTGCCCAAGTACGCCGTCCACAAGGGCGTCTACAAGGAGCTCGCCACCAACAAGCTCGACAAGGAAGCCGAAACCTCTGGCAAGGACGGCTTCCAAGCCGCAAAGTACCCACACTACCTCCCCACCTGGAACCCGGAGCAAAAGTACCCCCCTCTCACCCCCTTCGAGCACGTCGAGCACGGCAAAAACGCCGATCCCTCCTTTCCCAACCTCCTCCCCTCCGGCACACAAGTCACCCACCTCACCCCGACCATCGGCACCGAAGTGTCCGGCATCCAACTCACCTCCCTCACCTCCGCCGGCAAGGACGAACTCGCCCTCTTGGTCGCCCAGCGCAAGGTCGTCGCCTTCCGCGGCCAAGACTTCGCCGACCTCCCCATCTCCGAGGCCCTCGACTACGGCGCCTACTTTGGCCGTCACCACATCCACCCCACCTCCGGCTCGCCCGAAGGATACCCCGAGGTCCACCTCGTCCACCGCGGCGCCGGCGACAACTCCGTTGACCAGTTCTTCGCAAACCGCACATCCAGCGTCGCTTGGCACTCGGATGTAAGCTACGAGCAGCAACCTCCCGGAACGACCTTCTTGTATATCCTGGATAAGCCCGAGACAGGCGGGGATACGCTTTTCGTGGATGCGGCCGAGGCGTATAATCGGTTGAGTCCGTTGTTTAGGGAGAGGCTGCATGGGTTGAAGGCGACGCATTCGGGGATTGAGCAGGTGAATGCGAGTGCGGCGAGGGGCGGGATTAAGAGGAGGGAGCCGGTGGTGAATGAGCATCCGATTGTGAGGACGCATCCGGCGACGGGGGAGAAGGCGATTTATGTTAATCCGCAGTGTGAGCTTCCTTTGTCCCCTTTCCCCCCTTCTCCCTTCCCCCTTTCCCATTGGAATAGGAACTGACACTTTTCAGTCACACGTGACATTGTCGGTCTCAAGAAGGAGGAGTCAGATGCCATTCTGAAGTTTCTGTATGACCATCTTGCCTATGGCGCCGACTTCCAGGCCCGTGTCAAGTGGCAGGAGGGGACTGTGGTAATCTGGGATAACAGAGTTACCCAGCACTCGGCACTTATCGACTGGAAGAATGGACAGCGGAGGCATCTGGCTAGGATCACGCCTCAGGCTGAGAGGCCGTTTGAGACGCTGTACGAGGCCGCGAAGTAGGGACTTGTGAACATACATAATGGAGTTTGGCGGTTGTTTTCCTTGTAATTACATGAGCCCTTATACGTCTGCGATGTAGTAATGAAATAGGGCTTGATTAAATGCGGTTCGTATTGTGTACTATGGCTGCTACCCCTGAGGCATCCGTTTTGGACCGCGATCATTTTAGGTCCGGCCTCTCGACGACATCACAAAGGACCTCCGCGAGCCAAACACTAGGCCTCTATTAAACTTTGCGACCCCTTGGTTGGTATCAAGGATGTCTTTAGCAAGATACCTGGACGCCCTCCCCAAGGATCACCCAGTCGGCTTTATGCGCTGGATCAAGCAGCATTGCTCGTGGAACTCTCAGCCGACAAAGTCCGGCAGCCCTGAGCCGATATAGAGATACAATTTGACCGACATGGCATTCGTTCAGATGCCGATAAAGTTCACTCTTCAAGACTTTATAGTTGCAAAAGTTTACCCCTTCCCCTTCCCCTTCCAACATTACTTCGAGTCAGAACTTTCGACTTGGAACCTTGTCAGTTACGGCAGCCAGAAAAGAAAGCCAAACACCTCAGTCTCCACCCGCTGACTGCCGCACGTGTGTATGAGGGAAGCGGAAAATGCGGCATCTATGTAGCCATAGCTTCGTGTGCAACCAGAGCAAAGGGAATTTACGAAACATCAATAGAGTGTGCCACGGTCCGATGGAGTTGACACACTTTGGCACATGGAATTGGAGCACGGCACCCACATAAAAGTTTGCAGCATACCGCCAATCTAATCAGACACAGACTGGCTCGGCATCGAATCTAACTTTTCATGTTTGCCCATGGAAGAAGTATGTTTCAAGACACATAAAAAAGGTGCGGGATCAACATCACCTCCCCCCAATCATCTCTCCACAACACAGCACACACAACAAAATGGCTGTCACCACCGAAAAGAAGAACTCCAAGCCCACGGTGGAGTCACTCCAAGTCAAAGCCTTCCCTTACATGTACCGCCCATCCCTGGGGGAGAAGGGCGCCGAGTTCCAGTTTCCCGCCGACAAGGAGATTGCCCTCAACGAGAAATGGGAGGGCTTTTCCGTCCCCGGCCACATGTCCAGCTTCAGATACGCCGATCGCATAAGGATCATGAACATCATGTATAACCAGCTCGACGGCATGTTCGACGAACTTCAGGCTGCGGGGGAGAAGGAAAACAAAGAGTAGGAGGAATGGGAGGATGAACAAAGAGCAAACGTCTATCTGACCGTTCTTACTTTCAGGGGTCCTAATGACTCCCTGTTCATCCGCAACTTGAGGGTAAAGTGGGCCGAGTTTCGATACGAGTGGTCGACGAGGAGGAATTTGGCGCTTTATGTTCACAGAAGGAGTGTGAATATGCAGAGAGAAAGTATCAAGGCTAGGATCCGCGATGTGCTGGTGGAAACGGCGGAGGAACTGAAGTGTTTGGATGCGCAAGGGGTGGAGGCGATGAAGGAGTGGAGAATCAAGTCCAAGCCGAAAAAGTCGGATTCCAAGATGAGGAAGGAGTTTCTCTTGATGATGCACAAGAGAGAGAATGAGAGGTTGGAGAGTGTTTTGGGGGAGAGCGAAGAGTGAAGAGCCTGTCTTCACTCCGTCGTGCCTCACGGGACATCACCTCCAGCCTCACGATGTTGGTCGCTGACAGGCCGTCTCATTGGACGTCCTAATTCGTTGATGCGCATCAGATAGGTGAACTACCTGGTTGTTTGCAATGGTAGCAAGGCTGAAGAACAAAGAATCCCGGAACTCTCTGTCCCGGCGCTGACATAGTTTGGAGCCCATCAAATAGCCAAACAAAGGTAAAAGTCCCAAACTCGCAAGTAGCTCCAAAACAAGAAACTCCAAAGCTCACACCACTTATATCTCCTGCCAAACGACCAAACCCCAGTTTCCGGACCTCAACCTTGCATCCAAATATATCCCCGACTACATCACATCACCCCTGACCCACCCACCACAACCACAACCACAAACTCCCCTCCACAGAACACACCAACCCCTTTTCCCCCATCCAAAACGTTCGACCCCCGCCGCCGTCCCGTCCTAGGCACCGCCCTTGTCCTCGGCACCTCTCGCAGTGCCGCCCGCCGCGAAGTCGACAAACAGAACCAGCAACAGACTCAAAACCAAGAGGTTATCAACCGCGAAGCCAAAGCCAAGCGTCGTCAGGAGGAAGAAGAGGAGAAGAGAATGAAGAAGGCTGTGGAAGATGCGTTGGTTGCGCAGGCGGTGGGAATAGTGTGGGTGGCAACGCTGGTGGTGGGGGTGGTGTTCAGGGGGGCATGAAGATGGATGAAGAGGATATTTACTCTGGTCCGTCTGCTTCGACGCCGCGACCTCGGGTTGGACAGGCAACGCCGATTCAGGCTCCGGCGCCAACATATTATCCTGCGGCTAGCCATGGGGGAGCCGAAGCGGGTGGAAACATTCAGAGGGTCTCAGTGCTAGGGTCGTCGAGTGGCACTGCCGGTATTTCTGGAAAGGGAAAGGCAGTAGTTGTGTGCTGCCCGACATGCGGAGACTCATGTAAACTGGAGGATTTGTTCTGTAGGAATTGCGGGAGGAAGCCGCCGAGGGAGGGCGGAAACTGAGGCAGAGCTCAGGAGGGACAATGTTTGATTTATATACCAAAGTCAATTTATACAAAGAATGTTCCATCCTACACTCCAGTTGCCGTCACCGTCGATGTTTCCATCTTTGAGCTTATAGGGAAGACAATATCCGTCTCTATGCTAGACTGCGTCGACGAAGCCGAAATAACCGTGGGCTTCGTAGTGGTGAACGATGGCCTTGGAGGCGCACGCTTCATCTTGTTGGCAGGACTAAAAGTCTTAGTATGGACCCTCGGCGGCGACGGGTACCAGTGGAGGCATTACGGGGAGGCAGCCAGGGCGGCGTCGACGAGTTTCTTGATGAAGGTCATCGCCTGCGAACCGTACTTGTTGACGTACTGCTGGTGCGAGTTGGCGTCGTTTCCGTTGCAGCAGTAGGGGTCGGTCGAGTCGCAGTACGACTGGATGATGCTAGGGTCCGCGGGAGAGCACTTGAAGCCGTTGGGGCGGGCGTTGAACTGGTCACCATTAGCATTTACCCCTGAATCGAAATCACAAAAAGGGGGAAACAAAGAAAAGAAAAATGGTAGAAAGACTTACCCCCTTGTTCCTGCATGTGCCTACGTTGTACGGGAGCCCGTTGGTGTTGCGCGGGTCACCCATAAAGATGGCAGCCTTGACAGCCTTCAGAGCGGCTCCGCTGAGCGTCTGTCCAGCACCACCGCAGAGGGCATTGTCAAAGATCTGGCCGCCCTGCGAGTACCCAACGACGACGATGGCCGTGTTAGGGCACTTCTGGTTGAAGGCCGTAACCTGGCGCACCACGGCAGCGGTTCCCTGCGTTTGCGAGCTGTCGTAGCTGGCACCGCCACAGTTGCTCTGACCTCCGCATGCCGGGTACACGATGGCCTCCTTGGTAGCTCCGGGATACGCCCGAACGACCTGGTCGACGAGACCCTGCGACGTGCCGTAGCCCTGGGGCACCGTCGTCTCGCGGGCTCCGAAAACGTGAACCTTGGGGCAGGACTGCCTCGGCTCGACGGCCGGGCTGGCGCTGACGACGCCAGCAAGGAGGGGAACGGCAACCGATGTAAGCTTCATCTTGTGTCGTGTGCGGGATGTTGCAATACAAAACCAAAGTCACATCCTTCTATGGTCTCCTCCCGGTGTTATATACCCAAGAAAAACGGACAAGCGGGTTGTCCTCTTTCATCGAGTTTACTAGAACAGGCCATCTCTTCCATTCCCCCGAGTCATCAAATTTCTCCGCACTCTCCCCTCGTCCCTCTCAGCACCGAGGAAAAGTCTGTCATAATAAATCTTGCTCTTAATTAAATTTCCCATCCCATCCCCACTTACACTCTCCATCCGTGCGGCTCACCCCGGATTGCGGAACATGGCAATCCATGCCGGACGGGCCACGCGTTGTCATCTCTCTTCCCTCACTATGTACTTCACCTGTAATAAACCCCACAGTCCCGCACCCTATAACCGCCGTCCACGGGTTTCACATATACGCTTGGCATGGTGTTCCTCACAATCTGCAGCGGATGAAGTGCCGGCGGCGGTGACCTATGAGAAGCACCAGCGGAACAACCCAGCTTGGCATCGACGGTGGCGCCTAAATGCGGCCTTCTTACATACGTGTACCCCGTGGGGAAGTCGCATTTATCCTGGAGAGTGCCGGCTGGTCGGGGAATTTAGGGCAATTAGCCAGCGCTGTGTGTAACATGTGGGCAATACGGACAACAGGACAATTTCCTGGTTGTGGAGAACACGGGAGAATACGCCAAGAGATGCTTTCCTCTGCGGTGATTCACGGAGTTTCTTGACATGTGGACTTGGAAATTGAAAGCTGTTTCAGAGCCGATGGGTAGACAGCAGATGAAGCTGTCCGAGTTGGTCTTCATCGAACCAACTCCCCCTTATCACCCTTTTTTACAAATCCCTCCACTCCCCCTTCTCCTCCTCATCCCCAACAACAAACCAATCCCTCACCTCCACCGTCCCATTCACCACCCCCTCCCAAACCTCATCCGTGCACGTCTGCCGCTTAAGCACATAACACCTCGGCTTGACCTCCTTCCCCCTCTTCACCTTCACCCCCCTCACATTCTTCCTCCCCTCCGTCTTCAACTCCCCCGTCACCGGAATCGTACCCGTCGCTATATCCACATTGCGCGTGGCGCGCATGAAGATCTCGTATGCGGCTTGGGGTTGGTACGAGGGGACTTCGTGGCCGGCGTTGAAGACGCGGGTGAACGAGAGGTTGGAGTGTTGGCGGGTGAGGCCGTAGCTTCTCTCTGGTGAGGAGGGGATTAGGAGGGGGGTGTATCCTGCGGAGGAGAATGAGGAGTGGTGGGAGTGCGGGATGGAGAGGGAGGCGGTTTCACCTCCTAGCCAGTTGCACGCGTAGTCACTAGGTCACAGGGGTGTTAGTTAGGGGGTAATTACAGGGGGTTAGGGGGTAAGCAAGGAAACGCACGAGTCGCCGTACACCATGTGGACCTTTACACCCCCGTCCAGCAAGGCGCCGAGTTCCTCGATGAAGCCACCGAGGAGGATGTCGTACGTGTCAAAGGTGAAGGCTTGGTTGACGGCTATCGACACGGGGGTATAGTTGACGGGAACGCCGAGCGCACCGAGGACTGACTCTTGCGTCAGGTAGCCGTACAGGTACGGTGGTGGAAAGGGGTCAGCGGCCGGGTGTGTGATGTCGTAGTCTCCAACGCCAGCCTCGGTAACGTAGCCGTCGATGACGCCGAGAAAGTCGCCGACGACGTTGTCGCAAATGGTCGACATGTTGGCGGAACCCTGCTCGATAGCATCTCGGCAAGCCTGGAACTGGTCTTTCAGACCGCCGCGGTGTCGCCAGGAGTGGAGGAGCGTGTCATAGGTCGACTTGTTGAAGATGGGAATGTCGTAGGGCTGCACCTCTGTCAGTTTCAACCTCAACCCAAAGAAACACCCCAACCCACATTATCAAATCCATAATGGAAATAATCCTCCCCCTGTACCAAAAAATCCACACACCCATTCACAATACCCAGCACATCCAAGTGCAACTTATGCGCCCCGTCCTCCAGACTCTCCCCCTCATCAATCTTTTCATTCTGCTCCTGGAAAAACCGCATGAACCCCGGCCCGTAATGACCCCCGTAGCTCTCCGTCCACAGACTAACCCGATCATCGCCCGGTTTATAATGCGGGAACTCGAAAAACCATGTCTGCATAAAATGCCACAACGCATGCGCCGCCTGCGCTGTGCTGTGCGCGGTACTGTTTTGCTTCCCACTGCTCACCGTCCCAACCATAAAGGTTACATTCGTTTCTGGCACACCCTTTGAGAAGTCCGCAGGTTCAGGAATAAACCCAAAGTCGGCGGGTGAGAATGTCGCATTGGTAAGGACGTCGTAAGAGAAACCGACCTGGTTGGGTTGGTCGATGTAGAGCATGTTGACTTCGTTGTTCCAGCTCCAGGGGTTGAGAATGGAACTCGATTTCGAGTCGGGGGTGATGAAGCAGGGTCCGTTTTCTTCGAGGAGGCCCATTATGGAGGAGCCGCCGGGGCCGCCGTTGAGCCATATTGCGAGGGGGGCGGTGGAGGGGTTTTTGCGGGATTCGAAGAACCAGA
This sequence comes from Immersiella caudata, assembly GCA_030512335.1. NCBI lineage: Eukaryota > Fungi > Ascomycota > Sordariomycetes > Sordariales > Lasiosphaeriaceae > Immersiella > Immersiella caudata. The sequence goes on along the minus strand of JAULSU010000004.1, from coordinate 5,915,242 downwards.
AGAATCTGTCGTTGCATGTATCAGACTCAGCCAACATACAAACACCAACACACGCGTTCACGACTGACGTACGTGTTGATTGGGTAATCCTGCGGTGAGCCGATAGCATCGTCCAGAAATCCCGGTGGCAGGTGGACGTAGCCGGCGTACGACTTTACTCCTGGCGTCGTTTCGCATATTCCCGGCTGTACTGTTGGTGAGCGCAGGATCTGTTCAACTGTGCAAGTCAAAAACTCACCTTCTTGTACGAGATTGTGACATTCTCGTGAAACTTGGACTTCAACACCTTGACCTCCTGCGGCGTGGGAGGGAACTGGCAGAGGGCCGTCCCCACAAAGGCGGCGAGAATGAGAGTGGCAGAGGGCAATTTGAAGGAGAACAACATTCTGATTGTTGTGATGCTGTAGACTTGAAAAAGAAGGAATGAAAGATCGATGGCTTTGGGGTTCGAAGTAGTATTTAGCCAGGTCTACCTGCTGTGCCGCAATGATCTGCGCGGGGTTGGGAGCTCTCAATGATCTACCTGACGGCTCAGATGTGCAACACCAACTGCATTGTGTTCCTGGCGGGATGCAAGGCAGCAACCACCTTCCTTATTCGGACCGACCAAGTGCAGGAGACTGTTAGGTAGACTACGCGTATTGAATGTGAACTAGGAGGTAGACTCAATTCTGAGAATAAGATCCAATGTCCTTGAATTTGTTTCAGCCTTTTAAAAATTAAACAGAGTCAAGTTGCTGTGTAATACAGCAAGTCGTTGCCTTGCCTCTAAAATCCCTCTCCACAGCTATACATTTTTAAACCCACATCCTGGACCCACCCAAAGATAAACACCACAATTACCCCTTTTCCTTCCCCTTTTCACCCCTTCACCGCCTCTAACCCTTTCCTCCCCCTTTTGACTTCCCTCTACTCCCTCTTTCTCCACCTCATCCCCACAGGCCCCTTCGGCCCAGTTGTAAACCTCTGTACCCCAAACACCACATCCCCCAACTTCAGATCCAAATCCGTATACTCTACCCTCGGCTTTTTCGGAAGGACCTCCCCCTCCGGAAGAACATGCTCAAAGTCAAACCACCGCGCCACCATAACCAACACAACCTTCATCTCGTCCATTGCCAAAGTCGATCCTAAACAAGCGCGAGGACCGCGCTCAAAGGGGCGGTAGGCGTTGCGGCTGTAGGGGGGATTGGAGAGGGGGAGGTGGCGCTCGGGGAGGACGGATTTGGGGTTGGGGAAGCAGGATTCGGAGTAGTGGATGGCGTGGGAGAGGATTTGAAATTGGTGAGTTGTAATGGGGTAGAGTTTGGAGTTGTGGGTCAAGGAATTCCTGGGGTGGTTAGTAACCGTCAGATGGATGGGAAGAAAGGGACACGTACATATCGGAGGGGTGTGTGCGAAGTGGTGGACCGACGGGGAAGAGACGGAGAGTTTCTTGGATGAAGGCTGTGGTGTAATCGAGGGATTTGAGGCGGTTGGGATCGGACTGAAGGAGGGAGAGGGTTTCGTTAAAGGAGGGGGCGTAGATGCGGGTGTGTTCTTCGCGGACTTTGGCGAGGATGTCGGAGTGCGTGGCGAGGAGGAGGAAGGCCCACTGGATGGGTTAGATACACGTCGTTCGACAGAGCGAGGCATGGCTTACAACGAGGGTGTCGGCTGTGGTGCCGAAGCCGGCGGCGAGCACACCTTTGGCGCTGTGAATGGTGTCAGTATTTGTGAATTTGTACCTTGTTGAGGATGACTCACTTATCGAATATCGTGTCCCTCAAACGGGCATCCACTGGCTTGCCGCTTTCCACATTGGCAAGGAGCATCCTATCCATGATGCTTCCCGTCTTCATCTTCGCCGAAACATCGCCCTCCTGCTGCAACGCCGTGAACCTCGAGGCAAGGATCTTGTCAATGTCGCTCTCCATCCGCGCCGCAAGCCTGTCCCGCTCCTTGAGAAGCGGCCGCTTGGCAAGAGGGTTGAGCATGACAGCCGTCTTCCCGACGACATCGGCAATGCGCTGGAGGTCCTCGTATAACTGGCAGTGTTCGGTCTGCGAGTGTAACCTCTCCGACTCTCCGAAGAAGACGCACGACATGACGTCGAATGTGTACTTTCCAACCTCGTGCATGATATCGAAGGGGTCATCTTTGGAAGCAAGCTTTTGTAGTCCGTCATAAAAGATCTTGGCCTCCTCCACGATGATGCTGTAGTAGGCCCTGGTTGCCGACGGCGTTAGAGGCGGGGCGATCATGTGGAGCAGTTCCTTCCATTGAGATCCGCTTGTGGCTTCAATGAAGCTCTTGCCAAGGTTTCCGGTAAAGAATGTGGTCACCTCTGGGGACTGTTCCATGGGCTTGACGGTGCTGGGGATGGCCGCGGAGTCGGGCGAGCTGCAAATGACGAATTCCGGGCCGAAGGGCCATAGATCGAGGTAGAAGATGTCAGGGAGGTCAAAATCCCGCTTGATCTGTGTCAAGACGGACTGCATGGCTGTATCCGCAGGGAACTTGAGGTTGTACTCGCCGAGGACTTTGGCATGTCCTAGAAGGAAATTGTGCGGTGGGCCCGGTTTGTCTTTGTAAAAATTGCGGATGGTGATGAATTTGTTGATCCAGTACCCGATGTACACAACCGCCACGGCGGCCATCGCCAACACCAAAGTGTTCGCCATGTTGTTGGTTGTCAAAACCGACGCGTTGGAGATGATGGACCGCGATGAACATTCAGCTGGACGCGACAAGGGCGTATTAGTAAGAGATAAAATAATTATTTTGTGGCTGCTGACGTGTTTCATACATGGGTTGTCAGTCCGGTCCAAAGTCCGAGGCCAGGATTGCGGGAAGACGCCAGCACTTTTGTGGATCCGAGGATGCGAATCCATGTTGATTCGCTGTTATTTTACCCTAAAGTCGCCCTCACCAGCCCCAGTCATCCGTACCGCCCGGTACCACCTTACTCAGGCGCTGCTTAGGAAATGATTAGAGAAATCACCAAACATGATTTAAACTAGTAGGCAGCACTCTCAGGTTCGAATGGCAACTTTTCGCGAGGGTCCCAGTTTTTGGGACACAGGCGGTCGAAAACTGGGACACCCCCCCCCTCCAAAGTCACATAAAACCCAGTTCATTTCCCCTATTAGATCTCCATTCCCGTCTTCCTCATTTACAAAAGTGGGTAAATCTCATCTTTAAGCTAATTAAGACACTCCCTAAGCGGATTGCATCGTTTTTATTCATTGGTTGTTAGACGTCGTCAGAAACACTGCAAGTGTTGGCAATCGCCCACTTGCCATGGTATTTGAATAGACATGTCTGGCTCAGAATGTGCTTTGTGCCGGGCGGGGGGGGGGGAGGTTGGGAGTGGTTAGGGATAGGGAGAGAGACATAGAGGGGAGTCTGGGTAAGTGAATCTTAGGGAGCAGAGGTCCGGGTACCTTGGACGGCAGCGAGTGTGCGCTATCATGTCTTTTCGCGTCAAGTTCTGCATGTAAGGTTTTGTCTGGGAGTCACCGCGGCCACACTCCTGCTCAAATGTTCAGCGGCCGGCTGGAAAGACAGATTTTGACAGCTGGGAGGCTTGGCACAGCTCCAAGTCACCGCCTTCGCCATCGTGCCCATCTAGGCCGTCTATGAAGAAGCAGAATTTCAAAGGCAGTGCCTATCATTAGGCCGCAACCTTACAAAGTGCCTCGAGGAGCCGAGCGAAAAACTAAAACCACCCGTCCTCGCCTGTGGTTGAGCTGCTGTCGTCGCAAGCCACGATAAGCCTTACCCCCGACTTTCCTCATACTTTTGCTCTGCACAACTCTCGTCACCCGCCTACACCAAGTACGTGCTGATATCCATTTCCTCGCCTATGTCCGGAGGTGAGGCACACTCGGGTGGTGGCGCGCATGAGCCATCGTCCAAACCAGGGTGTCTAGTCATGGGTCTGTTGGGGCCATACACCGTATCGTCCCTGTGAGTGCTAACCCAGGTCCACAGACTCCCCGGGTGCGGAATGATGGCAGGCGGTGCAACTGGTTGGAGAGCAGGAATTGCGGTATCGGCACCGACGGCTTCTGTACCGTCATCGTCGTTGATGACGAGCTTCTTGCCCAGCGCTGCCGCGATGCCCGTCCGGTCGGCATCCTCGGCCAGGACATGAAGGTACAGAGACCACAGGGCACGCGACCTTGGGATCAACTGGAACTCGGCCTCGCCGGGGATGCTATCGGGTTGCACCTTCTGTGCGATGTACTTCATCACCTTGTAGATCTTGCTCGTTCGCAAGATGGTGGCTTCGACAGGCCCGAATCCCTCTAGGCAGCCGAGGTAGTCCGACACGCACTTTACGTCTCCTGCCTTGATCTCGCCCCCACCTTTGGGTATAATCGCCCGTTGGATTTTGTGCCGCAAGAAGAGTATCTCTTTCTTTCGGCGGTGTCATCATTATTAGCACGGGTTGCCGATATCTGAGTGAGCACTCAGGCAATTCGGTTAGGAGCTGGTTCATACCTCACGCCTCTCGTAATTCTCCGGTGGTAGGTCCTGGCTCATCTTCGTGGTGGCTATCGCTTGTCTCGCAGAGTGCTGGGAGTAAATATAAGGAGATTGCCTGCCTATTTATCGAGTTGGTTCGAGAGATGGAGATGAGAGCGGCTGAAATTTCGTGCGGGGTTGCTGCCTAGGCAGGGAGTGATAACTTTATGCACGGACCCGTAGAGTTGCACAACCGTCACCCGATATCACCAAACCTTACCGACCTAATGATTGAGTTGCCAGCCCGACCAAAATTGTCGAACTGTCAATTTACCTGTCATCAAAATAATAACTTCCATGTCTCTCTAAGCAAACCCCGGGTCACGCTTGCCCATCGTTGCTCATCATCCCTGTCGAAGACATGTCCTCCATCACGCACAGCTCACACATACCCACGGTCCACCCGGCTTCCTTGGCTGTTTTTCTTTTCTTTCTTTTCTAAAGCCGATAGACATCAATCATGCAGCAGTCGGTTGCCTCGCACATTGTCTCTTTCTCCGATGACAGCCACCCGCTACGGATGGGGCACAGCGAGCCCCAAGATGCGGGATGCCCCGGGTTGAATATCTGCGGGATAGTATTTGCCACCAAGAAACCTGCATGCAAGTTATCAGGGGAGCCTGAGACGCCTGGAAGTCTTGCACTGTAGGTCTGCGTGGCCCTCTGCTCGAGGATCTGCGTGTGTTGGAAATGGCCTGTAAGCTTCCTTTTTCTTCTCTTGGTTGGGATGAGTAGTAATTCGAGTGCATGTCTAGTATCTGAGATTGATGTCAGGGCTGCTGCTCTTCTGCACCTGGCCGCGATTCTAGACCCAGGCGTCGAGAATGAGCATGGCCAGACGTGGGGGCGTCAGATGCCTCGGCTGCTGGACTGGCCCACGGAGGCGCGCTCTGGCGATCGCTGCCAGTAGTCAAGTGATATTCTGTGCCGTGACAGAGGTAATTAAGATGGTTGGTGTTTTTATTCGCCAAGTCGCATTACCAAGCTACAAGCTTGGAAGATCAAAAACTGTCCCGATCTCACTCACTCATCATGGGCCAAGAAATCGGCTCAGGAGTTTAGCCTGGGCCGTGATCTAGGCTCTACCTTCAAGGGGAAGGGAAGGGAACCGAAAAGAGGTTAAGGTGGTCCCGGTTTTGGGCCACCTGTGCATCGAAAACTGGGACCTCGCGAAAAGTTGCTATTCGAACTGAAGAGTACTGCCTGCTTATTTAAACTATGCTTGGCAATATCTCTGATCAATTCCTGAGCAGCGCCTGAGTAAGATGGAACTGGGCAGTGCGGGTGAAAAAAAACATCGAGGGTTAGGGATATATATGGCTACTGTAGTTGGTTGCGTGGTGACGAAGGCTGCGGTAGGTCGTGAGGGCCTCTACTTAAATACGGCCAGGTTCGTGATACGCCGCGCTGAAGCTCTTCCAATGTCAGTGTACTTACAGGAGCACAGATTGAGACAAGGGTCGAGAAACGCACAGTCGCGCGTCTTCAGCAATGGTTTAGAGGCAGCGCAAAGACCCTGTCGGCGTCCAGCGCAGCTTGACCCTTAATACCCGGCAAGGAACAGAACGTTGGGGGTGGCTGTGGGTGAGTCGGCGCAAAATCATCGAAGGCCGAGCAGCGCCAATTTCGATGGAAGTCACTGGAACATGCATGTTAGAGAAAGTAACTTGAGAGTTGGAAGATAACGGTATCGCCGTCCAGCATGTTCGACAAGACCCTCCTGCCTGCCTCGCAAAAGCGTCAGGACATTATACTCCGCGAATTCAAGCTCACCGCTGCGCATCCTACTACATCCCTTCTCCAACGCCAGCAGCTGCCGCCCTGGGATGAAGGATGGAAATTGGCGGCGGAAGCCGAGCCGGGCTGACAGCTGAACAATGCATTGAGGCTGCATAATGAACAGCTAATTGACGCCCAAGGGCATCACGGCGACAAAAATGACGCAGGCGTGGGCGGCAGCCACATCTTCACAGACTGCAACAAGATATCAGTAAGGGCTGGGATTTAATTCATACCTACCTATGCAGACTCTATGGCCCAGGGGTTCGATATGGACGTGACCCCTCTACTGAAATTGCTTCTGTCGTCCGCTGCGATCGCAATTCGTCTTCTGGTGGATCTTGACAAGACTGTTGGACGTGAGGGTTCGGAGGCAGGCTGAAAAATGAGAAAAAAGTGCTCCAGGGACGAGGTTCCGGAGTGCTGAGACCGACATGGTGCAGGCGGACTGACGACGTCCCCGATTGGTTATCACCGTGATTCATGCCGCAGACCATGCATTAGTTCACATCCAAAGCAAGCCCGAGCTTGATTGGAAGACAGCGGCAAAGAGACGAGAGATATGCGCTGAGAGCAAGCAGCCCATGTGACGCTCGATCGCATCTTAGAGGGTCGCGGACGATGCTGGGGCAGTTCCGGCCGGCTCTGCGGCCGCTGAGCCTCCGCCAGGCTATCCGCTAATACACATCAGTCTTAAGCAGTTACCCTCCGTTCCTCGTTTTCATCGCGGCCTGCCCTAAACTCTCGCGGCCAATCGACACGATATGAGCGAGCATTGTATTTCAAGCAGGTGTCCGACGTAAAAAATATGGCACCCGACTCCAGCCGGGCGTCATGCCATACGTGCAGAGCCACCGACAAAGTGACATACAGCTGCATACAATGCAACAACTTCTCCTTCTGCGATGGCTGTTGGTCTCAATGGCCTCTCCATGTCGACGGCGCTGTCGGGTGGGATGGTCGACCTCACGAAAAATCGAACCCGCAAGTTGTCCAGAGACTTCGTCAAATTCTTGAGCCGTCGCTCACCGAGGACGAACACAACATCGAGCTTCGCGCAGACGAAGACACGACTTGGTTCGGCGTAGGGCGGGACGCTTCGAACCAGCCCGTCTTCCAAGATCATGGTCGGTTTGCGACACTCATGAGCGAGAGTCAGGCTCTGGATGTCGGGCCGAGATGGCCACAGTTGGTATCTTTCATTGGACAGACCGGTATGGTTGGTCCTTAATTACCTCATGCAATAACGCTACGATACTTTGTGTCAGCGCTGATCACTGTGGTTTTCTCTTCTTCACTAGGAGCGGGCAAAAGCACGCTTATCAAAATGCTCATCAATCGATTGGAGGCCGCATCTCCGGTGAATGGTGACCCCAAGTTTCCATCTCCTGTCACTTCGTCAAATAACGACCGAGTCCCCACGACTGGCGATGTCCACCTTTACGCGGATCCCGAGTCCTACCACACTCGAACCCCAGTGTTATACGCGGACTGTGAAGGGCTCGACGGTGGCGAGGCGATACCCAAAGGGCTACAACACAGGTCAAAAGATCAGCAGAATAGGCCGAAGGATATGAGAGAGAGTTCCATGTCGGCTAGCCTTGTTCTCAAGAGTCGATCTTCCGCCACAGACCGCTCGTCCGTCTATCAGGAGTCCAAGAAAAAACTCAAGAAAAGCCGCCACGGCTCCGAGAGGGACATCATGTGGGCGGTCACACCGAGGACGAAGAAACGCGAATACGCCGTCACACAGCTGTACCCACGACTTCTGTACACCTTCTCAGACGTCGTTGTGTTCGTCCTGAGAAACCCAAGGTAATGCATTCCACGGCGCGCTTCAGGCATTGGAGGTGTTCGTGCTAACCTAGAAACAGAGCCTTCGAATCTACCGTGCTTGAGAAGCTGTTGGAGTGGGGTGCCGCTTCTATAGACAAGTCCCTCAACCAACCGGCCCTCCCCCACGCCGTTATAGTCCTCAACGCCACGGATAACGTGGACGAGAAGGAGTGGGACATCGAGACCACGACAGAGCTTCTTCTTGATCACATCAAAGGAGCCGTCTTCCGAGAGCCTCGCTTCGAAGAGCACGCAGAGATGTGGCGTCAGAACGGGAGAGAAATCATCACTACGAAGGATTTGTTAGAGTGCTATTATGCATCCGTAACCGCTGTGCGGATCCCTACTCGGGGTCGATACATGCTAATGGATGATCAAGTGAATAAGCTTTTCAGACTAATCCAGCGCAAATGCAGATTTTCTTTGCACGTCAAGAAAAGGGTTCGAATGTTGGCAACCGCAGAGCAACTCCAAATCTACCTCCAGGCAGCATATGACCATTTCTCGAGAGATCTCGATACACCTTTTGACTTCATCAAGCAGGCTCTCAAACACAACCCCATCCCCCGAGACTTTGGGGGCAATATCTTCAACCTCGCCATGTCGATCAGGGATAATGCAAAGGACCCAGATATTGCCAACGGAGGCCTGGGCGTGGTGTTCGACAGAATGCGACCCATGATTTCGTCATGTATTTTGCTGGATTCCGTTCGACAGAACCTAATGGGTATGTGTGTCCGTCCCAATTCATCAAGGTGCTAAAGAATGATATATTAGGTACCACTGTACGTTTGTTGCACGACGCATACGTTGAGTTTTGCGAGCAAGCCATCAGCCGCTACGACGACGTCTGCACTCCTTGCAGTTACGTTCACCCGCGTCACGGCCCCTGCTGCAATTTCAAAGTAGGACACACCAGTCAGAAGGGCCACCAGAATAAGGACGGGAGAATGATCGGCGAAGGAGCTTACCAATCCGACTTTGACACGCGCAAATTCCTGGTCGCGTGGATCGATCGCCTCAAAAGCGATCTGGCAAGCCTCCAGGAGAAATTTGCTTTGTCAAGCCACATGTTTCGTGAAAGTACCGACGCCGAAATCGCGGCGAAGCTTCACCAACAGGAGCTCAGCAGCTTCTACGGCAGTCTCGGACAAAGTTCGGACTTCATCAGCCACCATACATGCTTTTCTTGCTTGAGAGAACTCCCAGAGCATGCGCTTCCGTGTGGACATGTCTTATGCAGTCCCTGTACCAAGTCATACGGTAATAAGACTTCGAGAACAAAGATCGGGCTTACTCGCTGTCCGCTACATCCCAGGGACTATTACTGGGAACCGCCATGGGAGATCACCGTCAAGCCTCCTTTTGCTGGAACACGGATACTTTGTCTTGATGGGTCAGTTGACCCTTGGAACCGCCGACGGGCAACGCGCTAACCCCTTTTGACAGCGGTGGCGTCCGAGGAATCGTAGAACTACAGGTCCTCAAAGCCATCGAGAGAATTCTAGGCCCCGGATTACCCATTCAACTGTTCTTCGACCTCATTGTTGGAACCAGGTGTGCCCACCCAAGCGCATATGACCGTTGTGCACCCCAGAAAGACTGACAGATTCATGCCTTGTAGCACAGGTGGCATCCTCGCGCTCGGACTTGGAGCAAAGAACTGGACCGTCTCGACCTGCATCGGACAATTCAAAGAGCTATGCCATACAGCGTTCTCCAAACATAAAATGATTGGCGCCCCGATCCTTGAGAAGATATCCATGACGTATCACGGCAGCATGTACAAGACCAAGCCATTTGAGGCCCTCCTTAAAGAGAGGTTTGAAGAGGGACCTCTATTTGGAGGGAAAACCAACTCCGCCGAGATGGTCACCAAGGTTGCGGTGACTTCCACCACGGTCATCGCGCAGCAGGCGGTCATTCTGACCAACTACAACCGGCCGGATCCTCATAGTTATGGTATGTGCCGCGTGCAAGACGTGGGAGAATAGCAACAGCTGATGGAGCGGCAGAACTCCCGTATAGATTTGTCCGTACGGCTGGGCCGGAAACAGAGTTCAAAATGTGGGAAGCGTAAGTCTCAGCCCGCAATTCGGTCCCCCAACCGGCCGGATACCTCAGGTACCTTATTGCCGTCAGGAGATATTGAAGCTTACGTTGGCTCACACAGCGCTCGCGCAACATCCGCCGCGCCCCCCTTCTTCAAACAGTTCATCAAGGACACGCAGGGCGGATATGTGGACGGAGCCCTATACCACAATAACCCAGTTTGGGTGGCACATCACGAACGCAGGGCGATTTGGGGCGATGTTGCTAGTGCGCCGCCAGACATCCTCCTCTCGATTGGCACGGGCATGAACGCTGCTGGTCAGGGGAAGACACGTTCCGCCAGAAATCAGCCACCATTCGAGGACGGCGAAGCCTCCTCATCGAAAGCCAAGGGAAAGTCGTCGAGTACTCCCTGGAAAGTGTGGTGGAACCTTGCGACGGATCGATTCGACAGGCTCCTGCAGTGCGATGACATCTGGCGGACATTTATGGCAGAGAACATCTCTCCCGAGTTTGACGAGAACAGTAACCACCGCCGCTACATACGCGTTAACCCTGATCTGCAGTACGAAGTACCCAGGCTCAATGAGGTCAACGAGCTTGGGCGTCTCGAAAAAGCAGCGACCGATTATCTCAACCAGAACGTTGCCAGGACCAGGGAGGTCGCCCATAGGCTGATTGCCAGTACCTTCTTCTTCGAGAAGACCCCGGGCTCCGTGAAACAGCAGGATTCTGGTTTCACGTGCGAAGGTCAGCCCCTATTGTGACACCACGCTCTGTCGGTTTTGGTTCATCTAACCCGTTATACCTATTTTCCAGGCAGAATCTACTGCCGCTTCGAGCAAAACTCGGACGAGATGAAAGCTCTCGGCGAGTTTCTCCGCAGTCACTTTCGCGGCACCTTTGAGCCGTTCATATTCGTCGAGGAGAGAGGACTTCGCTCCAATTCCTTCACGTTGGGCCTCTCAGAGCATATCATCAGTGACTTGTATCTCCGCGGCACCTTCAATCTGCCGCGGATCCAAATCTCCACGTCCAAGGAGTCATCTTCCACCATGATCTCTCTTTGCTTACAGACTACGCCGTATCCCTTCTCTGCCGACTCGCACTTGCCGATCAGTGGTTTCCCAAGGGAGCTGATGACCGAAGACAGCCGAGCACGAGGTATGTACCTACCTGACTACCTTTCGATTTAATGTTATATGAAAAACGCACGGTCAACCACTCCATATGAGCTGCTGATGTTGTCGTCCACAGTGCTGACCGCACCACCAACCCCACAGTCACGCCATCCCGGAACAGACTAGTCACCGCTCGTCACAGCAACGACTTGCGCCATTTGAGTCCCAAGAGCGTGCCCCAGCGCTTCCACAGCCTGCGCGAAGGCAATCGTGAGGCGAGAGCAGCGCCTGATCTGTCAAGGTATCAGCCGCAGCCGAAGGCGAGGGTACGCAGGGCGGGATCGAATTGGAACCTAAGGGGTGCATTCAGCACTATTGATATCAACGGCACTGCGGCGGGCTTAGGAATTGCAGACGGTGGGACTACGGGACTGGGAGAGACGGGGACATGGTATTCCGAGACGCCGGAAGACGTTGGGCCTGGGGGCGTGAAGGGGAGAGAACCTGACCAGTTGTCGTACGACGAGTTCATATACGAGTTGGAGGGTTGATTGCAACATTTGAGAGAGAGTAAATACGTTACAGGACTGAACTCGATCAACACCAGACACAAAATCAATGAGGACTTATACGCGAAAGCTCTCCTTTGCATGGCCTCCATCCTCTTACGTGCAAGAATTTGTCACTTTTTGTTTCTTCGTTTCTGGCAACTTTGAACCGGACGCCACTCAGCCTTCCTATCTTGTGTAGGTATTAGACCAAAGGTCTATGTTAGGGTGTTTCACGGAACGAACATGGTACCAAGCAAACGCCATGTTTCCGGGCCGTGTCACGCTAGAGGGTCACACATGGTGTGAAATTATGGACGCGATGCTCCGCCTTGCCCGGCAGCACATTACCTCAGGTACCTAAGCTCCCGCTTCTGTCCAGGTAGGTGCTAAATCTTGACAGGGAGGTCGCTAGCCTCTTTGCGTGGCCCAAAAGACGGCGCAGAAGATATAAGCGCGGATTTGATGCATTCACTTCCCAGTCTCGGATCCTGCTTCAATCCAGTACGGGTCTCCTAATCCTCCAAGATTGTATGCCCTCGTCCACACACCCCACCCTACTCGTCTAAGCCATGTTTGACGATTTCTCCAATCATTTCCTGGTCATTTCCTGAGCAGTGCCTGAGAAACGCTTGAGTAGCGCCTGAGCAATAAGCTAAAAGAACTAAGCTAGATCAAAGTGAAACTAGCTAGACTATAATTAAATTAATAAGAGAACATATATCTTTAGTAAATTAACTGCTGATAGAAATCCTGCGCCGAAATCAGTTGCGGTGGGTAACTAGGCAGCTCCCTATATTGTCGGCTTAAATATGGAAAAGCCCTTATTACTTAGTTAAACATGAGTGTTTGAATGTATTAATACTAGTGGGCTATCTTTAGTGAGCATAACTGGCATACTGAGCAATCTTATCATGTACTAGTATATTATAGGATATTTTATTAGTGCTGGTATGTTATGTATTATCCTAGATTCTAAGCTGGGGTATTGTGTACTATCCGAGGGCATATACTGGTATATTCTGGTCCGAAATTGGGGCCTGAGACCAGCCTAGAAGCTGTGATGCTTGACAAGTGGTCTAATACAGCTTGGCACTCTGGCAAGGGGCATAATTTTAGGCTCCATAATGGTTTTACTGCGTTGCCCTAGCACTGGGCCAGACAAAGCATCGGCTGGTGGTTCCAAAACCTGGCTTCTGCTGTTCTACTAATCATTACAATATGAGTTCTGTTTGCCTTAGGACCGCTCAAAACACCACATTAGCAGAAACCGAGAAGCGTGCCGGAGTCTCCGGATGGTAACTTTAGTCGAGGATCTAAAATTAGGCTACACTAGCTTATATATAGCTCACCCTAGCTCCGGAGCGGCTCAGGATCACCCAAGAACATGGAAATTGCCGAGGGCAAACTTTAGGGTACGACAATGTGCTGTTTCAGCGCGCCAACTGCCGCTTAGAAGACGAATCCCAGTCCATCATCTCAGGAGATTTTGCTCACTAAAATCCTACTGGTTAGATCGCCAAGGTAACTGCAATGGTGTGCATGCCCTGGACTCAGTCACTAGGCGGATCCGGGCACGAATGCCGACGGAAATCGGAGACTTTATCTCAGTCTCTCAGGCCAACCAGACCGGTACCTGACAAGCGTAATCATTTCGCATCCATAGTTCTAGAGCTTTGCCGCTAGATTCTTCCATGTCTGTCCGCCCAGAACTGATTCTTCCCCATGCTAGCCTTGAGATGTAGGTTTAAACCAGACCCTTTCCCACAACATGTCATTGCCCTTTAGAGTTTTGCTTGATGATATCGGCAGCCTTTTCCGCCACAGCGTACACGGCGGCCGACATGTGCCCACTGATAGGCATCGGAATGACAGACGCGTCAACGACTCTGACATTTGCTGTACCATAGACCCTCAGCTCCGGGTCAACTACGCCACCTAGCTCTCGACTCATCATGGCCGCAGAACCTCTCGGGTGCGCAGCCATATCCACTGCTGTGTGTTAGCTTCATGGATGCGCTTCCAGAAATAAAGGAAGAAAAACGTCAAAAAGAAAAGAGGCAAGGAAAAGGGGGGCTAGATAAGGGGGTGTCCAAGTAAGGAGACAAAGAGCGCAACACATACAACTCTGCCGCAGGTGCGCAAGCCACTGAGCATCAGTAGCATTCTCAGGCAACGCAGACGCGTCTGGGACAAGCTGCGCGGTTACCAATGGCCGGATGTGGTCGGAAAGCCAGAACCTCTGTGCCATCCTCCCTATTGCCGTGGTTGCCGCAATGTCAAAGTCGGCTGAGAAGACGCCAGGGTCGATAACCGGCTTGTCAATTTGATCAAGGCCACCGAGGTGGACGCTTCCCCGCGAGAATGGGAGGATGGCGTAATAGTTGGAGACCATAATTCCGCCTGGCGCAGAGACCGTGATGACTTCGGCTGGCGTGACATTGTGCTTGAAGATCAAGTCGTATTGCAAGCGGAATTGCTTCTCGAGAGCCTCGGGGCTCAATGCGTTTCTCGAGCCCCTTGCCATATCTTTAGCCCACCGCGGAATACTTTCTCGTGTCGCATTCCGAACCGACTCGAGGTTGGCGCCAAACAGCTCGGCCGCTGTGACATGGGTGTGATATGCGCTTGCCGAAGCCTCCATCTCGCCGGAAAACACAATGATATGGGCTGATTGTCCGCCGAGGTTCTCCCCGACGCCGGGAAGGTCGACAAGTGTCTCAATCCCGAGCGATTCAAGAATCCTTATCCAGATCAACATCGTCAGCAAAAAAAAAAACAACTAAAAAGCCAACCCTTCCCAAAGATTTCAACAAACCTGCGATTCCCAATCCCCGAAGCCTCCAAAACCAACGGCGACCTCACCCCCCCAGCCGAAACAATCACCTCCTTCCCCACCCTCATCCTCTGCACCGCCCCCTGGTCCGTCACAAACTCCACCCCGTTCGCTCTCAAAAGCTCCCTCCCCCCTTTTCCACCCCCATCCCCCCATAAAATCCTCCTCACCGTCCCCCTCACAATCCTCAAATTCCCCCTGTGTTCCACCGGGTGATAATACGCCCTCGCCGAATCATACCTCACATCCTCCCGCCCATCCAACGTCTGCGGTCCCATCCCAAAGCCGTGCACATCCCCGCTATTCAAATCAGCATTGTGCGCCAACGACGCAGACATGTCATCCCAAGCACCGAGAATCAGCGGCGCGAAGGAGCCGTTGTGGAGTGCGGCGGGGTATCCGACGTGCAGCGGACCGGAGAAGCCGTGGTTTTGGGGCTGGTAGGTTGCGCCGGCGTCGAGTTGGGAGGGGGTGGGGAGGGTGTAGTTTTCGGATTTTATGAAGTAGGGGAGGAGGGTGGACCAGGTCCAACCAGGGTTGCCGAGGTGGGACCAGAGGTCGAATTCAAGTTTGTTGCCGCGGATGTAGGTCATACCTAGATGATGATTGTTAGTTACCTAGCTTACATGCACTTTTGTGGTTTTGGGTGCTTGGGGATTAGGATGGGGATGGTCTCTGACCGTTGATGGTGCTTGTTCCGCCCCATGCTTTGCCTTGGTGCAGAGGCAGAGATCGGTTATTTGCACGAGGCTGGTTGACGGTCGAGTATTGCCAGTCGATGTGGGTGTTGAATGCGAGGGAGAACTTGTCGGTTCCCGTGACGTTGATGTTGTTCCTCTCGTCGGCTCCGGGTTCAATGACTGTGACCGTGACAGATGGATCCTCCGAGAGACGATTCGCCAAGACAAGCCCGGCTGTGCCGGCGCCGACGATGATGTAGTCGGCAGCTTCCTCCCTGCCCAACGAGGGCCGGACTAATGGAAGTAGCCCCAGGAGCGTTGTGGCTTTCATTGCTGTTCACTGTCCTAAAGGGCATGGAGAGAGATAATTTGATATTTTTCGGAGGCGGATGGCCGACTTATACACCGCAAATCGCTCTACACTTTACGGTGGTCCGGTCTCGGCTACGGCAAACAGCATGCTCAAAAGGGCCGAACCCATGCCGCCGTTGCATCGACCAGCCGATCCCGTAAGCCGGAAGAACGCAAGCGAGCCGGCCCGCCCGGTTCCCCACCCAGTGGCACAGGCAACCATATTCCTGCCAGCAGTGAATGTCCAAGTGGGGGTTATAAGACAGTGCTCTGACCGCTCCAGGTACCGGAAATGCTCCGCCACCGTGGCATCATTGGCAATGTGTGGAATACACTGACAAGCACTGTGGCGAATCGAAGAAACGAGGATGCAGGTTCAAATCCTGCCTGCGGCAGTAATTCTGGAGTAGGGGCAGGTTTTTTTTTTTTTTTTTTTCATCCTAACCTGGAACTCTAGCAGGTACTTTTTTTTATTCATCTGGCA
Organism: Immersiella caudata; assembly: GCA_030512335.1. Lineage (NCBI taxonomy): Eukaryota > Fungi > Ascomycota > Sordariomycetes > Sordariales > Lasiosphaeriaceae > Immersiella > Immersiella caudata. Next base: position 5,899,043 of record JAULSU010000004.1, on the reverse strand, counting down.
AGACCCGGCCTCGCTAGCCTGTGAGATCAGATTGACCGGAGCGTGCGAAGCTTGGAAGGGTTGGATTTGGATCTTTTGGATTTGGATTTTTTGGATTTAGATTTGGATTTTGGATTTTGGATAAAAAGTCAGGACTTGCCGGTCAAAGCCTTGTCCGCCTTCCAGGTTGCCTTGCCTTGGTGGGCCCTATTTGCGGGCCTTCTCAGGCGAGGTAGCGACGACAATCTGGGTCGAGCTGGTGAAGACTCGTCAGGCAACCCTGATTCAGCAAATGAACGCCGGCAAGTTTGCCCCCTCGGACATGTTCCTCGCCAAGATGGGATATCCCTCGAGAGACGCTTGCGGTATGGGATGCCAGCGCGAGATCGGTAAGTCGGCGCCAGTTCTTGCATCATGGAGTCATGGCGCGAGTCAACGGTAGCCATGGATCAACTGGTCCGGGGAGTGGCATGTCTGGTCTCCAAGCCGAGCGTCACTCTCGGCCTTTGATCTTGGTACATTTACCCGGATGAGTCCGTAGGCGGCAAAACGCCAGGTTTTGTGAAGCAAGCAGACCCGCTCGTGGCCGCCCAATGGGGTGTGTTGAGTTTGGGAATACAGAATCTGAACCCCGCGGCGGGCGGACTACCGTGGTTGGCCCGGCTGCATGACCTCAAATTCAACAGCAGGCCAACCAAGAGCACAGGTGGCACCGATGTAGCTGCAGGCTCGCCACACGACTCGTCAGACGTGGATCGACACTTTGTGTGCATTGCATTCTTTGACACCGGTAGGGTCAATCTCTTTCCCGAGGTTTCCGCAAACGCCATTGCCATATCTTCGGGAAACTCCCTCTACGCGTGGGAGAAATTTTTGAATGACCCAGCCATCGAGATCTCCAAAACTTGTCCAATGCGTCACCTCATTTGCGGTGGTGGACAGCTGGCTCGAAGCCATCAATCTCCCTTCCTCCTCGGCTGTGGTCCGCGCATCTGGCAACTGGATGACAAGGCTCGCTGTTGCCTCTGTTCTGAGGGACAGGAAGATGCCTGTGATTGTTTCATCTGGCCAAATCTGTTGGAAGTGCATTGCGGAAAAGGATATCGGGCCTCGAGTTATTGTTTTTGTGCTGAGCTACTCGACTTCCTGGGCATCTGATCCCTGATTGCGGGCTTGTATGCAGCTGAACTGTTGTGACACTGGACTGGATCGCACCATAGCCATTCTTACATAATGGTAGACATTTCCCTTTCAGACTTTTGCGGTCGGTGTGTTGCACAGCCTGTCTAGTTCAAAAGGGGCTCACTTCCTGTGGACAACCCCACGACTTGGGCACCAAAGCGTCGAGTTGGGGTTTTCTGACGCAGGAATGACAGACCCATGAGAATGAGGTGGCTTCGAAGAGTTTTTGTCCCTGTTCTCTAGAAGCGGAGGTGTTGAGATCAGCTTTCCTGTGAGTTTATTCTGGCACTTGAAGGACGGCGCTTCCACCCCCTTTTCCAGCTTGAGCAACTCCCAACTGGACCAACGACACCAAACCCCACAGATACAGACCTTTGACTTTGCCAACGCCGACCTGACCCCTTCTACCATGGCGACTACGGTTTCTCCTGATGTAGGTTGCTACCGATCCCAAGTCTCGAGATGTAACCTCTAACCTGCCCCTGAGTCAGTACGTCGAAGTCCCTGACTACTCGCCCCCCGGGCGAGATCGGCTGGGTGAATATCCCCGTCACAGACATCGGCCGAGGTGTGGCCTTTTACACTGCAGTCTTTAGCTGGGAGGTGCACCCCGACATCGGTACCTATCCTTCTCCTCTCTATGCCTTAGCTCCACTAACATGACGGTCTAGGAAATGGCTCCCCAGGCCACAGTGTCATAGACGGTCATAAGCAGCACCACTTCTTCCGTAAATGCAACCTTAGCGGCTCCTTCTCCATCCTCAACAACCCCGAGCATCTCGTGAAAGTGCCGGATGCCCCCGGCACCGCCTACGCGGCCATCGGCTTGTGCTTGCTGTCGGATGACTTTGATGCCACTCTGAAGAAGGTTGTTGAACATGGGGGAAAGGTCAAGAAGTAAGTTGGACCGTCGGTTGGCTTTTGCCCTCCCCGATGGGTGCTGACTTCTGGTTTTAGCAAGATTGTCCTCTACGAAGGCATATGGGGCAACCTTGCCGAGATCATCGACACCGAGGGGAACTACCTAGGGGTTTGGGCTCCGCCTAAGAAGGAGCAAGTTTGAGCACACTTGAGGGATATACGATGGGGATGCGTGAGAAAACCCGTTGGTGGCATCGTCAGGGATGGATGCTAGTTGTGCCCGGGAAGTTCTACCAATGGCCGCTGTGAAGCCTCACAATGCAAAGCCTTTGTCCACCTCGGCTCTTATTTTCCTTCGACGTGGACATAACCACTCGAAAATCTGCTCATTTACACCTTTATACTATCTTGAAGCCACAAGGGTTTGCCTTTCTCGTCGTTTTTCCATGTGCAACTCTCCCATTCCCTGGCGAGCAGGGGAAGCCACCTCTCCCCGGCGATGTGAGAGTCGGGCAGCAAAACGGCTGACCGTCTTTGAGCTTTCGACGCAGTGCCTGAACAATCACCATGCATGGTTGAAATGTTGACTGGTCATACCCCCATGATGGCTGCTAGTGGTCTAGATGCGGCTGAGACGTGCGGTCAGCGTAGCACAACGGGGTGCTAACACGGACCCCGCACGCGTTAACCTGTTAATGAGAGCGAAACTCCCCTCTTTTTGGGTCGTACGAAGTCGTCATGCTCTTGATAGGTCGACCTTGGTCAACATCCCATGTTGGGCTTCATCGTGTTCGGCGCTTTTGGAAGGTCTGTCATGCTGTCCCTGCCAAGACATGCCCAATTTTGAATTTGGGGGCGTCAAGCAATCGAAACGTTGGTCGCCCCTGAGAGGTGGCAGGTCGATCCCGTGGGTGGGACTTTGTTGTGTCCGAAGGTTTCTTCTTGATAATCAGTCTGGACGTGGAAATAAAAAGGGGCTGCAGATCACAGTTTCCTTGGCATCGACCCCAACTCCTCCCCCATATCAACCTCTAACAAGCTCAGTCACCAGCTCAAGTCAACTGCCTTTCCAACAACCATCTCTACCACACCACCCAAAATGGCCACTACAGTCAGCGAGGTAAGGACACAGCCATAACAGGCAGGCAGTCAATAACACCCATCCAGTTCACCCCGCTCCTTCCCGCCTACCACCCGGGCGAGGTCATGTTCATCGACGTTCCGGTCTCCAACCTCGATCGTGCCATGACCTTTTACCGAAAGGTTTTTGACTGGCAGATCCGTCCCGACCTCCGTGATTCCTCCCCCCCTTCCCTCCCCCACCCTTTCCTTTCCCCCCCCCCCCCCTTTCTGTCTCTTCTAATCCGTTCACTAATAAGTCGGTGTCTATTTCTAGCCCCCTTCCCCGGCCGCACCGAGGGCATCAGCTCGCACTACCTCTTCCACAAGGGAAGCATCGCCGGGAGCTTCACCGTCATGGAGGACTCCAAGGATGTGCTGCAGGCTGGTGTCGTTCAGGGCAGCCCCAAGCAGAGGATGGCGTTTTATCTCTTCACCGAGGACATTGAGGAGACGTTGGTGAATTTGGAGAAGTATGGGGGGACGGTTCACCGGTATGTCTTTCTACGTAACTCATCAGATTCTAGTGTGACTTTTCTAACGGTCCTGCAGGAAGATGTCGTTGTTTGAGGGCAGGTGGGGAGTCGCAGCTCAGATCATCGATACTGAGGGGAATTTCTTGGGCGTTGGGACCCTGCCGAAGGCTTGAAGACCGTCTAGTTTTGCACTGTCAGAGACACCACACCCTGGATTGGGGAGCCGAAATATCAATGGTTGTAACCGCGTGATCGTGCTGTGACAAGCTGTGACAAATCTTGGCGTAAATTCGCTCTTCCCGGCTCTCCCTGAGCTGAGGTGACCTGGTGTGGGCTGTGCGTAAAGTGATGGTGGCTTTCTTGACGCGGAAGCCACCTCCTGGGTCTGGAGCTGCAACTTGACACCACTTCCACCGTCTTCAAACCATTTATGTCTGTCATGCTTAGTATCTGTGTAGACTTCTTCTGATGTTGGCAAATGACAGGACTGACAGACAAAATGGGTTCATGAAGGGGGGGGTGGAACAGCATATTCACTCATGGTGATCCAGACGCATTGGATAGCAAAAATCGCGCAACAAGGCTTCACATGCAGCCAGGACTTTCAGCCGTCGGAGGACTAGCATGTCGTAGCAACATAACCACGATTAGATACCGTCTTTATATGGGTAGCCTTGGCCCAGCAACGGTTGCTTTCGAGCTCACCAGTCCTGGTCAACCTGCTTTTACAGACCCCGACGTCTAGTAGCAGCCAATTTCCTTCTGTAGCCCCTACAACTAATGGAGCAACTAATTGCTAGTCATGGATGATCTTCAAAGAATCTGCTGGCGGAAGAACCCCGATCGCTGTCCCATGCAACGAGCGTGTGCGCGCCGCGCCATCAGCGCCGGAATCCCCCCGACAATTCCGACTCTAACGCCTCCTGGTGGGCTCAACACCGATTGCTGTATGGTGTCCCCTTCTCTCACTCCCACCGTAACCTTCTGATGATCCTGACAATGGAGTGGATACTTGACTAGGTCTTGACGGCTTTAGCTGTGTGTCGCGCACCACGTTTGTTGACACCTTCTACACCCCAGCGCCCACGATAACGCACTTCTGTTGCGCTTCAAAGGGGATCTGCTTCAACTAGTTGTAAGCACACCCGACATGATGCGCGTTTCACAGTGGCTCTAAGTACCGTCTCAACCATTGGCACTAGACTAACACTTGACTGTGTCCTTGCTGCGATCCATTAGGTGTGCAACTGTGCGGGCAGCACCGACTCAAACCGCGACCCCCACGCAAGCCAACGCCACCCAAGGGTCCAACGGGGCCGATTTGACAGCAGGGACGATTGCTGGAGTAGTGGCCACGGTCGTTGTTGTCGCCGGCTTTCTGCTCTGTTGTTGCTGCTGCTTCTGCTCAGGTTTCAGAAGCGGTAGTAGTAACACGTCAAGTGGCCGGCGTCGGAGAGACGAGTCAAGGGAGAGGGAACAAGAGAGACACGCGGAACGAGAGACGGAGAGGGAACGAAGGCGGGAAGAAGAAGAAGCAAGGGAGCGGATGCATAGAGAAGCGGAGGAGGAAAGGATGAGAGATCTTGAGAGACGGTTCCCTGGTTAGGCCTTGGCATGACCAAGCTACGTCGTTGAGGAGGCTTGACGGCCGTTTAAGCCGTTCTCCTCACCACGATCCTATATCTGAGCAAATTCTGAGCACCTAGGGACTAAGCTTAGCACGAACCAGCTTGAACAACTTCACGTGTTTAAGATACGAAATGGAAAGTTTATGTATGCGTGGATTCGTCGCAAAGGGGCATGTATACTAAGAAACTATCGTGTTCTGCGTGTTTCTCTCTCCTCAACTGCGTCCCAGCTTCTCTCCTATGCCTCGCTCGCCCCCCTTTCCCCTTGCAACAACAAACACTGTCTCACTCCTAGTCATGGTACCTTGAGGGATGCACTTAGAGAGCGACACCCAGAGCAAGGCAAGCACTGACAAAGACGCTGAGGCAGGCAGTGAGCTTGGCCACGAGATCGACCAGAAGCAACAGATCAATAGCCAAGAGACCACCCACGCTGCCAAGGCACACGCTGATGAGCAGGTCGATGAGAACCTTGACGGAAGCTCCCAACTTGACCAGCACGGCAGCAAAGACGGTGACGCTGACCTTGGCCAAAAGAGATGCGTGGACCTTGACCAAGACGGAGGCGCAGAGGTTGACGATGGCAATGACAGCGGTAGCACATGCCTTCACGTCGGCAGCGGCAAACCCTCCGACCTTGGCTGTGGCAGTGAGGTCGACGCCCAGCTTCGCGATGAGGTCCACGATGACTTGGATGTCGGCGATGATGGCCACGGCGACGTCGGCGTCGATCTTGGCGTCCACGTTGGCGTCGATTTTGGCCGCTGTACCCGTGTAAGCAAGAACTCTTAGCTAAAAAGGGGCAGTCACATACTGATATCATCACACTTCTTCTTGACATCCGCATAGCACTTCTCAGCCGGAGCAGCAAACGTGCGCTTCACCAAGGACGTCTCCATGCTCGGTTCCGCAACAGGGGCCGAAAACACTGTGAATACTCTGTCAGCACACTCACTCTTCAACGGTGAGTTGCAGCGTCATACCAGGAGTGATGCATGCCGCAAAGGCAGCAACCGAGAGGAAGATGTTGGAGAAATGCATTGTGAATGTGAAGCGGGCTTGCCGAAGCTCAACAGGCTGGAAGTATGATACAGGAAAGTGAAGCAGAAAGCGATCGAGAGGCTGGTGGGTTGCTCTTGGGCTAGAAGATGAAGCGAGTTGGACGAGCGAGGAGCCGACCTTTATACGTGTCTCCCTCGCGCTCTTGTCTGGTGTTGTCACATCTACCGAGTCCAAGGTCCGAAACCCGTTCTAAACAATATGGAACATACGATGTTTCTCCCGAATGACCACTATCCTCAACATCCTCGGCGCTGTCCTTTCCTGCACGCCGAATGCCGCATGTCGCTATTCCAAGATTTTGAACCCAAGGTCCACCAGTAAGCGGCCGGAGGTTGCTATACCGGCCGCAGGGTAACAGTCGACCATGCAACTCCTTCCATTGGGACTACGGAAAGTTTGAGTGCTGGCAGCATGCAGCGAGTCGGAGGTGACATCATGTTCGGAACTTTGTAAGTGCCGCTGCAACGCTTCTTAATGAGCTGAGGGCTCACTTGGCTACGGTTGTGACACAGATGGGACAGTTACCCGTGGCTGGGCAGGCTGGCGAGTATGCAGGCGCTGTATGGTCTTGACAGTTAAATTCCCGACCAGATGTCTGGTAACTCGGGTTCGGAGGCTGGGGCCCGAGTTCGCCCGTATCGTCTGGAAGAGGTCCTTGAGGGGCTAATACTGTTCTCTCTACAGATATTGGGATAGTGGTCTCGCACTTTGAAGGATGCTAGTTCCTCCCCTGAAGATGGGACTAAGAGTATGTTGTAATTCGTAGTGTCTACTGAGCTCTCGCACCAACAGCGTAGAAAAAGGGGCTTCCAAACGTAGGTGTTGGAACTTGCTATTGCTCTGTACCCTTGACAGCGAGGAACCCCCTGAACACCAAAACCTTGAGGAATCGGACCGACGCATGCAAATTGCCGAATCCGCTGTGCAGCAGAGTGTGGGTGGATGCTTTGATACAGGCTATGCAGAACTTGTGAAGAGGCGAGGCGACCAGCTAGAGCCAAAGATCAACATGAAGAATCTGTCATCGCAAATTGACTTCCCCAGACGTTCGTTTTAGTGTTTACATTCCGCTATTAATAGGACACCATCTGAGATGCATCTGTAAAACCAAAGATCAAAATAATGACGATCCGTCAATATAAGCACTGTCAGTCTCCGCTCCAGCGCCGTAGAATCGGGAGATGATCGACAAGCAATGCACCCGGCTGCAGCGCAAACTTGTTTTTGCCTAGGCCAGCGTAGCAGCTGCGGCTATTCATTGTGATTTTTAACCGCCACCGGCCTTCCCGGTACTCTGTTTTGACCTCGCCTCAGTTCCCTAAAGGGGACGAACCGGGAAAGCAGAGTGTGTCCCGGACCGTTTCGATCGCGGGGAATTCGATCTGCGGGGGAGGGCGATCTGCGGGTGAGGCGTCCCGTGGACCCGGAGTTTGTATTACTAAAATGAGATTGTCAACATACTTCAACAAAAGTGCTGTATCTTTCCAGTAGATTTTACACAGCCCCTGACTCCTGAAAGCTTCGGTCGACTCTGAGAGAGGCGACTATTACGTCATGGCCAATATCAAGGTACCAAGCCTTTACCAGCATACGTCAAGCCTTCCAGAGTGGAATTTCACATGGATGTAACCATCACACTGGGATATTTACCCAAAACTCACACGCAAGGCCAAGGCAGAGTGTACATGTGTGTGGACTTGGAAACGTAGTGTATGCAGACAGAGCGGCCCCGGCAGACGTCAGGGGACAGATCGGCATAGGCAACTTCGGGAACACATGACAAAAATCCCGTATCAAGATCATCTAGAGCGGCTGCTTTCCCAGTTGACCCGGTTTGTGCCTCATTTAATATCTCTCCGGCGGTCAGACTGATCGGCGACGGCAGAGAGACGGCAGAGAGACGAGCCGCTGTCGGCCTCCACCAATGAACCCAGGAGATCCGAAGCGCTGCTATGGGAGCCAACTGATACCAAGAGCCTAGAGTCTTCCGACACTCTTTGGGGGCTGACTGGACGACTTCGAGACTGAATGCAGCAACAGTGTCTTTTGGAGGCGAGAAAGGGGCGAACCCCTGAATGAAAGGATTGTCCTTTTGCTGAAAAGCTGCCCAGCACGACCCGGTATTCTTGCTTGAGCAGTCCAGTCTCCCTTTAAATGCTTTTCTAATACCCATCTGCACAAAAAGCCCTCAGGAATGATCTTTGCCCCCCCCCCCCCTCCCTCCCCCATCTTTGACAACTCTCCTGTTTTTCTTCCATTCATCCAGATCGCTGAGTGCTTCTTTTCTCACAAACAAACAGATAAAACCCCCCATGAAAACATTCCGTAACTATTCACATGGTCGACACCAACCCGACCGCAGCAAAATAGTCTTAAGGAGTTGGGACCTTTCCACTCAGCAGGTAGTCCATCATCTCGTCCCATGTCTAGCTTCTCGATGGAACCCAACACCCCGCGTCATCTGCAACGCATCCATCTACGGCTACCGAGATGATACTACAATAGCAGTAGAAATCAGGGCCTTTGTAAGCCGCACCTGTCGATGTTCCGAGAGTGGTAAGGCACCAAACTGTAGGGGGCTGTGGTGGCCCGCCCACTCCCCAAGTCGAGCGGCAACGCATGGGCGAGTTGTGAGAGGGCGGCTGCGAGGAAAAGCCGGGATACCCGTTTGCCAGGCATATTTGGTAGGATTGTGGAGTAGATGTGTTTTGTATTTCAGGCCCTCGAGTAAACGGGTGGGGCCAAGGACTGACTCATAGACAGTCTGGCTAGCAAAGTGTCAGGAAACGTACCTACCAAATATATTTACACCCACTAGGTAGCAGAGCTATATCTCAGCTATAAAAACGCGAATGCTCAACCTATAGGAGTATTAACAAACCCCCATAGGTATCTAAATTGGATTGTGCGGGTTGTCTGGGAGTCTCGGCTGATATTAGATTGAAGCTTCCATTCCCAAGTGCTGAACCGGGTTAGGCCACCCATCCGGCAATTGACCGCATTTTTGTTGTCATCAACCACAAGGCGCGCCTATTCCCCCCGTCAGGTGGGATTCCGTTCAAGGCCGCGAGGTCATCGAAGCGTCGAAGTTTACTCCACATGCAACAGGAGGTTTTACATCCAAAATAGACTTCTTCCACTTCAACGCAGAAGCAGCAGGCCAATCATCAGCAAGCTCAGCGTGTGCCTAAATCCATCTAGACAGATAATCTTGAAGATGACCACGTCTTCGAACTAGACAATCTGAATGGTATAGGTATGTCCTCCGTCATCACCATCTCTCTGCAGAAATCCGCTAGGGTCCAACAATGCATCCTCGCCAAAAGCATAGGTCAAGACATTCCCTCCCTCGCGAACGTCATGCGGCAGAGTGTAGTAAAAAAGACCGACACGAACATACTCGCCCTTCCCCGACGAGCGATGGAGGATGAGGCCCTCAATTCGATCAAAGCGTCCCTGCTTATCATCTGATTCTGATTCCTCCTCTCCCCCGTCGTCCTCTTCCGCGGCCCTTTCCCTCTGGCCCAGTGGCAGTAGAAAGAAATAATCGGTCCCCGCTTCGAAAAACTCTCCACCGGAAAGCGCAAAGCAAGGTCTTTGACCGCCTTGGCCGAGGCCCGGTATGCCATGGTCCCATTCGCAAATCAGGATATCACTCTCATGCAGCGGCGGCTCCAGCGATATCGGCTTGAGCATTCTAGAGCCATGCCCCTGCTGCGACCATTTATACATCTTTTCCGCAATCCCCTCGGGACGAATGGCGCCCGAGAACCCGGAAGAGACAACTATCGAAGCTTGGCCGTCGCACCGTCCAATGCGAAAACAGTCATCCGATTCAACATATAAGAACCGAATTTGAAGCTGTAGCGCTCCAGGTTGGGATAGGCAAAGGCCATGTCTGCGAACTTGAAAATCTCTTCGCAGCGGCTGCAGAGATTCGCCATTTTTGACTCGGAAAAGATGCCAGAAATTTGCATGGGAAGGTCAAGGCCAGGCTCTGGACTGGCGCAATGCGGCTTTTTAACCAAAGACACATCACACCACCCTCACGAAGAGTTGCTTCACAGATATTCTATTATTAGCAGCGTCTTTTTACACAACTTGCCAACTTGTATCGGTGGTCTAATAGGGACCTAGGCAAAAGTAACCTTGAAGAAACGAGCCAATTAACACATGGCCAGGGACACAGTCAGAACACAACGGTCAACTTTCCACATGCTCAAATTGCGTTCTAGTTGAACAAAAAAACAAAGCGAGCAACCTAATGATAGAGAGTAAATCGATTACTCCCAAGACTAGGCTGTTGAGAGACTTGAGATGGCTTTGAGTTCTGTTGATGAGCTCCCCAAACACATCCTACAAACATCCCGCCCAAGGCCACCTAGGTAAACTTTCAACCGCACCCCTTAACTGAGAAGACTGGCAATCGCCCGAACCATCAGCCCACGTCGCGAACATCCCCTTTTCCTTCTCAACCCTCCAATTTCCAGATCAAGACCTAGTCCCCACGATTAGCCTCTCACTCAATATCAGCGTACCTCGACCCCTTTTCACTCACCTCACGCCCTACTTGGTGCAGCAGCACCTCTTGTCGTTCAACAAACTACACTTCTCCATACGATCGACACCAACGTTCTGGCCCCATTGGCGGCAATACTGCTCGCACTTGGCGGCGTAGAACCAGCTGCAGTCGCTGGCGTGGTAACAGGCCTTGCGCTCGACGAGTTGAGGGAAGTGCCCGCGGGGGCTCATGTCCGCTGAGGGGGAGGCGAGGACGCCGGAGAGGGTGAAGATGGCGAGGATGGAGGACGTCTTCATCTTGATGGCTACGGGCTTGGATGTGATCTTGGACTGAATGCTGTGGAATGCTGAGTGGGATGGGGGAGACGAGGGACCGAAAAGGGGCTCTTATACCTCCCGTTCTAGAGGCAAAATCGTGGTGGCATTCGTCAAAGAGAAGTCGGCGTAAAGGTCGACAAGCGCCCGGGTAAGCAATCATTCCTCAAGGTGCGATCCCCCCAGCAGCTGAAGCGCTCTCGACCAACCGTCAGGGAGTTTTCGCGTCCTAGACAAGGTTTTGGACAACCCCATGCCACCCTAAGATGGTTGATCATTCGACACTCGATGGCAAACACTGCCACTGGCCCCGCGCATCGGTGTATACTCCTGCCCTGTCAACTGCCACTGGTGCCAGGGGTGGGAGGTTGATGAATCTAAATTTGTGAGTTCTCCCCGAGCTCTTGATACTCCCCGGAATAGAGTCTCCACAGGGCACACTTCGCAGGACAGAGACATCTAACGTTGAGCCGTCATCGGCATCCGGCACGGCATCAACGTCTCCAGTTCTCCATGCCCGTGCTTAAGCGCTTGACTCGGGGTCAACACATGATGGCCTACAACCCAACCGCGCTCCCTCGAATGACATCCACCACGTTGTGGAGAACTTTGAGCACGCATAACACAGTCGCACGGCTGGAGGAGGCTGAGCACGACGCAAGTCACAAACGGATCTAAATGCGTCCTGTCGCTTCCCAATTGGCCAACAGCAAGATTGCGGATCGCCAGTAAGATAACCACCAAAGCGGCTCAACTTGAGTCCGATTCCCAGCCAAGAACACAACCCCAGATCCGTGCCACCCTAAAATCAAGCCACTCCCGCAATTCTAGCAACTATTTTTCGAGCTGGCGAATCATCGAGGTAGTGCCCCTGAAACTTGAAGGGTTGCACTCCGCGGCGTGAATGGCAACATGGGAAGAGCTGAAGCTCTTGCACCCAATGAGGTGCCAAGAGTTCACCACCCTAATGCTAGAATGGAACGCTTCAAAACAAGCCCCCAAATGGCAACACGTGAAGGTCCCTAGCGATCAACGGAGACAGAGTCACCCTCCTCGTACAGCCAGCCACCCCAAGCTCGCACCAGCAGCACCAAACATAGTAATTTTTACCGCTGCGTCCTGTCTTAGGCGAGTGACACCGATTAAGTGTGACAAAATTATTCTGGAAACTAAGTACCTTGGATGACATGTGCACATGCTTCTATCTGTACAAAGAGAGAATCTGCAAAGTGCCGGCAGAAGGGAAAGGGGCTGGAAGTGGGGTAAAAAAACATACAACACCGGGGATTCGCTGGTCGTCACCGACCCAACTACTAGTCCGGCCCTCACTGGCTTATCTATGGGAGAGCGGACGGGATCCCGAGTTTTCCAGTGGGTATGGTCGTATGTATTAGCTTGACGCAACCCACCTCCTCATGTACTCCCTTCGCACAATTTCCGCCAAGACGCATCCCCTCCAAACCACCCATCCCCCCTCAAGCATGATTAACATACAACCCGCTAGCCTCCACCTCCCGAATCCACAACTTCCACGGCCTCGCCCCGGACCACCATGTCATATTCGCCGCCGCCTCGGCCTCATCCTCATCCAGATAATGAATCTCCCCCACCCCCTTCCCCGCCATCCCACACAAACTCATCGCCGCCGTCTGAATCGCAGCATTCGTCTTTGTGTATATCGCCCTCAACACCGCCAACTCCACACTTTGCGCCACCACCGTTAGTCCATGCCCGCGCATGAGCGTAACTACATTCCCGTCGTCAAAATTCTTAGCCAGTTCGTAGGCGAGGTTCTCGTTGCTGATGAGTAGATCCGGTGTATCCCCCGACTTGCGGTGTTGCGCGCTATCGTAAACCGGCACGGCGCCGGGCCCGAGGAAGCCCGCCATGTGGTAACACGCCCTCAGCGGGATGTTGGTTATCGTGTACGGGGCGATGGCCTCCGAGTGCCCGTGGATGATGGCGTTGACTTCGGGATGGCGCTTGTAGACCTCAGAGTGGATGCGGCGCTCGACGAAGCCTTCGGGGGCACCAGGGTCGAAGGACTCAGCACAAGAGACGTCGTATTCGATGAGGTTTTCGGGGGAAGAGAGGGTCGCCGGGGCTATTTTGCGGGCCATGATGAAGCCGGAGGGGTTCAGGGGGTTGCGCATTGAGAGGTGGCCGTAGGCGTCGAAAAGGCCGTGGTGGTGGAGGATGTGGTTGCCGTCGATGAGCTTGCGGTAGGAGGAATGGAGGTACTCGGGCTCCATTTTTTCAAGTGTGTTGAGACATTCCTCTTTTGCTAGGTCCTCCATTTTGAAGGTTTTCTACTTGTAACACCTTTGGAGGAGTATTCTTGTTCGATTTTGAGGATTCTGTTTTTTCAGACATTTTGAGGGCGCCGGGCCTGAGCTGCGTCATTGGAGTGTCATCGGCAGGCACGATGATCTCGCTCCTGTCCGAGCCCACAGGGAGCCGAAAGCATCACGCGCCGCCTCCATCCCAGCATTTATCTTGAGAAGCCCTGTGATATTTTGCATGTCTGTATCTGAAATACCTTCTTTGTCTGTTCATGACCGGCGTCTTGACACGGTTGAGCCCAAGGGTTGGTGATGGTGATGCCGATAAGACCCTAACCCTGAATCTTGAATTCTTATCGTTGTCTGCCCCGCCAAAGGCTTCCCTCCCGTACTCAAAGACGACGGCATCGCATGAACAACAACCATCACAACGACGTTAACCTCTCTTTCTTTTCGCATGGAATCTTTATGAGGATTGATATCTCTACTCCTGCAGAAATTAGGGGCGTCCTGGGCCCATGAATTGCAGCACGCAGCAAGCAAGGCATCGCGACAGTACCCCGCAGTCAATCTCACGACTCCAAACTGCAGCAGCGGAACTCACAGCACAACCGCCATGGCATCGCGTCCCAGGAGAGCGCGCGCCTCAGTTAAGCGCTACACCGAGGATCCAATAGCCCTCGAAGGCGACGACGAGTCTTTTGCAGTCCCCGAGAGCAGATCCGACGACGGAGACTTCGACGCGCAGGCCGAAGCTGCCCGCATCCAAGACGACGATGACGACCCCGAGGCCGACCCCAGCGACGATGAGCCTCAGGACGAAGCAGACGGAACCGGCCCTAAGGGCACATCCGCTCCGCCCAAGAGGCAGCGCAACCCAGGCGCTGGCATGATCCAGAGTCGCAAAGGATTCCACGACATTCCCCACTACCCGCTGGAGACGCGCATCGTCACCCGCGTCTACGCTGGGCCGCTGAGGAGATATGCCCGGTATAGTGCCCTCCGAGATGCCATGTACGGCCCCGAGTACCAGAGGATCAAGATCATCTGGGACCTCGACAATCGCTGGAGGGACTACCCGCTGCTTCCCCCAAAACTGCCACCCGAGGACCCCCAGGGCATCACCCCCAGTCCCTGGCTGCCTGCTGGGCTCGAGGCCGAGCAGCAGCAGCGCGCTTTCCTCTGGTATGATAACTACAAGGTTGGAAGCCCGGACATTCAGCGCACGCACACTATCCACCTCGACGCCCCAGAGCCCCGGCTCCCCGAAGCCAAGGGTGACATGGTCCTCCTGCTCGGCCCTTGGAACAAGCAGGGCGAGTACAGGCTGGGCCCGAGAAGCGGTCTCCTGCTCAACCCCTTGGACGTACCCATTGAGAACCCCGAGACTTCACCCGAGAAGGCACAGGGCTGGGCCTTCGATGTGGGCGGCATCCCGCTTGCGCTGGCATGGGCACCGGCGTCCCAAAGAACCTCACAGGTGCTGGCCGTGGCGTCGATCCCCTTCTCGGATCAGGAACCCATACAGACGCAAGTCATCGCCAATCCGCCAGAGAAGCCAAACACAACGGGCACCATCCAGCTTTGGGAGTTTCCAAGCGATGCTCCAGCACATGGGCAAGCTAGCCCAGGTAGGTCGGCGCCCAGGTTGATCACAGCCAGCTTCTTCGACTGGGGTCGGCCAAAACGTCTTCAGTGGTGCCCGGTTCCACTCGACACTAGTGGCATATACGGACTGCTCGCCGTGCTCTGCGGAGATGGCAAGGCCCGGGTCATCGAGTTTAAGAGCTTCGATGACACCGTTGAGCGTCCATACGGTACATCCCATCCCTTCCCTTTCGGCTCACATGCTAATTCCGCAGAACGGATCGAGTCTCCCATCGTCACTCTCGGCGTTTCCAACGACTACAATGTCAACGTTACCTGCCTCACCTGGGTGAACACCAATCGCATCGCCCTCGGCCACTCCGACGGCACCGTCACCCTCTGGTCTATCTTTCCCCAACGCATGCTCCAACGCGTGCCCGTCCATTCCAACTACGTAATCGACATCTGCTCCGGCTACCCCTCCAATCCATACCTCGTCGCCTCCATCCCCGTCGGCGGCTGCGCCACCCTGACCGACCTCTCCCAGCCGAGCTCCGAGCTCACGTACTTCCCAGTCCCAGCCATTAGCTTCCAGCCCAACATGCTCTGCTGGAACGAGCTCATGCAAGGTTTCATGGCACTGTATCCTTCCTCCACACCCACCACCACCGTGGCCTTCCTCCACCACCGCTACTTCTGCCAGGCGCGAAGCACCATCACTGGTCCCAACTCGGTCACCTGTGTGTCCGCGGGGGCAACTCACCCCTTTATCCTCGTTGGCTCCGCCGACGGCTCCGTCTACGCGTGCAACGCCCTCCAGAAGCTCTTCCGTCAAAAGGGAGAGCCCCTACAGAAACTGAAGATCTTTGAACACGAATCCCGCCCTCTCGATCAGGAGGACGAGGACGACCCACGCGGCGCCGCACGAATCCTCCAAGGGTTCCTCCCCGAGGTGAATGACGACCCGAGGACAGAAAAGCGCAAGGAGATTGACCGCAAGAAGCGCCTGGCAGCACAGGCGAGGAAGAAGGAGGCGGGGAAAAAGAAGGCGAAGTCGAAGAAAGCAGGTGAGGAAGAAGAGGCCGCCGACCGTGAGGCGGAGATTGATGATCGGTTGGCGTCGAGGGCGATTACGCATGAGCCGCTGACGAGGATCACGACGATTGCGTGGAATCCGAATGTGAAGTTTAGTTGTTGGGCTGCGTGCGCGATGGGTTCGGGGTTGGTGAAGGTCATGGATTTGGGGGTGGAGGGGTGAGGTCGTATGGGACCTGAGGAGACCTCGGGAAGGGATAAATAAATGGAGCGATCCATCCCGCCAGGGTTGTTGCGTAGCTTGGCATCCTTTTGGTGCAGCCTAATCCACCACTAGCGGACTTGACATTGCCCTCCCAGGACACTGTGATGGAAGTCGAACGCCTTGACCATGCCGTACAAGTGCGACGCTGCGGCGAGGACAACACAAACATGGAATATCTGGTGAGAGCTACCCCAGATGTCAAACTTTCCGGGGTGTTGTCTCTCTGGCCATCGAGCCTGCGGTGTGTAAGTCGTGATGCCGTCCAGCAAGAGACAGGGAGCTTACCGCATAGATAAAGGCCCCAAGAATATAGATGGCGCCCTGAAGAATAACCCAATTAAGCCCCATCAGCTCATTCAGCTGGCCGTACGAGTAGTCGGTGATCAACATATGCACAATCGGCACAACCCCTGACGTCCCCAGTCCCACAAACATGAGCGCCCTATACGGCCTCCACGCCGGCGTCCGGAAATGCTCAAACCAGCTCACCGCAAGACATCCCAAACCCAGCAACCCAATCTACCCATCCAGTCAGCATACTTTCCCCCTCTCACCCCCCCCCCCCAGGACAGGGCAGAATAACTCACCATCCCCAAATAAAAAGCCATCAACCTCCCCTCCCCGTGACATCCCAGCCCATACCACAGGGCCGGCACATAGCTCCCCACAATCAGCACCACAATCCCGCTATAATCCAACTTATTCCCCCACTTTGCGACACTCTCGCTGTGGTTACACAACGTGTGATACGTCGCGCTCATACCCAGACAAACCGCCGCGCCGGCGAAGAAACATGCAAATACCAATACATCCGCCTGCGTCGCGGATTCATAGCGGGGGTGGATGAGTAGGTATAGGTAGATGGAGAGGAGGGTGTAGAAGAGGGAGCCGATGAGGTGCGTCCAGATGTTGACGAATTCGTTGTGGAGGTGGAAGAGTGAGAGGAAGGAGAGGGAGTAGGAGTTTGAGGTCGGACGGTAGGAGGTTAGGATGGAGGGGTTGTCGCGACGCCAGGGGGGGAGGTCGTCCCAGGGGATGTGGAGGGTGGAGGTGATTTTGGACTCAGCGGAGGAGAGAGTGGAGGAGACGGTTTGGGAGACGGAGGGGCGGCGATGCCGGAGGGTGGGGGGTGGTGACATTTTGGAGGCTGTTTTCTCTGCGATAGTTTATATTTTGAGATGCTCTGCAGTGGGAGCTGCAGTTTTGTGAGAGAAAGGCACAGTTTTCTCTCTCTCTCTCCAGTTCTCAAACATCCAGTTTTGTTGGGATCATGACGACTCCGGCGTTGAAGACCCACCGCGCCGAGGCCCACTTCGGCCGGCCTGTGACAGTGGAATTGCTGGGAATTGAGTTTGCGTGCGCAGCTGGTGGCAGCTGGTCACTGCTGGCAACTTTGTCAGTCTTGGCGGGGTCTTGGCAGGGTCTGCCGATGTGGCTGCATTGACCCAGGACGCCACACAAGCACCAGCCTCCAACAACCCAGCAACTCCTCCCCGCCGGGAAGGCATCGACGCGATGGTTCCTACCACAGTTCCAGCCGGCCCTCGGGACGTGCAGCCCCGCGTTCTGTTTCTGTTTCTGCAACCCGCCGTTCCACCGGCTGGACGACTCCGACAAATGAACGCTGGGCATTCCCTCAAAAACACGGCACTAATCCCCTTGACAGCTTGCGCGAAGAGACCCTGCGCGACGAAGACCCTGCGCGACGAGACCCTGCGCGAGTGCGCTGGGAGGAGGATTGCAACACTCCAGAATTTGGACTGGCAAGCACATGTCAGGAGACGCACCCATTCAATTCACGCACGCTGTCGGAAAACGTCATACCGCGGTCAGGCCACTCAACAGTCAGCCCCCAATTGCTTTCTAACTCCTGGCGGGAAGGAAGGGGGGGGGGGCTGAAGGACGCAGAACAAGTCCCGTGAAAAGATGGAGGGTGAGAGGCGAGCTGCACGGAAAAAGAGCATCCTTCGATGGTACACCCCTGGCAGATTGCTGGCAGATGGGTGCTGCAAGCCGCACTCCCGGACGCAGGCGGGTGGCGGTGGAGAAGAGCCGCCGCAAACCTCTCCCTCTCTCTCTCTGTCTGAGTCTCAATATCGCGGCCCCTATCGCTCGGCGGGACACCTTCCTGAGAAAAGTTCGCCTCCGCTCACCGCGGGATGCACGACACGAGAAAGGTTCTCGCCGCTTTGCGCCCGCTTCGCGCCCGCTCTCCAGAAACCCGGAACCAGCGAGGCACGGAACTCTATTTTGCGTCTATTTCTGGATGTCAGTCTGTGAGGGGTACTATCGACAGTCTGGGGTGATGCATCCAGTCCCTCAATTTGCGAGGAGCCTCAAGTCGACGGCCAGCGACAAGTGTCGATCTAGATCGTCGGGGGTCTCGTGAAGGGGTCCTTCGTCAATCACCTCATCCAGACCGGGTTTCGCATCCAGGCCCCGGATAAAGGAACGCATGATGCTCGGTGCCAGGACAGTATCCTGGAACGGGGTTGAGGTCACGTTGCAGAGGGAATGAGGTGATGTCGAGATGGCCACCTCTCGCCAATAAACATCATCTCGCCAGCATCAAGACAGCGACGCGATATTCCAGCCGAGCACACACACGCGCGCGCGCGCGCGTGGCGGGGATCGCCGCCGTCGAGCCTCTGTGACGAAAGCCACGATACCACGGCGGACTGTGTCATAGAGTGTCCAATGCAACTCCAGCTCAGTCGGGCCTCTGGAAACGACTTGCTCGTAGATGATATTCGCCGCCGAAGCACCGCGCGAATGCCATGGCTTCATTTAAAGTTATTCGGCGACAGGGAGATCACTGACGTCGCCGTGCAAATCGCCCTGCCAGTCCAAAAATAGCGAGCCTGCCGAGAAGCTGGGACAAAAAGATCGGTTTATCACGGCTTCCTCGACGCCGATCGGCCCAACTGGTCCGCTTTTCAGTTGGTGCGGTATAGGCACAATTCAAGGATTGTAACCTTATTTCCAGCGGGCCTGTTTATTGTTTGCTCTGGGCGCGCCGTCCAGGGGCTGGCAGGGGCAGCCGGGGACTGGCTCGCGGCCGATCAAGCTCGTCGGAGGGCCCGGGTAAAGTCCTCGGCCTATATCACTCTTTGCCTCTCCCATCAGTGCCTTCATCTATCTGCATATTGCCCTCGAGATTGCCGCCACAGGCCGGCCATGGCCACAGCTAACCACGTCAGCGGGAACAGCACCTGTTCGCACGCGGGGTGCGCTGCCGTCGTTGTCGACAAGTATGGATAGCCCCATGAAAGAGAGGAAGGTAAATTATTTATATATATTCCCCAGGGGCAACCACGACGGGTTTACAAAAAAGCTTGGTCTCCTCCGAGGAAAACGAACGACGATCGAAAAGCATTTCAAGCGCCAGCCGTCCGCGCTCCCATCCCGTCAGTAGATCCTGTCAGGGACCCTCTTTGACCGGTCAATTCGTCAACACACTTCATCACAATGGTCGCCTCCGTGCTCGCCATCTCGCTGCTGGGCCTGAGCGCCGTCAATGCCCTCCCGTCGAACGTCCAGGACCGGCAGGGATGGATCATCGGCGGCCCGTCCAACGGCGCCATCACCCCCGGCACCCCCGGCGGTGGTCTCCCCTCGTGCAACCCTGACCTTCCCCTCGAGAAGCAAGAGCCGTGCCTTTACCAGCCCGTCACCGGCGAGCTGAGGCCGGCCCCGAAGAAGCGCCAGACTCTCATCCCGTCCAACGCCAGCAAGAAGGAGGCCATCAAGACCCTCGAGCTCGAGCTCCAGCGCCTCGAGAAGAAGAAGAGCCCGTCCAAGGCCGAGAAGAGCGCCATCACGACCATCAAGAAGGAGCTCAAGCGCCTCGCCGGCATCAAGGACATCACCCCTCCCCCCGGCGGCTCCTCCACCTTCGTTCCCGGCAAGCGCGACTCCATCTCCCTCGGCTCCTTTGGCGCCTACAAGGGCTTCTGCCCGCCCTCCACCACCGGCCTCCGCCAAGCTCTCTCCATCCTCCTCGCCAAGCCCCGCCGCTCCGAGGAGGAGACCCTCGCCATCATCGACATCGTCCACATCCTCTCGGGCTGCGGCGCCTCCATCTCCGACGAGGGCGCCACCTTCACCCCCATCGTCCCTCGCGACAACTCGGACCTCGTCGGCCTCCAAGCCGCCTACGCCGACGGCATCGCCGCCCTCGGCTCCCACACCCCCTCCTTCACTTCCTTCATCATCCTCACCGGCCTCGAAGACACCCTCACTTCCGCCGGCCTCACCGTCTCGGGCCCCTCGGGCACCGTCTCCCTCGCTCCCCGCCAACAACGCATCGGCACCTGCGACCCCATCGACGTCCTCCTCCTCATGACCCTCTACCGCTCCATCCTCCGCGAGTACGGCACAAACACCTCGAGGTGGCCCTCCTCCGTGACCTCCCAGGCGCGCTCCATCCTCACCGTGCTCTCCCTCTGCGGAGAACCCACCTCCACCATCTCCCCCGTCCCGTACGTCCCCGGCGGGAGCATCACGCCCCAGCCTACCATCCCCGGCGGCACCATCACGCCCCAGCCTACCATCCCCGGCGGGAACCTCGAGCCCGTGCCGATGATTCCCGGCGGTGGGAACTTGGAGCCGGCGCCGACGATCCCCGGTGGGGAGTTCAGGCCCGGAAAGAGGGATTTGGACAGCGCTAAGCAGGCGCTGGCGGTGTTGGAGAAGCAGTATGGGACGTACCAAAGCGGGAAGATCCCGACGGTGGTGTTTTTGCCCATGGCGCAGTTGGTGGCGTATCTTCAGGGGCAGGGGGTTGTTGTGCTGGGGTGGCCTAAGAGCACGATTGGGGTTGCGCCGTAAGTTGTGATGGAAGAAACGGAGGGAGATACCCGGTGGAGGGGGAAGAGAGGAGAGGAGAGAAAAACTCATGATATCCCCACGTCATGTCACGGCTGTGATAGGTAGATGCAGCAGCAAGCAGCAGCAGAGGACGGAAGGGAGAAGAGGAGGCGCTTAATTGCCACCGTTGTGATGATCGTGGCCTCCCTCTCCCCCTTCCCTTGGATGGGATAGGGAAAGGAGGAGACCTACTACCTATTTTTCTACGTCTTTTTTCTTTTCAACTTCTGGCAGACACACATTTTACATGTCTCTGTTACGCAAGACAATGTACTCTTATTTCCTACGAGTGGGCTTGGTTGTAGGTAGTGTTATCAAAAGGCTTGATTGACACCATTTGCTGTATTGTGGTTGTGTGTGTTTTACATCAGGGGGCAATGACACGGTGTGGCGGTGTCACCCCTGACCTTGGCCAACACATGCCTCACTGTCATCACAAGAAACTTGCCTTGTTGCTCCCCATTTTGCCCCTGAAGATTGAGCAAGCAGTCTTGCTTCCCACGATCGACGCGCCCAGATCAGATCGCCAGTTACAGTCGTGATGCCGCCATCGACCCCCTGACTCGAGTCCATCCCTCTTCTCGAACGACAAACGTTCGACGTGCATCAACAGCCGAACGTGCGCAACGCTAGCTATCTCAGGTAGCTCATTTCCAGATGACTTTGACTCTAAAATAAACACCGTGGATTTATCAAGCCACTATCCCCACTAGCACAGGGGCGTGATCGTAGCATCAAGTACATAGACTGCACTACAGCATTACCGGCGTTGAGGGCTACTCTAGTCTCCAAGTAAGGGTCTTCCCGAAAATACTAGAACGCGACGGTCAAAAGACAGACCCTGGATACAGCAAAACCCTCCAACTGTCACGCACGGGCAAGCCGGGGAAAGGAAGGGACTCGAAACAGGGTTACGGCCAACAGCAGCTCATCTCAGCCTGGCGCCACGACGGTCGCTCAGTCGGTCCAGTCTCAGCCTTGTTGCATGCCGAGCCATCTCCGGTGCCAACAAACGCGAAGAAGACCAACATGAATCCAGCCCGGACTCGACACGATCACGCGGTGCATGTGCCATCGGAGTCCCGGGGGGATGCGTCAGGGAGGTCTGGCCACAAGATCGCAGTGTTTACGCCTTCACTTCCCACGGCCAGCTAGCCAATGGGCTGCAAGACGCTCACGTGCAGAACAAATCACCAAAAAAGGGGCAACACAACAACATCAACCCTTCTTCCGTATTCTTAACTGGATGATGATGATGAAATGGCAAAAAAGAAACAACGAGACGGGAATTGAGCCCAACGTGGGGGTCGAACCCACAACCTTGAGATGAACCCTGAGATATGAAAGACATCTTCATAAGAGTCTCACGCTCTACCGATTGAGCTAGCCGGGCAGACGCCTGGTCGCATTGTTGAGTTGGGGCATCGGTAACTCTCTTTGTGTATGGTGGTGTGGAGATCTTCGCGGACTTTTGCACTGTCCCCATGCCCTGTGTGGAGTCCCCTCCCAGGAAAAACTCTCCGCCATGTGAAGGACGTGGCTTCCGGGTGGCAGAAAACACCATCCCAGTAGGCTCCGGAGATAACACGCGGTATGGAGAATCCCGCCGTCAGGGGCTGGACCTCGATAGCCCCTACTGTGTTATCTACCCCAGGTTTGAGCCCACGGGACCTGGCTTGGAGCTATAGCTATCTTTCATACGCAAACTAAACATGCTAGACTACGTTCGTACGCACGATCAAGGGTCGTAGTCCGTCTCATGGAGAGCACGAGCGAAGCAAACGGGGGCCTTGGTGGTCAGTCAGATAAGGGGCAAGCCCAAGTGCCCAAGATCCAGCTCAAGCTCCGCTATCTCAGCCCGAGCTAGCTCTCGCGAAACCTTGTTTTAGCCCACCTCCTCCGGACCATCAGCCCGCGAGCAAGACTGTCAGTAGAGGCGAATGCAACTCCCCTTCCCCCCCTCTCTCTTGCTGTCTCGACCCGAAGTCATCCCGAGAAGAGGAGATCTGGACAGCCGCGACACCCGCGCGCCATTCCCCCCCCCCCCCCCCTCATGATTCGGCAGACGGCAGATCTGTTCTGGGCTGGCCGCCGCTCTTTTGCCACCCGGAGCAAGCCCTGGGGCCACAAGACCAATATTGACTTGGGCGCCATCCCAACCACAACCACCACACCAGTTTCTGGTGGACCATAATCCCGCACCGCACCGCTGCAGTCTGGCTGGGTCATCCCACCCGGGGCTCACTAAACGCTGGGCCGGACACTTCGCCCCCATCCCGTCGAGGTCTCGGAGGAAACGGCACCCTGCTCTGCCTCCCGGGAGGCAACAAACAACCCCCTTTCCCCCTCTCACAAGACCACCCCCGAAATCCAGACAGCAAGCATATGTCCCGGACCAACCAGAGCTTCGATGGATGGAGGGAAGGCATCAATGTCTTGTCTCGGCGCAACATTCTCGAAGCTCCATCGCCACACAACATGGAAGACATTGCTGGGATGGGCTGGTCAACACCAGTGAGTGAGTGAAACTGTCACACACCGCTTGTCCAGGCAGAAAGGGGCCATCTAGATCTCCGATGAGACTTCCTTGGACAACATGGCCCAAGTGCGAGCCCAAGTGGTGAGACCGCACAAACACGGCAGCATCCGGCGGTACACAGACACACCCCTGTTGCCGTTTTCCAGCATCAAGGCCGTTGACTCCTGGGAAAGGAATCCCGAGCCATCACTTCGCGTCGTGAATGTGATGAGATCCAATATCGAGCAGCTTGTAGCATCAATTGGCCGCATCCGTCCCAACTCGCCGCTACAGCAAGCGCAAAGCAAAGCCCAGCTCCCCGCAATTGCCTCCTCGCCCGCCACCAAGACACAAATCTGATGAGTCTCTTTTGGGACCGGCAAGTGAGACTCTACTAGCGCAACCTCTGAGCCAGAATCAAGCCACTGGAGCTGCGAGAACCCATTGGTTCTCACAAGACCCTTCATCCCTGAATGCTGTGGCCAGCCGCCACACCAAGGACAAGACACTTTGTCTCGCCAGATCGTGAGACAGAGGACAAGACAGACATGGTGGTCTCCCAACGGGACCGAAGACACTTGCAGTGGAACGGTCTGGCATCCTGTGTCCCCTCCCTGTGAAAGCTCCGATGCTCCGAGATCAAGTGCCGTTCTATGTCAACAACCCCGTATGCATGGCCTCTCGGCTCTGCAAGCGTCATCAGGAACTTTGGCCGAGTTCAATGCCATTGAAGGCATGCCGAGCCCTCGCTCGAGATCGAGATGCAGCTTGTCAATCATCCACGAATCTCAACTCGACGGTGTTATTGGCGTAGCATCCAGACTCTCAACATGTGCCCATTTTCGGACATAACTCTCTTGCCAGACATGGCGGTCAAGAGATGTTGGTGCGAGATGCTGGCGCCGCTGTGATGAGCTCCCCTCGCCGCTGCCGTCAACGTGACACCACAGGGCATCGCGGTGCATCTCGACGGTTTTCCTGCCGTCCACTCAGCAAGGAACCAGATCGGCGTTCGCTCTGGCAGGCGCCACCGAACGAGGTCTCCTGGCAAGGACTCCTGAGTGGTGAGCTGAGAACGGCCGAGTGATGGCATAGCATAGCATCACTAGCTTCAGCACTTGCTAGCGCGTGCCATCGAACCAGTCGGTGGATGCCGAGCAGCCGTGCCAGGGCACACCACTCACTGCCGGAGCTTCTCCTCACAGCGTTAGGAGGCACCAGCAGATCGAAGATGAGGGATCTCTCGCCCGGCTAAGCAGTGCTTCGCCGCTTGACGCCATGCCACCAGTCACCAGCCACTAGGCTCGAAGCACCTCTCACCCAACCCACTGGGAGCTGTTGCGTTGCTTCACCGCAGTTCCCACATGCTCTCCCTCGAGCCAACCACGGTGTTCAGCCGCCCCTTGGACGCGTCGCCGTCTCCTTCACCGCCATGTGAGCCTGTCTCTGGGCGCCTCCCCACATGCCAATCAGACCCCAAGGAAAGCTCATGCCCCGCGACCGGGCACAGGAGGCCGCTGATGCAGGTCAGCCTTCCCAGCCGTCTAGACCCTCAGACGATGGGACTCTGGTTCGATCATCCGCAGCCTACCACTCTCGAGCCACTGCACCTTGTAGAGTCCTGATTCGCCCGCGTGCCTGATTACTGTCAGTTATCTGCGAGGGATAAGTGCACTGAGTGCCGCCAGTGCCAAAGAAAAAGTGGGAACGCACAGGAGAGAGCAAAGTGCTGACTGGCCAGTGTTGCATGCGCTTGCGATGGAACTGGCAAAGTGTGGCAGCCCAAGGGGAGCAGAAGTGGAACTAACCCATGCAAGCACTTAAACTTACCAGTAACTTGCAGTAGTTGTTGTTTTGGTCGTCATGGCACATTCCATGGCCTTCGATTCGCTCCCGTGGATGCGGCGTGACAGGCGAACGACGGGTCTGCGGCCCTCCCCTCCCTCGCGAGGCCAAGACAGGCTCAGAAGGAGCGACAAGACAGAAGGCGGTGCTCTTGGTGCCCTCGGGTGACTTGTGCTCTCCTCGGCGTTAGCGTTGGCGAGGCTGCATTGCATTTGTTTCGACGCCCCAGGGATCAGCGGGAGGATCTCAAAGGGAACCGAAAGCTGAGCGGAAGCGTCATGATGCCTCCCAGGCTAGACACATGTCTTGGCCCACGACATTTGGAGGGGCATCCCCACGTCCGTCGAAATGCTCATCGACGATCCTCGTCGCACGTCTCTGCCTCTTTTCGGTCGCAACGACGGCGCGATCATCAGTAATTGTCGCACATGGCCGTTGTTCACCGAACGCAGTCGACGGTAATGGGCTGCCTCGCGGCTTGACGCCCGAGTGAGAAGAGAGCACGTTGGGCTGCAGAGGCAAGTCAGCTGGAAGAGGGGCAGCACAGCGGGGCAGCGGGGCAGCGTGTCCCGTTGCTGGCGCACGGGCCATTCAAGACATCTCGAAGTTCCTTCCATCTCCCTTCCACCAAACGCGCAACAACACCACCTGTGTTGAAGACATCAACCTGGAACCTCACAAACCGTCCATCCCATCTGCTTCAATCCCGCCTGCACTCCCCCGTAGCGTACCAAACACCTTCACCACCTCCTCACCCGCCGGCAACACGGGAAGCCCATTCCCCTTCCACCTCGCTCCTTCCCTCCACCCAACCACCGCCCTCCCCACCTGCAGCCCCATCCCCATCCGTCACCTCCCACCGCCCGCCCTGCATCCCCCTTTCTCCCGTCTCATTCGCCCAAGCCCAACCGCATCACTGCACGGCAGCCAAAAAGTAAGGCGGAGTGGCTTGCCATGCATGAACCAATCACCACCCCGCACCTGCGATAGCAATCTGGGCATCTCTGCTCTGTATGTGTCTGGATCGGTTCGGTAATCCCATCCATCAGTGGTACGATACGAGGTTGATGAGGGAGGCGACAGTGTGTAACCACCACCACACCAGGGCAAAGATATGCCGAGCCGTGCCCATGCAATGATACGTCCGCCCAGTTAGTTAGTACTGCCGCAGTTGCTGCGCGACATTCCCTGCTTGGTCGCTTGATACCTTGCTTGCTCAGCAACCTTGCGCAGTATGGAAGCCCATGGTAGCCCCCGTCCTGGAACTGGGACATGCCCAACGGAGGCTAGACAGATACATCGCGGGCGAGATGGCGAAAGCTAGCAGCATAGCGGGTGGATCACGTGCAGTACATGACCAGCTTGTCATGGCATCACCGCACCGAAGCTTATCCGAGTCCCCTGGCCCATCTGATGAATGATGCAAACACCTCACGCAATCAGAGCAAGCAAGCAGTCAGATACACGCAGTGTGTGTGTTCTCAACATCTCTCATTGTCTCGCACCTGAGGAGGTCAGGCCGCTCTATCGCGAACCCATCCCAGAAGCCTCCTCGCCTCCCGGATCTGCTCAACCATCAGAGATGGGAGCGTCCTAGCGGAGGATGGGAATAATAAAAACGTATTTGATGGTCCGCAGACCATGCCATCCGCGGGTTATTGACCCTGGGTAGTGTCTAAAATATTCTCGTATCCCATCCATCATATTTTCATCCCAAAAGCCACTCGCAACCAACACTCCCCCCCAAAAAAGACACAAGAATAGAATGAGGCAGACCGCTGGTATCCCTTTTGTCTTGACCTTTGTCGTTGCGGCCGTCGACGTCGTAGAGTAATTGTGTTGTCGAAGAGTAGAGGGTATTAAAGTCGAGTAAAGCGGGATGATAATAATCATCAAAAAACCACAGCGAGTCTCCGGCTCTTGCCCTGGGTGCCTTGAGTTGCTCGAACGCCTCATCTTGTATCCTTTGCGCCGAAACCGATGCGTCCCATCAAATAACGATGCGGGAAAAAAAATATGTTCAAAAAAAAGCCAAGCCAGAATTTCCCCCCTGAGTCAGGTCCCTTCTTCCCAGCGGGTCCCCCTGAGCCAAC
This sequence comes from Immersiella caudata, assembly GCA_030512335.1. Lineage (NCBI taxonomy): Eukaryota > Fungi > Ascomycota > Sordariomycetes > Sordariales > Lasiosphaeriaceae > Immersiella > Immersiella caudata. The sequence goes on along the minus strand of JAULSU010000004.1, from coordinate 5,871,406 downwards.
TCCGCGCTTCAAAAAACTGACAAATGGAAAACAAATCGACCACCCCTGGCAGAAAACAAGACAGAAATACAGTGTGTGGTGAGTGTATGGACATGGTGAGGTTTGTTGTAGCTTCGTCGTGAAACTCCGGGGGTACCGGTGGCTCCCATGGCAAAGGAACAATCCGTGGGACATATATGGGTACCTCCTTGGGTCCATGTATCCAATAAATGTTGCTATCCTCTCCTCGAGGGTCGCAAAATAACGTTTTGTGTTGGTAAATATTGACAAGACAGTTGGGATCCAACCGCAAGTCAGGACACTCGACATGGAGACGAGACGCCGTTCCAAACCCCGATCATGACAGACTGGTCCGGCTCACGGCAAGATCGAGAGCAACATGAAAAGGCATCGAAGAAGCCAGACGTGTTGCGCCTCGGGTCAGCTAGTAGCAGCCTTGCATGTGAGCGGTGAACATGGGCATCTGATAATGAAAGGGAACCGGATGGTGGAGATGTGGCGCCGGAGGCACGTACTTCATTCGGTCCCAAGCAAACGGCTCAGGAAGGAGTTTGGGTACGCACACCGACTGGATGGGCATATGCATAGGACGAGGCTCCGGGACAGCCGATGCATACGGATGCATGTAGTCCGGACGATATCCCATGATTCCGGCATCCTCGGGCTCATAAATGGCAGGCTCTGATCGGGTCGTTTGGGGCGGCGGCGTCTTGACCTCGGGGATCTCGAGATAATCGTCCTCGTCGTCCTCGAAGTCGTCGATGGTCGAACAAGATGGGGAAAGCGATCCTTCGTCGGACGAGCACGTCGACTCGCCGTCCGACATGGAATCGGACGCGGCGGGCGACATGGGCGAGTCATAGCCGTACTCCTCGTCGACTGTCGTTTCCTGGTTAACGTATACAGGCGCTGGCGATGCAGGCGGTGTCGGCAACGCGGCGGTGGCCGGCTGTGGTTCGGTAAACCGGGTGCAGGCAAGAATCCGCTGCCTCAGCTCGGGCAGCGTAATCCTCTGATCCGGGTTCCGGGTGAAGACTCGCTCCAAGATGTCGTTCAGTTCTTCCGACACTGGGAGGATCGTCTTCAAAAACTCTGGGTCTCTGGTGAAGGCTCGGTACGTCGTGTCCTCATGGGATGCTTGCTTCCATGGATTGCGTCCGCAGGTAAGGTTCACCAGAATAACTCCCAGGCTCCAGACGTCATTGGGGGCGCAGTAGTAAAACGGCCTCCTTGATGTTTGATCCAGGCATTCTAGAAAAAAAAGGAAAAAGAAAAGAGAATTAGTTCGCTGCCGGCTGGGGTTGTGTTGTGGGGAGGCGGGAGAGTGGAAATGGGAGAGGTGAAATCCTCGGCTGGCTGAAAAAAACAGACGGCAAGAAAGGGATCAGTGATAGATGGATTGGGTTTGAACCTACCTGGAGACATGTAAAAGGTCGAACCGCATCCATAATCCTCAGACCGGTCGTTGGCAATGGCCAGGCCGAAATCCGCAAGCTTGACAGTCTCGCCTCGGTCCGAGACGAGAATGTTTTCAGGCTTCAGATCCCGATGATAGATCCCCAGGCGATGGCAGTGCTCCACGGCGTCCAAAATCTGGAGGAAAACGCTCTTGGCGAGCTGGTCATTACCCACATACTGACCGCACTCGGTGATGTTGAAGAACAGATCCCCCTCGGGGCAGTACTCGAGAATAACGTAGACGCAGTCGGGGTTGTCGATGATCTTCAGCATCGAAACCACGTTGGGATGGGCTGAGGCGAGGTAGTGAAGGCGGATCTCCCGGGTCTGGAAGGCGATTTGGCGACGATCCAACGGCGTACCATCGGCGTTGAACTTGCTGAGGCACTTGACGGCATACTGCACACTATCCTTATGGTCGACGGCCGAATACACCACTCCGTAAGCTCCCGTACCCAGGATGTCCGTCAACTGGAGCGAGCTGGTCAGGAAACTCCCTAACCTCTCCTCGGGCGCCACCGGCACATAGCGCTGGTGGAAGGGCTGCTGGACCGCAATGTGAGGGTGGCTCTGGATGGCGCCACACTGCTGCTCCAGGGATGGTGAAGCTGGTGGAGTGGGATATCCGAACGGTGCTGAGACATGCTGCATGATATGGTCCTCGATCCTCGATCCCCGATTATCCTATCTCCGTTTTTTTGGCTCGGCTTGGCTTGGATGGTTCTGAACCGGACTGGACTAGGCTGGACTGGAGACTAGGAAGGAAACAGAATAGAGAAAGAGACGAAGACGAAATCCAAGTTGATGTCCACGGGCTAGGTATCTCTCTGCTGCTGCTGTTTCGTTTCCCTCTGGGCTGGAACCAAACAAGAAAATAATTTAGATCCTACGGGGGATGGGGCTGGGCCGGCTTGGGCTGGAAAGCTGTCCTGGGACGGAAGAGTCCTTCAAGTTTGGGTCGCAACGATAAAAAGGGAGCAGGTTGTGTGTTGAACCTCGAGTGAACGGGTCAACAAAAGGTTTTGGAGATGGGTGGGTTGCGGCGTTGAGATATGATGTCGTCCGGCGCGCGGTGGGGGGTGGTTTGCGGTTGGGCGTCAGTGCGACGGAAAGGTCCAGGTCATTGGGGTCGGGCCGGTGAGGAAACAGGGCGAGGCGACACGGTGAGGGACAGACTGCGCGACCAGGGCGTAGTCTTCTCGGAGAGAGGAGGAGAAAAGAGCTTGTGAATGAGCGTCGAGAATTATGTCGGTGGAGGGGGGAGGTGGTGGTGAGGCAGGAGCAGCCAGCAACATGGTGAAGTGGGCTGGATGTCGTTGATATTTGTCGATAACCAACAATCTGGGCACCGCACCGCATCACCCACGCCCACTCACACCCACCCAAGCGTCCAGTGGCTCGCTCTGCCGCCCCGTTCTGTGTGTCAAAGCAATGGCAGGGTACCGGGGTACCAGCGCCAGCTTGCGTGCCCTCGAATTGCGTGGTTTGGGTGGCTTGATTGGCCCCGGTCGCCCCATCCAATGCCCAAGTCAGACCAAAGAAGCCCGCAGCGCAGCGCAGCAGAGCGCGCCCACCAGCGACCAGCAGCAGGGCAGAGGGAGCGGAGAGTGGAGTCGGGAGGGTGTGGGTCGGCCCAAGCCAAGGCCGGCGCGGTACGTACCACTCTGGGCTGCCAGTGCCAAGCGTGCCCCACCGACGGGGCCCTGGTTCGCCTGGATCGCTGCTCGCCTGGCTGGCACAGGCCAGCACATCCTGTCTCGAGACCCACCGTGCATCCTAGTTATTTTCAATCTGCGGGCTAAGGCGCTAGCCCAGATGAGGCGTGGTGTGAGCCGAGGGTGGTGTGTGCGGTCCTTCGCCGCTCGTCACTCCTGGCACTCCTCTGAGGGTGTGGGCCGCACAGACTTGGACGACGGGAATCGGGGGTGTGGGTCCAACGCCTTGGGGTCTCTTTTGCGCTAATGCACCGCGAAAGAGTGATTTTGTGACGACGAACATTTCTCTCTCCTTGGACGAGGCCTGGGCTGACACACGCCCACTCAGACGCTCGTGTGTCACTGCCACCCCGGTCGCTAACGCCATGGCTCCATCGCCCCGTCGGGTCTGTCACCACACACTCCCCCTCGACATTCACGCCTGCTGCCGACCCGTTGAGCGAGTTTCCAGCGAGAAAGCGAGTGTCAAAGGGGCGTCACCAGCGGGCAAAATCCTCGAGGAGGGTGTGAATCGATTGCCCCGTCCCGGTCTCTGACTGAGCGCAGACCACAGAGCGCCCCTCGTCCCCCAGCCAAGTGGGTCCACCCTTCGATGACTCCTCCCGGTCCGGCCTAGCGCGTCCTCGCACCGGGCAAAATCTCAACGAGGCCCGTGACTTGCAGCTTTCTTTTTCGTTTCTGGTCCCCTGTCCTGCCAGCTGGTGTCGGGCAATCGCGGCTGGAGAAGGCGAAGACGAAACACGTTCTTCACATCGAGTTCCAGCAAGGGAAGGCCCAGAGAAACATTCTGAGGATGATGTTTCCTATGCCGTGCCATGAATTGCTTGATGAACATGTGTTTTGCAACAGACGCTCGCAGCACCCGCGCAGCGGGCAACGCCGACAACAGGCAACCCACGCAGCAGATGTAACAGGCACTCAACGGGCCATGCGTGTTTCTGGGTCAGCGCAATCTATTCCCGCTTGTCCCAGGTCAGAGAGATAGAGTGTTGCGGCGGCAACTTTTCGGTTGTTAATTGAGTTGCAGCGAACGGCGCTGCCGTCACAGAAAGCAAACGCTGGGCAAAGAATAGCAACGAATGCGCAGTTCGTTGCCTTCCACTTTCTCACCGAACGCTGCTGTGTCGAGATTTGGTTCAGCACACCCGGCAGCCGCTGTCTCCGGGTCTTTCCAACAAAGTGGTGCCGGCATTGATTGGCAGCAGCAGGCATCCAGGATCGGAGGGGATTCAAAACCTCAGGCTGCTTGAAGCTGCGGCTGCTGAGCCTGCAGCAAATCCTTCTTCCCTCGGCTGATGTGCGCTTTTGTTTTGTGCAGATCGGCGTCTGCGGTCGTCCATCCAGGTGAAGACTCTACCCCGATGCATGAACAACAGGTGAAGGGCAGGACATTCTCGAAAATCGGAATGTTGCATGGGCGAAGAAAAGAGGGCGACTGTTTGCGAAGTGCTCCCTCCCATCGCCCCACGCAGCATCCAATCAGAGCCCGGAGCCTAGCCTTCAGCGGGAAGCCATCGTGGTGCGAAGCGCGGCGAGCTGCCACTAGGCAATATGGATAAACTGCTGCGTCAAACCTCCCGCAGCCTCTCATGACGGTCCTCCCATGGTGTTGCACCACACACACAAAACACATAGCACCGTCGGCGCATTCCGGGGGGCGTGAGATTCTCCGAAGGGTAGCCGAAAGGGTGGGAAGATCCCAGGCTGTGGCTTGCTCAACTGATCCGCGCACGCTGACCTCCTATTCGACGCCGGCATGACGATGGTCGGGCGGCTTTTGATCCATCTCAAACTGTGGCTCACGTGTGTGACGCCACCCCTTGGCTGCTGGATGTCAGTCACAGTCACAGCTTGTTTCTCCCTGCGTCCACCTCATCATCCATCCGCCGGGATTTTTTCTTCTTCTTTTTGCTTCTTCCTCGGCGGTACCCAGCAGCCGCAGCACGCCGCTAACGTTCTTCGGGCTCGTCAGCCGCGGAACGTGGAGTGCGGCAGTTGTTTTAGTTTCAATATTTTTCGCCACCTTTCCAAACCGCAGCCAAATTTTTGTTAGGGGGGCTCTTAGCTAATGGCCTCACGATGGAAGCCATTGAAAGCCAAGCCGGGCTACGATCCTCAAGCTCGCATTGGTCCAGAAGCCCGAGCAAGCTCAGGCACAGAGCAAGATTGCACCTCATCCTAGGGCGGAGGGCAGACGGACCAACCACAGGGCGGCAACGGGGGTTTCTGTTTTTTGCCCTTTGCCCTCTTCTCTCCACCGCCAGTCTCAGTGTGAGGGGTTTTGATGAAAGGACGTCTGTCTGGCTGCGAGGTGCGGCGGCTGCCTTGGCCGTTGAGTGGTGGAAAGCGAGTTGATGCCTCGGATCGCAGGCAGTCAGGCATGTTTGGGGAAGGCAACTATTTGGCTGCCCTGGCATGAACCTGGCTCCCGTTGGATGATGACGGGCCCCGCGGAGCCACAGACGGCTGCGTGGAGTCTGAGCCCGCTCCGCTGCCTGTGTGTGGGTCCGTCCGTCGGTCCAATGGTGAGCCTCTGTGCGATGTGCATTGCGCTCCTCTGCCCTTTTCGCAGCAAAGGCTCGCCCCACGTTGCATGCACCCATGTCGCCTCGTAATGATATCGATTCGACGGGGCCGCGTCTGACCGACACAAGTGAGGCTGTCGACCCCGGTCGCCCGTCCACTGATGGCGGGCGGGCAGGGATGGTGGGATGCAAAGTGGCATGGGCCGGAAACTGGCTTGAGCGCTGTGGGTGGCTGGCTAAGCTCGGAGGGTTGGAGGAAAAAATTAACGGCACAGTCGTGACCTGACCAGCTCTGGGCTGGTGCGCCCAATAGTTAGCGTGGGAACCCCATTCTTTTCTCACCCGTGCAGCGCGGCACAAGTCGTCGGGCGGCGATTCAATAAAAGCTCGGGATGAGAAACATGGCTCTCTGTCAGCAGGATCCCTCGGCAGGTGGACTAGCACGCGGCTGTTGTTGTTTGCTGGGAGCGAGCGAGTGAGCGAGCGGCGAGGCAAGGACGAGGCGGAGACAGCAGCACCAACCGAGCCGCGTCCAAATCCCGATCCATCAGAGAGTGCACATGTAATCGCGGCATACGACGCCAGGACGCAGCAGTAATACGCGGTCATCCACCCGGGCTATCTCATCGGTATGCGTGTAAGAATTATGAAACGCAGCAGCCATCTCTCATTTCGTGGAGAGTGGCTTTCAACGGCCAGCGTCTGGTGCTGTGCTCCAGATTTCCAGCCGCCGGGGCCGCATACGGGCGACCACCCGCCCAAGACCCAACAACGGCGCCTTCTCGATCCTACTTTACGGCGTTCATGTATGGAGGATACGCGAGTGTTTATTCCCGGCCACGGCTCACCAGCTGAGGCGGTTACGCAGTTTCCCTTGGGCAGGGCGCTGAGTTGCGTTGCGTTGAGCAATCAATCAGGCCCAACAGACGGCATCCGGTGACAGCGGGTCATCGCAGGCAGGGTCGGGTCCCCAGCCTGGACTGCCCGTGTCAGACATGCACATTGCGCATTTCACAATCCGTATCAGAGTCGATTTCAGAGCGCAGTGGTTTGCCGGGCTGTTGCGGTGTGCTTGGAGACTATTTCGGCCAACTATTGGCAGGATTTCCCGCCATGTGATGGTAGCAGCGCAAGCCTCCCGAAAGGCCCGGCCTTGTCTTCGGCCTTGTCTCGCATCCTCTGTTAGTGCTCGCTGTTCCGGCGGGCGGCAGTGATAGTGACGTCTTGGTCTGGGACCCGTCCCATGGGAAGGCCAGATTACTGCGTGGCATTATTGGCGGCCGAGGGCGACCTCGTGCGCCGGAAGAATTGCTAGTGCGCGGCGGCGGCGGTCGCCTGTCGCTGGTCGGTTCGCACCATGGGCCGCCTTCCCACGGCATCTCCATACCTGGAACTGCTTCTCGAAGCCTGCCAGCCAACCAGCGACGTCGCATCGGTGCATCCGCTCGGCTTTTGCTTCGCTGCGCGTGATGAGGGAAGGCGGGAAAGAAGCGAAGGGAGAGCACGCAAAAAGCAAAGAACCAAAAAAAAACGGTGTGCCAGGCCGGTGTTGATCCCTCCAATCCCCTTGGCTTGGCGGGTATCCAGTCCCAACGGAGAGGACGCCGGGAATGAACCCTCAATTCCCATCACACGCATCGTCCATCACACTGCCCGCCGCTGGCCGAGCACACGTCGAATTGAATCCAACAGCCCCCCCCCCAAAAAAAGGGCACGGAACCGCAGTGCGTGCGGGCGCCCGAGAGCAGGTTGCATTTGCAGATCCTTGGGAAAAGAGACAGTGCACAGTCTTGAAGGCCAAGTTTTGTTGCTATTCTGTTCTTCGGTCGACTCTCCATCCGTGCGGGCTGCAGACGCAGCGCGCCAGGAGCTGGAGCTGGTATGCGGGCTCCCCTGTCTGTCACTGGCTGGAGTTGTGTCTGTCTTGTGTTCTGTGCATTCAAGAATGTTTGATTTTTGGCCGCAAACCGATGCCAATGCCACATGCACAACTTCTGGGCAGTGTGGAGGCTTGATGATACAGAACTCCCGGTGGGAAGGCACGAGAGACAATCGTATGGGAATAGCAATGCATTGCAGACAGTCAGATATCCTGCCGCGCGCGCGCGGTGACGGAGGCCATGCCACCGCAGCCAACTCGAATTCGCATCAAGCGCAGAATGGGAAAGTTCGTGATTCGGTGATATGACAGTCTCTGAGACTCCTGAACGCCAAGACGGCAGCCATCTCTGGCCTGGGATTTCATCGTCGGGCTGAAAGCTCGAGCCAACCCGCACCTCCAGCTTTCCCAACGGCGGCGCCAAGACCAAAGGGTCGGGAGGTTACCAGCCCACACCCAAAACATCGTCCCCTATTTTTTTCCTACTGCATATGTTTGCGCTTCGGAGACCCTTCGACGATGGACCCTCTTTCTCTTCCTTCCGCAAACGCTTTTCAAACACCGGCGGGATGGTGCCAAAGCAGGGAGCGCCCGCGAGCGACATGGCAGAAAAGGCTGGCGCGACGATCATGATTCACCGCATCATGCTGCTCCACACACCCCTCCCTCCCCGCAAACACCAAGCGTCCATGTCAAAGTCACAGAACCCAAGTTCCAAAACACACACTCCCACGCCAGAACCTCCAAGGGAAGATGGGATGGCATGGGGCATGGGGCATGGGGCATGGGCAGATCCCCGCAGATCCGCGGGATGGGAAATTCTTTCCCTTCTCCCATCTGTGCGTTGCGGCAGTGATTGATGTCTGGCGTCGGATCGCATTGCCTGCTCTTCTGGCGTTGCACGTTGGCGGGGTCCGCCCCTTTTTCGTCCCAGCGTGGCCGAGGGGTCGAGAAACGCAGCCGAAACAGCGCGTTGCAAAGCGAAAACAAAACAGTCTGAGGGGACGATGCGCCAAGACAAGCGGTGTTGCATTCTCTACTGACTGGAGATGCATAGGTATGTGGGGTGCAGTGGTGGGCAGATAGGAATGCTCGTGAGCCGGTTTTGCAATCGGCTCGAGTTGTCATGAGCAGGTTGAGAGACGTTGATCGTTCCACTTGAACCCCCTGAGAGACTCACACCACCAATTGAGGAAACTCAGCTGGAGCGTCATGATAACAGGACACACCGACTTCACCTTGGGCACATGCTAGGCGAGCTTCGGGGGAGGACGGATTCCCTCCGTCCACCCACTCATTCGCGGGCCTGGTTTACCTTACCAGAGCGCCACATCTCATGGTTCGCTGACACCCCATTCTCCCATCGAAGGGGCGATCCCATCAGCAATTGATCAACCGCTTCTCGGGAGACAAGCGTCTGACGCCGTGCAATGAAACATGACCTGAGCGTTCGCTGCGACTTTTGTTTTATTCTTGGTTTATTCCCAGCAACCTGCCCCCCCCACAGAACCACGGATTGGAGCCTCCGCAAAGCCGGGCGCCCAAGAGCACATGCTTACGGCGAAGTGCAGAGTGACGGATCATCGTCTATCTATCTAGAGGAACGTCATCAGCATCATGGTCGGGGAGGGGGTCATATCGCCGTCGATTCATGATCCAGTTTGTTCCCTAGGGGGATCATGACAATCATCGGAAGCCGAAGCGCCTTCTTCCGACCGGATCATCAAAGTGATGACACTGACAGGCGGAGCCGCATCCCGATCGTGAGATACAGTCAACATAACATCAAGGCGGAGCGTCGAAAAGCGTGTGGACCATGCTCTCGGGTAGGGGGGCAAAATGCGACCTGACTCTGACAATCCACTCTACCTGGGCAACTCGCTTCGTCGGCGTTTACCTACCTACACAGTGCTCTGCAGAGCTAAACGAACCCGAGATGTTTGCAGGGGATGGATGGATCATCAGGTAGAATACAACCCTCTCGGGTAGCACTCTACTTTACCTGAGTGACCCAAGGATTTTTTAGAGTACTACCTCTGCCGTTGCAGCAGACAGTAAAAAAAACCACCGAAGGTCCTTCCCTGCCAAGAAGCAGTGCCGTGCGGGATATGAAGCTGGCTGCTGGGGCGCGGCGCGGGATATTAATGCCCAATCACACATTTCATTAAACCACGCGGTAGGTACGAGGTGCAAAGGGCGCTGGCTCGATATTGCGCAGGCCCTTGGTGAGAGGCTTGAAGGGAAAGGGAAAGAAAACAAATTAGGGGGGGTGTGTGGCGATTGATGGCAGTTTGTTGGTTTAACCCCCTTTTGAGTTTTTTGTTGATGTCGTTGTAAACATCACACCTCCAGATAATGGAACGGGCAGAATGGATAGAAATGCCACCGACCACCAGGATTGATGGAGATAGATCTGTGGCGGGCCCTGTGTCCGGGAAAGGGAAAGGCGTGTCACGTCGGCAGCGTGCATTGTAACCTGTAGTAGTAGTAGTAGTAGTAGTAGTAGTACTAAGGAGATCGTGTGGATGCGTTGCATGTAAACAGGCCATTCGCCATGCAGAAGGCGAGGAAAGGCAGCCACTCCCGGGAGAGGAGGTTAGGACGTGTACGACGGGGCACGCGGATGGCGGCAGCTTGTTAACGCCAACGCCGGAACCGATGGTCCTGTAGCCCGAGACTGTACTACTCTTACAGCATAAATGGGATGAGAGATCTCAGAGTCCAGTCTGCCTTGCAGTTTTCCTTCGGTGGGATGACGACAAGGTGGAAACACCGTGGCAACGGGGTCCTCTGTCCGTCTGTCTCTGCGTGTCTAAGACACCGGGTGCAAAGTCATGCCATCCGCTGCTCGCATCGTGCTGTGCTGTATGCCAGAGACACGGAAACATCTGATGCTCATGTTGGATGACGATGCTGGTGATGTCCTTCAGCTGCCGCCGACGTTGGTGCAACACAAAACATGACCCCTATTGTCCACCAACAGTAAAAAAACATCCAACGGCAAACCCCGAAGCGCCCACCTGCACCATAGCCATCACCAACAAACCTCCCTCCAACATGGACATGAACTCCCTCCTGCAAGGCTACATGCATCGTACCAACCTCCACACCAACCATGAGTAACTTGAAGTCAACCCGGGAAACACCCAACCCCAGGGACCGACACCATCCCGACCTCCCATGTCCCTAGCCTCCGACCCCGAGAATCACTGCCCGCGTTACATACCCTGCTGTGTCTGGGTACACCGTACCTCGTTGCACCGCGGACGGCTGACGACATGCATCTATCCTTGCGCGCGCGTGAGACGGGAACGAGTTGATCCAAGCAAATTGCACAAGACTACTTCAGGTTGTGCCTTGGAAGGACGGGTGAGACGAGACGAGGCGGTTCGAGTGTTACTAGCTAGCTACCTGCGGTCTCCAGATGCTTGGTAATGGCCTGGTTGACATGCGGATGTAGCTGTGTTGCGTTCTTGCGGGTGGTTGAGAAAAAGGGGTATCTCGAACTCCTAACCAGCTCGAGAACCAGTCGCCAATAACAAGCACGAAAAAAAAGGACTAAGTTACTTGCCACCGGCGAGAATGACCATACGTAATTAATTCCATTCAAACCATCCCCAAAATACAGAGAGGGAGTAAGGCAAGTCAGAAATCTGACACGTCGCGTGGCACCGACGAACGACAGCGAGCACAGCCCCGAGTAGGGTGAACTAGTGTAAGGTAAGGTAATGTCTCCAGCCATCCATGAGATTCACACACTCTAGTACTGAGAACGCCTACAGCCCATGTAACACTTGAGCGTGAGAGGGTGTTCGCGCCGGGGGTCCATGTGGATGAGGAAGGGATGTGAACGCAGAAACATCGGTGGGTTGGCGACATCCACAACATACTGATACAGCCCATCCTCGCGCCCCCAGATTCTCGAGGGTGCCCGTATCAACGCCCACATCCCGAGACTTTCGCGGTTGACAGACTGGAATACCCTCAACTTGCCCCGAGACCCCAACACCCCGTCGCAGTGTGGTGTGATGACGAATCCCCAAGGGGCAAACAACAGTGAACAAAACACCACGCACTGTCCCCATCATGATTATCACAGTGGCTGGGTCATTTCTGCATTCCCCGCCTTCTATTCTAAACCATGAAGGCGTTCATGTCGCCGTATGTATGCTGCGGGGTGAGAATATCTATCCCTAGTGGTGCTGAGGATCGGAGGACAACTCCATACCTAATCCCGATAACCCACAACACCTCAATGATATACACCACCATATGCATACTCCCAAAACCATTACTTGTACTCTACACACCATGCCCAGTAGCCGCCCAACTTCTAGTGGCGTGACGACAGCTGCACCCTGTGCGTGAAAAACGGATGCCGAAGTGCTTCCGAAGGCGTGAGCCGCTTGTCGGGATTGAGCGTCAAGCACCGCTCCAAGAGGTCCACAAAGTGGTTGAGCTCCCTGGTCTCTGCATCGCTGAGGTCGCTTGATGCGGCCAGAAGACGGGTCCGCAGATCCCGCGTCGGCTTGACCACGGCCAGCGTTCTGACGGTCGTCTGGAGAACCCCAAGTTAGTCACCTTTCCAAATCGTGCATCGCAGGGGTATATTTGGATCTGGTAAATAGAAGGGGACATGGAATCGTGATGGAAGCGAGCCGTTGGACCTGCAAACTGCGGGGACGGCATCGTTGGTACTGAGGCGCGCGGTTCACGACACCTTGTGGCCCATCCCGAGGCCTGCTCTCCTGCACGCCGGAGGATTACCATCGAGACTAGCAGACAGGACGGCAGGTCTCAAACGCAGGATAACGCAGGATGCAAGCAGGCGTGAGGCACCGAGTCCGTCGCCCCCGGGCCAGTGGAATAGGGGAAGCTCCGTAGGCCTGTTGGCTCGGACCATGCGGCCGCGGGGAACCCAGCCGCGCCGCTGGCGCTTAGAGGTGCCATAGCCGACACTTGCCAGCCAAAAAAAGAAGCGCGCAGCACAGCCGGTATAAATAGCACAAACAGCAACGGGAGGGTTGGGGTTTTGTGTGTCGATGTGATCGATCAGAGCGTGGAGTGTGTTGGGCGGCTCTAAACTTACCTTGCCGTAGACCTTGTCCCTCTCCACACTCAGAAAATTGCCCTGTTCGTCGAAGTGCAGCCCAGCCAGCTGCCCCCGCCGATACAGCTTCTGGCTCAACTTGCCGCGGATCTCCATAATGTTCTTTAACATCTGGTTGTTGCTGTCGCCCGTAAATAGAATCTTGCCCGTGTAGAGCTCATACAGCGTGCAGCCGATGGACCACATGTCGACTGCATAGTCATACGGCAGTCCTAGGATAATTTCCGGTGCGCGGTAGAATCTACTGACGAGATACGGCGTGATTTCCGTCGAGGCTGTGGCCGCGTCCGACCGGTCAATTGCTGTGCCTAAGTCGCAGATCTTGAGCAAGTTGCGGGCTTCGTTCACCTGCACACTGTTAGCGATACCCATCCTTCAGACGACCCAGAAGAGACTCACCAAAATGTTGTCAGGCTTGAGATCAGCGTGGATGATGCTGCATTTGCGCATATGGCCGAGCGCAAGGAAGATCTGGTAAGCATACGCCCTCGTCGCGTTCAGGTTGATGCCGACGTTGTTGCCAAACTTCTTCAAGACCTCACGGAGGTTCAGGCTCAAATTCTCAAACACCATGCACAAGTGGCCTTTGTCCTCGAAAGAGCGCTCAAACTTGATGAGGTGCTTCTTGTTCTCCGGGTCGGCCGCGTTGAGCTTCTGCAGGATGGCAATCTCGGTATAGCCGCCCTTCCTCAGCGCGTCGTTGTTCCGCATGATCTTGATGGCAACTGTCTCCTTGGTCGTGAGGTTAGTAGCACGAGCTACGCCCGAGAACATACCACGACCGAGTGCCGTTGAGAGCTGATATCGACCATCCAAGATCTCACCCGGCCTGATCTTGTAGTATCCGTCCTTGTCGTCGCCATCGACGTTGCCTCCGCCGCCAGCAACCGCCAGCGGCACCACACCGTCATGCGCGGGAACGACCTTGGAAGGCGCTGGAGCCAAGTTGTCATCAAAATCCTCGGCGAACATGTCGAAGTCCTCATCTTCATCGGCTTCCTTCGAGGGCGGAGCTGGTTTCTCGGGGACAGCCTCTGGCGCCGCGACCTGAGACGGTCGACGAGCCTCTCCATGAAGGCCGACATTGCCGAACCGCAACTCATCACGACGTTCGTCCTCTCTCATATCGGCCGTCGGGTCGTAGTCAGCAGCAGAAGGTCCGTCCGCATCGTTAGCCTTGACGCCGTTCGCTTTGACGAGATCCTGATCATCAATAAAGTTGAGCGCAGTGGGCGACATGGCATCCTGAAGATGAGACGGTGAGAGCGCAGGCGTCGAAGGGTTATCTGTGGAGGTGGTCAGCGAGTGCCCCAACTTCAGGGAAGAGTCGCTCTTACTAGAGTTGGGGGTGTTCACATCCGTCTTTTGAGGCGCTGGAGTTGTCTGGCGAGTCGAGCCTGGAGTGGAATGAGTTTCAGCGTTCTGCAACGCCTGGATCAAGGGGGCTACCGCGCCGTTGGCAGCAGCGGCCCGCTTCAATGCTGCCTCTCTCGCTCGCCTGCGTCGCTGAATCTCTGCCTCTTGTGCCGCCTCTTCGTCCATGGCGGACGATGGATCCCAGTCTGGATCTAGCTCAAGTCGAGCATTCTGTGAAGAGTCTCGCGGGCCCGCGCTGGAAACTGTTAGCGTGACCCGGACAACAACAGGGGATGGAAACGCACCTCGGCTGTGAAATAGCAAGCCCATTGATTCCTCTCTCAACCGTAGCACCTTGATCACGTTTAGCTTCTTGCTTGCGAGAATTGGGAGCGTCCGCCGGAGCAGCCCGCTTGGACACAGGGTCCTCTCGAGGGTGGCTCTCGGCATGGGCACTGTACTTGTTCTCAGAACCGTAGCGGCCCCTGTCTCGATTGCCTCTGTCGTGCCGGTCGCGAGGGGATCGGCTGCGGTGACGAGGGCGCTTGTCTGGGTAGCCGTTCGCGCCTCGGTCGTAGTCGTCGCGGTTGCGCGTCTCGGAACGATGGCTGGCAGAGGGTCGGTCGTCTCGGCGTCCAGAGTAGGAGTGAGAGCGGTCGTCACCGGCGCGATGAGAGCCACGTGAAACCGGACGGTCTAGATCGCGGTAGTGGCGGCGGTCGTCTCGAGGACTCTGCTCGTAGTGCACACGGAAATGGCGGGGGTCTCGTCTGTCGTGGCTGTCGCGGGGTTCCCGGTCGCGATCGCGGTCGTCGCGAGATCTCTTCCAACCACGGGGAGATCGGCTTCGGCGGGTGTAGCCATCTCCAGAGTGTCTGGAGCGAGCATCATCCTCGGGTGTTTGCGAAAATCTGCCTCGATGTCTGCCGCTTCGGTCAACATCACCGCCTTGTTCAGAGCGAGGCTGGGGAGGTGCCTCTACGATTTCCCCCTCATCCGCGCTGTCTACCGGAGACGCCATTGTCCACCTCTTTCTTTCTATCGTTACTTGCTTTCCCCTCTGTCTCCTGTGTGGTGTTGCGGTGGCTGCTGTCGCTGCCTCCGCCGCCTTGAGAAAGCCGATTGATGTCAGCAAAGTTCGGCTAAGCGACTATAAAATGGAGAACTGAACCCAACCGTTCAGGCGACCCAGTATGCTTGG
Organism: Immersiella caudata; assembly: GCA_030512335.1. NCBI lineage: Eukaryota > Fungi > Ascomycota > Sordariomycetes > Sordariales > Lasiosphaeriaceae > Immersiella > Immersiella caudata. Next base: position 5,856,162 of record JAULSU010000004.1, on the reverse strand, counting down.
GACATGGAGCGATGCTGAACCAAACGGAATAACAAGACAAGCTGTGTGCGGCGCTCAGTGTGAAGCAAGTTCGATTTGGAGAGAAACTGTGATGCAAGTCATCCGCCTGGCCTTGGAAGTTCGAATGGAACCTTGAACCTGGCAGGAATCCCGGCGCTCGGGCCAAGCATGCGAAACCTAGCCGATCCGAAGTTTTGCCGCTCCACCGCCTCGGGATCCTTATCGATTCGAGCCGCCTCATGAATCGCGGGGCACAGCGGCAAGTTGAACTTGGGCTCGCTCTGTCAGACTTCACCGTCCGCAACGTCTTCATTTTCAGTATCTGCACAGAAGATAAAAAATGGGTGGACAAGGCAGAGACGGTAAGTGATCCCTCTATTTATGTATTCGCGTGTAAGCTAACTTCTCTCAGGCGGCAAGGCCAAGCCCCTCAAGGTACTACACAAATCCCGACGAAATCCGAATGCGCTTCCCCGACTGACGAGACCAGGCTCCCAAGAAGGAGAAGAAGGAGCTTGATGAGGATGACAAGGCCTTCCTCGAGAAGAAGAGAGCCGGTACGAACACCGCTTGGCGGCGCGCTACGTAGTCCATCCTCCGCTGACAACTCCTAGACGAGAAGGCCAAGAAGGAACTCGCGGCTAAGGCTGGAGGCAAGGGACCTTTGGTAAGCACTGATCGCCGCGCTGTTGACCCTCTACTGCAAGGTAGCTAACCATATCCCTAGAACACCGGCGCCCAGGTACGAACTCGACCCCTTTCCTCTTTTTTTACACAACGAACCCCCGCGTCCCTAACCTCCTCGAACAGGGCATCAAGAAGTCCGGCAAGAAGTAAAAGAACATGGCACAAGGCGTTAGGATTCACTGCACATGGGGTTGATTCGGAAGGCGAGGCGCATGAGCACGGAGCTATGGATATGCTATTCTGCGGACCGCTCTATTTTGGAGTCTTCTGTGTTTCGCATTCGCATTCTTGTCGCTCTGCAGATGTCGTACCAGTGCTTGACGAATTGATTCCTTCATCCCACTGCTTGCGTGATGTGTGGAGTGTAGAGAAAAAGGGAAAGTGTTTGTCGCAGTGACTAGCCCCTGAGCGTGGAAGATGGGTGAATCCAGCCTGGGCCCAATGTCACACCTTTCCATGAGCCACAACCACCCAGCGGCCGAAAAAGTCCTCTCAAAACGACCTATTCTCAACATCCAACACAAACCAAGTCTACTTATACAAAGACCATCGCGGTCAAGTGCCAACCTCCAAATCTAAGCCGGGTAGACCATCCCGACATGAACCAAGTGGACTCTCTCCACCCGAGACTCAAACGCCCCTTGCCCCCACAACGGTGGAAGAAAGAAGACCTTTCACCCCACTCACCTCAGTCACATTCATATGCTCGCTTTCCGGTTCCCCCTTTCAACAATCGGGTATGGTCTAGTGGCTAAACATCGCTGACTCTCAACTTTGAGTACTCAGCAGCCCGGGGTTCGATTCCCCGTTCCCGAGAAAGCAGGCACGACCAAAACTACAGTGGGTGGAGACACCCACCCATCTTCCGTAGCATAGTGCTCGGTATGTGAGTTTGTCAATCCCTCTTGGGGATGCCTTCGCTCGGGACCCGGGTTCAATTCCCGGCGGGAGAAATACCATGTACCTGCTTTTTGCCCCCTTTTGCCCCTGGATCCCTCGAGATAGGGGGAACAGTCTGGTGCAGTGGTGGGTTGAGACAAGACAACAGACTGCTGGGATATACATATATATTTCGAATATGTATATGAGCGGTCTATAACAAGTTCCGCTCTGCCTGATTACAATGACCTAATGATGCTGTTCCTCTATGTGAAGTCGTTTCGTAGCCCTGCCATCCACGGCATTCATCCTCACCCAACGCCAAACGATGCGAGCTAAATGCAAATGCTGTCTAGCAATCCAAACATGTCCTAGTCGTGAGCCGTTTCCCCTCTTGATCTCCAAAAGAACACCCGTCTTCTGTCAGATCCCCAGCTCTTCTTCAGCGACCGGAGCTTCTAGTTCCCGCCCCATCCGTTGCTAACGTTGCGGGTCGCCGCTCCAGGCGTACCGCCGGCATCCCTCCTTCGCCCCCCTCTAAAGTAATCGTACTGAGCTGGGTCTTGCGCCTGAGCCGCGAGGGGCGGCGTAGCCAAGTCTGCGTCTGTTTGTGGGAGCCCGCCATAGCCATGCGGCCCGCCGCCGAGCATCCCTGGAGATAGCGGGTTCCCGAGACTTAGTCCGCTCATGGTGCGGCCCGGCTCCTCATCGATGCTCATGTCCCGTGAGCCCCCCGGAGTGCCCGGCCTGTATATCGTTGACATTCCGGCGGCGTTATGAACGAGGTTGCTCTCGCTGTCATTGCCCTGCGCGTAGAAGGGACTACGGGTACGGGACGGGCCATCGAATGGCGTTGGCGTGAGAGATGGCGGCGTGTAAGCCCCTCCGTAGGCAGTGTGTTGCTGGCTCGGCGGAATGTAGCCTGGCGCGTATGATGTGCCTGGTGGGGTTTCGGACTGTGGAGAGAACACTCTGCGGCTAGCGCCAAAGCCCATACCGCCCACCGGTGTTCCCGGCCTCGAGCCGCTGTCGGATCCTGGTCCGCTTCCAAATGTGCCTGGCGTGCCGGTTCGGACGATGTCAGATGGCCTGCCGAACAGCTCCCCAGCCCCATGGTCGGCGGCAAATTCGTCACGGTTCTTGTAGAACTCAAAGTCCAAGCGATTTTCTGGTACCACCTCGAATCCCGGGACGGCAGACGAGATTTTCCCAGCTTTGCCGGAGGCCATATTGTCCATGGCGTAGGTGTCGCTGTAGCCGCTGACAGACATGGTGTCAGCTGCGTCCCGCCCGTCGGAGAGGCGTCCCTGATAGACACTGGCAAGAATGTTTTGGGCCTTCGCGTGAACCATGGGGGTGATCAAGGGCTTGTACAGGGCGGGATGGCCAAATCGAGCCGCCAGCCGGTCGTTGCGCATGCTCTGCTCCTTCACATCCATGCTGGCCTCTCCGCCGTGGCGTCTGACGTTCCGCGTCGAATAAAAGTGGATCTTGTCGTCAAACACTCGTGAGCAGTAGATCTTGAAGGCGATGAGGAGGAATGGAAGCGGCGCAACAGCGTATGCCTGAATGTGCGTGCCGTCCCCCCTGACCCAGGTGACGAGGAAGACAACCAAGTTGGCCAAAAAGGCCCCGAAAACAAGGCGGTTGAAGAGAACACGCCAAGACATGCCACCGCTCTCCGTCTTGGTCACGAAAACATAGAGTAGCAGATATTTCTTCAAGGCCACGTCAATGCAGAAATAGAGCGCCGCGGCCGGGAGGACAAGCGGCTGAATAGGGGCGTAACAGAGAGCGACCGTAGTGTAAAAGAGGAAGTAGTTGTAGTAGCTGGCGTAGTCGAAAGGGGGCGGCGCGGTGAGTTCGATGAGCTCGCGGGGCGTCGGGCTGGAGAACTTGCGCATAAAGAAGCTGTAGATTAGAGGCCAGAGCTGAGCCAAGTCGATGGCCGCACCAAGTTGTCTTTGTAGCATCCACGTAACCCAGAAGGGGGAGATACCGCAGAGAGAGATGAAGACTGTGTCGCCAAAGTTCTGCTTGAGAATGGCCTGCCAGGCATCCGTGCCTTCCGTGGTCCTCTGGACGACGCCCGAAACGAAACTCCAGACTCCACTAAACATGGAGAAGACGAACAGATTGTTGAAAACAAAAAAGGCGTAGAGCTTAGCAACAACGTGTCGTTCTCGTCCTGACTTGGTCTGGTCGCCCGCCTTGATGGCCATCCGCCGGAACACGATGGGCAAAAGCAGGTATATGAGAGAGGTGAGCGCCGGGGACGCAATACCCTGGACGACGGACCAAAATCCGTAGTTGCTCGTAAGGGACCGCTGAAAAGCAGGCCAGACATGCCCCAAGTTGGCCAAGTTCACCAGAAAGATGGCAATCATGGCGTTGGGCGCAATCCAGACAAAGGTGAGAACCGTGACCCACATGTTGTTCCACAGCCTCCTGGTGCTGCGCGTAGCTGAAGTCAGGGGCATGTTGTCCCAGATGATGTCGTTGGGTCTTGGCGCAAGGGTGACCGTGGCTCCGTTGACCTTCTTGTTGCGACAAGTGTAAGCAATTGAGTGTGCCTCCGTGATGTCAGCGTACGACGCAAAGCCATAGCCCATAGTGCTTCTCTTGTCCACCCTCTGCCGGATCTCCTTGATCTCGATCTCCAACGACTTGATACGTTGGGTAAGATACTCGATCGCGTCAAGCTTCTGGCCGCTCGGGTATGTCGAGTACGACGGATCTTTTTTGGAAGGAGAGCATTTGGGTCTTGCCGCTTGCAGATTGTTGGGGTCTTTCAAGTAGACAGCCAGCACTTTTTCCAGTTTTCGTACGGTCTTGCCGTGCTCGTCGATGAGCTCGGGTAGTATCTTCACATCACGGGCGATGGCGGTTCGGGAGAACGACGAGTTCGGCGCAACCCCGTCGATGAGTCTTGCAATGCCCTCGTCCGATGAGAGGTTCTTGGGAATGTCGTATAACTGGATGTGTTAGCCACTGCTTGCCAACCCGGCATTCCTTCGTCCAACCTACCATCAAGGTACGAGCATGGAGACTCTGCTGGTATTCCTCGCTCTCGAAATACTTCCGCCTCAGCTGGAGGACCTTCCTATAGTTCCACCAGAGAAAGCCACACACAATGATGTTGAAAAGCCAGGCGACCACCACGGTCGCCCAGTGAGCTTCGCCCCACACGTTCGCAGGCCCGATTCTAGACAGCTCCGATGCATCCTTGAAGAACACGCCCTTTGTGAGGTTGACCGGGATCAAGATGCAGCAACCGATGACGGAGAGAATCACAAAGATGTTTCGTAACATCCTGGTGAACCGCATAAATATGGAGGCGTCCATTCCAACCAGGTTCACCAGCTCCTGTTCCGTGGTCGACCACAGCGGGGTGATCCACGCAAAGATCCCCTTCCCCAAAGGCGGCGGCGCATGTTTCTCATCGGCATGCTTGAGTTTCGGCGCATAGACAACAGTGTTGTATGGTCGAACGAAGGAGAAGGCGAGGGCGATCGCGGCGGTGATACCGAGGGAGGAAGCCAAGGCAACGTAGACGGAAGTTTGTTGAAGCTGTCATCCCGAAGTGTCAGCTTGTCTCAACTCAAAGTGTCGCAGACTTTGGGACAATACATACCGCAGAGCCAAAGGGATCTTGAAGTAGCTTGAGGAACTCGCTGCCAGCATCAGGCGTTTGTCTCGGCGACAAAACCCGCGTAGGATCCATGTCGGCTTCGAGTTGTAGTAGAATCTGCCCGCTTGGGGCGAGTGTCGGAAGTTGTAGTCAGAAGAACGAGGTGGAATACGACGGACGAGGTTGCAGCGGTCCGGATTGACGATGTTCGGGGTCTCGGCCGGGGCGGGTCTGGGTTCTTCGACGAGAAGCGATCCTCGGGATCAGAGACGGTTGAATATTGCTAATTCCAGATCAAAGAGGCTCTTCGAGATTAAGAGGCGGCATATGACAATAGCGCAATACGATTGCACAAAGACTGCAAAGGCGTGCCGTCTGGGTACAAATCGTGGGCACAGCAGGACGATCGCCAGATTGGGTGACGTAGGACCAGTGCCAAGGCCACACGACGCGCCCTACTAGCGAGGAGAGAAATGAGCAAAAAGAAGGTCTAAAGGGCAGAAAGGGCAAAAAGTGACACAGCGAGCGATGGCCGTGTTTGTAGTTAACGAGGGTAGGTATTCGGTGTCGAAACAAGTGTCAGAGGAAGTCAGACTGTAGCGAGCGGCAGTCAAGAGCTCTCCATGAAAAAAAGCGAGTGCAGACCGTTGGCAAACCAAACGGAACGTTCCAAAAGAAGCTCTAGACAGGATCGGGAAGGAAGGGGCGAGAGAACCCGGAGGTAGCTGGGTGGTACCCAAGCCCGAAGTCCCAACGTCTCAACTGGTGAGCGTCCAAAAAAATGTTATGGAGAAAGGTGGCCCCGCAGCATATCCAAAGTCCTGGTTCGCTCCAGCGGGGATTGATTGGGTGGCCCCTGAAAAAGAACCAGGACTTGCAGGACCAAGTTTACCGGCTAAGATCTATTTTTTCGCACTGCCACATTGGCGCTGTGGTCAGCTCCCCAAATCGACGCCAAAAGGCATACGGATCGGTAAATTTGTCGTGTTGCCCCACACCATTCCAAGCATGCGCTCACGGAATACGAGATCCCCTGCGGCCGATTCTTCGCCGCACCGGTGTTGCGCCGGCGTGTATTTGACAGCATCATGGTGCAATGAGCAAATCGGTCGGCTGCCTCCTCTGTTAGCATCACGTTTCGGACGTTTGTCACAACAGGACGGCTTGATGCCTCTGCATAAATCGCTAGAGATTGTGCGTGGGGTGCAGATGTCATAGGCGGAGGCCAAAGGAAAGGCGGTCCTGGGTTGTTAGAGATTGCCCTCCTGGCGCCCAGCGAACAGTGCCTAGGTTGTCCTTCCGCGTAAGATGTAGAGCGTAGCAGCATTTCGGGCCTCTGCCAACATTCCTGTCGTGCAGCAATCTGGTGAGGTTGTTTGCTCAGTGAAGCAGTTCAGACAAAAGCTGAGCTCACTACGGGTTCGGAGGCGTTCGCGTCCGCGTCAACGGTTCCGAATCGCTGGTTTCCCCCGGCGGACTTGGCCGCGACCCATGCTCGGACCAAGGCCCGTGATTTGGCGCTTCTCGAAGCCTGCCGTATTGGTTGGAAAACGGAATTCCATTCCAGTTGACCGCTGCAACGATTGACGATTGACGATTGACGATTGACGTGGAAAGCGCGACCACCAATCATCTCGGCAGAGTTTGAGCCTCACACGGTGGGAGAAATGAGTTTGACATCCTTACCTGCCCGCTCGATCGAAAGTGGCCCTTAACTCGTTGCATTCTCAATAGGCCTTGTTTCGCGGTGTATACAGAGGCTATAAAATCCTTTGAATGCCTCTTTTCCATTCTAACAACGCCTTTTCGGTTCGCCACAGGGCTCCTGTCAGGGTTGTGGGTGATCAAACTTATTTCTCCCATTGCATGAACCTGAAGGTCGAATTCTGACCATTCGAAGAAGACCGCTGCAGGCCTGCCACTTCACAAATTGCGATGCCCAGATGATGCCTCATCACAGCAACCTGTCAGGACACCGACGACCGCGCAGCTGGACGTCGATCCCCCATCGCCATGACTCAAGGACATGCCCACGTGATGCCTTCATCGTTCGAGCTTCGAAACAAGAGAAGCTATTGCATTTAAAACTTCAAACAGCTAACGGCGTCCGTGTTCTGCCAACGCTACAACCGACTCTTCGATACCAAGGGTTTCCCGGAAAGAATCTGAATGTGAAAGCAACCAGTATCTCAAAAAGCTCGCTTTTGTACATCCAACCTGAGAGAAGCAATCCGAGAAAGCGAAAGCGAAACCTAGCACCATCACGACGAACCAAGAAAAGTAACCTCACCATGACCATCCGCCGTAAGCCAGTCACAAAATATGTTTTCCCAACACCAGAACCAGATTCGCAAACAGACCACACTTCACAAACCCCGCGAAGATTCGGATTTCATCAGCAGCTTCTCGTCACAGCACGTCACATACCTTGAGTTTGAGTTTCCCGACATGACGACGAACGGCTAAACATCCGCGGCGCCTTGGCTTCTGGTTCTCCTCGCGGTTCTCCCAACGGGGGCCGGCTGCTTCTTGTCTTTCTTGGGTCGGCCGGCCTTGCGCGGCGGGAGGCTTCCATTAGTGGTCGGCACAGGCGGCGTATCTTCGACCACGATCTTCTTGGTTGTGGTATCGCCGTTCGCTTCGGCGTTGTCGTCCGCCTTCCTCTTCTCGCCAGTTACCGGTGGCTTCTCAACCTGCGACTCTGCCTGCGATTCCACTTGCGTCTCATCCTGGGGCTCCGCCTGGGATTCTGCTTGAGTTGCGGGCTCCTCGGGTTGCGTCGGCTCAGCGGCCTCGCTCGAATGGCCGTTCACAGGAGCCTCCAAGTTCGAGGCCAGCATTTTAGCCCCAGCATCCTCTGCTGCCTCCAGCTTCTTGGCTGCATCCACATCCTCGGCGGGTTGGGGTACGGACGGCGCAGTGGCTGACTCTTCGGCGGGTTGCGCTGGTGTCTCAACCAGTTTCTCTGGAGCAGCTTCCACCTTGTTATCGACATTGTCCGTTGCAGCGTCGATCTTCTGGGTCGCAACATCAGGCACAAGGGCTGTTTCGGCGGGGGCGTCAGTGGTCTCAGTTGGCTTCGGCCCTTCGGCCTCAGGGGGGTTCGTCTTTGCAGCCTCCGGCGCGGAGCCGGGCTCCGGAACTGCTTCCTTCGGGGCTTCCACCAGCTGCGCGATGGGTGCCGGCTCTGGGGCTGACTCTGGTTCCAAGGGCTCGGCAGGATTGAGAGGACCCTCCAGAGCAGTGGAGGGGACCTGCTCGGGCGTCTTTGACACCGCGGGAGCGTCGGTCATTTCAACATCTTGGCTCTCCCCAGCCGGAGCTTCCAGAGGTGCCGGCACTGAGACGTGTTCCCGCTGAACCGCTGTTCGTTGTAACACTTTGTTAGCGCATTGCGAGGAAGGGGTCGGCAAGGAGTAATGCACATGGCGCAATTGGAAGCGCATCGAGACCGCGACCACCACAAACCACGACTTCAAGTACGCGACGGCTAGCAATGGCATTTGGGATGGATATGCGACAGCAGGAACTCACCTTTGTCAACCTCCCCAGCCATTGCGACAATGACGTAGGACCAAGGTCGGCGCTAAGGATCGCACAGCGCGAACTGGACTGGGATTACCCGAGATTGGTGGCCTGGTATGCGCAACGGCAGCGGACGGGCGACGCGATTGTGGAGAGGGCTTCAAGGTGGGGGTTCGTGGGCGCTTCGATGGATGGAATCTATCGGATGCGCAGATGGACAGATGGGAGAGGAGGCGACGCCAGAATCGAGGAAGAGGTGAGGTCGGAGCATCTTGAGGAGATGCGGCTGCACGAGCGAATCAGAAACAGCAGATCCGGGACGGGAATGGAAGGGTGAGCAGCCAGGAGAGGGCCTGGCAGGACGGGATCTGGACGGGGTACATGGCCGAGCGCGCAACAATGGCTGTGATGACGTTGTACCTTTCTATGCAACACAGGAGAGGGATGGTCGTTCACACCTGCTTACCTTAGCCGGAGGCGGTTGCTGCGGTGTGGGGAAGGGACGACTGCAGCAGTCTGCCCCAATGACGGGGCGGGACTCGAGCGGCACGAGTTTCTCCAACTCCCCGCGCTCGCTTCTTCCGGCCCTCCGATTTTGAATGGGTGCATCAGGAGGTCGGTCAGCCTGCTCGCGGCAATTTTCATCGACTGCTCAGGTGACCTGCGAGGTGACTCGCGCCGTGGGCGGAGCAGCCGAGATATGTCTGTCGTGCATCGACAAAGATCGGTATCGGCATCGGGATTGGCATCGGTCTCGGCCCATCTATTTTCTTATCTCCTTCGATCGCGCATGCTCCCACGGCACATATCAGATATGGCGCGAATTCGACTCAAGGCCGTCCAATCTAACGGCCGAATGCTTCTCGAGCGAGCGATGTGACTGACGGACCAACTCGATTGGTGGCGCTTAGGCAGCGAACCACGCATCGCAAAGATTTGGGAATTGGGCTTGGTCGGGTGTGGGGTAAGGTTATCGCGCAGCGGATCAGCAAAAAAACAACCAGAGCGCGGGGTTAGACAATCTTAGGGCCGTTTCTCCCACAAGGCTAGACAATTGGCGGCTCAGCGCTGCAGCCTGCCTAGCACGCCATGTGTTTTTGACATGATCAGCATCTCTCGGAGACCCGGAAAGCTGAAGACGACCGCTGGCGACCGCCGCATCGAGGAATTGCCTCCATCGCGAGGCCCGCCCGGCCCGCCCCTCAGACTCTCAGATTCGCCTCACAGCTCCCTCAGCCGAATCCACCCACCGACACTTGCCGAGGGCCAAGCGCCGAGTCTGCGTGCTAGGGCTTTTGCAGTTGCTGCAGGGTGCCGCCCCACAGACGGTCGCATTCCGTGAGGTGACAGCCAAGCTGGAAGATGTGGGCGAACGGGGCAAATCCGGAAGCTGCTTTGTGCTAGTTTGCGCTGTGCGCGCCGCCGAGATATGATGTGATGCTGGGCGATGTCGGCCTGAAGGAAATACGGCGCTCGACCGCCTTCCACTCCGCTCCGCGGCGACGAAGCACACCACCCCACACCATGCCCAGCCGGGGGGCTTGGCGGGATCTCGCTCGAGGCAGATCGATTCGGCTGTCGTCATAATCACACTTCATACCACGTGCTTTCTCCCTCGCGGGCGGCGACACCGCGACCCCCGACACTCGACTTTTTTCCCCGTGGCGTTGGCCCGTTCCCGCAGCTGGCGGTGTGCCGCTTTTCCGATTCAAACAAAGAGAAACGGAAAACGCCAAGAGCAGCCAAGCTTCAGGAAGGTGAGCGAGGGTGCTGCCGAGCTTCGCAGCCAAGAGGTCGATAACCTCCCTTCGCACCCGCAAACTGGTCCTGTCGAATCACAGTGGCGCGTGGGCGTCTTAGCCTTTGTCGAGGCCAAGGGGATGACGCCTTGGTCAATCATCGCCACCCGACACTGGCTCTTATCGCACCCACTGCGGGGCACTTGGTACGTCTGCCAACGCCCAACTTTCTTGGCCGGGCAGGATGTTGCTGCTGGATCCCGGGATAGAGTTCTTGGTTCTCTTGGCTCGCCCAGACACCGCCAGTCAGTCGGCCGAGGGCTTGATTGAGGAATGAGCCCAGCGAACGCCCACGAGGGTCCGCAGCTGCCAGGACCCCGACGTTTAAAAGAAGCCGTGCCCCCGTCCCTACCGCTGCGCCGGGCCCCGGCTTGTCATCTCTACGTAAACACGCATAAACAAAGAGGAATAGACGCCATTGAGTGTCTAGAGCTATCCGCCGAGCTCGCCCCCGCGCCAATTGACCTCTTGTCGAGCCCCTCCCCCTCAATGCGCCACGGCTGGAATTCGACAACACTGTCCGACCCCGTCTTTCCCTAGATTTCTCCTTTTTTTAGGCCCTTCGCACCGGCCCTGCGATGGCGGCCGAGACCAGGAAGCACCCGTTTCTGCTTCGACCGGAGGAGGTTGCCGAGGATATCGGAACCGATCTCGACAAGGGACTGACTTCGGCTCAAGTAGCCGAAGCGCAGTCGAAATACCCTCCCAATGAGCTCGACATCGGCTCAGGCATTGCCTGGTACACCATCTTCATTCGCCAGCTATGCAATGCCATGATTCTTGTGCGTGCTCCGGTTGACAGCTCCCAATTAGAGTTTTCTTTCGTAGTTTTCGGTGTTCTTGGCTAACCTAATTGTCCCTCAGGTTCTTTTTTTTGCTATGGCCCTCAGTTTTGGTGTAAAGGATTACATCGAAGGTGCTGTGCTTGCTGCTGTCATCATCTTGAACGTCTCCATTGGCTTCTACCAAGAGTATGGTGCCGAGAAGAAGATGGACGCGCTTCGTGCGCTGTCCTCGCCCTCGGCCAGTGTCCTTCGAGATGGAAAAGTTATTGTTGTTTCCAAGTGAGTCCTCTCTCATCAATGGCTTCCCTCCACATGCCCAGCGCCATGCTAACCAATGACCCTAGCTCCGAGGTCGTGCCCGGCGACATCATCTACCTCAAGATGGGTGACACCGTCCCTGCCGATCTCCGCCTGTTTGATGCCATGAACCTGAACTGCGACGAGCAGTCCCTTACCGGCGAGGCCATCCCCGTGGAGAAGATCACCGCCGCCGAGATCCACGTGCCGGGCACCGAGAAGCTCGCGGAGTCGGAGGAGGAGGTCGGTATTGCGGATCGCATTAACATCGCTTACGCGACTACCATTGTTCGCAAGGGCCGTGGGCGGGGAATAGTCATTGCGACCGGAATGCAGACCGAGGTCGGCAAGATCGCTGCGTCGACGGGCAAGAAGGTGCGCCGCCCGGGCCGATCCATGAACTGGAAGAAGTACGGAAAGGCCCAGCCGATCAAGGGTGGTGCGAGGCGCGTCTACGACTTCGTTGGAAAGTTCTTGGGTTTGACCGAGGGCACACCGCTGCAGATCAAGCTGGCGAAGCTGGCCTACTTCTTGTTCTTCTGCGCGCTGCTGTTGGCTGTCATTGTGTTTGCCGTCAACAAGTTCAACATCACCAACGAGGTCGTCATTTACGCCATCTCGACCGGTATCGCCATTATCCCCGAGTCGCTCGTTGCTGTGCTGACCATTTCCATGGTCGTGGCCACCACTGTCATGAGGAAGGCCAACGTCGTTGTCCGGTAAGACAGCCCAGCCCCTGAAACAACAACACCCCCCTGCACAGCGAACATGGACAATGCTGACCAAAAGCAAACAGTGATCTTTCTGCGCTCGAAGCCCTTGGTGGCGTTACCAACATTTGTTCCGACAAGACCGGAACCCTCACGCAAGGTGCCATGATTGTCAAGAAGGCTTGGCTCCCCCCCTCGAGGATCTACACGGTCAGGGACTCGATGGACCCCAGCAATCCCACCATTGGAACTGTCACACAGGCACAGGCCGACCAGGTTGCCACCGAGGAGAAGAGGGATTACGACCAGGAGCGCTCTACTCAGGCCATCAAGTTCGATGTACCGGATGGCAAGGGCGCGCCCAAGCCTTCGAAGCCGGTCGAGGGCGCCGCTGAGGTCACGCCCGAGTTCCGCCTGTTCCTCCTCGCCGCCGCCCTGTGCAACCTCTCGACCGTTCGCTACGACGAGACCGAGGAGAAGTGGAAGACAACCGGCGAGCCGACCGAGATTGCCCTCCAGGTCTTTGCCCACCGTTTCGAGCTGGGCAAGAAGTATCTCGAGGGTCTTGGCTGGCATCAAATCACCGAGTTCCCCTTCGACTCCACTATCAAGCGCATGTCGGTCATCTTCAACGCCCCTGAGAACAATGATGTTGGACTCAGCTCAGATAACAGCGTCGTCTTCACTAAGGGCGCCGTGGAGCGCGTTCTGGACCTCTGCTCGCACGTCGGCGTCGGCGAATCACAGCAGGTTGTCACCGAGGAGCTCAAGACTCAGATCCTGGACCAGATGACACAGTTTGCCTCGCTCGGCCAGCGTGTCCTTGCCCTTGCCTACCGCCCCTGGGACGGCGTCTACACATCGTCTCCCGCTAGTGAGGCCACCCTCGAGGGCGAGGAGGACCCCGCGCGTAGCGGTGTCGAGAAGAACCTCATCCTCCTCGGCCTGGTCGGCATCTACGATCCTCCCCGGCGCGAGACCACTCCCGCTATCCACGAGTGCGCCAACGCCGGTATCCGCGTCCACATGTTAACGGGCGACCACCCCGAGACCGCCCGCGCCATCGCCAAGGAAGTTGGTATTATCCCGCAGAACATGGCCGCCCTTCCCAAGGATGTCGTCGACTCCATGGTCTACAAGGCCACCGATTTTGACAAGCTGACGGACGAGGAAATCGACAAGCTCGCCCTCCTCCCCGTCGTCATCGCCCGTTGCGCCCCTGAGACCAAGACCCGCATGATCGAAGCCCTCCGCCGCCGCAAGGCCTTCATGGCCATGACCGGTGACGGTGTCAACGATGCCCCCTCGCTGTCCCGCGCCGACGTCGGCATCGCCATGGGTTCCGGCTCCGACGTGGCCAAGTCCGCCTCCAAGATCGTGCTCACCGATGACAAATTCAACTCCATCGTCGCCGCCATCCGCGAGGGCCGTCGGATGTTCGAGAACATCCAGAAGTTCGTGCTCCACCTCCTCACCTCCAACGTCGGCGAAGTCATCCTCCTCATCGCCGGCCTCGGCTTCCAAGACGAGACAGGCTTCTCCGTGTTCCCCATCTCGCCGCTCGAGATCCTCTGGATCAACATGGTGACATCCTCCTTCCCTGCCTTCGGTCTCGGTCGTGAGAAGGCCTCGCGTGAGGTTATGCGCAAGCCCCCGCATGACAAGAAGCGCGGTGTCTTTACCAACCAGATCTTGGCCGACATGCTTGTCTACGGTACCCTGATGGGCATCTGTACGCTCATGACCTTCGTCATCGTTGTCTATGGCAAGTACGACGGCAACCTCGGCGTCGAGTGCAACCGTCACTACTCGGAGGCTTGCACCACCGTGTTCCGCGCCCGTGCCGCCGTCTTCGCTGAGCTTACCTGGCTCATCCTTCTTTCCGCCTGGGAGTTCAAGTCCATCCGCCGCAGCATGTTCCGCCTCAACCCCGACGACACTAGCCGCTTCCCTCTCTTCAAGGACCTCATGGAGAACAGATTCCTCTTCTGGGCTGTCGTCATTGGCGGTGTCTCCGTGTTCCCCACCGTCTACATCCCCAAGCTCAACACCAACGTGTTCAAGCACGGCCCGATCGACTGGGAGTGGGGCATCGTCGTGGGCATGACCATCCTCTTCGTCTTCGGCATCGAAGCCTGGAAGTGGGTCAAGCGCACCTTCAACCTGCTGGATGACCAGCCCGTCGACAAGGGCCCGTGGATCCAGGGTGAACTGGACGCCAAGACCAAGTTCTCCAAGACCATGTCGTTCTCGAGCTTAAGATCCTGGAGGAGCAGCGGGCGCGCCGAGTCCAAGGGCCGGAGCACCCAGGGCAACCCCAACACGTCGCAGCCGTTCAGGCAGGGGATAACGGCACCGGTGGTGAGGGATGAGGAGAAGAATGGAAGCCCGGTGTAAATATACCATACAGCGTATACATATGGACTGAGAGAAAGAGTTGGAGTTGAGTTGGAGAGAAGGAAAAGAAGAAACGGAGAGCCAGAGGGGGGGTATGCATTTGATGTTCGATGTGTTATGGGATTGCTCGGTTTGCATCAATGCATGAGACTGGGAAAGAAGGAAGGTTGACGTCTGTGGATGCAGACATCACGCATGATGGATGGATGGATGGATGGATGGATGGATGGTGGTCGACTACGACCATGGAGTCGAGATGCAGCCGGTGTATTGACTTACGACAGATGAGGATCCAATCTGTACGTAGCTTGCGGGTCCACGATCCGTAGAAGGTTTTTGTTATTGAAAATTTAGAAATACTAACGCCCACGACGCCATTGATGAACTGCTGCATTTGTGAAGATATAATTGAAATCCGCGATATGAGTGCTAGAACTGCCTGAAGGAGAATTGATGCCAAGTGACGTCGTCAGAGAACCCATTCCTGTACCTTCATCCCTGAGAAACGCAAAATAATTGTTTCGTAAACCGGTGAGCGACTTCAAGTCCAACCTCAACTTCCAGCGATGCAAATTGTTGAAGTTGTGATCCCATTCCCGTGAAATCTGACGGAAAGCTGAAGACGTCACACAGCGCCAGGGATCCACCAAACCCAATTCGCTGCAGGGTACCCCGTGCGTCTCCTAAGAATAGCGCTAGCTCATGATTCGTCCAAAGAGGCCACGACCTAAATTGTCTCCATCGATTGCCAGCAACGCGCGACTCCTGACCGCGTTCCCGCCAGTCCATCGACAAATTGATCGCCAAGTTTGTCGTCGACAACCACCCACAATCGCAACAATGGCGCCAAAATCGAAACCCGCACCCGCCGCCAGTGGCAAGGACATGTACTCTGTGATTCTGCCGACCTTCAACGAGCGCCAGAACCTGCCCATCATCACCTGGCTCCTCAACCGCACCTTCACCCAAGAGTACGTCCCCATCGCCCCCTTCTACCATTTCCCCCTCTGCACAATCCCTCCTGTTTACTAACTGCCCCTCCGCAGAGGCCTCAACTGGGAACTCGTAATAGTCGACGACGGCTCCCCGGACGGAACCCAAGACGTCGCCAAGCAGCTCGTCAAAGCCTACTCCCCGCACATCCAACTCCAACCTCGCACCGGCAAGCTCGGCCTCGGCACCGCGTACGTGCACGGGCTCAAGTTCGCAAAGGGCAACTACATCATCATCATGGACGCCGACTTTTCGCACCATCCCAAGTTCATCCCGCAGATGATCGCCAAGCAAAAGGCGCACGACTACGACATCGTCACGGGGACGCGGTATGCCGGGGATGGAGGTGTGTATGGGTGGGATTTGAAGAGGAAGTTGACGAGCAAGGGGGCGAATATCTTTGCTGATACGGTGTTGGCGCCGGGGGTGAGCGATTTGACGGGGAGCTTTAGGCTGTACAAGAGGAGCGTGTTGGAGAAGCTGTTTGAGAGCACGGATGCGAGGGGGTTCACGATGCAGATGGCGTTGGCGGTGACGGCCAAGGCGAAGGGGTACAGCGTTGGGGAGGTACCGATTTCGTTTGTGGATCGTGTGTATGGTGATAGTAAGTTGGGAGGGGAGGAGATTGTCGAGTATGCGAAGGGGGTGTTGCAGCTTTGGTGGACGACTTGAGAGGGATGTTTGCGATACAGAGGAAAGGGGATATAGTACTAATTGGGGAGGCGTATGATATGAGATCTGGCGTTGTGTTATGTTTGGGCAAATGAGTGGTGATTCAAGGCTAGAATATAGACCGTCTGCCACCACATATCTCTCACTTCATATCTGCACAAGGTATTTACATGTTCCTCCCGCCAGTCACCATGGTTTGCCCCGAAATGTACGAGCTCAGGGGTGAGGCAATGGCAAGCACAGCGCTCGCTCCCTCCGTGGCCGAGCCCGGCCTCCTCAGGGGGATATCGACGAAGGCCACCGGTCCAGCAGCCGCCTTCTGCTTCTGAGGAATCCCGAGAGCGATCTTCTCTCCGTCCACGTCGACAAAAGCGCCAGCCTCCTTGACCGCGGTCAGGCGCGTCTCGATATGGCCAAAGGCAATAGTGTTCGCCCGAACCCCAAACGCCGGTCCCCATTCCTTGGCGATGGCCTTGGTCAAGCCGACAACACCAGCCTTGGCGAAGGCGTAGTTGCTCTGGCCGGCGTTTCCATGAACGCCCGAGGTCGACGAGATGTTGACAATGTTGCGCGGCTCGCCGTCCTTGACGCGGAAGTAAGGGGCGGCTTCACGGACGAGCTTGAAGGGGACGGTGCCGTGGAGGTTGACAATGACATCCCATTGCTTGTCCGTCATCTATGCTGGTGAGTAATACATCTTGGGGGTAAAATGGCGTCGCTTACCTTGTGAATGACACCATCGTATGTAAAACCAGCATTGTTGACGATGATATGGATCTTGCCGCCGCCAAATTCTACAGCCTTCTTGACAACCTCCTTGATATACTGGTCTTTGAGCAAGTCGCCGGGTACAGCAAGCGCCTTGCCTCCGCTAGCGTTGATCTTGGCTGCGACCTCATTCGCCTTCGCGCTGTCGATGTCAGAAACGATCACCTTGGCACCTTCGTTCGCGAACAGTCTCGCGCACTCAGCGCCGATACCCTGACCGGAACCGGTGATGATGGCGACTTGCCCGTCCAAGAGGCCCTTGGAGTAGTTGAGCTGTCCAGCAATCTGATTTATCCTTTCAGCCATGGTGTCGTTCCAGTGTTGATGTATACTCGAAGCTGAGGTACACTTCTCAGCCCGGCAAGTGCATGGTATTAATAATAGCAGCAGCTTGAGGCTAGTCCTGGATACATAGCTCCAGGTTAGAACCGAGCCGAGGCATCCAGACGACATTTCTCACTCCTACCTACCCCACGCTGGAAGGTAGTTCTCACCTAGTGAGACTCTGCGACCAGTAGCTTGCGCCGCCATTGCGAACAATTGACACGAGGTACGGCTAGGGTATCAAACACAGCGAAAGATGAGCAAAATCCCCGTTCACGCCTCTTCACACCAAGAGGTTTTCCAGAAACATGAAACCGGATGCGTTCCTGGAAGTTGGAGCAGGTGAGGTGGATCGCCGTGTTGATCCGCGCTAAAACCCCGCACTGGCAAACTCCCTGGTCCCCCGCAATTGTTGCACCGGCACGCCACCGGAAATCCATCCCAGTGTCACCAAAACAAATCAAACCACGCCGTCGGCCCGATGCAGAGAAAAGCCGGCCGAGTGCCCTCCTCGGGCCACCTATCACGGCTCAAGCCGGTCGAAATTGATCCTCTTGCGGAATACGGCCTTCCCTCTAAGGGAGAGAAGCGGTTCGCCCTCCACATCCCTTTCTTTTCCCCTCCCCTCTCGCTAACCATCAGCTTCCACCCTCCAGCCTCCTAAATCCCAAGACTCAAGAGACCTACTACGCCAAAATAGCCGAGCGATACCTCGCCTTCTGCACCTCCGCCGGCGACGCCTCCGAGCTCCAAAAGCGATTCTCCCTCCTCTGCCTCTCCTCCCCACCAGGGGCCTCATCCTCCTCAACCACCCGCCCCAATCCAAGCCCCAACAACCCCAACACCGAATCCGAACTCGCCCTCCTCCTCTCCGCCCTCCGCAAACTCCGCGAATCCCTCGTCGCCACCTCCCGCACCGACACCTTTGCCTCCCAAGTCTACCTCTTCTCCATTCGCCTCGGCATCCTCACCTCCCACCTAGAAACGTACCACCCGTCGCTGCTCCACCTCCTCCGCGTGATCCATCCCGTTTCGAACCTCACCAGCACTGAATACACCGAGGTGGTATCGTATCTCGTTCTCGACACGGCGTGCAGGAGGGATGATCTAAGCGAGGCGTACTTCCTACGGAACAAATACAGGCTGAGAGAGGGGAAAGTAGATGGGGTATTGAGGGCGTTGGTAAGGGGGGATTGGGTGCTTTGGGGGAGGATGAGGAGAGCTGTGGATGGGTATGGGAGGAAGTTGATGGAGATGGCGGAGGGAGGGGTAAGGGGACATGCGCTGAGGGCATTTGGGAGGGCGTATTTGAGTGTGGGGGTTGAGTATTTGGAGAAGAGCGTGTTTATGGGTTGGGAGGAGTTGAAGGGGGAGTATGGGGTTGGATGGGAGAGGTGTGGGGGGAGGGTTGTGATACGCAAGGTTGGGGGAGGTCGTGATGGGATTCAAGGGCTGTGAAAATGGCGTTGCGGTTGCTGTGGTTTTTGGAATGAAATATACCCCTTGTTAGACAATGTTGCATATGGTGTTCCAATGACGCTGCTCGGGGCAGCTTCTCGTCGTTATTTTTGGTGCTCGTCTGGCAAACCTTGTGCTTCCATGCATCTAGCTACACGGTTCAACGGGTAATCGGTTCAACGGGTAACGGTTTCTAATGCATGTCAGACTGACAAGCTCACCTGTCACTCAACCGTATTCCAACGACATAGGAACAAGTTTTCGCGAGGCAATGTTATTATGCGTAGCAATAATACAGCGGTAACGATACTTCGCATCCCGTCCACACCTAGGTACAACCAAGCAATGGCTTTTCAACCCCTACTACGCGAGCGCGCGAGAAGCAACCAACTCCTTACCACATCCAGACAGTAACCAACAGTCTACCCCTCATCCCGCCATCAAACCGTCGCCTCGTTTAGAGCAGCGCAACGGCAGCGACAAGACCGCCAATGGCACCTAGAACCGGCCCGGCGGTCGGCCTCGGGGCAAAGTTACCAGTCGGAGAGGTGCTCGTCTGCGCAGGGCCAGCGGTACCCCCGGTTCCAGTCGTACCAGTCGCGGCGGTTGTCGTAGCGGTGGTAGTCGCGCTACCGGTCGGGCTCGCAGTGCCGCTGCCAGTGGCTGTCGCGCAGGCGACGGTGGTGGGGAGGGTGGTCACGCCGAGAGCGCCGCAGAACTGCGCATTCCGTTAAACTCCATCGCTGTCAATCGGAAATGAAGGGAATCATACCTGAGCGGCGAACTGGATGGCGGTATCCTGGTCGGCCTTGGGGCACTTATCGAGGAGACAGCACGAGATGCCCGTGATGAACTCGTTGTTGCCGCAGATGCACGTAGGGTCGGTGCCGCAGTTGCCGACGCCGTTCTGGAGGTAGGGGTTCACGCAGTCTTGCTGGATCGAAGCAATTGGAGTCAGTATGCGCGTATTGCTTTGCGTTGCGTCGTTGCAAACGGGGGACTAACCGCGCATCCAGGGATGCCGGGGAGCTGCGCGACGGCGCCAGTGGCCATGGCCAGGGAGAAGAGAGCGGCGGAAACCTTCATTTTGAGGATGGTGATGGGTTGCGAAGATTGAGCAAGTGCTGATGCGCTGGTGGCAGATGTTGGAGTTAGGTGTCGACGGAGAAAAGGGTCGAGGAGCGAGAGAGAGCTGCTCCCGATGTGGACGGACTGCCCCCGTTTCGTTAAATAGGACGGAAGTCGACGCTGCTGGTAGCCCCTGACACCCAGCAACCCAGACCACTGGGGAGGCCAATGAGGGGCCGAAGCCTAGCTGAGGTGGTGTTGCTGCGTGCCGAGCAGGTGGTGGGGCCAATCATCACGAGGCTTGGCGACATCGGCCCAGCGTGAGACATTCGGCGCATTCACCTGTAAGTGCTCGCAGACGATCGCGCTGCTCATCAGTGGCAATAAGACCTAGTTCCGTCCCAGCCGATATCACGGTGTGGCCGACATGAAGCGCCGTGTTCACCTTGTTGACCACAGAAGGTCTCTGTTCAGGGTGCACTCGGCAATCATGACATATGCGGCAGCTTTCGTCGCTTGAAGAGGTGACGTCGTTGTGTCTATGTCCCGCCTGAAGCCGGGGAATCCTGCCAGAAAAGGACAATGCCTCGAACACGGGTCGTCGGGAAGAGAGACCGCTATGCGGTGACGCGGCGAGATTTCTGCAACCAATGAGGACGGGAAACCCCGCGCATCTCCTTCAAACACCGTCCATTGGGAGCGCTCCCTTGGTCTGACACGCATCTGAGAAAGGATGGAAAACCGAAGGATCTAGACGGTGTACTAGACGAAAACTAGTCGACAAACGAGACGTAGAGCTGCTGGTCACGCAGCAGCGCGTGAGAGCTTCGTCTTGAAACCCACCCCGCATTGGAGCCGGTTGCAGAATCGGAGTAGCCGCGCGCGGGAGGTGCAGGCTTCGGTGGACAGTCTTAAATCAACCGTGCGCAGCTGCTTAAATCGACAGTGCGGTGCGGGCTCTGGCAGCTGGCAGCTGGCACACCAGACTACCCACCTCGAGGCCTCTCAGCACAACCCCCATCCCACATAGAATCAACTTGACGCTGTCAATAAATACCATCAACGTCGATTCACACTCACTTTGGGGGACTACACCTGCATAAAGAATGAAAAGGGAGATCGCAACTTCCACTAGATCGACGCTCGACTCAAATCGACTGAAGATGGAAACGGGCCAAAAAAAAAAAAGATGGCGGGCACCTAGGGATCAAACTTGGCCTCGGCATTAGTGCAAAGGGGGACTTTTTTAGGTGAGGATGCGTTCTCTATCGTTGGCTGCTGCGTACGACACTCCTTCTCGATGGGTAATTTCAAACATGCCACCCCCTTTTCTGGCCGCTTTTCTTCCGTCAAAAATAAACTCTAGCCCTCTCTCGGTACACTGCTCCCCGTCTACTTCCCTTCCCCTCTTCCGAGTACCTCAGCTGTCTCTCATCTAGTTTAGAGTGAGAACACTCTTGCCCTGCGACGAACCGACGGTGCAGGTAATCTCGGTCCCTAGGAACCAATCGTTATGATAGCTCTGCTCCTGTTGCACAACTGCCTGAGGCAGGTATTCACCTCTTCGCCTCCACCCGTGTACGTCACGCAGATTTTGCCCTGGCCGCCACCGCTGTAGCAACCACCGCCCTGGTTGGAAACGTTGTCGACGACGTGGCTGGGGGAGTAGCTGGTGTCCTTCCAGCGACCGGCATCTCCGTTGCGGGTGCAGGCGCTTAATTCAGTGAAAAATATCAGCTATTGATTTCGTTTCGGGCATGAGATCTTCCTGAATGACTCAGGAGAAGGAGCAACCACGTCTTTCTCTCGAGGCAAGAGGGCAAAGGACAAGGACATACAGGCAAGGGCACCGTTGGGGATAAGGGCAAGGAGGGTGGTGAGGAGCGCGGTGGTGAACTGCATTTTAATTGCTTGGGGTGTGTTGGTTGTGAAGCTGATGGTGTCTGGAGAAGTTGAGAAGCGTTGATTAGAAGCGAGGCAAGTGTTGATGGTTGCTGATGCTGGTGCTGAGAGAGAAACTGGACCTTGAGACGGAGAGAGGAGGCTTCTATTTATACTATTTCACTCTTCACGACACTCATCAAGAGGCTGCTTTAATATACTTGGAGTATTTCCTCCGCTCAGTGGATTCGTTGCATCTACTGTCACTTGAGTTAGCCTTGCTGCTGGGAGTCTGCCGCAAGCATCGTGGCTTCCTGGCCAGGTGGCATGTCGTTCAGGGGTTGAGTAAACAAAGGGCCGAGAACAGGATGGTAACATTCATCTGCTGCCGGCTAGGGACATATCCAATTGGCTGATGGTAAGTGGCTTTCAACAGCTAGACATAGTAGAACTCTGCCCTAGAGGCCTTCAATCTTCGATTCGGGGTTCTTTTGCCCCTTCTAGATCTTGAGCCACCTTCGCCGCATTGGAGTAGTTTTTTTCAATGCTTCTTTGCATAGCCACATCTCCGGAATAACGACGAAAAATTATCCGTGGCCGCGTGGGACGGCTCGGTCAAAGCTGTACCGCGGCTCAAAACTTCTTACGCCGCAACCTTAATTGCTCTACCGGCGGTAAGTTTAGTCGTGCGTAGAAAGATGTGCCTTGATCCCTCCAGTCTTTTGGACATGCGAGGTGTCGATTGGTTATAGCGGAACTTTGCAACCTAGGCTATGACTTATTGAAACTCCACCCTTCCAAGCTTTACGTACCTCGGCAAGTATCATTCCAATGCTCTTTTTTCGGCCCTACATATTTGTCCGCGTGACTGGCACCCTGTAGTAAGCAGACTCGGCCATATACTCACCAAGAAAGATCCCTAGCTTCCAGAAACGAATACCGATGGTTCCTAGATGCCATTCGTGGTGCATTAGGACCTCGAGCGGCATGCTTCTGTCAAACCAAAAATAGCCATCCCCTCGGCTTGCCCAATTTGAAGAATATCAGTGGCTGGTCGAAACCAGGGTCTAGCGTGGCGTGATCATGGGCTACCCGAACAACCTAACCGTGCCCTTCTCTTGTCACAACGAAATGTATTCGGGTGTAAACGGAGATACTAAACCGATCCCGAAGAACCACAGATCAAGTTGGGAGGATTGCATATATGGGGGTTGCAGTCAAGGAGCAGAGCCGCCACGGGGATTCAGATTTCTTGTGGACTCATGTCAGTTGTGTGTACGCGAGCTTGTCGAAAGGGGAGGTTACTATCATGAAAGGTTAGAGAACAGGGGAGTGAATGTTGGGGGAGATGGGAGGGTGCCGGGATTTTGAGGAAGAAGATGAGCCAGAAAAGGAGGGTTGCTCATTTTTCGGGTAAGCAGCAGACAGAGACATGATAGAGAACTCATCCCATCAAAAGATTGCCGCGTACATCGCAACGCGACATGTTGGCAATGGCCACGGAGTTGATTGGAGTTGAGAAGAATCATGTCCTTGATTTGTGATTGGCTGCGGCAACTGGTGACCCTGAGCCTGAAGCAGCTAGAACATGCTCCGCACAGTTGATTTAAAGGCTGCGGCACAGTCGAACCAGGTGCCTGCAGGTGGATGCTGAATCTGGGTGGCGGTCGCTACCGGGTTAGACCCTCGGTCTGGTCTGCAGAAATTCCCCGCAATCTCGAGATCCGGCGCCCTCATCAACGACACTGGCTGCGGCCATGGAAATAGAAACCACGCGAAACGTTCGAAATTGAAGGGAGCTCCATCTCGCGTGGCCGCCGCGAGTAAAAAGCAGAGGGTGTGAAACGGGTGAGATTGTTCGCCGTGAGATCTCGTCTGGGTTGGACGAGCTTTGCCGTTCTGAGATTGCGTGGCGGTTGGCGTTCAGCAAATGGTTGCGTCTGGTTCGGTGGTCGGCTGGGTGGCCGTGCGAGGGCCTTGCAGCCACACGAGTGCAACGACGACTGCCAAGCCCAAATGGGTTTGGTGCTCCCTGGCCAGCGATCGCCCCCGTTGGTCGGCGTCCAGTGCAACCACCTGCCGAAGCTCGGACGGTCGCACAAGGTCAAGGTCGCCAAGGGGGAAAGATATCTTGTCGGGGCTTTGTCTTGTTCGCCTTGCCCACCCATCTGCCGCCGCGTCGCCGTATCCCGCAGACGACGTGATGCTGCGGTCGTGAATCCACAACTCGTCCCCACTTGCAACGCAGAAGCGCATTGAGTCGAGATGGGTCTCGGTGTTCTCGAGAGCCGGTCCATGGACCATGTCCCTGGTGAGCATGCGAATGCCCCGCGACGCTGCGTGATGGTGCGCATCGCAGAACTGACATCATTGCAGGCACGACGCGATATTTTGACGACCCCGAAAGACCTCAGTATGCCGCCGATGGCGCCACGGGCCTCAAGTGCGACACTAGCGGCCCTGTGCCCATCATCCTCGTCCCGCAGCCGTCCGACGATCCGAACGACCCGCTCAACTGGCCGCTATGGAAAAGGGATCTGATCACGTTTACTCTGTCTATGACAGCCATTTTTGCAACCGCGCTGGGCCCTATTCTCGCCGCCAACACTGTGACTCTGGCGGTTTACTTCAAGGTCCCGTTTGCCAAAGTCGCCGAGCTGACGGGGTGGTATCTACTTGGTGTCGGTGTCGCTGCGGCCTTCTTCGTCCCGTCGGCGCGCGTCTGGGGAAAACGACATCTGTTTGTGATTGGAGTGGTCCTGTTGGTCATCACCAGCGCGTGGGGAGGCGGGTCGGGGAAGAACTATGACAGCTTCCTGTGGGCGCGTATCTGGCAGGGTGTTGCGACGGCCCCTTACGAGTCTCTGATCAACGCTGTAGTGGGCGACCTCTACTACGTTCATGTAAGTCGGACGTCGAAGGTTAAAATATGCTTAGCTGACCCGTTGGAAAGGAACGAGGCGTCCGCATGGCTTTTACCAACTTGGCCGTGTTTGGTGGAGCCTTCTTTACGCCCATTCTGGTCGGCAAAATCACCAGCGTGCGGTCGCTGTATTGGCCGTGGACCTTTTACTTTGTCGCCATCTTCTGCGCTTTGGCGCTACCTGCCATCATCTTTCTCTGCCCCGAAACCGCATATCGTCGGGATGCATCTCTGAACCTGGATCTTCTTTCCACTGAGAATCCGGCGGCTGGGAACGACGAGAACGGCAAGTCGTCCCCTGTGGAGAGCCACCAACCGATTACTGCTCACGAAGGGCCGGGTCAGTCCAACGGGGCCACGGATACTGAGAAGTCTGCTTCCGTGCCTCCGAAGCCATCGTGGGCGCAATCGCTCGCCCTCTTCAATGGTCGGAAAACGGACGAGACGTACTGGAAGCTCCTCTTGCGCCCCTTTCCCCTTTTCATTCAACCAGCCTTCCTGTGGGCCTGCCTCATCCAGGGCTGCCTGATCGGCTGGACGGTCTTCATCGGTGTCATCATGGCCCAGTTCTTCCTCTCGACGCCATTGTGGTGGACCGAGGTTGAGACCGGCTATGCGTACACCGCAGCTTTCATTGGTGCTATCGTTGGCTTCATCATTGCTGGTGCGCTGGCGGATTGGAGTGCCAAGTTCATGACCAAGCTCAACGGTGGCATTTACGAGCCTGAGTTCCGCATTGTCCTCGTCATCCCTCAAATGATCCTTGGCTGCGCCGGCCTGTTCGGCTTCGGTGTCACCGTCGACGGCCTACTGTTCCTGAAGTACCACTGGGCTGTGCCGCTATTCTTCTTTGCTATTGAGGTTGCCGGCATGGTTATCGGCGCCGTGGCGAGCTCCTTGTACATCGTCGACGCATACCGTGAGTTGCAGCCTGGTCCAGCCCCTTCGCTCCCCGTTGCTAACCCCTTTTCCTAGGCGACCTTGCGATCGAAGGCTTTACGTGCTTGATTATCTTCAAAAACATGTTCAGCTTTGCCCTCACCTTCAAAGCCTTCGACTGGCTCATCGCGACGCGAAGCAGGGCAACGCCAATCTTCAACGCGCTGGGCATAGTTCAGGTTATCATCTGCCTGACGAGCATTCCATTGTGTAAGCTTGCTACCCTCCCAGGAATTCTCAAGTGATTGCAGCCGTTGACTTTCTGTTCAAGATATCTACGGGAAACGCCTCCGCAGCTTCTTCCATCGCCACGATTTGCTCGCTCTGTGCGGAGTGAGGTAACACGTCGCCCGTTGTTCCTGTATTCTTTTTGTATTGTGCGTTGAAGCATGGCTGGAGCGTATGCTAGATAGGGTGGCGGTCTCTTATCGTCGGTAGATATCCGTTAGTCTGTCCCTCGTATCTCTGGCTGGATGTAAAGTAGTTTTGGTTCCAGTTTATCTGCATAGCGATGGGAACCCGGAGGATATTAATGGGTTTGAGTGGTGGGACTCGGTTGAGGAGGTCCGTCGTATTGTGTAGCACCCAACCTTGTATTACCCTGAGTTAGATACCTTATCTAGTTTGTCGAGCTCGAGGCTATGCTCGTTCCGGTGCTTCCATCTCATCTCATCCAGTCATCTTCGGTGCGTGACAGCATCACGCCGCAGGGTCACAGCCCCCGCAATGAGTTTGTTGTTCAACATGTGTACAAACTCCGGCTACGCTAGATACAGCAGTATGGACATCCGGTATCCCTCAACGCCCTACAACTTAGCCTTCCCCTCCCTCCCCGTCTTGACATTCTTGCTAATCTCGCCCGTCAGCATAAACTCAGGATACGTCATATCTGAATCAACACCCAACGCCGCACCACCCTGTCTCCTCCACCCCGCTCCGTCAACAATAAGCGTAGTCCCGTTGACATAATTCCCTGCATCGCTGAACAAAAACACCGTCGCATCGGCAATATCCCTCATGCTACCCCATCTCCCGCTAGGAATTCCCTTGGTCTGCTGCTCCTTGGTGAGCTCGCTGCTCGCGAGACGCTCCATGCCCTCTGTCCCTGCGATGGCGCCTGGGGCGAGGGAGTTGGCAGTTACGCCGTACGGCCCGTACTCGAGAGATACGCTCCCCATGAGGGAGTCAATGGCTGCCTTGGCGGCCGAGACGTGTGCTTGCAAGGGCATGCCGGTGTAGTGGAAGGTGGCGGAAGTGGAGATGAGTCGGCCGCCGGTGGTGCCAGAAGGGTTGGGGTTGGGATTGCGAGCGGCGGATTCGATGAGGTAGGGGACGGTGGCCTTGATGGTGTTAAAGGTGCCGATGGTGTCGATGTCCATTACGGTTTTGAAGGCGTTGGGGGAGAGGCCAGAGATGGGGGCGATGAAGTTGCCTGCGGCGCCGGCGATCACGTAGTCGATGGAGCCGAGCTCCTTGACGCACCGCTCAGCGGCGGCTTTGAGGCTGTCAAACTGTCCGGGGAGGTTAGTTCAGGCTTGCAGGCGGGAATGTGCGGGCGGGAGGGTACCCACGTTGCGGACGTCGATATTACCTATCCCGAGAACCTTGGCGCCGGGCCGCACCTGGGCGATCTCCTTTGCGGCTTTCTCGGTCTTCTCGACGCTGCGGCCGATGATGCAGGCGTTTGCGCCGAGGTGGACGACGGCCCGGGTCTGGGCGCTGCCGATGGATCCCGCTCCGCCAGTGATGAAGAGCACGCGGTTGGCTGGAAATGCGTCAGTAAGGATCACACAGCTTGGAACTTGTGATTGTATCGTGACACACCAAAGATGCCGTCCGCCCACGCGGAGCTCAAGTATTCGGATCGTAGCACAGTCATGATGCCGATGTGGTACAGCGAATTGTCGCACGTGCAAGTCAGCAACGCGGGCTGGAGAGAGGAGAGGAGCACGGAATGAAGTAGAACAGGCGAGTGATTGGCTTATATGGAACGCCGTGTTTTAAATATGAGAAAACCCCCATGTCAAACGGAACGAGTTGGCCTCAAGGTCGACGCTTCATCTTGGAGGAGTCGCTTCTACATAGTAATCCATTCCCGTCGACCCCGGGTCCCCGTACCTCGGCTGGCCCCAGTGCGCCTTTCCGGTTGTGGGGTGTTGGGGTAACAAGCCAAAGAAGGAGCCCCCCCGCATCGACCCTAGCAGTCCCAAGCTATCGGACCCGCTTAGCGCAAGGCAACGGGACTTGATTGATTTTGAGGCTCAGAACTCAACCCGCCCCTCACTGTTGTTCGCGCCGCAACAACATATACGCATTCGACGTTGCCAACATGCTCATGGTAGCTTGAACCCTGCTCTTTTGCGTTGAGCACTGCTGCAGAGTAGCTCGCAAATATATTCCCGTCAGCTCGGCGTTCTCCCCGTCTACTCTGTTTCGCAGGCTTCTCCCCTGTTTGTTTGCACCAAAAGCCTCGGCGCATTGCCCGCCATGGCATTCGCGGAGTCGGAACAAGGCGCCACAACCCCGAAGAAGAAGAGAGCGCTCCCCTTCAAGCGCACGGTATTTCAACAGCCACCAGCCAGCGCGCCAGCCGATTCCGACCCTTCGAAGCCTGAAGATAACGACATCGACTTCTTCCGCCGCCCCAAAGATGTCTTCCCGATTGTGGCCGAGGAGAGGGATGAGCGTGACACAAAAAAGGTGCTAAAGTCCCCCGATAACTACGAGCGGAAGCGCAGGAAGATGTCATCGGACAGCGAGGATGGGGTGTCTTGGAAAAAGAGGTAGGTTACGAGACAAACGGGACGCGCAGAAGAGGTGCTAACCTCGTTCTAGGAGCTTCGGCTCAGACGACGATTTTCTGGAGAAGGACAAAGGGGAGGGGAAAGTCAAGTCTTTTTCTCTGGACGACTCGGACGATGATTTCCCAAAGAAGGGGACAGGAAAGGGGCAAGCCAAGTCATTCTCCCCGGACGACTCGGATGACGATCTCATCATGGACATAAAAGGCAAGGGCAAGGACATCTACAGTCCCGCCAAGGCTGCAACATCCAAGAAGACCGCCACCCGAACTTCCAAGGGCAAGTTTGTCTACGAGGAGGACGACGATGATTTCTACTCCCCTCCAAAACGCAGGCCCGCTGCTTCCCCCATCCCTACACGAGACACCCGGCTTGGTGTCAGGAGCGCCAACGACTACGATACTGACGAGTCTGACTTGCCCGAAACCAAACCAAGAATTGAGGATCTGGACGAAGACAAATCCTGGAAGTTCGATACAACAAAACCCATCAACCTCCTCGACAGCGACTCGGATGACGAGCTTGAAGTCGTCGAGAGAAAACCGAGGGTCGAAGACGACTCCGACGACGACCTCAAGGAAATTGACGCCCCCGACCCATTCAACAAATGGGTGCGCAAGGCCGAGGAGCTAGAAACCCAAAACCAAGACATATCCGTCAAGATCACGGTCACTTCCCCGCTCGAGAATGCCCGTCCCATAATAGTAATGCGAAAGATGGGCCAGGAGCTAGGTCTGATTCTCGACACATGGGTGAGCACGCAAATATACAAGTACGACGTTGAAATCGCCCCTGACATCGTCCCGTCCTTGTTCCTCACTTGGAAGGGCAAAAAGGTGTACAAGTACACTACCCCTATCTCCTTGGGCGTGCAGTTGGATGCCAACCGGAAGTTGATCTGCGGCGACAACGACGGATACATACAAGATGCTCTCCACCTCGAGGTGTGGACTGAGGAGGCGTACGCAGAGCACCTCAAGCAGAAGGAGCACGAGAGGAATCTCAGGCTAGGCCTTTTGGATGCGACGGATGACGCAGTGGATGAGGAGAGGTCGCCGACGCAGGAGTCAGAAAAGAAGAAAGGGATCAAGGTGATTCTCAAGGCGAAGGAGCTTGAACCGGTCAAGCTGAAAATATACGAAGATACGACGGTACAGCGACTGGTGGACGAATTTCGGACGAGGCGGGATATTGGCCCGGGCCAGATCGTTGCCATCTACTTTGACGGGGAGAAGCTGGGCGAAGGATCGTTGGTGGTGGACGCTGATATCGACCCGGATGATACGAATCAGTTTGAGGTTCATGTCAGATGAGCGTGGGGTGGAAGTTCAGGGGCCACACTGAAAGGGGTAGTCTCCAAGGGGCGGCTATTAGAGATGGCTTCCGGGATACAGCGGATGTTGTCTGACGGGTGGCAAGGATTGGAGTCGGACACGGCGGGCGCAATATGGATAGTTATTGGCAGTGCTGTGGGATTACCATGTCGGGAGCGGTGGGATGATGACTGATGATACCCTTTCATGTTTTCGAAGAATCAGTCGGCTCTAGCCACGTTTTTACCTCTTCTGGCCACTCAATATGGTCGTTACAGTGTCATGTCATTGGTGGTGAAAATTCCAAATGCCAAAATGCCAAAGTGCAAATTACTCCTGAACGCCAATGCCCCGATCCCATGCCGTTTTGCCGCTAACTGGTATCAAAGCCCGCTCAAAACCTCTCCTTCAGCCTAGACGAAATAATCCTGAGGTTGTTATAAACCTTGCCCGGCTGGGCTCCAAGCACCAAAGAAACGACGCTAGGAACAAAGTTAGCATGAGCGACCTCGTCTTGAGGGCAGCCGTCACACACCTTTCGCGGGCCATGCCGATATTCTCAAAGGCACCGAGGATATGGATTCTGGACCCGGCCAGAACGATACGTGTTTTCGTTGCTGCGCGCGTTGTCAGTCGTGCCCCTCGCCAGTGTCTTCAAGGGTCTTACCGTTCTCGATGGCGAACTTGGTCTTGCCGTCCTTTCCTGCGATTCTGCCGATCGCGCGCCCGAGCGCATCAGGACCGAGCGTTTGGCGCACATCCTTGATGTCAAAGGACTGGATATAGAGCGAATCGAGACGCAGGAGTGCGATCGCATCGTCGATGTCGAAGCCCATCGCGAAAGCAGATACAAAATCGGCGCCCATCTGAAGAGCCTCGGTGCTCTGGGTGAACTTGCTTGACCTCAGCTCAACCCGTTTCTCCTTGATATTCATGCGAACTTGGAGTTTGCAGTGGTCGACAAGCGGGGGGTAGCTATAGCCATGTCAGTCGGCCAGACTCGCAGCCAATTGCACCAGGAGGCCGTCCTCACATCTTGCTCCAGTTCGTTTTCAGCGCAGACATACGATTTGGTGGAATTGGGATTTTTCGGGTCTCAATACGGTGAGCAGGATCCTAATACGAAGCCGAAGTCAGCCTAAAGCCTAGTGTCGTCCAGTACATGGGCGGCGTACGAGGTCTTTGCCCGGCGCAAACTTGGGACGGCCCTCCTCGTCCACAGCCATTTCTGTATCTTCTGACTCTACTGGCGGCTGCCCGGTGCTGGGGTCGGCAAAATCGCTTTCTTGAATATCGAGGATGAGCTCGTCGTCCGCTTGTTCGGGCGCGGGGGGGGGGACTGTCTCGGGTGCCTCTAAGCACTTCTGCAGAGCGGTGGGAGCAGGCATCTTGTCGGTACTGCGCTGAGGAGAAATTATCCTATAGTGAGAAGTGTGGGAGCGTTGGCGTTTGCCAGGGAGTCTTGGTCCGTGGTCGAGAACGCAGCGGCCGTCGTGTTGCTCACCGAGTGGATGGATCCGGGCACCCTCCTGCCATTTTTTGGTGGTGGGGGTTCGAAATTCCTCAAAAAATCGTGGGCCCGCATTTCTATCGGCCGCTTATCGATTGGCTGAACGCGGACCCATGCCAAGTGCCCCACAGTGTCCATGCTTTCTTGCAATCGCTGGTAGCCGTGTTTTTAGCGTCATGACGAAGGCCTTGCTTTGCTTGCTTGCAACATCTTTGCGCAGCCCTCCAGTCTTCTTCTCCTCCTCCCCCGACTGCCAGTGACAACGGCGCGCAATGAACATGGCATGATAGCGCTGTTTTCCGGCTTCAACGACCTCCAGTATGCGTTTCAACAATGTCTACTAGTGCTACCTCGTCCCAGCTGGGCCGCCAATTCTGGACCGTGATCCGAGACTCCGCGGGCTCCTTTGCTGGGAGGCTGCCAGGACGCCAAACGCCTCTGACGAGCGTGAGTCTCGGCCACGCATGGCGACCTCACCCAGCGCAATCGACACGCTGGTACACAAGATTTTCGCAATCGCGACTGCCGAATAAAAATGTCCGTCAAAGCTGCTCAGGAGGTGGCCTCTTGCTGCTCGGCCTGAGCTCCAGCACCCCTTCGACAGGCTCCGTCGTGACGACATGCACCGCCGTTGCAGACTCGACTTTTTCGGGGAGCGCTGCGCAGAGGGCTAAGCTTAGCCATCTGGCCCGACAGATCTGGTTTTCGGGATCTCGGTCCACCCAAGGCAGTAATCGAGCAGCTGGGAGGAGAGCGGGAAGCTCAAGTTCAAAAGGAGATGGCGACAAGAATGCAGGACCAGCCTCGCAGAGAAAGCCGGGGGAGCACAAGGCAGAGGAGCAGAAACGTGCCCCTGAACCAAACTCGGAGCCGCACCTTTCTGATGAGTCCCTCGCACACGCCATGTCCAAGTATCTCCACATGCCCAAGATGCCCCATCGGCCGACGAAAGAGGAGCTGCTCGCTGCCGCCACCGGATTTGGACAACGCCTCAAGGTGCGATTCAAATGGTTCTCCATCAGGAGCATGCGACCATGGAATGCCGATGAATGGGGTGCCTTTGTGTCGTGGTTCCTGTTCGGCCACCTCGTGTGGATTCTGGTCGGCACGACGACCTTCTTCTCCCTCTTGATCCTGACCATCAATACGGTTTTTGCGCAAGGTATGTCTGGTGGGCTATAAACTAGGTGCGAAGCTGACAATTCCTCAGAGAGCCTGGCAAAATGGATCGGTGACTACCTCACACAGTCGGCTGGTGTCACCGTGATCTTCGAATCGGCCATTGTTCCCAAGTGGAAGGATGGCGTTATCACTTTTCGAAACGTATTTGTTTCTCGGAGACCTGGGCAGTCCAAGTCGACGGTGAAGAAGGGATCATCTAATGCTGCGGCCGAGGCCGCTGCTGCCCGGCAGGCGGAGCACGACTCTTCGTCAGCTGAAGACGACGGCAATTACACACAATTTGACTTGACACTCGACACTGTCAACGTCACGTTATCCTTTGCTAAGTGGTGGAGCGGGAAGGGCCTGCTGAAAGACGTCGAGGTCAAAGGTGTCAGGGGCGTCATGGACAGGACATCGGTTGTCTGGTCAGCCGATGGTGAAGACCCCCTTTCGTACAGGCACGAACGCAGCCCAGGAGATTTTGAGCTGGACTACTTCAAACTGGAGGATCTTTTGATCACTGTCCACCAACCTGGAGGCTTCCGTCCATTCTCAGTTTCGATATTCTCCTGCGAACTTCCGCAGCTGCGGAAGCAATGGCTCTTCTACGATTTCCTCTCAGCATCGCACATGTCGGGCTCCTTTGATGGCTCGCTATTCACAATCCACCCCCGCCAAGTACACAATGTTTCTTCCACCCAGGATAATCGACCCGATCAGTTCGGGACTCCATCAGCTTGGAAGAAATTCTCCAGGTTACGAATTGACGGCCTCAAGATTGATCATCTCAACCGTGGGGTAGAAGGTCCCTTTGGGTGGATCTATGAAGGGAATGTCGACATCGTAGCCGATGTCATGTTTCCTGTCGAGGCTGAAGAGGGCCTCGGCAAGGTCGTAGCAGAATTCTACGACAAAATGGAGGAAGCTGTCACCAGCAACCGCTATCTCCGAATACTAGATAACAACGACGCCCGAGGCCAGGACCATGAGACCGACATCATCGACAACGCAAGACCGGAACCGCTGCAGAGTGGCGCTATCCCCGACATGCCGCAGCATGGTTCCCCACTACATACTCATGACCTCGATATCCACCACGAAATCACCCATGCCCCGCTACCTCCAAAGGGAGAACCGTCTTACCTCGTCATGGACATGCGCATCCATCTCAACGATGTCCGCGCCGCTGTCCCACTTTTCAATAACCCGCACATGAGCTACGTCAACCAAGCCCTCGTACGACCCATTGTAGCGTACATCAACGCCAAGCGAACATACATCCCCATCAACTGCCGCATCGTCAAGCGCCTCACGGACTTCGACGGTTCGTGGACAGTGTGGGACTGCGGCCTCATGGACGACACAAGTGCTGAGGTCTACTCAGCCTTTGCTCGGGATGTCGAGGATCAGCAGAGCCGCGTCCGGCGCTTCAAGCGTGTCGGCCTGTGGACTGTCAGCCTGGTTGTTCACGCTCTCTTGGCTGGCGTCGCAGGCGATTTAATGTAGAAACAGGCCGTCTCGATAGTGTACTCACTCCTCTGTGACATCATCTGTATTTTACGGCATCCATGAACTTTACGGACCAAACCGGGTGGGAAATGGAGGGTGTTAGCCTCGGCGGCGGGTTTGCTCTTCTTGGAATATGGCGTTTGGCACAGGAGCTGGGAAAAATATTAGGTCCTGGTTCGGGGAATGAGCTATCGGTATACAATATATGGGGTAGCATATAGTCAGCGGGAGGACAACACAAATACATACAAGTCACTATTGCCTTCTTCCCATTAATCCCATCTACGAGCAGTTGTGATGTCTCACCAAGATGGAACCGACGAGCAACGGGAACCACGACTTGACAACAGTACCACTTCAAAACTCCTACAGATACGAAACGCCTCCTTTTGCGGGTTAAGCCATAACGTCTAAACATATGTACGATCTAAGTAGCAAATGCCAATTCCCTTCCCAAGGCCCAACGCAGTTCCCCACTGTGCCCATGATTTTGGTCCTCGACTTCCTTGCCCGTTTTTGGCCCACGTCTGACGCGCCCATCCTAGCTGCGCCGCCGCTCCTGCAACCCCAGTCTGGGCGCGGAAGATCGAGGGCGCGGTGCTCGCTCGCCGTCCGCAGGAAGACCGTAATCATGGGCGCCCCGGATGCATGTCTACTCGTTGTATCTATCCGTGCTAGTATTTGGCAGATGTGCCAAAACCATCAATGGGAACGAATCTCTTGTAGTTCTACCAAACGCAGGGGGTGGGCGTCTGGAGGGTGTATTCTAGTTCTGGTACCAGCCGTTCACATGAAGTCATCACTGGGGTAGGGTTAGCTGCGTAGAGTCTTGGTGAAGAACGAGCAACTTACTCTCCGAACGCATCATCGTATGTGGCAACGTCTGCAGCAGCGGTGGGACGGCCGACGCCCGCAAGAGTGGTCTTCGTCTTGGCTGCCTTGGACTTCTTTCCACCCTTCTCAGCTGCCTTCTCCTCCTTCATCTTTTCGTTGCTGAGCGTCGTGAGCGTGCTGGCAACCTTCTTGATCTGATCGCTTGGGAGATCCTTGGCCAATTGCTTGCAGAACTCTTGCAGGAACAGGGAGTAGTGTGCCTTTTTGGAGTGGCTGCTCAGAATCGGGACCAGAGTATTGCGCAGAAGCTCGAACTGTGTCTTTGTCGAAGGGTTGAACACGGGGAGGGCGGCCAAGTCGATGGCGCTGTTGGGGTCGTTGGGGTCGAGAAGGACGGCATTGGCGGCGCTGGTAGCCTTGCGAGAGCTGATTCCAATGCCGCTAAAGAGGTCCTCAGCGTGGCGCAGGTCGGACTCTTTCTCGGTGGCCCGGAGGCGCTCGCGCTTCTGGGCTTCGGTCTCCTCGTCACTGGACTCGTCCTCCTCTGCGAGTTGCCGGGCGCGTTCGGCCTGTCGCTCGGCGATGCGCTGGGCCTTGGACTTCTTGTTGGCAGCAGCCTCAGCTTCAGCCTTAGCCTTGACCTCGGCGGCCTTCTTTGCTTTTTCGCGTTCGACTTCGGAGTCTTCGGCGGCATCCCACGAGTCGAGGACCTATGAGGGTATCGTCAGCGGGGTTGGTCGGCGGGGTAATTTCAGGGATGGTGGGGTGAAAACCTACGTCACTATCTTCGGCCTCTTCATCGTCAAATTTTCTGCGCGTCGTTACGGGAGCAGAGGTCGGGGCCGGAGAATCGGAGCCAGAGCCGGAGCTCGAGCTATCGCTTTCCTCCTCCTCTGCGCGGCGCGGTTAGCCGCTGACTGGATATGGGCACACATTTTGCCAGGTGAGTAAGCCATGGCGCGACCCCTCAAATTTCGCGCGTCCATCTGGCCAAGCAAAACCGCGATTGCCTGAGACCCGCGACCCGAAAAGAACGCTGAGCGAGCAATCGCGCGTCGTGGTTCCTCATGCGGTCGTTGATATCGTGACAGGTGGCTGATCGTGGGGTCGCGCACAAATCAAAATGGCAGAGAACTTACCCCACCGTTTAGTCGGTCCAGCCATGATTGTGTCGCGTTATCGCAATGGAGGGGTTGATCGGGTTCGAGAAGCGAATAAATCGAGCGCAAATCTCACGAGCGTTGAGAGCGATGGAATGTTGAGAGGAAGAAATTTCGTCTTTGACTAGCTCAAGGGACAAAGAGTTTGTGTAAGGTTGATGTTGGGCAGCAGAAACGGAAAAAATGACGGTGGTCGATTCCGCAATTTAGGTTGTGGGTGCTGGCGGGTTGCCTGCGATAAAAGCCGCCGCGAGTTCCACTGCCCGTTGCCAGCTGTGGGGCTTCGCCGCTTCACTGGTGCCCCAAAGTCTCAACTCAGTCCAGAAACCATGACGCCACGGACATACAACCGCCGCATCTATTCAAGCAACTAGTTAAATGGCCCGGAATTCTGGAAGGCATAATGCAGAGATCAAGAGCGCTTCGTCCGCAGCGCCGGGCGCCCTGCTGGCATCTCCGACGGCGCAATTCATTCCAAGAAATCCGCGGACGAAGAGCCTATTATGAATTATTCCAAGTTTTTACCCCCTGGGCTTTGAGTCACACTGCACCTGTTCAGATGACAGCAGCAGGCTAGGCGCGAAAATGCAACGGAATAGCTCCTGGGCCTCTCGAGGGCCAACCCACCCGAAAGTTCCCGATTTCGCTCCCAACGGTTTGTGTGACAACAAGCATTCACAGGCACAGCCTCATGAAACAAAGCAATTTGTCCTTCCTCCGCGGCGGTTGGAGCACGTTGCCTCCTGACCACGCCGTTTTATTGTCAATCCTATCCACAAAAGGGGATGCGGCTGTCCACACTTTGCCCAGCAAAGGGCTCGCATCCCATACCCGACCTGAGCGACCTGAGAATGCAGCGTGCTGACTGCTCCGGGAACGGGCGAATCCGGATCGTTCCTTTGCTGGTTTTTGTCACTCAGTTGAAGCCGCGATTAAGCTTCTCCGGCCCCCAAGGTGTTATAAGAGCGGTGGCGGCCATCGTGGTGTTTGCCTTGCCTCTCTCTCCAATGTCCTGACATAACATATCGGAGACCCATATCGTGATCAATACACATCCATATTGTGAATTCTATTCACGCCCCAATGATCTCTTCCAGAGCTATCAACATACGGCTTGTCTCGCCGACCCAGCTCCTCCGGCTTGGCCGGTCAGCAGCGCCATTGTGCCATCCCATCGGCCTTCGTCTTGCCGCTGCAGTCCAGCAGCCCCGGCAGTTCTCAACGACTCCGGCTGTCCATCTCAAAGAATTCTTCCCAGCAAAAGAGACAGGCTATATCCGCCAGACTCCCCCGACATGGCCTCACCCGGGATACACAGAGCAAGAGATGCTCGCCGTGGTGCCAGACCACCGGAAACCGGAGACTCTTAGCGATTTGCTGGCGTGGAAGCTGGTCCGTCTATGTCGGTATGTGCCCCTTCTTTTGGCCCAGTAAGAACATGACCAAACTGACACTTGCCTAGATGGGGAATGGATTTTGCGACCGGCGTCCGGAACAAACAGCAAGTAGACAAGAAGAACCCGACGACTGCCCTCTCCGCCGAGCCGCTCACTGAAGCACAATGGGTACGCGCCCCCCGGGAAACCTGTGTCAGGACGTCGGCTGACTAAAACAGCTCATTCGATTCATCTTCCTCGAGTCCATCGCGGGCGTTCCTGGCATGGTCGCCGGCATGTTGAGACATCTCGGTAGCCTTCGCCACCTCAAGCGCGACAACGGCTGGATCGAGACGCTGCTCGAGGAGTCGTACAACGAGCGAATGCACCTTCTCACCTTTATGAAGATGTGCGAGCCCGGGTGGTTCATGAAGACGATGATCCTCGGCGCGCAGGGCGTTTTCTTCAATGCCATGTTCCTCAGCTACCTAGTCTCACCCAAGATCACGCATCGTTTCGTCGGCTACCTCGAGGAGGAGGCTGTCCACACCTACACACGGTGTATCAAGGAGATCGAGGAGGGTGCCGTGCCGAAGTGGACGGACCCGAACTTTCAGATCCCTGATATCGCCGTGGCATACTGGCGGATACCCGAGGGCAAGCGGACGATGAAGGACCTGATCTATTACGTCCGTGCCGACGAGGCCGTCCATCGCGGTGTCAACCACACGCTGAGCAACCTCAAGCAGGACGAGGACCCGAACCCGTTTGTCAGCGACTACAAGGTCGACGCCACTGGCCACAAGCACTTGCCAAACCCTGCGCTGAAACCCACGGGTTACGAGAGGGCCGAGATTATCGGCTGAGGTCCAACTTGAAGTCTTTCATCCATGGGGCAGGCGTTTGGGTACGATGCATATTTAGAATCGGGCATAGGTGTGGCGTTTTGGTATAGATACCATCTCATCTTCTCTTCTCTGTCGATACTTTGTATATCGGATGGCGGCCAGTGTTGGCGGAAAATGGGCGATAGGTTTCGGCTGAATTTAACAGCCGTGATTTGAGCGTTATTTACGGATGACTTGGACGGACCATTGTGATGTCAGCCAGCTTGGCGGGCCAGTCTTGTGATCTGCTGCAAGTGCTGTTATGCGGCCCGGTGGACAGCCGTGTTTGATTCGTGCTTCTTCGAATCCTCATCGAAGCGTAGAAGCACAGCCACAACGAGCCCCATTATCCCCCTGTCAGCAGCCCAACGAGAGGACAGCCGAAACAATCTTGGGGATTACGCGATCGACACTTTACCTGATGCAACGCGGAAGGGCAGATGTCTTCGAGAAACGAGGTGGTGTCTCGTTTAATCCAGGTTGGGCACGGAAAATATGCCTGGGCGCGGCGTGTGCCAGTTGCTTCATCAACGTTGTTTCCAAATTGTGCCGAAAACCCACGCGGCTCACCTGGCCCAACAAGGCTGCAGTCGGGCTGTCGCTCTCACTGGGGCGAGCTCCGGGGTCCACCTGGTGAAAGTAACTTTAGGGCTGACGGGGGGGTTGAAGGCTCGGGTGTTGGACTCCCGGTGACGGGAGGACTCGCCGAGTACTGCGGAAAGCAATAGTGGACTGGCCAAGAGCCCAACAATTCACATTAACCTTTTAAACTTTCTTTGCCAGGCCGGGGTGTAACCTTCTTGTCCCTTTTGTGACCGAGGAAGGGTCATGTCGGGCTTCTTCGTATCGCACATCGCCAGCTAGGTTACAAGCCCGGCGCGCGCAAGGTACACACACTGGAGAGGAATACGCAAGAGGCTTACGGCCACGGATGCAACCAGCCGGGCCGGTCCTCTCAACCTTGACAGCTCGCGAGGGCTTCCTTGGAGAGGTCTCGGCGGCTACGTTGCAAGGTATCGCGGTAATTTGACAAGCGCCAGGGCAGAATCCCGTCGTTGCGATGGAAATGTTCGGGGGGCGGTCTGGGTGGAGGAGTGAGCGAGATTGGCGCGCTGGGCACCAAATGCGAGACTTCCAGCCTTGAATCCGAGGACTGGAGCGTCCACTGATGAGGATGGAACAAGGTTGGAGCAATTTTAAATCTTTGGGCACCGTTTCGGTCAGGTCTTCGAGCGCGGCGTCTCCCACGCGCTTGCCCCACCCCCTCGCATCCACCCCAACGCTTCTGCCTGCTCTCATCAGAGCCGGAAAGGACCGCAACAAACTCTATTGTTATCCAATACATGCTCAACTTCATGTTTCCGAATCTCTAAGCAGACCTACCGTCTCACATTAGCAACACTCAATTGCGGCACACTGCCGGAACCCGGGGGCCGTATTTGACCAAAATCGCACTTGCGCCCGCGGAACCGCGATTGAGGCACTGCCTGTCACTGGTACCGAAGACACCCCGCCTGAGCGCACCCATTCGAGAACGAGGTGCCAGGCTTACTACCCCGCTCCGAGCTGCGCGGGAGCTAGCATCTGCCATTGCTCTTGCACTTGGCTCTGGGCGCAAACAGGAGGTTGGTGAGAATACGCGGGGCAGCGGAAAGCAAGCGAGAAGGCCAGCAACCCACAAGATTTCGCAGAGTGCTGCTCTTGGTGGCCCCTGAGGAGTATCGTTCCACCTGCCAGGTGTCCAGCCGTGAACAAGACTGCCTCAAGGTACCTAACCTTCCAGCCTGCCTACACTAGGACGAAAACTATTGCTCGCTCTAGCTCGCGGTTGGCGGCGTCTCGGCGACCGGTTGGAGAGCTGTGCGCCGAACGCACACCTGAGGCAGTTTGCTTCGACTAGGAACGGGATCCAGATCAAAAACGGGGAGCCGAAACGCGCATTGCCCAAGCTGACCTGCCCGGGCTCCAAGGTCAAGGTGTGCAGCCGCCAGCGCGCAAGGGAGCCAACAAAGGGGGAGCGTTTCGCCCTTTCCTCACTAACGCTAAACACCCCTCCTCCCCTCCCGTCCCTGGGACTCGACCCTCCGCGAAGCTGCCTCCATCCCACAATCGCACAACACCCAACTCCAACAAACAAACAAACACGCAACCCAGCGCCGTCGTGTAACGAATCGAACAATCTTTCGTCGCATCTTAGACGACCAGGACCTGGCTTCTCGGTGAAGTGGCCCGGGCGCTGCCAGCACAGCGGTGTCAGCTCACAGGCTCGCGTAAGCACAGCCTCAGTGCACTGCCACTCTCCCACGGTGCCTGGAAGGCTGACTGGCAGAGTGCCTCGTCCCGCTTCTAAAGACAGAAACACCATACAGGCTGGGTACGGGTGTCCAGCGCGCTGCTCCAACCACGAGCCATGGATCAACAGCAACCCCAGGCGCGTGGGCGCTCGCCCTCGGCCGCATCTGCTGGCGGGGGACACGCGCATCAACAGCCTCATATAAAGAACTCGCACTCGCCATCGCCTGCCCGCTTTCCCAATCCGAATGAAGCCGGATCCTCCTCGCTCGGTATCGGCCTCGGCGTGCTCGACCCCTCACAGCAGTTCCCGACGACTCAGCCCGACTACGACGCCTACAATACCAATACCGGCGGCTTCTTGAACAACCAGCAATCTGCCCCGCAGTCCTTCGTGCCCACAAGCCTCGCCGACTCTGCTGCGCCGTTTGACCTTAATCAGGGATTTACCGACCAGCTCAAAGCCGAAGACCCCTCCGTCTACGGCGCGACGAACCAGGACGGCTTTCAGCAGCAGAACGGGCTTTTGGCGCCCAGCTTTGGCGACGGCGACTTCACCATATTCCCTCCGACACCCGGAGAGTCGCAATTCAACGCACCGCTCTTCGCTCACGAGAACCCGCAGCCGCTCGGTAGTCGCGACGCGGGCATGATGGCCCAAGCAAACCACAGCCCAACCCCTCCCCATCTCCTCGGCCCCGACATGCATCAACAGCCTGGATCCGCGAACCACTCGCCCTCTTTCAACCAGCACCAGTTCTCCTCCCCGCCCGGCGGGCGACATTCGCGGAACGTATCGCTCGGCCCGCAGGATGCTCTCCTGCCGCGACAGATTGACTGGAGCCAGTCGCAATTCCAGGGGCACCGGCGCTCGCCCTCGGAATACTCCGATGTCTCCTCGGCCGCTCCCTCCCCGAACCTCGTCAGCACCGACACATTCGACAACATCAGCCAGAGCCATTCCCCCATGCAAAGACCGCAAGACGCTGGGCTTTATCAGGAGCTGCAGGGGATTAGCAACTTCAGCATCTCGGACAACGGCGCTCACACACCGAACCACGCCGGCAGAAGCCCATCACACAGCCCCGCTATCTCCCCTCGTATCTTACCGCAACAGCTTCCTGAAGTTCATCAGCCGAATCCTTATTTGAGCAGCAGCTATGGAGCTGCCCCATACTTGCAACACCCCCAGGAAGCGTTTCCCCAGCTTCCGCAAGATGTCACAGATATGCAGGGTGGGCAGATGCCAGCCCCCCCGTCCATCAATATCGACTTTGCT
The DNA here is from genome assembly GCA_030512335.1 of Immersiella caudata. Taxonomy (NCBI): domain Eukaryota; kingdom Fungi; phylum Ascomycota; class Sordariomycetes; order Sordariales; family Lasiosphaeriaceae; genus Immersiella; species Immersiella caudata. The sequence goes on along the minus strand of JAULSU010000004.1, from coordinate 5,814,301 downwards.
CCGACCGCGGTGAGGAGTGGGTTCGAGGCGCAGAGTGGTATCGACGAAGACTCATTGATACCGCCAGCGAGAGGTATGTTGCCCACTGGGGATTCGTAGTGCCGGGCCAGACAGCTGACTTCTTTGACTTCAAGGTCGCAAACCCTCACGCCAACGCGCCGTGACGGATCCCTACAACAGCGGTGGCGGGGGGCTAATCAGGCCCCAGTTAGGGTCGGGAAGTCTCTCGCCCCATCTCAGCGCAGACAGCAGGGAATCATCTCGCTCTCTTTCGCCTTTAGATCGTTCCGGAGTGTCTCCCAACAGAAGACGGCAATCGACTTCCTCAGTTCCCCCGAATAATGCCATTGCGCTTCGCCTGGCGGATCCCGACTATAATGGTCCCGGTTCACAGGGCGAAGGTGGTGCAGGCGGTGCGAAGCGGGTACAAAAACACCCGGCGACCTTCCAATGCACGCTGTGCCCCAAGCGCTTCACTCGGGCCTATAACCTGCGATCGCATCTTCGAACACACACAGACGAGAGGCCGTTCGTATGCACGGTGTGCGGTAAAGCCTTTGCTCGCCAGCATGACCGCAAGCGCCACGAAGGCTTGCACTCGGGCGAGAAGAAATTCGTCTGCAAGGGCGACCTCAAGGGCGGCGGCCAGTGGGGCTGTGGCCGTCGGTTTGCCCGCGCCGATGCCCTGGGTCGTCATTTCCGTTCAGAAGCCGGTCGTATTTGCATCAAGCCTCTCCTTGACGAGGAAATGCTCGAGCGCCAGAGGCTATGGAACGAGCAGCGGATGCAGCAGGCGCATGCGCAAGGCATGGTCATGCAGGCGCCAGGGATGATGATGCCGCCAGGTATGGACCCCAACACCGGCGGATATCCCATGGATGCCAGTGGCAACTACGCCTTGCCTCAGGCGTTGTTAGCCCAGTATCCTGCCCTGGCGCAGATGAACTGGGGCGCGGACAACATGGGCGGCGTAGACGAGGACATGAGCGGCAGAAGCAGCTTCGACGCAAGCGACTACGATGACGGAGATGACGGTGGCTATGTCAGCGGGCCAGGAACGGGCTTTGGTCCGGGTGGGCTTCAGGAGAACTTTGGGGATATGGGATACGCCAGTGACTACGGCGGTCGCTGAGGTTGCTGACAGGTGGAAGCGAGATGCATGACAATTTCCGAGTTTCAAAACTTGCGTTCTAGGGCGGGTCATCACTTTGGTGTTGTTCGTGCATATTCCCCTCCCAGTCGGCTGACAGCGGCCGGGAGAGTTGTGGCTTTTCTTGTTGTTTTTTTGATCGTTTTCTTTTTACACTTCATGACCTCTATGATACTTCAAGGATGAAACGACTTCTTTGACGAATGCTCTGGCTTCCACGACTGGGTTCTGGGCTGGGCATGATGGCTACACATTGATGATTGGGTCATTTACCTACCTGTCATTGGATATCGGGCTCTGTTAGACGGCGATGCAAGTTTATAGATACCAACATGGAGACACAATCGATGGCGTTCAGAATCCAACTCAGTCTTGCTCTATGACGTTTGTCGTTGGATACGTCAAAAGGGGCCCCCTTTTGACGACTCTCCCGGACAGGATACTCCTCGGACCGAATTGGATGAGGATGAACACAATTGAGCACATCTTCAAACCATATCCGATTTTGCGATGGAGTCGAAACGTCCAAAGTCAGGCAGTCATGATGACACTCGGAAGGGTCCAACCTCGAGTTACCTATGCTGAGCCCCGGTCTACCTCACGAAAGTAAGGCTAAACGGAATCGTTGTTTTAACACTACTTGAGCAACAGACGCAGGCGGTATGCAATAACACCATATCGCGCCGCATAACTCAACCTACTTCGAACCAGGTTCGAACCAAGTTCATACCAAGCCTAAACCAAGTTGCAAAGCCGTTCTGTTTGGAGGTATAAACACGATGGGAAGGGGCAGGATCCTTGTCACCTGCCAGACATCACCATTGTTAGGACAGTTTATATCTAGGCAAGAAACCATGGAGGCGCAAATCATCAGTCACTCCGAGTTGGGCAGCGAAACCTAGTCAAAAGATATGTTCAGTCTTTGTTGTATTGTATGATACCCACAAAGCCAACCATGAGCTCAATCCAATGCCGTAAAACAAGCTCAATCCTTCCATTGCAACCGCCCTGCAAACCAACGCATGTACTCGTGCTGTGGCCCAGTGTATACCCCTACACCTCAACGTTGTTCATTCTCATCGTGTGATCTGATACCGACCATCGTAAAAACCGAAATACCCATCCCGTACGTACCCAGCAAGGAGGGTGGGTATCTAAGTAAAGTATAATTCTGAACTGCCAAGTGAGCAGTCAAGACAGGGAAAAAAGGGAGGGGGGCGAAGAAGAAAAGAAGAGAACGCAGCGCAATGATAGGGAAGAAGTGAAAGGTCGTATCTATCGTTCATGAGAGGCTGTCCGGAGTAAGCTCTAAATAAAGTTCCCAGGTGGTTGCGATACAGGTGGTGCTCGCCCTTGCTGTTGCTGTGCGTTGTAGCTCTGCACGGGCGGAGGAGGTTGTGCGCTGTAGCTCGACGGCAACGTAGATTGTACCTCGTAATTCGACGCCGGCCGCGGTGCTCCGTAATCCTGCGTTGCGTAGTGCGTCTGCACTTCGTACGTCGTGGCTGGCCGCGGAGGGTCATAGTTTGACGGGGCAGACGGCTTCGTCCGCTCGTAGCCTGAGATTGCACCGGTTTGCTGTGCGTCGTACTTTTGCACTACCTCGTCCATGACCCGCTGCAGGATCTCGTTGTGGGAAGTGGAAAAGCTGTGCCGGACAAAGGGCTTCACCAAGGCGCCGCAGGAAACCTCGGCGATCTCGACGAGTTCATGGTCACCATCTCTTGGACCGGGAGGAGCCTCCGGCTTGCTGGTGATGTCGGGGACTTCACCGCGGCGGCGGATCTCGTAGCGACTGCGCACTGTCACGCCGCCGGAAGCATCGGCGCGGCAGCGACAACCGTTTTTTACGGATTGGAAGACGCCCGTTACCACGACGTCCTTGGTCGCCCAGGAACCCACGCCGGGAATGATGGTGATGCGCTGGTAGACGTTGAACGCCTGCAGGCGCTGGCCGTCGTCGCGGAAAAAGGGGTCGTCTACCACTTCGTGGATGCCGACGCTGCGCCGCTCGTAGGACACCAGATGTGGGTTTGCCTCGATGAGCGGTCGGTAGGTTTGGAGGAGGGCGATGGCGGCATCGGGTGGGACGTGTGCTGGTAACGGCACCTTGGTGACCGCGGTGAAGCTCATGGCCGCAAGCTCGACCTAGCAGTTCTGGCCAGGAGAGAGTTTGCTGCTGCTGCTGTTGTGGATGGATCAACCGTGTTGGGTTGGGTCTGGGGGAGGGCCTGAATCGCCGTTCGATGCGACTCGGTCGCCGTAGGGCCGTAGGGCTGAGGTGCTGGTCGCTGGAGGGTAAGGGGAGCTTGGGGTCAAGGAAGCTTATCGGAGGTGCCAAGACCGGGCGCGTGGTGGCCGAGCCACGCGATATATAGCTTTGGGTCTGGATCTGGATCGGGATGCGCAGGGGGGGACGGTGACGGGATGGCAGGATAGAATTGAGACAGACGACATATGGTGGATGCGCAGATGCACGGCGACGCTGAGCTGACCTCCAAAGCTCCAGCGGTTCAGCTTCTTCCAGTGCCGGATGTAGTGCGGGTTCGGGACGCGCAGCACCCGGGTCGAGTGAGGTTGAATTGAGGCTTTACTTCCCCAACCGACCGCGGCGCAGACTGGTGCGGATTGGCTGACGGTTTTGTTTTCAGGTCCAGCTTTGCGAAGCCACCGAGCGAGCGAGCATGCGTCGGGCAGGCGGCGGGTGCTCAGGCAGTCAGCAAGCCCAGTACGAGCCGATCAATCACTACCTACTGGACAATACGGGCATACATGTCAGATGATGGCGGCGCCTGCGATCATGGGCACGCCTCGTCAAACCCCCCTTCAGCTCCCTTTGTTTCGCCAGTGGCTACCTTGGCAACTCTGAGAGAGCGTCCCGTCGCTGGGCCGAGCGGTCGTTACCTGAAACGGACCGTGATTCGAAACATGACAGTGGCAAAACCCTGGGAATGCCCCTTGCATGGCTGTATCCACCTAACCCGTAGCTAAGGAAAGCTTCCAGGTTGCAAGGGAGCATCGGCAAGACTGCCGTGAGGAGGGAGCAAGCTCCCAGCCTGCTGGACTGTCTGCCCCCGTCCCCCGTGACGGGAACTTGAGCCGGCGGAGCGATGAGTTATTTGAGACGCATCGCCACCGACGTGACTGGTGGGTATTTATGGTTGGTGACCTCCTCTCATCTGGAGGCTGCGTAAGCCTCAATGGTGAGAAGCCAAAGTTCCTAAGCCGGGGAACATCAACATCCAAACTGCCGTGTTTAATCAATCGCCGAGTTGAGGGTGTAGAGCACCGCATGAGTTGGCGCGAACACCCCCGAGCTGAAGTGACAAATCGGGGAACAGCACGGAGAACACCATCGACACCGAGTTGCACGGCGAATGGCGAGTGCCGGGAGAGCCCGGCGTGTAGTGTGCGGCCGCCGCCCCACGCGCCGCGAGCATCGTCCGCTCACGTCGCGTTGTCCGCATGGAGCACCCAAGACAGCGAACCGCGGTTCGTCAAATTCGTCAATAAACCAAAGGGTCTGTTTACATTTTGGGCACATATTTCCCTCTGCGCGCTCTTTCCGTTTCTGCCCACAAGTGGACCAGCGAAGGGCCTGTGTTTCATCTCAGTTCTAGCGGTGAGGAAGGCGGCTTCTGGAGCCATGCCTTTTTGGGATGCGGGAGCGGGCACTGGAACCCAACAACCCCGCGCACCCCTGGCTTCCAGGCGATTTCCACGTTCGTCATTCGTCCTCTCAACCAGCACGAACGAGCGCGCTCCCTCTCGTTGTCCTCTTGGCCGTGGGGAGTTCAAACACGTCGAGGTATCAGACACATCGACTAAAGGCGCATGGCTGCCCAGCTGCGGCGTAGTGGGAACCTATTACGCAAGATGCGCGAAGCCGATTTGCTGCTGTTCTCGCCTTCATGTCCTCGATGCACGGCGAAATTGTTGTCTTGCATGGCATCGCCAGCAAATGTCCATGGACGGCCTGCGCATCACCGGGCGAAAATTTTCTTTGACCACTCTGGCTCTTTTCGTGCCTACTCTAGTGAAGCAGAACATGACGGACAGGAGGAGCCTCAGGTCAAGACATCGGCTGCCGGCGCGCCTTGCAGCAAGGCGAGCAATCCGCTTCGGAGGTGAGGATCAAGGGCTTGAGCGTTTCTCGGCACGGTGCACCGGGATGGCTGTCGTTACCAACCCCGCAGCCCTGCCATCATCCCTGGCTCGCCAGCGATAAGGGTAACGGCAGAGGCCAGGGCGTGGCGATACACACATTTTTTTTTCTTTTTTTTGGTTTTTGGCTCGTTTGCTTGTGGCCTTGCCAGACGTTGCACGAGGCCAAACGACGTCGGCCAACGTGAGACGAACGGACGGCGTCCATACGAAAGAGACACCCGCGAAGAGAGCCGCTCACCTTGTTGAACGGGCAGACTGACGGGTGTCCAGACAACCCACACCCGTTCGAGGTCAGCAGGTGGGGGGTTTTGGCTGGTTGTGCCGGGGTAAGGTCGGCGGTAGTGCCGCCAACGATTGGGCAGGCATGTAGGGTCCGCCCGCGATGGCATGTCACTTCGTGGGCAATTCTAGGCTGTTTGAGGGCCGTCGGGACGAGCAGATACATTGCCTCGGGTGCATGGAGCACGGCGGCCCAAAGTAGTCTACGCAGAGCACCATCACTACTGTTCCCCTCCTTTCGCTCGCACATGCGACAACTGCCCATGTGCCTGCCCGGGCCTTGGAGATGGTGGGTTGAAGTTCATCCCTCCACCGTGTCCCCCCCGCAGCGACCAATGACGTGTGGCCCCAGCCATCCAGCAAAATTTCCCACTCGAGCCGTCACACAGGCTGTCACACCAGTGACCATCCGCGGGGCCAAGGTTTATATCTCAAGGGGCGACGGTGTGCGCCGGGATGTGCGTGTCGCAAAGCAGGAGTTCTGCGCCGCCCTTTTTGCAAGACGAAGAGGAAATCGGTCACCTTCGTCGTCCTCTCTCGGTAACACCCTCTGCGAACGAACGTAAACAATAAGGCGGACGAGGCGCGCCTCACTAATTTGTCGACAGCGACAGGGTGTGCTGCGAGGTATCCCGCGCCCCTGCACTGCACTGTCTTGGCCGCCCCGATTGTGCTCCGGCAGCCCAGGACTTCCCGCTGTGCGTCGTGCATGAGTGCTCTCCCTTGACCGCACTGCGTACACATTGGGACGACACCTACCAAGCTGGGCTCTTTTCGCCCTCCTTTTGCCTGCCCGTTTCCGTTTGACAATTGGTACCTACCCGGACCACTCACACCGAAGCCTTGCCTCAAGCAGAAACACCGGCGGTGTGTGGTTGCACAGCACGGCAGAACCTGGACGACGCACCAATCCCCGTCCTCCCGGTGTCTTCGCTGCCAGATCCACGCGGGCTATTGGCTCTTGAACAAGGCCATTTTCACCTGGGCGACGAATCTTTTTGCACCAGGCCAGAATTCGCCGTGCAAAGGGAAAGGGGAAAAGACGCGAGAAGAAAAGCGGTCGGGAATTCGAGCCCTTCTGCCACCCCCTGTAATCGCGCTGTTGTGTGTACTTTTTTTTCTCCCTCGCCGCGACTCCTGGCTACGCCTGCTCACGACGATACCCGCGGCTCAAAGGCACGGCACGCGACTGTCTGCCAGAAGCGCATCTCGAGCTGCTGCTCCCCTACGAGCACTCTCCCTCCCCTTGACAACCCTACGTGCAAAACCCCCTCGATCTTGGCCCATACCTACCGAGGTATACAGCAGAACACATGAGTTTGACAACCGCTCGCCGGCTTTGTGTGAACCCCTTCGACTATCAGGATGGCCGCCGAGGTTCTCACGCTCCGCGACAGCTGGGCAGACGCCGCCGCATATGGCTCGCCAAAGACCCGGCATTCGACGAGGACGACTGGGTGGGATGAAGAGGAGGCAATCCAGCGAGTGGATGCCCTCATTGTGAGAGCGAGACTGGACCTTATTGCCCAGCGCTGGGTCCTTCTCTGCACCCAAAAGGAGGTGAGTCTTGCCCAATGTGCAAGATTGCCAACATTTCAGCCCCTGACGCGTGTGTTTGTTTGACAGGCTTCGTCTTCCCCCTCTGGCCGCCCCCGACCCATTGCCAAACCGCTCGTCGTTCCTAATGGACGTCCGAAGCGGACTCGTGGCCCTGCTGTGCAGCCACCCCTCCTTCCGTTCGATGATGAGCCCGAACTTTTCCCGTCCAGCCCCTGCGGCCGTACCGACGGTGATAAGCTAGCTCGCCGCGGCCATCACTTCACGGGACTTGTCGATCTCGACGCTGCCGGTTCCGGCTCTGGGCAAAACCCCCGTCGCCAAGATAACGATCTCTTCTCCGACCCGACCAGTAGCTATGAGGTGGAATTCAACAGCGATGAGGGTTTTGTCCAGATGGCCAAGAAGAAGAAACCCAACAACAAGACCGCGGCAAAACCGAACGCCAACAATCCCCCCACCGACGACAAGAACAATGACGGCGGTGGTGATGAGGATAAAAACGGCGACGGTAATTCCGGTGGCGATGCCGGAGGCGGGGACGCCGGCGGTGCTGGAGGCAGTGGTGGCGACGATAAGAAGGATGACAAGAAGGAGGAACCGAAAGAAGAAGAGAAGAAGGAGGAACCGATAGAGGAGGAGAAAAAGGAGGCTACTAGCGACCTAACGGTTAACAAAGACATTTGGGGTGACTTTTCAGCGGTGCCCACCAAGAAGGGAAAGAAGGGGAAGAAGGGCGCGGCAGCGGCAGCAGTGCCAGACCCTCCACCCGAAGAGAGAAAGTCGACCCTGGACTTTGGGTTGCCCACCCTCGGCTCAGCCGGCCTCGACAGCGGCTTCGACGACATCAAGCTCGAGGATACCGGGCCCTCTCTCGGGTCCGGGTCACTGGGAATAAATTTTGGGGCAAACATAACGACCAAGACGACATCCACTTTCGGCACTTGGGGTTCAAATTGGGACACCGGCAATAGTGGGAGCTCTACGTGGGATTTCAGCGGTACCAAGGCTGACACTGCGTCTAAAGACGAGACCGATGGCGGTGACAACCCCTGGGGCAAGCCAAAGAAGAAGGGGAAGACCACCATCAGTTTTGGTTCATTCGGGGGTGATGATATCACCGAAGAGCCCGAGAAAAAAGAGGATGACGCGGGTTTCTCATTCGGCTTCACCTCTGCGAAGGATAAGAAGAAAAAGGCCAGCATCTGGGGCGCGGATCCCGAACCGGAGAAGGACACGACCTCTGGCGGAGGGGATACGTGGGGATGGGGTTCTACTAAGAAGGAAGAACCGGCACCCGAACCCGAACCGGCACCCGCAGCCGACCCACTCCCTGAAGACGACTGGTTTTCCACGTCTAAGAAGGACAAGAAGAAGAAGAAGGGCGGGCTCACCGTCGTCGAGGAGACAAAAGTGGAGGCGTCCCCGAAGCCCGAGCCGGTACCTGACCCTCTGGTTGACGATGGCTGGGGTGCGGTCGGCACTGCGAAGAAGAAAAAGAAGGGCAAGGGTGCGATGGCTGAGCCCGAGCCTCCCAAGGAACCCGACCCGCCGCTAGAGCCCGAACCTGAACCCGAGCCTGAGCAAGCAAAGAGCAACGCTGATGACCTCTGGGGATGGGGAACCGTGATAACCGCTACCACAACGACGTCATCCAAGAAGAAGAAGAAAGGTAAGAATGCCATTGTCGAGGAGCCTCCAAAGGAGCCGGAGCCGGAACCCGAACCCGAACCCGAACCGGAGCCGGAACCAGTCAAGGAAGAGAAGAAGGAAGACGACTTCTGGGCCACGACAACAACGACAACCTCCAAGAAGAAGAAGAAAGGTAAGAATGCCCTTGTCGAGGAAGCGCCTCCCCCTCCCCCTCCCCCTGAGGAGCCCAAGGTCGAAGACAAGAAAGAAGACCCCCCCGCGGACGACTGGGGTTTCGCCGTTACCTCCTCTAAGAAGGACAAGAAGAAGAAGAAAGGCGGTATCATCGAAGAGGTAGTCGAAGAAGTGCCTCCCCCTCCTGTCGAAGAAGAAAAGAAGGAAGACCCCCCTGCCGATGACTTCGGGTGGGGAACGACCGCCACCAAGAAGGACAAGAAAAAGAAGAAGGCTTCCATTTGGGATGACCCGGAGCCGGAGCCCGAACCCGTCAAGGAACCGGAACCTGATCCGCCGAAGGAGGAGAAGCCCGCCGACGATGGGTGGTCCTTCGGTACGACTGCCACAAGCAAAAAGGACAAGAAGAAAAAGAAGGCTTCTATCTGGGACGACCCCGAGCCTGAACCGGAACCTCCCAAAGACCCTGAGCCCGAGCCCCCCAAGGAGGAAGAGAAGCCCGCCGAAGATCCCTGGTCTTTCGGTGCCACGAGCAAGAAGGACAAGAAAAAGAAGAAGGGGGCTGTCGTCGCCGAGCCTGAGCCAGTCAAGGAACCCGAACCAGAGCCCGAGCCGGAGAAAGACCCCGAACCTGAGCCTGAACCAGCCAAGGCAGAAGACGGCTGGGGCTTTTCCGTGTCATCCTCCAAAAAGGATAAGAAGAAGAAGAAGGGTGCCGTTGTCGCCGAGCCCATCAAGGAACCTGAGCCCGAGCCGGAACCTGTGAAGGAGGAGAAGAAGGATGAGGATGATATGTGGGGGTTCAGCACGACCACCACCAAGAAGAAGAAGAAGGGTGCTGCTGCCGAACCCGAGTCAGTGAAGGAACCCGAGCCCGAGCCCGAGCCTGAACCTGAACCTGAGCCCGAGCCAGCCAAGGCAGATGATGACTTGGGTTTTGCCGTGTCCTCCTCCAAGAAGGACAAGAAGAAGAAGGGTAAGAAAGGAGCAGAGGTCGCTGCCCCGGAACCACCCAAGGATCCGGAGCCTGAGCCTGAGCCGGAGCCCGTCAAGGAGGAGAAGAAGGACGATGACGACCTGTGGGGGTTCGGCACTGCCACCTCGAAGAAGGACAAGAAAAAGAAGAAGGGAGCAACTGCCGATCCGGAGCCGATCAAGGAGCCAGAGCCAGAGCCAACCCCTGAGCCCGAGCCGGAGAAGAAAGACGAAGATGATATGTGGGGCTTCAGCGCTACCACCTCTAAGAAGGACAAAAAGAAGAAGAAGGGCGCTGCTGCTGATCCTGAGCCTGTCAAAGAGCCTGAGCCTGAGCCTGAGCCTGAGCCCGAGCCTGCCAAGGAGGAAAAGAAGGACGATGACGACATGTGGGGTTTCAGCACGTCGAAGAAAGATAAGAAAAAGAAAGGGAAGAAGGATCCAGAGCCGGAACTGGAACCAGAACCGGAGGTTGTCCCCGAGCCTGAGCCGGAGAAGAAGGACGAAGACGACTTCTGGGCTTCGATCAGCACAGGCACGAAGAAGGACAAGAAGAAGAAGAAGGGCAAGGAAGATCCGGAGCCAATTAAGGAACCGGAGCTTGAACCAGAGCCAGAGCCGGAACCGGAGCCTGAAAAGAAGGACGAGGATGATTGGGGCTTCGCTGTTTCCTCTTCGAAGAAGGACAAGAAGAAGAAAAAGAAGGGCGAGGTTGAGCTAGCCCCTGAGCCCGAGCCGGCCCCCGAGCCCGAGAAAAAGGAGGAGGAAGATATCTGGGGTGTGTCGACGTCCAAGAAAGACAAGAAGAAGAAGAAGGGCAAAGACGCTGAGCCAGAGCCTGAGCCAGAGCCAGAACCGGAGCCAGCCAAAGAGGAGAAGAACGACGACGATCTCTGGGGGTTCGGGTCGTCTAAGAAGGAGAAGGACAAGAAGAAGAAGGGGAAGTCCAAAGATCCAGAGCCGGAGCCGGAGCCTGTGGCTGAACCTGAACCTGAGAAGAAAGATGAAGACGACTTCTGGGGCTCTGTCAGCACTTCGAAGAAGGACAAGAAGAAGGGGAAGAAGGGTGCCGTTGAAGAAACCAAGGTCGAAGAAAAGGCCGACGATACGTGGGATACTTGGGGCACCGGCAAGAAGGACAAGAAGACCAAGGCCGACGACAACGCGGCGGCGGAAAACAATGATGATTGGATGAACTGGGGCTCGAAGGCTGACAAGAAGAGCAAGAAGACGTCCACCAATCTCCTCGTCGACTTTGACAACAAAGACGACGAGAAGTCCAAGGAGGACGACTTTTTCGGCTCCTGGAGCACTGGTAAGGACAAGAAGAAGAAGGGCGATGACGAGAAGTCGCTTAAGCCCGACAATATCGAGGAGCCGAAAGAGGACGACACTTGGGGCCTGACGACATCGTCCAAGAAAAAGAAGAAGGGCAAGGAGAGTAAAAACGCGCCCGTTGAAGTCACAGACACGGCCGATATGGAGTCCCGGCAGCCAGACTCGGTCGAGGAGGCCAAGGATGGGAAGGCCGATGATGATACCTGGGGGTGGGGCAGTGGTTCCAAGAAGAAGGGTAAGTCGCGGAAGCAGGCACTCGCCGACGACGCACCACCGCAGGCACCAACGCCTCCGTCAATGGACTTCGCTGAGACAAATCTACTAGACACCAACCCATGGGACGAGGATCCGTCGTTCACTGCGCTTACCCCGGTCAACTCCAAAGGCGCGAAACTGTCAAAGAAGGAGCGCGAAAAGATGGAGAAGGAAGAGAAGAAGCGGAAAGCCAAAGAAGAAGAGGAAGCCGCGGCGAAGGAAGAAGAGGAGCTCAAGCAACTGGAAGAAGAAGAAAAGGCACGGGCCGAAGCGGAAGAGCAGGAGCGCAAGGATACCGAAGAAGCCGATGCTGCTCAGGAGGAGACGGAGCTGGCGGCTCTCAAGGCCAAGAAGTCAAAGGGTGGGAAGAAGGGCAAGCTGAGCAAGAACGAGCAGGATAAGTTCGAAAGGCTCACCCAGAGCGTTGCCAAGCGCGCCGAGGAGAAGGAAGCACGCGAAGCTGAGGAGCGGGAAAAGGAGCGTGAGCGCGAAGCAGCACTCAAGGAAGCCAAAGAACGGGCGATCCGCGAAGCTGAGGAGCAGGCCGAACGTGAGCGACAAGAAGCCGAGGAAGCAGCTGCAGCTGCATCGTCATCGAAGAAGTCCAAGAAGAAGTCCAAGAAGGAGGAAAAGGAGGAAAAGAAGGAAAAGGAAAGAGAAAAAGACAAAAAGAAGGGCCTCGACGTGGACGACGACGACGACGACCTCAAGGGCATCGAGCTCACACCAGAAGAAATCGATGCGCTGCTCGACGAGGAGGAGACCAGTCGCAATGCCAAGGGCAAGGGGAAGGGCAAGGCGAGCGACTCGGCAGCAGCCGCAGCTGAGACAGAGGACGATCCCTTCAGCTTCTGGGGTGCAGCCAAAAAGTCGACATCGAAATCTAAAAAGGGATCTGTGGCTGATAGCTGGGGTGCCACTGCGCGGTCAGGCGAGATTAAAAATGCTGAGTCATTCAGGGTTCTGGAAGGTGCCACCCTAGGGGCGATTGGTATTGGTGCAGCGGCAGCGGCCACCTCGGTGTGGGCAGCCAGTTCACCGTCCACCGAACCCACCAGTCGCGACATGAAGACCAAGAAGGCTGTCGGCGGCAAGATCGCCGATCGCCTCAAGGCCTTTGAGTCAGCCGACGATGACTCCAAGGCCAAATCAGGCTCCAAGTCGAAATCCAAGGCCAGCGCAAAGATCGCAGAGGTCAGCGACATTGACAGCGACGGCGACAGCGACGACGCGCAATCCGCAAAAGAGTCGCTGCCGCCACCTCCACCTCCGCCCCCGCCTGTCGCGCCACCCAGGGAGTCCAAGGAGGATAAAAAGAAGAGCAAGAAGAAGGACAAGGGCAAGGCCGTCATCGTCGACGAAGCGCCCCCGCCCCCGCCTCCTCCACCTCCCGCAGCAGCAGCTCCACCTTTCGCAAGGGGCGCATCGAGGTCTATCCCCCCAGGCGGCTATCCTTTTGAAGATGATGATGATATCGTAGAGGTCATCGACATGGCTCCGCAAAAGAAATCGGGCAAGAAGTCCAAGAAGGCATCGGCAGCCCCGCAGGCCGTCGACGACTCGCCTCCACCTCCCGCGCCGCCTCCGCCGCCCGCCGTTCCCGACTCTCCACCGAGTCCCCCAGGCGAAGCCGTCCGGTCATCGAGGAAGGAGCGGCCCAAGATCAGTCGCGAGGGCTCCTCGTCGTGGAACATGTGGTCAGCGACGCCCTCCAAGGATCCCAAGAAGTCGTCGCGGTCAAAGCCTGAGAAGGAGTCGAGCTCTCGCAAGAAGTCCTCCGCCGCTGAGAAGGGCGAGGAGAGGTCTTCCTCGTCGGATAACAAGAATGAGAAGGTGCGCCCCCGGGAAGCGCCAACACCGGCGCGGCTTTCTAGCGTGTTCGCAAGCACGCCGCCCCTCTCGCGCTCGACGTCCACGCGCGAGAAGCGACATGGCTCTGGCACCAAATCGAGCTCGCGCAGACACTCAGTGGATATGACCAACGGCATCATGAGTCCCCCCCCTGACGTGCCCATGTCTTCCAAAGCAGCCAAGGTTCTGGGTGTCGACACTCCGCGATCGAGCAGCCGACGCATCAAGAAGGTTGGCGATGATGACGAGGAGGACATCGTCATGGTTGGCACTGACGATGCCGAGCCCAGCCCTGATAAGGCGGAGCGCCGCAGGTCAAAGGTAGGGCGCTCGCATCGCATACCCGATGGAGACGAAATGCTGACAGCGACCCAACAGCAATACCCGCGAGACGACGATATCGTCATGGTCGACATGGCCGATGCCACACCCTCGCGGCCCTCCCTGAAGCGCTCCAACTCTAGCGCGACCAAGAAACCTGCCGGATTCTCGTCGCTCTTTGGCGGTGTCTTCACACCAAAGGCAGAGCCCCGCTCAGAGCCGCGCCGCCGCAGCACGTATGCGGTCGACGAGACGGCCAAGCGCGCCCCTGAAGCGCCATCAACAGACCCCGAGCGAGACGCCCGCCGTGCTGCTCGTCGCGCTGCCCGCCGCGCCGAGGTAGAGGCAGCCGAGAGAGCCGCAACCGAGCGCGCGGCAGAGGAAGCCCGTCGCGCAAAGGACGAGGCCCGTCGCGAGCGCCGCAAGAGGCAAGAGGAAGAAGAGGAGGCGCGTAGACAAGACGAAAAGGAAGCTCGTCGCGCTGAGCGTCGTGTCCAGCGTGCGCGCGAGGAGGAAGAAAGACGGACTGCCGAGAAAGACGCTGAGCGCGCTGAACGCCGAAGAATACGCAAGGAGCGCGAAGCCGCTGAGGCTGAGGCTGAAGCCCGTGCTCAACGCCATGAGCGTCGGCGCAGTCATCGGCCGGAGCAGTCCGGTAACGAGGATGAAGACGATCATCGTCGTCGCCGGGAAGCCCGTCGCGCAGCCCGTGAGGTGGAGGCGAGGGAGAAGGAGCGCAGCTCACGCCGGAGATCCGAGCCGGTAGACGATTACGTGTATCCCAGCAAGTCGCGAGAGAATTCGTGGCCGCACTCGGGCACGTCTTCATGGGTGAAGGACCACTCTGACGCGCCGCCACCGCCGGTTGTCGAGGCTCCAGAGGCCGAAGCCGAGGTGGATAGTGACGAAGCCCGTCGTGAGTTGCGCAGAGCCAGACGCCAGGCCAAGTACGCTGAGGCGGGCATGGTCCAGGACGACTATGATGAGGAGAGGCGCCGGAGGAGACGCCGTGAGGAGAGGGAGCGTGAGAGAGGGGAGCGTGATAGGGGTGATCGTGATCGTGATCGTGACCGTGATCGGGAGCGCCGTAACGGGTCCGACGGGAGCGGTGGCCGTGGTGACAGCCGTCGCAACTCGGGTTTCATGGACGTCACCCCGAGGAGCAGCTGGTGGAAGAAGTTGACTGGGAACTAGTCGGTGGTATCCCGGGCGTGGTGAGTTGAGGGCTATGTGTATGTGTCTCTGTACGTGTGTTTCCTTGTCCGGTCGCCGCGTGTTAGTCGATGGACGAGGCCTCATTCCTCTCACAATTTTTTTGTTGGTGTTGTGTGCCTTGACGGTGCATCACGGGGAAGGAGCATACTTGGGTTTGCATGGCATGGCATGGTTGATTGGATTGATGGATGGATACCCCAAATACCCCCCTTAGCGCGTCGTTGTGTTTTGGTCTTTGGAAGGGAGCAATGCAATGTTAGCCGGTAGTTCTTGATTGGGTTTTGATACCACCACCACAGTGTAACACATGTTGTGTCAGTCTGTTGTTCGTATATAGCCTGGCTTTGGGGGTGCTGCATACTCATACTTGATACCACTTGGGAGGGTCGGAGAGGGGGGAAGAGAAGGAGAGAAATACAACATCATCTTCGTGTCTACAGATCGTTGCTTTTGCTCGGTGATATGTCGGTGAGTATCCTAGCCTTTGCCATTTGACGTGACATGCTGCGTGAGCGCCTGAAGCTTGCACGTGTCACCCCCGATTTCCGGGACCCACCCACTCCGGACCGGCCCCACGCCCCGGACCGCCCCGTGTTGAAAACCGCACCATGCCCCGGACTGCACCCGCTATTTAGCCCCGGTAACCACCCCTCGTGTCAACAAGACCGGCGCGTCATATGAGCCTATGGCGTAGTTGGCAACAGTTTGAGTGGAGTAGAAGTTTAACTCGTCGCCCTCCCATCTCCGGATGAGTTAGGCGGAGACCCGGGTGCGAATCCCGGCTCAAGCACTTCAAATTCTTTTTCGCACTTTTGTCAGAGACGCGGAGCATATGCGGGGCCTTTTTCTTCGTTGGGCTAGTTCTTCTTCCTTTGCTGGGCTTCTGCATCTTCACTCCAGGTGTTGGTGTTGTGCGTCTTATTGGATTGCTGTGGTGTTCTTCCTCCGGACTGGGCGCTTCTACCTCTCCGTACTTCCATCCCCATTTCCACTTTGAGATGCCACCACGGTGTTTCTTCGATCATTTCTTTCTTTGTCCAAAGTTTTTCTCCCGTCCGTGTTTAGATTGACACGCCGCCATCCAGCGTAATGCTCATCCCTCTTCTCGACCGTTACGCGGCGGTTCATCTCAACTTGTTCGTTTTGTCTACCCATCTGCCTGTGCTCCGCACTTGCACCCTCAATTTTACTACCGCCATATTCTCTCTTCAATGCTATATCTCTATTCAACTACGCAGTCTCGTAGCTTACTCCTCCACACTTCGACTTGACGAACTAGTGCTGCTACTGTCCTCTATCATCTTCAATCGCCTCTCCTCTCGACATCTCGGCCCAATCCTAGCCAAGATATACAACATCGGCGAAAACACCACAAGAACGAGCGCCCAAAACGTGTACGTCCACCCTCTCCCCATGCTCCGAAGCATAGGTTCGATCACAGCCGTCCCACCCGCTCCGAACAGACAACGAACCAAGTTATTAGCCGCGATCGCCGTTGCCGGGGCCTCTGGGTACAAGTCCACAACCATGCTGTTGAGAATGGAGAACGATCCCGTCACGCACAATCCAACGATATAAAGCAGAACCAACGGCGCAGCAACGTGCGTCTTGGCTTGGAGCACCCACCCATAGCATATCGTCGAGGCTATTCCCGCGATGAGGATGGGGATCACGGGCTGAAGCCTTGCCTTTTCGATGGGAAACTTGCTCATGTCGTCGCCGCGGCGACGGTCAATGGTCATGCCGATGCTGCGGGCGATACGGCGGTAGTTCCAATCGAGGGCATAGCCTTGGAATACGGCGGCGGAGCAGCAGCCAAGGCCGTAGGGGAGGTAGCAGAGGCCGATGATTAGGTCATTGTAGCCGTAAATAGCAGCGAATTCGGTGGAGAGGGTGGCGACAATGAGGATGAAGACGAGGTAGGCTAGGGTTCCGTAGAGGTAGACCAAGGCGAGGTCCTTCTGGAGAACCGCCTTCAAAACGTTGAAAGGGTTGGGGAAGCGAAGTGGTGGCTTGGAGACGGTCTGCTGGGTGTCATGCTGAGCAGGGTGCCGTCGAGATCGTACATAATCGATGACTGTCATGTTCCATCCCGTTGCAGGAACGGAGCCGTTTCCCACGACGTTCCTGCACGTCTCGGGAACGGCCAAAGCAAAGACGATGAGCCAAGCACCGCTGAATATCAGGCAAAACCAGAAGATGGCCTGCCACCCAAGATACTCGGCAAGAATTCCCCCAAGAACCGGGCTCAGGGAAGGGCCGACGTTGATACCGGCTAACAGGATGCCCATGTATTTGCCCCGTTCAGAGCTGACCGAAATGTCGGCAATGACAGCAAAACACAGAGCGAGAGTGCCACTACTACCTGCGCTCTGCAACATGCGGAGCACGAGAAGGGCGGCATAGTTGCGTTGAAGGGCAAGACCAAGGTTGGCAGCGACATATATGAGGAAAGATATGACAAACGCTGGTCTTCGCCCTGCCTTGTCCCCGAAGTCGCCGAAGATGGTAGGCGCAATGGCCTGGAAAATCATGTAAGTCGTCAGGGTGAGGTTGATGAGACTTATCGATACTCCCAGGTCTGCCGCAATCGGATTCAGAGCAGGAAAGTAGATGTTGGCCGTCATGGGCGAAACGACGCCGCCAACGGCAGTCATACCAACGATGAACCTCCTCGTCCACTTTGGGAACGCAGAGTACGGAGGGCCCGATGATACCCTCGCAAGGGCTTCGGGGTCGGAGTTGACGTCATTGGAGTTGGTATTCTGCTCGGTGACCGTCTTTTCACAGGCTGGGTCGGGCACGGCCGAGCCGGCAGCTTCACTTACTGAAGGTGGTGGGGAATGATCCGAACCCATTGTTGAAGAGGGTTCAGGGGATTGAAGAAAAAGCCAAGTCTAAGGAGAGAAGCTACGAGAGTGCAGCGGAAGGCTGGGAAGACATCTGTCGTAGCAGCTTGACCGCTGTATGAAGTGGACTACACCCACTGTTGGCGCATCGCTTGATGGCTAGCCGCATACCGGGAACGCCCCTCGATAAAGTCAAGAGAAAACATGATGGAGCTGGAAGGTTATTCCCGGAGGCTTTGGGCCAACGAGCTGCCCGTTACGCACCGCGATGCGAGTCCATCGGCTGCAGCCCCTTGACTCACCCGGCCTGGGAGGAAAACTGCAAGTTTGTCTCCAGGAGTGTGACCTCTCCCTCTCAACGTGATAGGGCATCGGCAGCGGTATCGGCGGAGGCTTGCCGGGATTAGATTCCCGAGAGGCAAGCGCTTCGCAGCTTGTGCTTCGAGCTCGAGCCTGAGCTCCAACGGGTCCGTTGGGATCATCCTGGCCGGGTCGGTGGTCAATCGAACATAAAAGGAGACTCCGGCGAGATGAGGCATCGATATCGGTGCTGCGGTCTAGAGCGTCGGAGTCGTTGACCGTTGACAAGTCCAAGACATGTCAATCGCGGCCCACGGGCAATGCCGTGCATTGCCGCTCCGCATTGCACAAGGCCCAACCCGCCCCACACTTATCTTGCCAAGCATCCCTGCTCTTGGCAGTCCACGCTTGAGCCACATGTCGTCAGTGACGCTCAATCAGCCACGTCCACAGCTCGCGAACTTGCCAGCTCTCCGCCAGCAATCCTCACCAATGTAAACATCCACCACCACCGCGCCGCCCAATCCGCCTCCAACAACCCCAATACCATGGCGGATCTCACATCCGACTTCAACGCCCTCCTCAAAGCGCACGAAGCCCCTCCCACAAAACCCTACACCCTCTCCCAAACCGACGAATTCCTCAACGAAGCCCACCGCATCGTACGCCCTCTCCCCTCCGGCCTCCTCACCAAAACTAACCCACAGCGTGTGTAAAGTCAACCCTCGTAACAACCCTCCACTCCTCTCTCCGCTCCCTCCGCCAATCCTACCTCTCCACCGCCGCCCCTCGCAAATCCCACCTCCGCACCCCCAGCCGCTCCTCCCAGTCGCAACCTATCTCCCTCACCGACCGCGACCGCGAGGAAATTGACGCCAACGCTAAACGAACCTTTCGCGATCTCTCCGCGCGGATTCGCGCCCTCGAAGACGCAGAGCAGCTTCGACAGTCCACCGAAGCGGCGTTGATCACTAAGAAATATGCACGCGGCTTGGGCGGGGCGCTAGGGTCGTGGGCAGCGGGGGGGATCAAGGCGGAGACGAGGAAGAACGCGGAGCATGTCGCAGCGGAGGGGAGGGCAAGACAACTGGGGGCGCATCGGGAGAGCGTGATATTGTATTTGAAGGTGCAGCTAGGGGAGGCGGTGAAGACGCAGCAGGGGATGATGGAAACGAGGTTGACGAGGGAGATGGAGAAAAGCAGGAGTATTTTGGCCAAGGCGAGGGGACCGGGGATGGGGAGAATACCAGAGATGGAGATGGGAATGCCCAGGAGGACGTCAGTTGGGCAGCAGAGTAGTGAGATGCGGGAAGAAGAGGGGAGGAGGATGGGGATGTATGATATTACGGAAGAGCAGATGCAGATGTTTGAGAAGGGGAATCAGGATATGCTGAAGCATTTTGAGAGCACGCTGGACAAAGTCAGGTGAGTACAGATGGAACGGCTCGTTGGAGTCATGGCTTGAAGCTAACGGTGGCTAGGACGGCGGAACAATCTCTTGTTGAGATTTCGGAACTGCAGAATCTGCTGGTGAATAACCTCGCGACGCAGTCGACACACATCGACCAGCTCGTGGCTGAGTCCTTCGAGACGACTGAGGGTGTCGGAAAGGGCAACAAAGAGCTCAAGAAGAGCACCGAGAGGGCGAGTCCAGCGCGCTACACCTTTTTCGCGGCTGCTGGATTATGTACCTTCCTCGTTATATGGGACTTGATCATTTAGCACTGCAAAACGAAGAGCCATTTGGGCGGGCGAGCCCCTGAGCAAGACATTGCAGGTACCACGCCATCCGTGGGCGTTTGACTTTCCACGTTGTCACAGGTAGATGCGGCGAGACAAGTGCTTCATGGGAATCACATCTGATTACTTCTATTGAGGTGGGATGTTGGCATGCTATCCTAACCAAAAACAAATACTTTTAGGGCCAATCATTCTTCCATCTACTGGGTTCCCCGGACGACATTGTCGACCGCCTTGGCAAAGTACTCGACATTCGAAGTGTTCAAGCCTGCCATGCTGATGCGACCATTCTTGGTCATGTATACATGGAAATCGCTCCTGAGCTTGGCAACCTGCGCCTCGGTCAACCCAGTGAAGCTGAACATGCCGATCTGGTCGGTGATGTGCTTCCACGTGCCGGGTGTCCCGTACTCCTCGAGCTTGGAACGGAGCGCCTCACGCATGGTGATGATGCGCCCAGACATGGTGCGGAGATTCTCCTGCCACTCGGCGAAGAGAGCGGGGTCGTTGAGCACGGTGGCCGCAACCTTGGCGCCGTAGATGGGCGGGTTGCTGATCTCGGAGCGCTGCAAGATGGCAAGCTGGGAAGCCACGCGGGTGGTGGTGTCCGTGGCATCGGAGGCCGGCGCAGCGACGTAGTGGAAGGCGCCGGCACGCTCGCCGTAGAGGCCGAGGTTCTTGGAGAAGGACTGAGCGATGACTAGCTCGGAGCCCTCTTTGACAAAGTAGCGGATGGCGCTGGCGTCACGGTCGAGATCGCCCGACGCAAAGCCTTGATAGGCCGTGTCGAAAAAGGGGAAGTGCTTCTTTGCCTTTATGACTTCGGCAATGTCGCGCCATTGTTCGGGCGATGGGTCCACGCCGGTCGGATTGTGGGCACAGGCGTGCAGGAGTATGATGCTCCGCTCGGGCGCATCGGCCAGCGCCTTGAGCATGCCATTGATGTCGAGGCCCTTGGTCGCCCTATCAAAATACGGATACGTGGCGATGGGGAGGCCAACATTGGTGAAGATCTGATTGTGATTCGCCCAGGTCGGGTTGCTCACGTACACGGTGCGGTTGGCGCCGTCGACCTTGTAGAACTTGGCAAGGAACAGAGCGCCGAGATGGACGGCGCCAGTGCCCGAGATGGTCTGCACTGAAGCGACGCGCTTCTCTCCGAGCGCCGCCGAGGATGCGCCGAGAGAGAGCTCGGCAGCCTTGCTGGTAAATGAGGCAAGACCTGCAATGGGCAGGTACTCGTGGTTCAGGTCTGGGTCGCTCCGAATCAGGTCGTCGGCCTGTTGCACAGAGTTGTTAGTGACAAACGCCAACCATTCAGCAGCCAGTGATTTCCATTGTGGTGGGGCAAACGCCAGCGGGGTCGGCGCCGCCCCTGCGGGGTTCGACTCCCGCATTCCAGGCATACTCTGGAGCTGGAGCTGGAGCTTGGGCAAGCTTTGGAGGGTGTCGGGAGTTTGAGAGTGAACTTCAGGGAGGGGGACCACCGGGAGGTGCAACGGAAATCGCGAACCTTCTTGACGACGGGGAGAACCCAGGGCTTTCCGTTGTTGTCTCGGTATGCTCCAATTCCCTAGCAAGGAAAACAAGTCAGCGAGGCCGGATCTCAAGCGATAGAAGCCCACTCGACGTGGGGCGGTGAACGCCATGGGTGACGACTTACCAGATCGACCTTATTTGGGCTTGTATCGGCCTTGTAGGCTCTCATGAGCCCGAAGAGGGGATCCTCCGGGGCCTGGGGGACCGCCTCGGCGGGAAAGCTGGTTGTTGATAGCGGCGCCATTTGTTTTGCGATGCTCTGAAGTCGAGAGAGAGAGGAGGATGAGGAGGAGGATGAGGTGTGACTCGTTGAGGCTGGCGCCATTTTTTTTTACATATTTCAGCGGGATGCGCTGCACCGTTGGAGCTTCCCGAACCTGCACCCCTGCAACGATACGTCCAGTGGAAAAGCTGCGGCGGCGCCACTCGGTGTGCGGCGATTCGTCCTTGGGGAAGCACGCTCTTTTATTATCCTTCAGCCTCTTTCAGCCTGATCGGAATGCTACCGTGGGCAAAACGCGGACGTCGAGGAAAAGGTGACGCGGGCGGACAACACGACTCGTGTGGCGTCTGTTCTTCGAATATGACGTATCTCAACGGGCTTATCGCCGAGCTGACTTGACGGTTTGCAAATATATCGACGGATTCAAGCAATAGCTCTCAAAGAGAAAGCAGCTTGACTGGCGGTGATGCGCTACTTGTGCTTAACCGGGGCGGTTGGAATGCGGTCCGCTTCTGCCGCATGTGATGATCCGCCGAGGCAACTGATCGCGACGATGCCGGGTGCGCCTGTCGACAACCGGCACATTTGTGGGCTGCCCTTCTTAGCTAGCACAGGCCCCAGTTCAAGGCTCGATCCCAGGCTGTTGCTCCCTTACGAAGGGCGTTATACACCATCTCCATCGTTGAGACCAGGAGACAAGCCGGCATCAAGTTCACCAGTCCCGATATCTTCCGGGATTTCAGACCAAAGCATCACGGCTGTGGCTTCAGATAGCATTGAATAGGAGCCACGAATTCCCTTATCGTCCTTTTGGATGTCCCCATCCAAGACATCTTGAAGATCGGATGATGCATCCACCTCGATCAGGTGGCGCGATGCTGGCGCGCAGGCTCCAGCTTACCCCGGCCGTTGGGGCTTGGCACATGTGCTGGGGTGATGATCAGCAAAAGCAATGAACTTGCCTGCCGGGAGCCGACGTTTTTTTCTGCCGGGCGGACAAGATTTGCTTGTCGATAATCTTTCCAGCTTCAGCCCCGCCACTCAATAACAACCAGCGAAAGTCCCGATATATCCGAAGCCAATTATCGAACCAATTGCAATTGCAAACAGAGAGTCCATAGTTTCCAACTTCCACCGCCGTTAACGAAAACCGCCGAAATGGCGTCCCAAGAACGGACCATGCCATTCATCAAGAACCTCGCCTCAAGCGGTACGTTTGGTTCACCCCGCGGCGCATCGCCCCCTCTCCTCCCCTTCAACACTCAACTAACTCCCCTTCGCAGACCGCAAAATCCGCACCTCCGCCCTCGCCTCCCTCCAAACCTTCCTCTCCTCCCGGCAAACCGCCTCCTCCCTCACCTCGCTCGACATCCTCAAGCTCTGGAAAGGCCTCTTCTTCGCCCTCTGGATGTGCGACCGCGCCATCCCGCAACAGACGCTGTGCCAGGAGCTCGCAGACCTGATATACGCTCTTCCGCGCAATTCTGTGGTACCCTGGCTTCGAGGGTTCTGGGCGACCATGTCGAGGGAGTGGACGGGGATAGATGTGCTGCGCATGGAGAAGTTTCTGCTGCTGGTGAGGAGGGTAGTGGGCACTGGGTTTGGGTGGATGAAGAACGCCGGTGAGAAGGAGAAGAAGAAGGCGAAGGCGAAGGCGACGTGGGATGAGGCACGGGTGGAGGATGTGTTGGGGCTGTTGCAGGAGTGGCCGTTCTCGTTGGACGAGGAGGTGGAGATGGAGGTTATCCTCGGGCAAGAGGGGGAGCAGCAAAATGCGGCGTCGCAGAGAATACCGGCGGGTCTGAGGCTCCATGTGCTGGATATCTGGGTAGACGAGGCGGAGAAGGTGGGACTGTTGGAGAAAGAGGATGAGAAGGCGGCCAAGATCCTGCAGCGGTTGTGTGAGCATGTGGATGTCCTGGAGCAGAACACTACGAGCCCAGCGGTGCGGTATCGGTCGAAGGATTCACTCGCGGATGAGCGCTTGCAGACTAAGACGGAGGAGGGGACAGCAGCAACAAAAGATGCTGACATGGCAGGTGCCGGGGATAGTGGAAGCTGGGATGGATTTGATGACTAATTTTCTTCTGACGATATACCCAGTCTACTACGATTTTCCCTCCATCTTTGTCAACGGGATGACTCAACATCATGCCCCTGTTGTGACGTGGAGACTGACTCTCCAGCTTCGGATTTGTTACACTGGTTCTGAGTGCTTGCTGTTTGTACATATGTCAGTTCGGAAAGTGAACAAAACAAGAGGCCTGAGTCCCTCGCTAGTGTCTGAAAGGTATGGCATCAACGCTGCACGAGCACGCCCTAAGTGATACAACAGGTCTCCAACCCAACCCCTATTTATACTCTAACCACAACAATCGAAGAAGCGACGCCACTATGCATGTAACCTCTCAGTCGCCGTCACCGTGTCCCAGTTCAGAGGACCAGGGGCTTCGTACCCTCCTTTCTTGGAGAGCGTGAGACCCAGTCCTTGGTGAATCTCCGCCTGAAACGGCTCCCATGGGAAAGACTCGCCGTCGATGCTGATGTAACCCTTGGGGCAGTTCTCTCTCGGGATGATACGATATGCTGATATTTTGCGGTACGAGACCAGTGGGCTGTCGAAGAACTCGCCCGTTTCGACTGACAATTGCAAGGAGATGGCCTTAAGAGGAGATACGTCGCCGTCAACGGTGACCAAGTCCATCATGCCATCATTTGCCAGGGCAGCAGAGAAGAAGTTCATGTCAGGGGCCATGTAGGCCATCTAGATACTGTCAGCAAGTGTCCGATGCGATACTCTGCTACCAGACTCACATTTCCGCAGTAAAAGTTTCCGAGCTTCTCATGGGGCACAAGCTCCCACCCCTCCGGCAGTTTGTCAATAGCGCTGCCATACTTCAGAGGCGGGAGACCCATATCTTCGTCGCTTCCCACAACCGGAGAGCTAGCAGCAGGCGAGGGCGCTTGGATCTCTACCGTCCCATCGCTCTCGCTTTCGGATTTCCCGGACTGCCCGATCTGCTGCCCATAATGTTTCTTGACCGCGTCCTTGTGATCAATCTCAACCTTGATGGCGATATCACAGGGGTAAACCCTCCGTTGGAAGGCGAGGAACAAGAAGCCAAAGGTGAATCTTGCCCCGCCCATCCACCGCAGAGGCTCCGTTGCAATATCCAGGTCCGCAACCATACCCAGTGCCTGGCTGAGGAAGCTTAATGTCCGCCGGTTGCCTTGTGTAATGCTCACCAGGTCGAAAGGCGTAGGCAACCCCTTGACGATCGCCAGCGCTGCCAATGACGGCCGGTGCGTGCCATACAGGTTGCAGCTCATTGCGTTCCCCGAGCCGCACGGGATGTGACAGACAGCAATCTTGGACAGCGCTCGGCGTGCGTCGGCACGCTTCCCCAGCCCATTGAACACCTCATGGGGCAGTCCATCGCCCGAACATGGTATCGCAATGTCAAAGTCGTCAATGTCCAGCTCCTGCGCCAGCTTCACAGCCTCCCCCGAGTATGAAGTCCGAACCACAGTGAGTGGCATGCGCGCCGCTTGGAAGATTGGCTTGACCTGCTTATGCCACACCTTGTCGGCACCGCCGGGCCCGGCATGAGGGTTGACCAGAACCCAAGCTCGCTTCCGCCGGGCAGCACCGCCGTAGGAGCGGTCGAGGAGAAGCTCATTCCATTGTGTGATGCCCTCCTTGGAACGCCCCTCGGGAACGGCGAACTTGACACTGCGTGCTTCGAGGGAATTCGACTTTTGCTCGGCGTAGTCGATGCTCAGATGCTTATGGTCATCGCTGAGCTCGGCCCAGAGGACATTGTAATAAGGAACGGATATAGGCGAGCCGCTCGGTGCTAGGAGCCCGGCATTAGTCCTCCGTACAAGCAATCCACAAGGCAGAGGGAGGGGTCGAGGGTACCTGGTACTGGGAGTCCGCAGGTTCGATGGGGCTTGCTTTCGGGGAGACCTGTCAAGGAGACATGTCAGGGGCAGAAGGAGACGCGCGCATCATCAACTTGTACGTACTAGGTAGTAGGACAGCGTTCTGCTCGAGAGTCAGGATAAGCTCAGGCGACAGCTCGAGAATATGGTTTGAGAGGCTGTCGTGGGGCGCGCTGGATGTGGGCTCGCTCGGCTCTCGTACAGCAGACTCCGGGGCCGAAGCCGCGGTGGCTGGAGCGCTCATGGTCGCTACTTGTCTTGCCGCGGCTGCGGTCAAATGTGCGTTTGGGCGGCCGAGATAATGGAGGCTATCGTCGCCGCGGCGCGTCGAGGAGAAATTTGTCGGCAGGCATGTGACAGTCGCGGGATGGCACCCAAAGAGCTTGGGGCAGGAAACAAAGCTTCTGCTGACTGAAAGCACACACTGATTGTTCTCAAGATGAATTGGCCGCGCAGAAGGTCAAGACGTCCACGTCTGGCGTCAGCGACCTCGCAAACGTGTCGTTGACTTCCCTGTCAGCTAGGATTCTGGAACAATGGAATAAGCGCGACACGCCCCCGAGCCGCATGGGGCGAGCGGCAGAAAGAAGCGCGCGCAACGTCAGCGTCGGATACTTCGGAGATTAGGGATCGAAATAATGCAAAGCCCTTCTGGCAAGCGAAATCCCGGCTCTCACAGTGCCATGTCGACCGACGCCATCTGGTTGACCAGGAGCATTATATCCTGGATCCAACGTCATGGTATCGTTTGTTGTGTTGGGCAAAGAGGAGAAAGCGCGGGGGACGGCGGCGGTGCGCAAGCTTGCTGTTTTGATTGACATTTCCCCGCATATTTCTATTGACGCTCCGATCAAGACATCGCTCACTCGTCCAGAAAGCCACACTGCCTCCTGAAATCATGATACCATCCTCATACTCTTGCTGATGTGGCAAGACGCTTTTCTTTTCCCGCAAATACCCAATGCCCACTGTCTGAGGGCAAATGCAGCGCCCCGAACCTCCGAACGCACACACGTTGTGACAATGTCCCCCGTAAATCCCAGCCAAGGGATCGAAGAAAAGGGGCTTTCCGCAAGGCATGCGCTTCCCAGCTTCGCTTCACCAACAAAAACCAGCAGAAGGGCTGTCGCTCCATGACACTCGCCATACCATGGATTGAGAGCCATTCTCGACATGTGAGGTCATAATACTAACTACAGCGAGGACTCGATGATCTCCTTAACCTTGGGATCCATGGAGCCGAGAATCGGTCGCACCGTCTCCTTGAGCCTGGTGGCCTGTTCCTTGACCCTGGCATCCTCCTTATCAATGGCCTGCGCTGCGAGCAGGCAGCGGAGAGCCAGCAAGTACTTCTCTAAATCGGGGGGTGTCAGCAGCTAACCAAAAAAAAAGAAATTGGGATGTCAACTTACTCCTCCTGATGAACACCTCAAACCCAGCAATTTGGCCCTCAATGTTCTTGGGGCTAAACTGCAGCAGAGGCCAGAGGAATTTCAGGGCATCTCCAAGCGGGTCGGCGGTGGCAGCCAGCTTCAGTCCGTTGGGATCATCGTCCTTCTTCTTCGTATCTTCCTCCTTGCCCTTCTGGGAAGCCTTGTTCGGGTCTTGCTTCGCCGCCTTCTCCGCGGCCTCACGCTCGGCCTTTTGTGCCTCCTTCTTCGCCTTCTTGGCCGCCTTCTTCTTCTCCGCTGCGTCCTCGCCGTTAGCGCTCTTGCCGTCGGTGCCGTTGACGCCGTTGGAGCCCTGCGGTTTGTCATGCATGGTGAGATAGAGCTTGACGGCGTCCAGTGCGGCTCGGAAATAAAATGGGTGCTCCCGAAGCTTGTCCTCCCAGCGCACCATGTCAATATACGCTCTTATCTGCCCCTTGCGAAGAGAAAAGCTGTGGAAGTCAAACTGGTCCTCTTGCCAGATGTCGAAAATATTGAAGATGGTGTGATAGCGCTTCAATGCCAGACCGTAGTTACCACGGCGCTGCCACGCCTCGCCGTCCTCGGTCAGGAACCAGATACATTGCATGTCAAGGAGATCAGCCAGCGGTCCGCCAACTGTCTCGGCACGAGTAAACAAGCCCATGGTAGCGAGGGCCTTCTCATTTTCTTCGTTGCGAAGCTGGTACTTGGCAGCCTTGGAGTTGATATACCGATCTCTGGTGTCGAGTGACCTGGCGTGATCCATCGCCACCGAGGCCTTTGCTAGGTCGCCCTGGTGCTTGTATATCCTAGCCTTGGTCATCTGGAAGTCGACGTTCTTGGAGTCCAGCTCGATGGCGCGATCAACAAACTCAGTTGCTTTTGACAGATCGCGGCTCATGTAGTAATTGTAATGCTGCGCGAGGAAAAACAGTGCGGCGCCCTCGCCTTTGGAGCTGTCACCGTTAGCTTGCTCCTTTCCAGCCGCGCTTTTGTGCTCGGCCAGATACTCCTCAGCAACAGCCGGCAGAGCGGCCTTTTTGGACTCGTCTGTGTATAGATGCTTCAAATTCGCAAATGTTGATGGCACGCCCTTGTCGAACATGAGGGTCAGGTATGACTTCGCGGCCTTGCGGAAATCATCGCCTGGGATCCAGGTGAGAACATCGTCAGGGGTAGAAGCATCGGGGTCACTTACCAGTCAGAAAGTCCAGCGGTAGGCGCCGTGCAGCATCACATCTGGGAAATTTTGCTGCGTAATCCTCGTAGATGGCCTTCAGGGCGCTCTCGTCGTCTTCGCGGATGCCCAAGACGTCGGTCAGGCTCTTGTAGTAGCCGGGATGCTCCGAGTTTCGCTCGATCAACGCGCGGTAGGCCTTGGCCGCCTCTTCTTTCCTCCCAAGCTGGGCCAAGTATTGTGCCCGGAGCTCCATGACAGCCAGCCTATCCAAGCTGTTCTTCGCGTCGGTTTCCAAATGCTCCAGGGCTCGCTCGATGTCACCCTGTTCCGCGATGATAGAGTTTTTGTACAGGACCGCCTCGGAGTTCTCAAAATCAGTTTTAGCAGGGGCAGCGGTCACTGATTTCTCATAGGTGGTCAGAATGCTTTCTGCCTGCTGAAGGTTCCCTTCGAGGTGGTAGGCGATGGCCAATGCAGTCCAGTTCTGGCGCAAGTGAGGTCTAGCCTTGAGCATGACGACTCTGCTTTGTACGTAGCCCTGATAGTCGCGCATTTGGATCTGGAGAATAGCCAGATCACGCTGGATCTGCTGCGAGTCGGGTTCCAACTTGAGCGCAAACTTGTAGGCCTTGATGGCTTCGTCGAAGTTCTTGTTTGTTCGGTAGAGGATGCCGTAGACATGCCAGCAGATGTGCGACTTCATGTCCATCGTCAATGCCTCCTTCGCAAGAGCGAAGGCCTCCTCCGTCTTGCCCTGCGCATTGAGGATGAGGGCCTTCATCGACATGGTGTCGGCATGTTTCGGATTCTTGCGGAGGATCTGCTCAGCAGCCTTGAGGCCGCGCTTGTACTGCTTGTCCTCATAGTGGCGTATGACAGTACGAAAGAGGTTGGCCTCTCTCGTACTTAGTGGTTGCGGCATCGGGGCCTAGATGTTCGAAGCTCGCGGGGTAGGAATTGTCGAGGTCCAGGGGAGAGGCGGAGAGGAAATTCGCAGCGACGGGTAGGGCGTTGGGTCTAGGGTTGGTGTTTTGTAGAAAGATGCAAACGTGTCGCCAATTCGCAAATGTAAGCGAGCTCGATGCCACAGACAATGACGCCGTGGATGGAACTTCGTTTGTTTTGCAGCCGCACCTCCAAAGATGCGGGAGCTGCCTCCAAATTCGAAGTCAGGCTTGGTGGGTCGAGCGCTGAGAGAGCCGAGCGCTGAGTGGGGCGCCCCTCCGCTCCCGCGAGTTTGCGAAGAGCCCGGTCCAACACCGGGAACCATAGCTACCGTGCCACCATCCTTCCTTAGCGCTTCATTCCGCCTTTTCTTGAATTTGAAGTCACACGTCTCGGCTGTCAAGGCCTGTCAACGGAATTTGCACCTTTGTACTTCCTGAACTGCAGTCATGCAACTGTGGAACTCATCTTCGGCTCACGGCTCCCAGTGGCGCCTTCCGTCAACCTTTCTAGTGGATGTAGAGCAAGCTTCTGCCCCAACGGGCAGCCATGCCCAGAGAGACGCTCCGCTTGACTCCCACGGGTTACCGGATATCCCAACGTAACTTCGGTCATCCATATCTCGATGCCATATCCGTCAGCACCATTCGCTCAGCGGCGGCTACGCTGAGTGGCACGTGCCTCTCTGGTTTTGATCGGGATGCAAATCGTCAATTTTCACCGACCCCCGCTCCTGAACTCTCGAAAATCCGCTTCAAAGTTGAGATCGTTGTTACATGTATGGATACATCCCTATTATGCTCGCTTCCATGCCACGGCCCTTGTTCATCGTACATGACTCCTTTTCAGAAGCACCTGTTCTGCAACACTGACGGAAACTGAGCCCGCCATCCCATCCTCTTATGGCGGGTTGTTTGCCTTCCGCCATGTCGCAAGGGCCTGTTCCCAGGTCCCGAGCGAGCCACCACACCGCTGATTTACAATATCCCAAGTTCTTGACCGGACAATATTTTCCACGCTCTGCTCCATCCGGACAAGCGATACCAGCTGCTCGGTCCGTGGCTCTCTCGGGAAGAACCGGCCGGAATACGGATCAAGCCTCTCGTTCACCACCCTCTCCCTATTTCTTTCGTTCTCGGCCTCTCTCAGTGCAGCTTCTGGATCATCCGGGTCGGGACCTGTAGCCACAAGCGCACAGTAACTCAGCGCCTGCGAACGTCCATTCCACGCTGGGAAGAGGACCCCATCCTTGAAGGTCCGGCAGGAGGCAGCATCGATCTGGTGCGTCAACGGCCACGAAACAGGGCGTGAAGTGGAAGACGGGTCAAAGCCCTCCTTAGCAGGTGTCACAAGCGCATTCAGGTGCTGTGTCACGGTATCATCTACCGCGGTTCGCGATAGACGCAGGAAATCTGTGGCCGGGTCAGCCGGTATGCCCGTGTTTGTCGGCGGGTTGAGCGCTGTTTCTAACCTCTAAGTGCGCCCGGTGTGAAGCAGAACTGCGGGGTCAGCGGTGGTGAAGGGGTGAGCGGTTCGGCCATGGTGTTTGCGGGTGAGGGCTCCGTCGCCTTTGGGGCTATGGCGGCTTCGGCGACGACCCGAGACTCAGCCGCACGATGTGACCACAAAATCCCCGCCACCGTAAAAGAAGACCTAGATGGGACTGCCGTTCGTGTTCTAAAATGCTAAATTTGCTCGACGGATTCGATCGCCGATCGTGGTGGCGAAGATAGGACG
Source organism: Immersiella caudata (assembly GCA_030512335.1). NCBI lineage: Eukaryota > Fungi > Ascomycota > Sordariomycetes > Sordariales > Lasiosphaeriaceae > Immersiella > Immersiella caudata. The sequence continues at coordinate 5,783,496 of JAULSU010000004.1, read as the reverse complement.
TCGACGACAACAGCAACGTTGAGAACTGACGCCATGGAATGGAGGAGGCTCTGTTGCCCCCACTGAACCTCAAGGCTTGGTGGTCAGAGCAGCAGGCGCTCGCATTGGTCGATCACCGATCGTGTGGGGCTCGGGGCTGCCCGGAGAGGAGCGGCGACAAGGGAAGACCGGGTGCTGACTTCCCCAGGCTTCATGGATGACCTCACTTCCACCTCTCTCGACTTCGACAATAGAGCTGATTCGCTACTGTTTTCTCGAGTCCATTCGATGATGGATGGAGGAGACTTGTCTGGAAAGTCCTATGTCGAACGCTTTCTGTACACCGCTCGCGCTGGGCTGTCTAGAATTTTCGACTGTTCAGGTCTTCCAGGACACTGGACCGTCCGAGGCCAGAGCGAGTGCTCACCCCCCCCCCCCCCCCCCAGATTTGCATATTCTTTTCGAAGTCATACTTTTCCAGCCTGCGGGCATATCCGGGTCACAAGCAAGGTCTTGCTGCCTCCGGAAGAGCGTTTTGTCACCGCACCGAGCACAAGAGTTGTCTCTATTCGCGGCCCCGCAAATGGTCAAACTGACGTGTGTGGCCCCTCAGAGGACACATAACCACATCACTGCGAACGTGTGTTACTTTTAGCGACTCGGCGGCAATGCCTCTCCACTCACCCACGGTCCCGGGAGCTTTTCGTGCTACCACACAGGAGCGAAGATGCGGCGCATATCTTAGTTCTCCCAAATATCGATGGCTTAAGGGCCAGAAAAATAGCGAAGCGCCATCCTTCAGGATTCTCCGCAACTGGGTCTTGACGTGGCTGAGTCGAGAGTGAATAGGACGGGAGTTCTGGCATCTGGCCTATCCCCCGCAATGCCCAAGACGATTTGCATTGGCTACGTCGCCCGATTCCCCAAAGTTGGGCCCATTATTCCCATCTCTTCCAGATATCAGGCTATCTGACTTCTGTGTCTTGGAACCCCCCAAAAATAGAGCTCAACAGACGAACATCAACCACTACCCGAACGAACCCATAACCCACAAACTCGTCCACGATCGACAACGCAATCGGTACCACACTCGCTATCTCGTCCCACCTTCACCCTCACCACAGACCCCAACAGTTGCACACCCACCATCTCCACTGCAACCTCCAACCTGCCACCGGGCAAACCATAACCCCTCGCTAGCGGGTGACATATATTGCCCACAAACCATCGCTATGCGAGCACCCCCGAGTCCAATAGGGAGATTCTGCCGCATCTGCATGGCGCCGCCTGGTCGGGAGTCGGAAGCAAGTGCTCCCCAGGTGGCTAGCAAGCACGGCAAAGCGGGCTACGCAAGCTTGAGTGATCTCTCGCCGAGGAGGGTCGACTGCAGAGATGCGATTGGATACTGGACTTCTACCCCAGGAACGGACCGACTTGCACGGAATGGAATGGCACAGCAAACGGGCGTCTCTAGACGAGCAGGCGACCTGGTATGCCACACCGGAAGCCTGAACCGGACCATGAGAAACACACCTAGTTGCTAAACGCAGCCACGGACCAGACGGACGCCTGGTGACATCGACTGTCGGTTATCACGCGTTCGTCGGCTATCTATATTATCTGCCGCCTAGCTAGTCGCGGCTCGTGGCGAGCAAGGACAGGCATTGTACGCACACGCAGTGGGTAGGCAGGCTGCTCTTCCTGTGCAAGGCAAGCCCAGCGGCCTCGCACCGACTTTTCGTTCCGAGGGTGACCCCATAGCCTGGGACAGCGGGATGAAGTGAGCCTGTCTCGCGCTTAAACGGCGGTGAGAAGGCTAGCTTTGGAGCTTGGTGGAGGGCTACTCCGGGCCTTAGTTCTCCGTCCGGCCCGCGGAGCCGGGTCGTCTTCCCTGCCAAGCAGCCAAAATTGCCCGACCTCGACAGACGCATGTGTACTAATGCGAACATTGCCCTGGTTCGTGACGGCTCCCGGCTCCGTGATCCCAGAGACTACACGGCAATGTACTGCCCACCCGTCTTGTCAACAAGCAAAAAGGGCCAAAGGAAGACGGCATCCCCTGACCGAGCCAGCCCCTCTGCCATTGCATACATGTATTGCACAGACATGCATATGCAACTGAGAGGAATCATCCACACTCAAGCACAACAGCGCGTCTGGGTGGATCTAGGGCGCCAAAGAGCGGGCGATCAGCGCGGCAGGCAGAGGGAGTGCAAGCCGCAAGACCCAGGAAAGTCGGAAAGAGGCTAATATACCGCATCGAAATTCAGCCAAAAGCCGCCGCCCCGTCATTTTGGCTACTGCTGCTTGCTGCTTCTGCTGCTGCATACCTGCAGAGTAGACAGCAACGCCCGTGCCCTCCATCCCTTTTATTGTATTGTTGTGATAGGAGGACTTCATCCCCTGGACGTCCCGACTCGGGAGCAAAAAAGACGGCCGGTTGCTATATCCACCAGAGTGCAGAGATTACTGTCACTTGTCGCTTCTTTGTCGCTTCCCATCGCCAGCAAGGTATCCAATTCGTCGCCTTACCCTACGGTGACGGCAGAGTAACCTATTTCCCATGTCCCCTCATCCATAGACGACCCAACTTTGGGACTGGGACCATGGAAAAGGGGGTGAAGACAAGAGAATAAATTTGCGCAGAGAAGGAGCGCCCGCAATGCGCGCGTCGGCCCAAGAGTGTAGTGGATAAATGGCCGCGCCGATGCGACCTTGGGAGCGCACAGAAGGTACATGCTGGGTGTTCAGTATGTGCATCTCGCGGTACACACATACGTACTTACTCACTCTCAAATGCAGCAAGCACTTGATGGGTGAGGGAAGTGTGGAGGCGGCCCAGGGGCGGGTAATTCTGCCTCGATGTGACACCGCACCACCCGTGAGCTTTGCTTTGGCAATCTTGCGCTCCGGCCCAAGCAAAGCGAAACCCGGAGCCATGTCGATCCACGGGCTTCTATTCTTCGTCGTCCAGCCACGCTGTCTAGGGTAAGGTACACTGCAACGTGCAAAGCAGGTACATGAGGCACAGCTTGCCCGCTTGACCTACAGACGTCGTCTACGATGTTGGGGGTCGCCAAGCGACCGCCGGCCCGGAAAGCATGTGATGGGAGAGGGGAGTAGGGGGGCACTTGATAATAGTACGCGCGATGGCGGCATCCTCCGGCCCTTCTGTTCTGCTGCACGCTGTCCACACTGCAGGGCTCGTCGGCGCGCTTGCGCAATACCATCGATCGATGCTTGCTCAACAGCCACAATGATCATCAGGGGTTCTTGCGGGGCGGCAAGCCAAGAGAAACCTGGAGCGCAGCCAGAGCCAGGGGTATTCTCAGAGCCAAAGAAGCCGAAATTATCATGTGCCAGAGGGACCCGGACCGGCCACTTGGAAGGTGCAAGCAGCCGAGCTTTGACCTGGTTGGCATTCGCCCTCTGCACCGCAAGCGCAGATCTGGCAGTGGACCGGATCGAGGCTGTTCTGCCGGGCAGAAGCGATGCTGCACGTTTACCTGTTTCATCTGGGATAAAAGGGTCGTGGAACGGAAGTGGAGAAAGTCCTTGCCGTCTTTGCAGGGTACGAGCTTGAGAGCATTGGCAAATCTCCCTCTCGCGCTCATCTGGCTGGCGGCAATGGGCAACGCCGTCCTCCTGCCAATGTCGAAAAGCACGAGCAGGAAAAGAGAGGAGGACGAAACGCCATGCAGCAAGCCAGCGTACGCGCCCCGCGCAAAAAAGCGCGAGAGAGAAAAAAACCGAGCGTGGCTGACCCATGCGATGTCATGTCCATCGGTTGGGACTGTGCGCTCGAGACGAACCGTCCAGTGGGCGGCACTCAACAAAGCGACCTGGATCGCCACGATCGCGTATCTGGCATGTCGCTCAGTCCCGGCCCACCCAGAAGGATCGTAACGGCCCTTGTGCCCTGTGGCCTGGTCATAATGCCCTGTCGCACCGTTGTGGCTAACCGTACGCAGTAGGTAGGTAGTCGAGGAGGCAGGCGGCCGTTCTCCGCAGGCGATGGAGCAGAGTTGCATGGTTGGCCGCTCGACATGCAGACGGTCCCATGCCTCCATCCAGCTGCTGGACCGACGTTGTGTCTGGCGGGTGCGGTTTGGTTGTTAGCATTGTTCTCATGCCATCGGCGTTACCTTCCAATTAACCGACCGGCAGAGCTGCCCAACGAGCCAGCCCGCCGAGTCTGCGGCTGTGTGCATCGTTGCCCTCGCGCCCGCTGTGAGGGCGTGCCATACAGGACTCCAGCGCCATGGTTCGTGAAATCAGCGGCAGAAAACGTGTCCTGTGTTCTTTTTTCCTTCGTAAAGGCTACGCCACGCTGTATCAACTGAGCATGGCCCGAATGAATTTACCGGTGCGGCCTGGAAAGCGGTGCTTTGTTGCCGAAAGATGACGCTTGATCCCTAGCGGCCTCCGCGTCCGTTGAGGAGGGTGCGGTACTTCTGTGCAATGAGCGCATCACAGCGATCCTGCTTGGTTGGGAAGGAAGGAGTTCGTGACCCTGGCTTTCGGGTAACTTTCTATTTGTATTCCGTGTCTCTAGGTTCATAAAACTAGAAACCATGGGGAATAATAGTTGGGATGTCAGCTATTCATCAATCGGGGGGGTGGCGTCAAACTCTTAGAACCGTGGCCTTCTAGTAGGTTGGCAAAGACGCTTCTTCTGGAACCGAACTGGTCGAACCCGCATAATCGACGAATGTTGGGTTTCGTGGTTACTCTGTGGCTCAACGCAGGTGCAGCCGTTGCAAGCTGGTAAAAAGCGTTTGCTGCGCCCCCGTTCGTCACTCTCCTGACTAAGGCTGTGCAGGGGATCTTCTGCAGCAGGTCGTTGAGGCGTCCAGAGTCGATGTCATCCCAGCATGCCGCCAGACTTTTTGTATCCATGGATTCATAGATGGCCGAAGGGGGAAAATCGGGCGAGTTTGCGGAATATGGCAGGGTACTACTGACGGGCAGGTGCGCCCGAGCAGCAGTTTCCCACAGGTCGCGCACCTCGATGAACTGGAACCTGAAGCCACCAAAACCACCCACCTAGCTCTCTCTTTCCTCAATACTTCCAACTCGTGTACCTAACGGCCAGAATCCCAGGGGGCCAGCACCAGTCAAAGCCGAGCAGAACCGTGCAGTTGTCATCGGCAGTACTAGGTGCATGGCACCGACTTCGACTTCATTAAAGGCGTCAATTCATGCCCTCGGCCATCTCCTCATTCTCTGCCGCACCCCGCCCCCCCTCGAGAAATAAGATCCACATCTTATCGCGGTCGCAGACACTGGTCCGGGGAGGCGAAACAGGCTGTTTTGGCCTCAACACGGATAACTGAATATTCCCAAGGCCTAACTCCATCTCACCCGGCGAAAGCGCGTCAAGCTTTGTCGCACCGCTGGCGCAAGACCCCCGTACCGGTCTGGAATTCAGGAAAGCCAGGGATCGCACAGAAGCGACCAGGGTCCAAGAGCCTCGTTAAGCCCCCTCCCCCCAGAGACAGGGGGACCTGAGGGGACATCGACAACGCTGCCGGAGGTGGACGCACTACCTGCAGGTGCTGCATTGCTCGAGGGAGCGCGCATTTGGCTCTGCACAGGCACCTGGCACACACGCTGGGTCAATATACAGGTATTGATGAATTTCTGAAAGCAGCCACACCAGCAGCAACGGGCGAGGCAGGTCAATCCACACAGGCATCCCGGCCCAGGGTCGCGTCCTCCTCCCCTGTCGCTTTTTTGGCCAGGAATCGTGGCTCCATAAAAAAAATCTAATTAAATTCCCAGTATGGCTCAACCCTCCGAGTCGTCCCAGTCTCGACCGTCGCCTGAGCATCTGGACTCGAGTTCCGTCGAGCTGCACGCTCCGCCGGGCACGACGCAGCAGAAGCAGCACCAGCACTCGCCGCACTACAACCACCACGACGAGCAGGAGCAGCAGCGCCTTCACCACCACCAGCAGCACCTAGCGCCGCAACGTGGAGGGTCACCGCAGCCACCGTACGCCGCCAGCGCGAGGACAAGCGAGAGCTGCACGCATCCTGTGGGTAACAGCGCCCGACACGTCTCTGGCGGTGATGAAGGGGACATCTCGGACGGTGGTTCAGCAGTAGCCAACACCTATACCCACACGAGCAGTCGCGCTCCGAACACTGGTTCCGAAGAGTGGTTAGAGGGAGAGCAGCACACCAGCCGGAAGGAAACGCGGTACGACGGCGACACGCCGTTGTTGGCCTCGCCGCCAATGTCCAACGCACAACAGCCCCAGGGGCCGCGCCAGCAGATGGGCTACCCGAGCCCAACGTCCTATCCTCCTGCCGGCATGCCTCCGACGGCGCACTACGCGTACCCGCCGCAGCCAGCTCCGCCGCCCGATCCCTACCGACAGGCACCGACTGCCCTGCCCAGCATGCGGACTCTCGAGCACGTTCCGTCGCAGCAGCAACAGCACGCTCAACAGCAGCAGCAGCAGCAACACGCGATGATGAACGCCCACATGGGTGCCCCGATGGCCCCCGCGCCGCCGATGGGCTACTACAGCGTCCCATCCCATGCGTACGGCATCCACGCAGACCCGAACGCGATGCGCTTTGCCATGGCGCCTGGCATGGCCGATCCGCGCATCGCGTTGAGCGGAGGAAGACACAAGAAGGTACCGGTACAATGCAGCTCCCTTTCCAATCCACGCCTGGGGGACGTTGGCTGACCGCTGGGGCTTCTTGGCCTAATAGGAGATTAAACGACGCACGAAGACCGGCTGTCTGACCTGCCGCAAACGTAGAATAAAGGTGAGTGGCATCTGTTGTTTTTTGTTCTCGCCATCACTCGAATGGTGGCCTGGTAGCATCTCGCCGGTGTGTGGTCGGGGTGGTTGCGATAGTGTCGAGATGCAGTCAGGCGTTGTTTGGGACAATGAAACCGGGGTGGTTGTAAGCGGAAGGAGAGACGTTCGTTCGCGTCATCGAGCAAGCTTTCGCTTGCGATCGCATAGGCAGCTCCGACCGTTGACACTTCGAGCTTGCGCCGAAGCGAGGACGCCAGCCATCGATCCCGCCGCATCACCCCAGCGGCTCTGTCCTGGGCAAGGCCCAAATTTTCCGCTCGGCTTCTTCCAGCCCCCCCGCCACCGCCTACACCGCGCGCCCTTCCCCAGCACTCCCAATTCTTTGCCTTTCCGTTGGGTTATATATCCATGTTTTGTTCTGGCGGATGTTCTAATTTTTCTTCTTTCGTCATAGTGCGACGAGGCACACCCGACGTGCAACAACTGCAAAAAGTCGAAGCGTGAGTGCTTGGGCTACGATCCAATCTTCAAGCAGCAGCAGGGACCTACGGCGATCCAGCCCGCTCCGAACAGTCAGCCTGCCCCTGTCGCGACACTCGCATCGACCCCAACCCTGCCTTCCTCAACCGCGCAATCGACCTACCACGCCCAGCTGCCAATAGTCCCGAGCTCCTACCCGCCATCCGTCCCGTCGAGCATCACCTTCGACTCGCCCGTCTCGTCCACTAGCCAGTCCGTCAAGGCAGAAACCAACTTCGACTACTCGGCCGCCATTGATCCGGCTCTCCAGAGCGGTGACCTCCAAGGCGGTGACCTCTCGGGCAGTGCGGATACGCCAACCTCGCAGTATCAGCAGCTTAGGGTTGAGGGTGCAGACGAGGAACCTGGTGTGAGTCTTGATTCCAAAGGTGGCATCCCAACCCTCCTTTCTACCTCTCTCACTCCCCTGGAAGAGAAGCCACCACCCCTATCATGAGTTCACCCAACCCCTGGTTCTACCTCTCTGATTCCCCTGCAAGGGAAACCACTAGTCCTACCCTAGGTTCACTTAAGGCCTATTTCTACGTCTCTCACCCCTCTGGAAGAGTAACCACTTCCTCGATCCTGAGTTCGCATCAGCTTACAATAGTTTTTCCAGCAAAGAAGATGAAAATCGATGAGCTCCTTGCGCTGGGGGGGATGGCCCCCCCAACCCCAAGCTCACCGCCGTCCCCTGAGACTCTGGACGAAATTACCAAACTATACTACGAACTATATATGCGAGGCTTGGCCCTTTTCTTTGAGTCAAAATGGTATGAGCTCAAAGAATCATCGGCCTTCAACTCTATCCTTCACCGAAACCAACCCACGCTCGCCCTCTTCACATCCTTTCTTCAAACCATCTCTGAAGTCAAGTCTACGCATCCCCGCGACTTGAACTACTCCAGCCACCTCGAATCGAGCCTCATTTGGGCGCTCGCCCGCCTCCCCGGATGCGTAGCTCGCCCGTCCGAAGGCGTGTCACCGTCCGAGGGTAGCCCTTTTGAGGTGACGAGTCGAGTTCAAGTGTTCGAAACCCTTGTATCCGGCGAGACACTTTCGCACAACCCACTTACACCACCTACCATCGAAAACATCAGCACTGCGCGGCAACACGAGCTCGAGTTTTGGTACCATCTCGCTGAGTATCTCCAACAAAGACACTCGTCTGCGTCCCCCGCAGACGTCGCAGCCAGAGAATTCCATCTCGGCCACCTTCGATCCCGACTGGACGGCAAGGAAAATAGAGATGTTCTCTACAGCGTGGCCATCCTGAGGGAGTATACTGCACGCTGGGACGCCGCAACCAACGAGCAGACAGTGCCGTCTCACCTTGAAGAGTCAGATCCACGATGTAAGCTCGCAGTGGCGACAAGGTTTGTCCGAGACGAGGCGGCATCGAGTGGAGGCACCGGCGGCACAACTAATGTAGTGCGACGGCTCGCGGACGTTGCATACCGGTCGTTTGTTCGACCTGGGCTCAACAGCGGCTCTCGCCTGAGAAGAAGCTAGCTTTCAAGGCGGGTCAACGGCTCGACGAAGCCGGCCGCATCTGTCTCGCGCACGATTTCACACGGCAATTTGTCTGGCACTCCGCAGGGTGTCAGCAGGATATTTGCGTTCGACGTGGGTCGCATCGAATATTTTTGGTCATCCGGCTTCCTCCGGTGTCTTCTTCGACCAGTGTAACACTATTTTCTTCCTTTTACAGTTTGACCTGCATTGCATTGTCGGTGGGGGCGGAGACGGGGTCACCAAGCTTCACCGAGTCTTGTGGTACGGAGCAAATTCACAACCAAGCCCTCTGGTTCCACGCGCCGAGCCAAGGATGGGAAATGGCTGGTCGGTGACCGGGGGTTGGGCTTAATATCCAGGGTGCATCAGGAAGGACGGTTAAAAAATTCCGGTTGCGTTGCATAAGTCGACGGGCATTTGTTTTTGTTCTGTTTTTATTTAACCCCTCCCCCCTGGTCTCCAGCGGCGGACAGGGCATTTTAGAGCTTTTTGGGATTTTACCTGTACTATTAGTATCGACTGCATGGCTGGGCGGATGAAGCAGTTCAAGCAGTGAGGCTGCACAAGGAGAAGAAGTAGGAGGCAGGGCAATGTACAGTTAGAAGATGGTCGAGACTCGGGGACGCCCCGGGTTCGCCCAGGAACCCGATGAACAAGAGAGGAATCGCTGCCAACAACCAAGGTCCAACCAGACGGCAACGCGCAAAACAGTGCGGCCCCACATGCACCGGCGCCGATCCGAGTGTTCCTGTTCGTTGACCTCCGAGGATGCCGGCAGGGTACCCGCCTTATCTGGCATCTTGTGTTGCGCAGCAGGAGCGTCTTGTCTTTGAGTCAATTACTTCGGCGGGTTCAGTACGGATGCAAGCAGCGCCGTACCCGGGACTGGTAGCCGTGTCGTTGTTTTGGGCATAACTTTACAGCCTTTTCCGCCTCCCCAGCCCACTCACACCTCCGCTCTCGCAGAGGATCGGCAATCATCACCCGAATTCACTTCCAGGCTTGCTCCGTTTTTTTTTTTTCTGCGCTCAACAAGTGTTCGGATTGCAGCCAAGAAGATCAGACAGGACACATCGAGCTCCCCGTACCAAGCCGGAGGCTCATTCATTCGGAGCCGGTACGCCCCACCATAGCTCCTTCCCGTGTTGTATCCGACTCCGACTCCGCTTCGGCCTCCGTTGACTCACCTAACCCCGCCTCCGGTCTAGGACTCCGTCCAACATGGCTTCTGAGTCGGCAAACGGCACCGCTTACCGTCCGAAAGTCCTCCTCCTCGGTGAAATCGAGCTGTACTTCCCCATCCCTTACTCTCTCCTGAGGTGCCTTGCTAACCGATCCCCGTAGCGCCCACACCGCCTGGTCAACCATCACTACCCTAGCCGACGTCATCACCCCCACCTCCACCTCCCGCTCCGACTTCATTGCCGAATCCCGCTCCGGCACCTTTGACGGCTGCACCATAACCTACCGCACCTTTGCCTCCATCTCCATCACCGGCCACATCGACGCCGAGCTCCTCTCGGCCCTTCCCCCCTCTCTCAAATTCATCGTCCACAATGGCGCAGGCTACGACCAAATCTCCATCCCCGCCTGCTCGGAGCGCGGAATCCGCGTCTCCAACACACCCACTGCAGTAGACGACGCCACCGCCGACATGGCCATCTTCTTGATGCTCGGCGCCTTGCGCAATGTAGCACCCACTATCCTCTCTCTGCGCAGGGGGGAGTGGCGCGGGAAAGTACCCCCTGCGCTAGGTCATGATCCGCGGGGCAAAGTCCTGGGAATTCTGGGGATGGGCGGGATAGGGAAGAACATGGCGAGGAAGGCGAGGCTGGCATTCGGGATGGATGTGAGGTATCATAACCGGGAGAAGCTGAGCGAGGAGGAGGAGAGGGAGGTGGGGGCGGAGTGGGTGGACTTTGAGAGGTTGCTAGGGGAGAGTGATGTGTTGAGTTTGAACTTGCCGTTGAACGTGAGTCACTCCTGTCTTGGGTTTGGCTGGTGAAAAGGGGTAATATGCTGACGGCGACAGGCGAATACGCGGCATATCATCTCGACGAGAGAGTTTGCCAGGATGAAGAAGGGGGTGACCATTGTCAACACGGCACGGGGAGCTGTCATGGATGAGGCTGCTCTTGTTGAGGCCCTGAATTCAGGACGGGTCGGATCCGTTGGGCTTGACGTGTACGAGGATGAGCCCACTGTCCATCCAGGGTTGATTGAGAACCCACAAGCCTTCCTGGTTCCCCACATGGGCACTTATACCGTTGAGACGGAGACCAAGATGGAGGAGTGGGCGATCAGCAATGTGCGCATGGCCATCGAGTCTGGTGTCTTGCGCAGTGTTGTCCCAGAGCAACGCGAGCGATAAGAGGGTAAAAGCATACAGGGACGGACATGGAAAAGGACGCCATTTGATCGAGGCAAAGGACTCGGCCAGGTAAACTTAGAGTAGATCACAGATAAAGAGAATGTCTATTTGCACCGTACTATCCGTCTATTTGCAAGGTATCCCACACATAACCCTTGACTCTGCACCACACCGCCGCGACTACAGCAGCCCTGTTGTTGTAATACCTAAGGCCTATTTTAACTGTAAGGATGTATTGGGATTAGTTAAAAAGGCTATAAAAGCTACCTTTAATACCCCCCTTCAGCTGGAAAAATGCCTCTGGTGTAGTGGTAACAGGGGTTGCCGCAGTAGCGGTGGTGGTGTGTTACTCGTAGGGATACGGTGCATCTAGACATTCTCCAGAAAAAAACAGGGGCAGAGCAGGGACAGAGCCACCACGGTATCGTAAAGCAAACAGCAAAGGATCATGGACCAAGTTGTCATTTGTACACAAGGATCATGTCCTTCTATCGTCTGACATCTATAGTCGTAGCCTCGGTTGACGGGCTATTGCTATCTTTGTTCGTTGTCCGCCCTCTGTTGGGGCGGTCATCATGTCCGTGACCAACACTTGTTAAAACGCCTTCCATTTGGTTCGGGTGGGATATCATGAGCCAAAGCCAACGCCGTACTTTTGTTGAAAATCTGTACCAGACCCATCGCCTTTTACCCAGCCCAAACCTTGTATGTTATGCAACCCATGCCTGTTGAAAAACACTCCCCGCAAAACCTTGCCATTATGCCAGTAAGAGAAGCCCAAGATCTATCTGTTGAATGAGATCTATGTGTTACCACAGATTTCTCGACGCCCCGTCCCGGGCCAGGACAGGCGTGAGCAGACATGCCACACGACGTGGCAGAAATTAGTAGCGGTAGTGGTCGGCCTTGAAGGGGCCCTCAACACCCAAGCCGAGGTACTCGGCCTGGACGTCGGTGAGCTTGGTGAGCTCGACGTTGACGTGGTCGAGGTGGAGACGGGCAACCTCCTCGTCGAGGATCTTGGGAAGAACGTAGACCTTCTTCTCGAGCTTGCCAGTCTTGCCGAACTCGACATACTTGGAAGAGAAAGCGGCATCCTCAGCCTTGAAGAGCATGATCTGGGCAAGCACCTGGTTGGTAAAGCTGCAGGACATGACGAAAGAGCTGTGGCCGGTGGCGCAGCCAAGGTTGACGAGGCGGCCCTCGGCAAGGAGGATGATGTGGCGGCCGCTCTTCATGGTGAAGCGGTCAACCTGGGGCTTGATGTTCTGGGCAGAAACAGCGTTGGCCTTGAGCCAAGCGACGTCGATCTCAACATCGAAGTGGCCAATGTCTAAAAGGTTTGTCAGGTATTGCGCAACACACAGTTTCGGGGCTCGAGCAAGACTCACTGCACACAATCGCGTCGTTGGGCATGGCATCGAAGTGCTTGCCAACGAGGATGTCACGGCAGCCGGTGGTGGTGACGAAGATCTGGCCAATGGCGGCAGCCTTGTCCATGGTGGTGACCTGGAAGCCGGCCATGGCGGCCTGGAGAGCGTTGATAGGGTCGACCTCAGTCACGAGGACGCGAGCACCCATGCCCTGGAGAGCGAAAGCGCAGCCCTTGCCGACGTCACCAAAGCCAGCAACAACGGCGATCTTGCCGGCAATCATGACATCGGTAGCGCGCTTGATGCCGTCAATGAGGGACTCCTTGCAGCCGTACAGGTTGTCGAACTTGGACTTGGTGACGGAGTCGTTGACGTTGATGGCAGGGACGAGGAGCTCGCCGTTCTTGAGCATCTTGTAGAGGTGGTGGACACCGGTGGTGGTCTCCTCCGAGACACCGTAGCAGTCCTTGAGCAGCTCAGGGTACTTCGTGTGGACGAGGTGGGTAAGGTCACCACCGTCGTCAAGGATGAGGTTGAGCTTCTTGCCGTCGTTGAAGGCGACAAGCTGCTGCTCTAGGCACCAGTTGTACTCCTCCTCGGTCTCTCCTTTCCAGGCGAACACGGGGATACCAGCAGCCGCGATGGCAGCGGCGGCATGGTCCTGTGTGCTGAAGATGTTGCAAGACGACCAGGTAACCTCGGCACCGAGGGCAGTGAGGGTCTCGATCAGGACAGCGGTCTGGATGGTCATGTGCAGGCAGCCGGCAATGCGGGAACCCTTGAGGGGCTGGTCGAGGGCATACTTCTTGCGGGTAGCCATGAGACCGGGCATCTCGTTCTCGGCCAACTCAATCTCCTTGCGACCGAAGGCAGCGAGGGAGAGGTCGGCGACCTTGAACTTGGCGGCGGGAGCGGACATCTTGACTGCTTTCTGGTGGATTGGTCAGTGAAAGGCCTTGAGAGAGCAAAGACAGCGTTGGGATAGCGAGAAAAGGCCGTTAGGACGGACGGTGAGAATACACAATCGGGCGGAAGAAGTTGAGGGCGGGGTAACTTGACCGCCTATTCCCAAAACCCAATGTCAGGCCCGGTAAAAAAGACGGGAAACAGAAGAAACAGCGGACGCAATGTGTCTTGCAGGCCAATTTTTCTGGACATACCGTTTAGAATGATTTAAAATACGACGAAGAAGGCAGCAAGATCAAGATTGAGGCAAGAAGAATGAAAGATGAGGGAGGATGGGAGGAGAAGGTCGGTGGGAAGAGAAAACCTCGACTTTCTTGTGCAGCGCGGGTGGTGTTGTTCGGGCAGGGGTCCACAAGGAGGGGTGAGGCGGGCTAACCTCTTTCAGCCGTCCACACCCCACCAGCCCCTCTAATTCCCCACCTTCGGGCTTGGTGGCAGAAGAAACGACTTTCTGGTGGTTCGGCACTCCAAAGGATGTCCGGACTCCCTCCACACGGTCCCGGGTTTTCTTTCTACTCGCCGACACCCCGCGGACAAAGGAGGAAAAATGGCCGCATCCTGTCAGCACAATATCACACGCCCGCAGCAATAGTAGCCCCCAGATTAGCGAACTTCTATTTACCCCATACAAAGCTTCCCGCCACCATTACCACGAAACCCCAAGGCCTGACTCAGGACAAGAAGGTGTCCGGGCCAGCTCAAAAGGTGTATAGGTTACTAATCATCTCCAAATACCTAGTTAAGAATAGGCCTTGGGGTTTGGGGCGGTTGGGTGGGTGGTTGGGGGTTGTGCGTATGGATATGGTGCGGGTGGGCGTATGGTATGGTGTGTGAATAGACATTCTCAGCACAATTCAGACGCCTGCTGCAATACTAGCCCCCAGATTATTCATGACCATTCCCTTTTTTGGCATTTGTACGCTGGGCTGCCTCTCTAGTTCCGCCCTCTGGGGCCCAGGGGCAACCTGGAAACCTGAACACGAACGACCACTTGGCCGGAGACCCAAGGCTAACAACCCACCAACGACCGGAACGCCTAACCCAATGCAAGTGAGATCCCCTGGGCTATAAAATCCACGATCCCTCCAACACAAAGTCTACATTACTCGGGGAGCAAATTGCCCCTAACAGCGAACATCTTTGCTGTGACCGTTGCCGTAAATCCGTCTACCTGCTTGCTGTATTGCTCAACTTGCCTTGCGTTGAGCATACCCTCCAGCCGGCTTGGCTCCTGGGGCAGCTTGAACAGTCTCTGCCACTCATCTTCGGGAAGAGGTGTCTGCTTCGCCGCCAACCGGACGGCGTTCTCCGCCTTCCGCTTCGTCTGCCACTGAGTGATCTTAAATTGCTCACGCGTGAGCGATCTTTGGTAGTACTGGTGGTTGTTGAGATCAGTGTAATGGGCCTCAATGCTATCGAGGAGCAGGTCGCACGTCTTCTCGAGAAACGGATCAATAGAGAGATCAAGCACGTCGAACGAAGGGTGAGGAGGGAACTGGGCCGGTTGGCGCTTGATGTCGTCCAGCGAGGCGGGAAGGGAAATCTCGGGGTCCTCGGGTGGCGGGGGGATCTGATGTACGAACGAGGTGAGGAGGTGAGAGTTGTGGACAATGACGGGAACCTCGACGAGGATGTCCCTGAAGGTAAGTTTGGACTTTTGGAGACTGCACCAAATCATGTCAGCACCTAACCGCACATGAATCGTCCGCTCGGTACATGTTGCCTTACCTCTCGGTCGTGAACTTGGCCTCCTTGAACGCAGCCATGAACTCGGTGGAAAGCTTAAATGCGCGCAGGCTCAGAGACCCTTGCGAGCTCCTACTGACGTCGTGGACGAGAGCGACAGTCTTGTCATTATCACGCTGGTAGTGATACTGGTTCTCGATGAAGCTCAGGTTGACGAAGTTGCCCATGGTAGCGCTGGTGTACCATCCCACGTTGTTGGCATCCACGTTGACCTCCTTGAGGTGCCTGATCATGTCGTTCTGGTAGACAATATTGGCCTTCGCGCGGGGGGCAGCGGCAGCGATACTCGAAGCATCATTCTGGTGACCCTGCTGGTTGTCGGGTACGGCGACGTCGACGGTGGGGAAAGGGAAGGTGTTGGTGATCTCGAGGACGCCGTTGCTATCCATGCCAACGAGGAAGCCGGTCGCGGTCGTCGGGAAGGTCGACGAGCAGTGCTTGACGATCTTCATCACAACCTGTCACACGCGCCATTGTCAGCTTTGACGTTGCTTGCGGATATCGTGGGGCCACTCCGAGCTCGACTCACCAGCGCCTCGACCTGCGCCGACTTGAACGGCACATCCTTCTGTGCGTCAACCATGATGTAATGTGAGCAATAGCGACCTGGAATTTCGGAGCGGCTACGTGATACAGGATAGCCCGGGGAGGTGAAGATCGGTCGTCGTGGTGGGTTGGCTTTTGCTGGCTTCTTTTTCGCAGCGCAACTTTTTCGATTTTCTCGCTAATTTGTGGGCAGCCCGCGCCAATGCGGGGTTGGTTGGGCGAAAAACGGGATGAACAAAGGAGGCTTGAGGGCCCGTGTGGCTGGTGGGGTCGGCAATCTGTGGCGCAGGTCGTGGAGGGAAAATCCACACCAGCGACCAGGCACACAGAAACCAGAACGCAGGCAGATCCTTGGAGCGAATAGTTCAAGGTCGTGCCTTGGGATGAAAGCGGAGGAGAATGCAGTCCAGCGCGTGACAGCTCGATGACAGGGTCCATGGGGAGGAAGCCCAATTGGCAGTTGGTCCGTGACAGTCACGAAAACCAAGCAGTGGCGGTGATTTGACCTGAGAAGCGCTCATCCCACGCGTCCCCCACGTCAAGGGCCCCTCGGAATGCGGCTTTGGGAATCTTAAATAAACGACACCCTCCTGTCTGTGCTGCTCTGGACGTCCTGTCCTGCTCTTCTTTACATTTGTCCGATGCACAACAAGTCGCGCGCCGCCACTCAACCAGCTACCTGATGCCGAATCGCACCTTCCGCACCTTCATGGAGCTCCACCACGCATTTTTCGGATCTTATAGCCAAATTCTTCGGTCACCCCGAAACGGCAATGCTGTCTATTCTCGGGCTTGAAAACAGTTGCTTCAAACGATGCTTTCGCTTCCCGATGCTTGAACAAGCCACGAACGGCAAAGATTTCGTCCTGCTACCATCTTCACCCCGCAGTCAGATATTCTAACTATATTACACATAAGCTTTATCATGTGCTCGTTAATCCGACCACTTGGAGATTTCCCAGCTCTCAATTCCGTCTCGAATGGTCATTCGGTGGCGGTCAATCTGCCAGAAGGTGTACAGATGCCTCGCAGCACCGGCTGCCTTGCGGTGAGCAGGGCCGATACCTCCTTTTTTCGCGTCTTCCTGCGATCTCCAGATGCACGTCGCAAGGTTCCGCCCGTCTACATCAGGAGTTCCAAACCAATACCTGCCGCAAGTGTGAGCAAGCCGTGCCAACACCAAAAACCCGGGAAAGCAACGCGTAACCTACTTGAGAAAGCCACCGCTCGCCGTCGCTTCAATGTGCGCGGCCTTATCCAGCACGCCCAAGTCGGCGTAGACCGTGGTCGGAGGTATCTGGGAACGGAAGGCCACGACGTAGAACGATGTTTCTCGCCAAGTGTGGTTTCTCTGTCGGGCAAGTGCACGCAGAGTCTCGATAACATCTTCCCAGTTGAAGATCTCCAAATACGGCCCAGTGGCGTAATCCTCTCGGATGCACTTGAGGGACACCAAAGCCAGTGCCAGGAGTTGGTTCTCAGCGTCAAGTGTCTCTAGGTCTAGCAGGTGTTCTTGCTCGGTGTATGGCGACACGACAAGGAACCTGTTGGGGTCTTCGTGCGCAACGTCGACGACTCCAATCTCAGACACCCCAAGTGGGGTCTTCTCTGGCAAGTGCTGCGCGGGAGCCCAAGGTTCTATCCCCAGTGAGGATTGAGATATCGTCATGTTGCAAAGTCTGCGGCGGTGGGGACAGAGGACGAGGCAAGGGAGAGAAATGGGAATAGGACTCCCGTGGGATTGATATACCTTGCTTCACGGGGTCAGGCGTAGAAGTCAGACACCCGAGTCGTCGCGGAGGGCCAATATGAAGGATGACGAAGGGAGTTCGGGGGATGGGTAACGGGAACAGCAAACATGGCAAAGGGTGAGGCCAGGACAGAGATGAGATGACATGTATAACATACAACGGGAGCGCACAGTTGCCCGTGCGAGGCTTTGTTGGGACATGCCGGGCGAAGGGTGCGATGGCCGGTCAATTCATGGTTGATGGCCAGTGTGCACCTGGCTGGAGCGGTATTGCGGGAAGTCTCCCAATCGCGCCATCGGTTACAAGGGTGGTGCCATCCGAGGGTACCTCTGCATCGACCGCAGCGCCTGGGATTCGAGCGCAAAGGGTGATGGCAGTTGCTCAAGAGCTGTCGCGGTGCGGCTTGATTGGAGGGCGGAAAGTGAAATCTACCGCGGTGCTCACTTTTTCCCCCCCTCCCCCAAAGATAGCTCCTCTCGGCTGAGGCTCACCGCAAGATACGCAGGTATGATGATCCATGCAGATGGGAATTCGTGGGGCCGAGTACCACTGCACTGGCCCACATCCGCCGGCTCTTGGCCTTTGTCGCCATACAGCGCCTTGTTTCGCCTTTTTCGTTTGTTCCTGGCCCTAACCGCTGCCGTCAGGGACCGACTCATTTACGCCACCGACGTTCCCCAGTCAGCCAGCCAAAATTTTACCTCGCCGAAACAAACCTCACCAGCTTCTTGAGTCGTGACTCTGGAGGGGTACGCGTTCCTGTTGGACCCACTTCGACAGCCAGAGAGAGATCAACGGGCCGAAGCGACGACGGTCAAGGTGCCGCGGATGACCCAAATTGGAGGCAGATAAGGGCGTAACGGCACGGAAACGCAACAATCCGATGGTTACTGGGCCCGACCGCATTCTTATCTTCTGGTCTAAACGTATCCCCAGGGGTTGTCTTTCTTTTTGGCTCGCAGATATCATTTTTTTCGTCCCCGGCACAGTCGATACGGCCCAGTTTACGCAGAGACACGTTCCGCGTTTCCAGTCTGTGGCGAATCCCCTTTTAACCAGGATTTGGCCATTTCGTAGGAGCCAAGATAAAGCCCACTGCCCAGGGCTGTCCAGGCGACGCGGAACATGGCACCCCGAAAGAGGCCCCGAATCCCCGTTTCGCGAAATACCATCTTCGCAACGTCGAAACCAGACTTTCCCGTGTTCGCTTGCCGGTTCTGGCCCTCGCCGGGCCCCGCATCGCCGCCCAGAAGCATCATCCTCGTCTTGACCACATCTGTCGGGGTGGTTGCGAAGGCGGCAACGGATCCCGATGCTGCGGCTGCAGCCCCGGTTACGGCGCCCACTTCGATAAGAGCGGCTGCGGTGGTCGCCGAGCGGGCCTGTAGCCGATCGCCGCTGATTGGCTGGGGGCCGGCGCGCTGTCCCTCCTCATGAGCGCGTTTCCGCCGGTGTCGCTGATCCCAAAGACGTCCGCGGAAGAATTCGAACATTGGAAAATGCAGGGCGGTGAACGGCAGATTCCTCGCTACCAGGGCGGTATACCCAGACCACATCCTGCGCATAACGCGGCCATCGCTTCCCCAAACCATGCGAAGCGCCTTGAGCGATGTCGACTCGTGACCGCGTTGTGCTCTGGGGCCAGGCTCAGATAGCATTTGTGCGTTCTGTTTGATCACTTCGGCGGGCGTGAGAATAACACACGAAGCCAGCTCGGCGCATCCCGAAGCAAGCGCGTGAACCGCAGGTTGCGGGACTGCGGGGGACAGTGCGAATCCAAATGCTGACTTTGCCGTCTCATACGTGAAGAAGAAAACGCCAGCTGGAGACCGTGAGCACCACTTATCCCGCGAGCATGGCGAAGCATCACCTGGATTTGACGCAAGCTTACCTGCAGGAAGTGTCGCAATTATGACGCTGCCAATGCCCTGATACAGCCCCTTGAAAGGGTTCTTCGACAGTGCCTTTTTGGCGTCTTGTTGAGGGAGGTACCCCTGACTCTGGAATCGTGTTTTGATGGTGTCCAGAGGATACACAAGTACATCTACGGTGAATGCGGCGACGGCACCAGCCTGTCATGAAGAATCGATGGTCAGCGTGATCGAGATGCGACAGACCCAAGGCCCAAAACCCAAGGGAAGTAATCCGTAAACGCCAACATACCAGTAGCACTTGCTTGCTCGCAGCATCACCGGAACCCATTTTACCTGGGACTCGGGAAATATAGAGCTAATATCACATTTATATCTGGCCAAGGTTCAATCCTGCAGTCATGAATGTTTTGTTGTGGCTCCCACAGAACTCTGCGTGCTGCACCTTGATGAACAGCCCTGGATGAGCAGCATGGGAGATGACATCATCGGGTCAATCGGTGGTGGGGCGCCGACCAACAGACCCCCACCAAAACCTTCAACCTTACCCAGAACCCAAGCGTGCCTGTTGGAAGTCGCATGTTAAATTGGGGGAGCTAGAGCTGGGCAATGCTCTCTTCACCAATATCCCTGTGTTTTAACAAGCTGTATGAGTTCCTAATGCTACCTCCGAAACGCCGTTCCACCTGCAACCCGGTCTGTCAGGCTCGATGAGAGGAAGGCACGCCAAGGTGCCTTCCTTTCCTACGACAACAGAGCCGAGAGGTTCCCGGCGCTAGGAAGCCATTTTCAGCAACGCTTGTTCATCCTCCCCAATCCCAACCTCAGTCCCAAACCGGGTAAAGAGGGTGGAAAAGCACTATTTGTGCAACGATCAGTGACCATTCTGCCTCTCGGACTTCAATGCCCACATCTTCGGTTCCTGCCGCAAAATGAACTCTGCCGCACTCCTGCTCGGCAATCATCCATATTAAGGCACATCACCTCCAGACACCGCTGAGTATAACTACCGCCCTCTGGTATGGCGCGCCAAGATCCGGGGAAGCAAGTCCTGACAAATTCCTTTCACCAAGAGCAACGCGACGCAGCAATTCCCAGATTGTTACCCCGCAAGATGGCGTTGAGAGACGCCGGCTTTTGGCTTCTTTACCGATCCCGAGGTATTGCTTCACCTCGAAGAGTCAGTTGTCTGCGAAGGCGAGGTGTGGAAGTGTTGTCTTGGCTTCGATGGCCTCCGGCATCTATATCCGCGTGTCTCCCAAGTCCGGAGGCACCGAGCTCCTCAGCAGAAATTCCACGGCCGCGTCACCATGGATCATTTCGGTTACAGAAGAGCGGCCTGCTTGATAGCAGCGCTGCTCCTGGCCTTCTTTCCATCCGCCACAGCTGAACCCGCTCACAACGGCGAACGGCGGAAGCCCATCGTCCTTGACCGCTCAGGAGGCTTCCAAATCGGCGGCGTCATCAAACAGGCCCCCCCGAGCAGATTCCGAAACAGCACCGATACACTCTCGTGTGACCATGGCTACATGGAGTACTTCATCCCTTGGAACCCTCGCCGGACGAGCCTCGTTATGTGGCATAGCTCGAGCACCCAGGTGTGGCAGAATCGTTGGGGCGGCGGTGATGGATTCAAAGACATGTTTCTCCGCCGGGACTACCCCGTATACTTGTGGGACGGCCCGAGAGTTGGTCGGGCTGCTTGGTCCTGCGATCCCACAAGCTACAGGCCGTCGTATCAGGATCGGGCCAACTTCAATTCTTGGAACTTCGGGCCTTCATATGGGTGAGTTGCCCTAGACATCACCATTGGTTGGGCTGTGAGAACCCTGACGTCCGGGCAGGAGGTGGTGGCCTGACGTGCAGTTTCCCGTAAACGACACGGAAGCCTGGCAGCAAGCGACCAGCGCACGGTACCAAGAATATGACACGTTTGAAAACGTCCAGCTTCACGCACGCGCCGCCTCAGTGGCAGCCGATTCGGGGAAAATCGGGAGTAGCATCGTCTACTTGACGAATTCGGCCGCAGGCCTCCGAGCCCAACTCACGGCTACCCGAAGCAACACCACCAACATCAAGGGAATTGTAGCCTACGAGAGCGTCGGTTACGTCTTTCCGGACAATGTAAACGCAACTCAAAACAGGCGTGGTGGATTCGGGCCGGTGGTTGTACCACTTGATGACTTCAAGAAGCTGGCCAGACTTCGGGGGGTTCAGTTCGTCTGGGGCGATCACAAGAGAGCCAACGACTCGAATGTTTTGCAATCGAGGCGGGTAGCCCAGCTCATCAACATGTATGGTGGGAACGCGACGGTTGTGATGCTCGGTGAGATGGATGGGTTGAAGGGCAGCACACACATCCCGTTTGCTGATCTCAGCAATGACAAGGTTGCCAGGTTGCTGGATAAGTTTCTTCAGAGGACTTGGTTGGATGGATATGTCGATGGTTCAAAGGGACGAGAGTACTGGCGGTAACCTTGAGACGGGGGATCAGCTTCTTGTGAACGCCAATCAAAATGGTCGTATGTAATCTGACGGCATCCAACAGACGGTATGCAGTCATCACTTTCAAGTAGGTACAAAACGCCCCTGACTATGTGCTAGAACCCAATGATGTTCAACTCCCTCAGGCTTCCAACCGGCTGACAGATGCCTCTCAAGCGCTGGCAGCCTTGGCCAGAGCTTCCCTACGTGAGGTGCTGTTGGGGTCAAGATACGGCCTCTCACCGAGTCCCACGGCTCTGTTGCCGAAACGCTCACCATATGACCCGTCCAAATAGTCAAAGGTGGCTGTGTGGAAGACGGAGCGGTTGTCCCAGATGGCTGTATATCATCAGTTAGCACTCCTCAACTCATGTCTGGTTCTGGTTCAGGGGTACACCACTCACCAATATCATTCGGATTCTGCCACTTCAACCGCGCCTGCAAATCATGGTTCTTATACACCAAGTCCAAGAACCAGCTCAGCAGCTTCTGGCTCTCCTCGTCCGTCACCCCGTTGATATGCTTCACGTGGCCGCCCACGGGGAAGATGCTCTTCCAGCCCGTAACGGGGTTTGTGCGCACGACGGGGTGCACGGCCTTGAGCTCGGTGCCGACGTTTTCGATGGCGCCACGCGGCTTGTCGTAGAGCTTGAAGCCGGCCTTTTCGGCGACCTTTCCGAAGCCGGGCTGCTCGAAGGTGACGGTGAGGGATTCGAGAAATTTTTGGTAGGGCTCTGAGAGGCGGTCGTAGAGCTCATAGCCGGAGGCCCAGAGGGTGTCTTTGAGTTGTTAGTATGGAGGATAGGGGTGGGGAAAGGGGGGAAAGGGGAGACGCACCTCCACCAGTAGTCGGGAGCTCGACCAGACGCAAAGAGGTGTAGTCAGCCGGGACGGGCTCAAAGGCAATGTCGCTATGCCACTGGGCGGTGCTCTGCTTCTTGGGGCTGAGGGCTTCGTTGGTCGGGGGGCGGTAGTACTTCTTATTCTGGATGGAGCTGATGGTGCTGATCTCAGGATCGTCGCCGCCATGTTCGCGCTCCGAATTGAGCAGGGGGTGGATGTGCAGTCCCGACGTTGCCGGGCGTCCGGTGAGCTCACCGAGACGCAGGATCAGCGTCTTTTGGAGCTCGTTGGTGAGGCCGTCTTGGGCACGGAAGAAGACGACACCGCGCTGGGAGATGGTGATGGCGAGGTCGCGGAGGAGCTCGTCTGAGTTGGGCGTATTGAGCCAGTCGACTAGTTGCGCGTCGGGGAACTCGCGTCCGATGATGGGTGTGACGTCAAAGGATTTGTGCGCATCGAGGGCTCCTGAGAGCTGGTAGGGCTTTCGCCCAACGCGGATCGTCTCGTGAGTCTGGGGAGCCTCGACGGATTCAACAGCTGAGGGGGCCATGTTGTCTAGTATATGGGTGTGTGTCGTCTTGCTTCAATGTCTCGGCGGTGTTGTTTTGACGGGTTGTCAACGTCCTTTTCAAGGGGTAGGTAGTTCAATGAGAAACCTGGTGATGGCAATGGTGATGCGCGCACTGGAGGTAAAACTGGTCGTGCGATGCTTATCGGGCGGATATCCGGTCACTTTATACCACTTAGGCTCCCCCCAATGCCCCCATTCGCCGCGATAATTCATCACACCCTCAAGCCATCGTGTATCATGCCCCCCCGCATCTCCCACAGCGCAATGTCGAATCAACTGTGGTGGGAGCTGATGACGAGCTCGTAGAATTCGATGCCGCAATGGGTGCTATGATGAAGCACTCGGACTTAACTCGTAAGGATTGTCGGATTTAGTCTTCGACCTTGGGGGTCACAATGCAACTGCAAATGTGTCAGGCAAGCGTTGATCATTCCGAGGCTTATTCCCATACTCCAGGAGCTATTGCTGTACAAACGGCGAATCCGTGTTGATTGATTGGCAGAGGGGGCGTGAACGCTCCGGGAAGCCATGGCGTGACACTCTCGGCATATGGTGAAAGAGCTTGGGCTGCAATTGGCCAATGGACAAGCCCACAACCCCATATAGCTATGTAGCTTTTGTTATTTGGCCTGCCGTCTGTTAGCGATGGTTGAATTTAATGGGCTCTCAACCGAAGATGTTGAAGGGGTCAAAAAGGGGGTTACTTGCTCAACGACTTCCGTTTTGGTTAACCAACGCCGTTTCTCACTGGCCTGCACGCTGAAATGTTTCTAGCCCCTCACGTTGCCGGAAAGGTGGCCCCTCGTCTAAAAACGATTGCCGCTGCAGCTTGATGGTAGAGCAGGCAATTGATGCAGCTGGACAATGCTCAATGGAACAGAGCGTAATTGAGATAGCCGTCGACTCGAAGGATTAATCAGAGTGCTAGCGTCAATGTTGATAGGGTCAAATCCAGAAGATCAACATCCCCTGCCACCGTGGTCGTTCATAATCAAGAACCTTTATACGTGATGGGAAACTATCATACCACCGCTGGACTGGCCCTGTCGGCATCTTTCCATCTCTTCTTATCTTCGGATGCGCCGCCGCTTTCTTGGTGATCTCCACATCTCCCGTAGCCCCCAGCCGGACTGTTCTTCCGTCTGCCCGCTTGCATCCGTACGGGTAGAAGTCGCCTGCTCGCTGGCGCCGCCTCGCGCCCTCGGCGGTGCCGTAGCAGCGGTGGATGGTGTTGGCGCGGGCGTCCAATAAATTCCAGGGGCGAGCATCATGGAATTCGATGCGGCGTTGCCTTCCTGATGGAGAATTCGAGTCAACTCGTACCCACTCACAGCAAGGTAGTACCGACCTACGGGAACCGTGTTCCACCGAGTGCATGACGCGGCAGTCTGGATGGGCGTGAAGAGGTCGCCGAAGCCTTCGCCAAAGAGGGTAATGGCCTGAATTGCTCTGATGAAGTCGACCCAGGACTTGCCCGCCCGCAACTGTGGCGTGCTCATTGTGGATGTCGTCGAGGCCAGGTAACACCGGCTGCTCCAGATTCCGCCGACTCTTTAGAAATCTAAAAGGAGATCTCGGGTTTCTTGTTACTTCTCCAATGTCCTCCTCCAGCTCAAGGTGGGTCAACAAGCGTTCATCGCTAAGTTCATTCTCCTGATCTTCTCGGAGAGAGGCCCGGACGAGGTGGAGCAACGTGTGCACACCGTTGGAAAGCCATGCCCTGCGGTCTTGCGTGTCGTACAGGACAACATATGAGCTAGCCAACCCGTCTAGGGACTCAAAGCATGTTGTGTGCCTTTTAATTGCGGGCGACGTATCCTTGCGGCCGACTGAGCATTCCGCACCCAGTGACAAGAATCCTGGACCCCTTGATATCATCACTTTTTCTAGGGCACAGCCCAGGTCCTGCTAATTGTGAGGCAGTTTCGAAGTGATTCAGCCCCATCATATCCTTGTTTTTCGACAAGCAGCCGCCGGTTCCAATCCATCAGTATGGTGGCGTGCTGCGAACTCAGTGCGCTATCCCCCCGATACCGCCGTAAAGCATGCGACGCAGAATTTCAGACCAAGGCAACAACATCAACCAAGCTGTAATCCAATTTAGAGCGTCGCCCAACCGCTTGAAGGAGCTAGGAGAAGGGGGAGAGGTGTTGACCACGAAGTTGATGCGCGCTGTGTCTAATGACTCGAGGGTGGGGTTTGGACCCACATCAGCATGCTCTGCATTCTTCCCATCGTCTGCTTCTTCAAGCGTTGCATCCACCAGCTCTTCTACTGACCACGAGTTGATCTTCTCCTCGACAGACATTCCGGGGTCGCCCCAAGGTCTTGCCTCCATCGTGTCTCCATCCGATGTTTGATCGTCCACTTGCAGAGCGTTCTGTAGGGCCTTGGTTATTCGGCTTTATTTCAAAACCAAGTTAGGCGTCAGTATGTGATGCTGTGCGTTGCATGAAGACGGAAAAGACTTACTCTTTGTTCTGCCTGGTAAACACCCCAACTGCTTTCCCTTCCGCCGTCCCTTCTGCAAAGGACACTCGAAGGGCGAACGCCCGGAGTAGTTTGGGAAGTCACTGATGCAACTTTGATAGTTCAAGTTCATTACTAGGCGGCGCAGATATCACCTCACGCATCCGTAACACGAACTCTCTGACATCAGCATTCTCGGCTCCCTCGGCCAGATCTAACGTGAGCTTATTCGTTGCGACCGAGCCAATATCGTCAAAATCGGTCTACGTGTTGATAGGTAGGCAATCATCGGCTCTTGTCCCCAGCCTTGGAGGCTGTCACATATCTAGAATCAGGAATGGTAAGAGCTCCGCCGACAGTAGACTTCACGATTTCGCCGCTTGTCTTGGCATGGTCGGTAATCGCCGCTCCAATTTCGCGGGTAAGCCCGAACGAGGTAGACTCAGCTTGGTTCTCGAGCTTTCCCACTCGGCGCACTGGGGATAGATCGAGTTTGACGAGGTGTGCATAAGGCGTAAGCTTGGGTGAGTGCTGAGGAAGCGGGTACCCGGGATGGATTGGTGGTACGAAATAGGAGTAGGCTTTGTTGTCTTTTTTACCTTCACGTTCCGCGCCGCAAATAGCCGACCGAATTGTCTCACATCTGTAGGAGTTGCGGTCTGGTTAATAACCCTCGCCAGCAAGCCGGAGAAAGCCTCGTTCTCGCGGCCTTCGCTGTAAAGGGCTCGGAGAGCAAATGCAGTCGGGTATCGGAAATTGTTGAGTGCTTCATTCACGGCCTTCTCTACCACCTGGTCAAGTAGATCCTTTTGCGAGAGAGCATAATCCTTGGCCAGAGCCTCGGGCAGAGGAATGTAAGAAGGGCTCGAAACACTGCGCGCCTCGGTGACGTCTTCCTCATCGGAGTCGGAAGAGTCTATGGGTCTCGTTTTGGTGGTTATTGTTTTTGAGTTGGGTGTGGCTTTCCTTTTGGGGAGTGTTATTTTTCTGTTGGGCCTGACCTCCCTCGCTCTTCCGTCTTCCACAGCCTCATCTTCCCCTTTCCCCGCGTTCCTCTTGTTCATCTCCGGCAAGTAATTGCCTAACTCAAGCAGCGCTATCAGATACTACCATTGGAAATGTCTGTCTGAGGAATGTTCTTACTCACTATAATGAGAACCAGTGGTTTCTATGCCTGTAAGGATCTCTTTGATGTCCTTTAGACTTGAACGGATTGGTGGTAGGCGACGCTCCATATATGTTTGGAAAGGCGCACTCCGAAAGTCTCGGAACAGCGCTACGAAATCCGTAAGCGCTTGCTCTGCCCGATCGACAAGGCCTCGGATTTCTGGAGTTTGGTTTTTGACGGCGAGCAGTTTGGACGTGACAAATGTTATGTCACTCAAAAGTTCCTGTGTCTCCGCAGGCAAGAGGGGAGGGGGGGGGGTTGCGCGCTCTCGACAGCCTCTCTGGTGGCTGTGGAGGCTGCATCCGCGTTGGTCTATACCTGGAGCAGATCGGTGAAACTCGCTCCGGGAGGGTCCATATCTGCCGTGATCGGATTGATATAAAGACTCTGTCGACTCTCCTAGGCTGTTGTCGACTTTCTGACCGACGTGGTAGATTCAACTTTTGCAGATGATTATGGACGGGAGCCTTGCCGTGAGGGGTAGTGCTGCAGTTCTGGGAACTTGAGCAAGTGTAAACCGAGCAAACAGGACTAGCGTGTGTCAGGCCAAAGGCACATGTGAAGGTCATTGGCAAGATCTATCAAAAACCCCTCTTCAGGCCACCGACTTCCAGTTTCGTCCATCTCCCAACCGTGTTAAAAGACCACGATAAGTAGTGTCCCAGGTTAACAACAGCACCGATTTTATGGCTGCATTTTACGCTGTCACCCTGTTCGCGCGAAGCCCAAGGCCCCCTTCCGGCCGTAGCAGAGCGATGAACATGGTAAAGAGGAGTTTCCCGCAGTTGAGTTTATAGAAAATGACCACGCTTTTTCACCACTTTCCACCACCAGATGTAATCAGGGGGTGGCGCCAGGGGGTAATCGATAGCTCAAGCCACATGCCACCGAAACGGCTTTCCCAATATCAGGGCACCGCAAACCCGGCGGCTGGTGAGGCCAATTATTGGGGGTGTTCATTTGACGCGCCTCGGCGCGATGCGCGAACTTTGAGGGTTGCATTCCGTTCTGTCGGCGCCGGACACGGCATCCATGGGATCAATGAGACCGCTCGCGCCCGGATTCCGCTCCGCGAACTCTGCTCTTTTGTTTTTTGTTTGGTCCTGATGGACCAAGTCGCTCATTGATAACTGTCCTTCCTTTCTTCTCCGATCAAGATGAGGGTCGCGGTAGTTGTGCTTGCGACTGCCTGTGCACCAGGCGCGCTTGCCCGGTGTCATCACTGGCCGTCCTCGTCCTCCACCGCTCCTTCCTCAGCCGCTTCTGCGCCTTCCTCGTCATCGATTTTCTCCTCGTCTGCTGCCGGATCCTCATCCGAAGTTCCATCATCGTCTGCCTATTACGCTTCGTCCTCAATCGTGTCATCATCGGCGGTGTCCCCTGTTCTCTCGTCGTCAATCGCATCGTCTTCGGTCGCATCTTCCTCTGTCGTATCATCATCATCAGCGCCATCTTCCGCACCCACCGGCTTCACCTGCGATGGATCATCCTACGTCCTACAAGACAACTCTCTCTCTCGTCTTGACCTGCTATCGGGCGACGTGGAGCTCATTGCGGCGGACTTGGGAGGCATATCCACGGACGCGCTAGCCTACAACCACTTCGACAACCACCTGTACGCGACGCAGCAGAGCATCAACGACCAAGGCGATCCCGTCCGCTCCGTCATCCGAATCAACCCCCAGGGCGAGGTCACCGTGATTGCCGACGCCCAGCGTCCCGCAAACATGGGCACCGTCGCCGGCGACGGCCTTGTATTGGACTTCCTCAAACGGGCAAAATTACATGCGCACTGTCGTGGACCCGTCGAGCCCTGATTACGGAACCGTGCTTCCGCACGAGGACACTTCGTTGCTGTTCATCAACCCGCAGGACTGGGCGTACCATCCGTTTGACGGCGAGGGTGATCTGTGGACCATCGTGACGGATGGCACGTTTCACGACCCGCCCTCAGTCCGGCTGATGAAATTCCAGGCTTCCTCGGGTGTGTGGGTGGATGTGCGAGGATACAGCGGGGCGCCTCCCGCCGTGAATTGGGGCGCCATATTTGCCTTTGCTGACGAGGATGCGATTTATGCGACGACGGATGATGGGCAGACTTGGAAGTTCCCGCTGGGAATGACTGGCGGCATGTCTTTCTTTGGGCCCTTCCCGCATGATCCATCTCCGAAAGATGGCGCTTCGTGTGTGCTGGGGAGTTATCCACTACCGATTCCGTTTTGAGTTGGGCGAGGAGTTGGAAACCTTCATAATAGGAGTAATGAGAATCAAGCTATAGGAAAACAGATGCACTTGATACTCTAGAGTAACTCGGCCTATCTGTACTCTCCTGGCTACGTCTAATTCAGTCCGCTACATTATTGACACGAACCCTGAGACCCCCTTCCGGCCGCAGCAGTGCGCTGGGGTTGATCAGTTTGATCTCATTCATCTTTACGGGACTGACAGCCTCGAAATCGAATTTAGACACCAGCTCAATCAAAATAACTTTGAACTCGAGCATGAACATGGCTTTGCTGATGGACACGCGTAGCCCCTGACTGAAAGTCATCAACGCCCACGAGTCTGGAGCGTCACCTTCGAGATGGTCCCAACGATTGGGATTGAATTCATCGCAGTCGGGGCCCCATATAGTGGGGTTTCGCTGAACGATAGCTTGCTGCATGACAACGGTGGTGCCTTTGCGGAGAAGAGTTCCCTGGATCCGGACGTCCTCGGCTGCTTCGCGCGCTATATTGATAGCTGGGCACTGCAGACGTAATACTTCGCGCACGAAGTTGTTGAGGTACGGGAGGCTCTCAATTTATCGCTACTCCAGCATCGAGGAGCGACGAAATAAGTCGTTGACCTCGTCCCGGAGTCGGCTGGCTTGTCGGGGTGTTCGATCAGGAGCTGGGTCGCCCAAACACACGCCCCTGCGGTTGTCTCGTGTCCTATTTTTTTATCAGTCATATTATATTGCCCGCAGACAGGCAGTTCGGACCTACCAGCAGCTAGAAAGGAGAGAGTCTGATTCAAGATATCCTCTTCGGACCATCGGTCACTGTCGCCGTTACCAGCAAAGTAATTTTCGGCAACTAGATATGTCAACAAATCGCCAGCTTTGCCGGACTTTGCATCCATCCCCGCCACTTTCCTCGCCTTGACGGACGGGATTCGATCATGGATGATGTCAGTGAGTTGGTTGGGGATAGCCTTGTTCGCTTGGATGAAACGTCTGCTGGCCTCAACGGGTAACCATCTGATCGGAAAGATGCCGTTGATCGCTGTCAGAAATTGACCTACGCCAGCGGGTTCGAATACTTTGTGGTAGTGCTAGTGAAATGATGGCTTATTCCCAGCCTGCTTGCCCTTCGACTTCAGGTTGTCTAGCTCAATGTCGAGAGCGAAGACGCCCATGATATCCAACATAATCTTTGAGTACAGCGACACCACTAATGACAAGGTCAGATAAGACAAAAGCACTGTCTGGGATGGCACTTGCGTTCTACTACTCCGTCTTCGGTCTCGATGATTTGGCCAAGCAGTCTGGAGAGATGGTGGACTTTGTCCTGAAAGACGGGAAGCAGTGCCTTCAAATGACCGGACGAGAAGAGGCCTGAGAGCTGTCAGTAATCCGTCCCAAAGGCCCTTAAACTCGCTCTCTGTCATGGGTTCAAATCCGCAAGGACCCTCCTTTGCTTCTTGTGCTCGTTGCCTTCGGCGAAGACGAGGCCCATGCCAACAATTCCGGCAACCAGGCGCTTCAGGAAGGGAGACTTTTGAAACGATTAGGCCTTGTCACGAAGGATCTCTTTGTGGGCCGCCAAGCTAGTCACAAGGACGGCGTCTGAGTTGCCGACGTTGAAGTAGCGGATGAGATCTGCCTTTGGCCATTTCCGCATCCAGGAGAGATACGGTTCGTTGGGACTGCCGCTTCGGAGTTGGTTGACAGTTTGGCCGAGGAGGAAGTGGTGGTCCTTTGGTCCGGAAAGATGTCTCAGGGGAGAGATGAAAAGTTGGTGTAGGTGGCGTGCTACAAACTGGAGGAGGAAAAGGCCGGTCAGTACCCATAGGAGATGCCGGCTCTAGTGGAGCAAACTCAGGAGGAACTCGACGGTCAACATCATGACACTTGTTGCGTCAAGTTGGAAGATGCCTTCAGACATGAGGAGTCGAAGTGACTGAGAAACTTATCTAACGGCAGCTTTTCTTCAACATAATGGTGCTTACCAGGGTTGTTAAATTAATCAGTCAGTCTTAATCAGTGGTGTGACTAAGACTGACTAAGACTAATGTAGGCATGACAAATCTTAACATTGATCAGTCACAGCCTTAACTAAGAGTCTAAGACTGACTAACATTAATTAGTCTTAGTTAGTCTTAGTCTGACTATTAGTCGGTAATGTAAAAAGATTTAATATTCTCTTTAATACTAGATCATAAGTATAATAATAGATCATAAGCATAAAAATAGATTATAAGTATAATAATAAAATAAAATAAAATAAAATAAAATAAAATAAAATAAAATAAAATAAAATAAAATAAAATAAAATAAAATAAAATAAAATAAAATAAAATAAAATAAAATAAAATAAAATAAAATAAAATAAAATAAAATAAAATAAAATAAAATAAAATAAAATAAAATAAAATAAAATAAAATAAAATAAAATAAAATAAAATAAAATAAAATAAAATAAAATAAAATAAAATAAAATAAAATAAAATAAAATAAAATAAAATAAAATAAAATAAAATAAAATAAAATAAAATAAAATAAAATAAAATAAAATAAAATAAAATAAAATAAAATAAAACCTTTTATTCTTCTTCTTCCTCTACTTCATAATTATGATAATTCTCCTCTAGCTCCTTTAGCTCTTTTATTTTCCCACTCTTCAATAATTGTCAGAAACATTGCACACTAGATTGTGTTGAAATGATAGCAATTGAGTGCGTTTGCAATTGACCGATTGTATTCCGTGGGCTCCTTATTGAGGTTCTGGGTTTCAACCAGAGCCTCCTTCTATATAGACCACTCCGTAGGATTCAGCTTCGTCAACACCATGGCTGAGGCCGACTGGCGTTCAGGCGGTGCCAGGCATCCAGTCAGCTTCGCTGACCGGGAGCCCAGGGCCTCTGAACCCCTTTCTTTCTGACAATAATGTTGTTCTTTTTACAGTATCTGGATCCAGCCTATTTCGGCTTTTAGTAATAATATTACACAATGAGAAAGAGAAAGCTTTATATAATTATAAAAGATAATAGAATTATTAAGAAATAGTAAGCAGAATATTCGTATAGATTCTATAGTAGAATTAATCGTCATTTAGTAATACATTAGCAATTAATATTAATAATAGAATAGATTAGAATAGATTAGAATAGAATAGAAAAGAAAGGGAAAAAAAGGTATTGTTAGTGTTAAATTCTAGCCTCTGAGAGCGCTAAAGAGGCCCTGTATTTACAGGGCCTGCCAGTGAGGAAGGCACTGGGTACCCTGCACCCACTGGGTACCCTGCACCTCCTGCGTACCCTGCACCTGCAGCCACCACTCACTAGCCACAATGTGGCTTCGAACCTTCTGGAATCCAGAAGGCCTCAGGGCCTTCAGGGGGCCACAGAAGGCTCTGGAAGCCCACAGGCTTCCACAACCTTCTGAGGCCACATCAGCGATTACAAGGCCTGTGGAGAGCCTCCACCATACTATTCTATTATTGTATTAGTAGTAGAAAGCTTTGGAATTCCATTCCAGAGCTCCCACAGCCTATAACTGGCCATCTCCTCTCCTGTACTTAGCTTTCCTCTCTCCAAGCAAACAGCAAGTAATCTACTTCCTTCAGTTAAGTACTACTCACTGAAGCAAGCAATTCACAAGTAATACAGTTGTCATTACAGTGCAGAGTTCACTGAAACCTTCTGTTTTACAGCGCATAGTCCGCTTTAACTTATCTTTTAGGCTCTGTAGTACAGGCCTTCGTTTGCGTCCTTCAGCACCTTAGTAACCTCTGCTGTCGTACCTTACAGAGCTCCTCCGGAGCACTGTACTTGCATTTCTTCCCCTGGCCGGAGCACTGTACAACAGGCTCCCACAGGCTCTCAGGCGCTGTAATACAGGCCTGTAGAGTGCTACAAAGCAACAGTATCGATAAGATTTATATCATTTAGTAATGACAGAGCTTAGTAGTAAGGAGAGTGTAGAGGATTTGAAAAGGTGAGACTCGTTAAGGGTAGAGGATTCGGAAAAGAGAAGCTTGTGTTAGAAACACTACACTGTGAATTATGTAGAAATGATAGGAGTTGCAATTGTGTTACGACCTCTGGCCTGTCGGCGGTCGGTCGGCAGGGTCACTAGGTAGGTTGGGTGGGGTAGAGGGGTAATACAGAGGCAAGTCCTTACAGACGGGGGTTCACTGGTCAATAGTGGTCGTATGTCACTATAAGACAGAGCAACACTCTAAGTGTTGGTGCAGTAGGACACAATCGAAGTTGGTTCAATTGACGAGCGAATACTTGCGTGAGGAACAGAAGGTTCCTCACACCATCGTGGGTACGATGATAGATATCTATACTAACTAAAGGGGATGTAGCTTGTACCTTGATCACTCTGATCACTGGGCTCGTTCAGTGAGCAAGGTGATCAATAGTCTTGGTGTTTATCGTGATCACTCCCTCCTCTCAGTGATCGGGGTGATCAGTCCGTGTGTGCGTTCCAGTTTGCACTGTTTGCACACTGTGGCGCCTGCGGGGACACGTCGGTCCGTTCCGACCTACAAGGGTGGCCCGCAGGTCGTCACAAATTGCTTGATTGTGTTGCGTGTGGTTCGCTCTCTGGCTTCGCCAGCGGGCTCACTCTTATACTGTGACAGGTGGCAATGCCGGTGGCAAATAGTGTCCATGGCTAGCTGAGCTAACTACGTCGGCTCGGCTTCCATGGGCTTTTTTCAAGCTTACTGTCAGATAAACAGCGATTACCACTTGTCAGAGTAATTGAACGTTCCCTGCTTTTTAGTGCAGTGGTAATGCGCGACACTTACCTAGCTACACCTTTTTTTTAACAGCTCGTTCTACGCTCCAGATATAAGAGTACTACTGTTTAAAAAAATAGGTAAAGTCGATATGGTAATAAAAAGAATGGCTATCTTAAACCGGTTAGTTTAATAGTAGTTCAGTAATAGGGTTTTCTAATGGAGCAAATGTGGAAGATTGACATACCCCGCGACTTGCTAAAAATGGGCCTCAGACCCTTCGGCGTTGTTTGTGTAGGGTGCGATGTGATTGGCTGGCAGGGGTGGTATTTGGGGTGTGGGGCGGGAAGTATAAATAATTGCGCGGAGAGTCTGAGGAACTGAGACAATAAATCCTACGGTTTTGTCTATAAAGAAGTGTCAGAAGGAAAGGGGTTCAGGGGCCCTGAGCTTCCAGTCAGCTTCACTGACAGGATGCCTGGCACTGCCTGGCACTGCCTGAACACCAGTCAGCCTCAGCCATGGTGTTGACAAAGCTGAATCCTACGGAGTGGTCTATAAAGAAGCAGGTTCTGGCTGAAAGCCAGAACCTCAACAAGGGAAGAAAAATCAACCACACGCAACACAATCTACCTGTTGCAACCCACATCATTTCCACACAACCCACGGTGCAGTGTTTCTGACAAGAAGGGGGTTCTAGCACCAAGCCAGGACCTCAAGCAAGCAAGAACAAGCAACCTCACGCAATACAATCAAACCATTGCAATCCACATCATTTCCACCAAATCCAGGGTGCAGTTTTTCTGACATCGCGCATTACCACTGAACTAAAAAGCACGGAACGTTCAATTGCTTTGAGAAGTGGTAATCGCTGTTTATCTGACGCTTATCACACACGTTAGCACAGTTAAACAGTTCGCTGACTCTTCAATGTGTAACTCTTGGCGGGCTAAGGGGCGGCTCGACAATAGGTAAAGTGCGCTCTCCAGTGACATGGCGCGTGTGGCTGGTGTTTTCTTCGTCGTCTTGATGCAACACCGGTAAATGCAAGGCTTCGGAAGAACCCCGGCAGCGTTCCTACGCCAAGGAAAAGACCGGCCTAGAATCCTGGAATCAGACCATGCTGCATGGAGGGTAGGAAAGGAGATAACAAGTGTGTGCCGCGCTGATGCATGAGCTCGGCTTCTATAAGCACTCCGCTGCGGCTCCCCCTTTGCCAGCCTTTTTCCCAGCATGGTTAGTGATCTACCGTGCCAAAATGTGGAATCCGCCGCGGCCCAGTGGCGTCGGCCCTTATGGCCACCCGGAGCCAGTCCAGCAACAACACCCAACGGAGCCGGACCCGCAAGGGATGCCCTCTGGTTTCGGAACACCGGCAAACCACGCCGCTCAGCCCGTTCAAACCCCGATAGCGGAAAGTTCAGCGTACCAGCCCTCACTTACCGATCCTCAACGTTATGGGCCTCCGCTGCCATCTTACCCGGGCCAGCCCAGCGCGGCCGGCATCCTTCCACATCACCAAAGCCAACCGCTGCAGCAGCACCAACAACCGCTGCAGTATCAGCAACCGCACCCGCAATACAACCAACCCCAACTTCCCCAGCAGTATCCGATGCCGCCGCCGCCTCCGATGTCATCGCAGGAGCGACAGAACCAGCAACCGTACCAGCCGTATGCGCCATTCCTGGCCCTTCCTTCGCCACTCCAGCAATTCTCCCCACACCAACAACCGTTGCAGCAAGCGGGCCATCCTCAAAATTTACCGCAGCAGCTGCCTTATCCTTACGGTGTCCAGCCAGCTCCATCTCCGTCCCAGACCACAACGTATCAGATCGTAACCCCTTATGCAACACAATCGCAGCCCGCAGTGTCACAGCAGCCTGCTCCGCAGACTCCGCCATCCCAGCCCACTTTTAGTCATGGCCAGTCGAGCCCTTACCAGACGGGGTTTCAGCAAACCCAACCAGTTTCATTCCAAGCCCTGTCATCACCGGCCACGTTTGGGCATCAGCCGACAGCGATTGGAGGGCCACACTTTGCACCCCCACCGTCGAAGCCCGCCAACGTCGGATTCCTCCGGTCCGGTGCAAGTGTCTCTAGCTTGATTCAGGCAAAGCTTCAGGGCTATGTGGCAAAGACGCAGGCGCAAATAATGGCGTCACAAGCACAATACGCCGCCCCACAACAACACCAACAACAACAACACCAACAACACCAACAACAACACCAACAACACCAACAACACCAACAACAACAACAGCAGCAGCAGCAGCAGCAGCAGCAGCATGGTTGGCAAGGGACAACTGGGCAGCAGCCACAATCGGGATGGCACACCCAGCCTCTACATCAGCAACATTCAACACAAACGCATCCGCAGCAACAGCAGCAAGCTGCGACACAAGCAAATTCCCAATCTCACACGGAATGGTCTTGCACACCTCCGACCTCTGTTGTGATGCCGGGCCCGGTCCCATCAATTCTGGGTCCACTCGGTCACCCATCTACATCTGCATCTGCAGAACAACCCCCTACATCCGTAGCCGGCCAGGAAGGGATACAAAAGCCGCTGTTCTCCGGTTTGGTAGCGCCACAGCAGCTATCTAGCCATTCCACACCGTACAAGTATGAGCCAGTACAAGCTGCTCACCTGATCCCGTCCCAGCCACCAGTGGAAGCACAGCCCAGCACGCAGCCAGGACCATCCCAACAGCCACCGGCACCACAGTCCGTACCGAGTCATGCGCAGGTGCAGGCGCAACTCCATGCAACCCAAGGAACGCATCAACACACTGAAGTACAGCCCGCGCCGATCCATGTCCTGGCCCCCGCAACGACGCAACCAGCACCGACGCAACCGGCACCCACGCTGGCCTTCAGCGCTGGTGCGGTTCCGCCAAGTCCACCCCCCGTGGGCCCCAAGCCCGGCTCCCTGTCGAACCTCACATCCAAGATGCAAAAGCTGGTAGTATCCAAGGCGCCGCTCGCATCGGCCGCAATTAGCAGCGTGATGTCCGCTGCCTCATCGGCAAAGTGGCAGCCAGGCGGGCACGAGCCGTCTTCCGCCCAGACCCACCAAGCAGCAGCAGCAGCAGCACCCGGATCGGCTCCCCTGGGCTCCGGGGGCTCTAATACTGCTACTCCTACTAATACTACTACTACTACTACTACTCCTACTACTACTACTACTACCACCACCACTGCGGCACCTTCCCCCCGCCCCTCTCGGGCGGTCGGCAAGTACACAGACGAAGACGAATACACCACGGTCCCCATGGCCCTAGGCCCCCTCGATCCGACCGCCACCCGCGGCGCGGCGCGCCTTTGCTTCCAGCTCACCGACGTCCCGCACTTGCGAGACTGGTACGTCCATCCGGAGGCACCTGGCTTTCTCATATGCTCGTGGTGCTACACGCAGCAGATCGCTCCAACCGCCCTGGCCTCGGCTTTCACCAAGACGCCGGAAAGGCAAAAGGGCATGTGCAGCTTCCACCTGCCGACGGTGCAGCGGTGCCTGTGGCCCGCCGCGCTGCAGCAGGGGCGGGTCGGTGAGGAGCTGGTGGGGTACGCGAAGAGGTGGGCGGAGCTGCCGAGGTGCAAGCGCGAGGACGGCGCCGTCTACGCGGACAGCATGTCGTGGTTCGTCCTGGTCGACGACGAGATCCCGGGCTTCCTGGCGTGCGAGGGATGCTTCGAGGGCGTCATCCGCGCGACGCGGTTCGCGGCGCGGTTCGAGCGCCACGGGCGCGGGCAGGCGGCAGGCGAGAAGTGGCGGTGCGACGCGTCGCTGGGCTTCGTCGCGCGCGCGCTGCTGCACCGCTCGAGGCTGGACGACTGGGCCGGCTTCGTCGGCGGCGTCGGCAGGCGCATGAAGATGGAGGCGTGCAGCAGCAAGATGCTGACGGCGAACAGCGCGACGTGGTTCCGGCCGCGGGGCGCGCCCGCCAGCTTCCGGGTGTGCGAGACGTGCTACGCCGACGCCTACGCCGAGTCGCGCTTCGAGGCGGCGTTTGAGCGTGTCGAGGAGACGGCCCTGTCGAAGTGGGAGGTGGTCCAGTGCAGCGCCAAGGGCAACATTCCGTTCGCCCAGCTCGCGTTCGTCGCGACCGTCGCCAAGAAGCCCGTCGAGTACCTGCGCGCCGGGCAGGTCGAGATCGCGTGCAAGCCAAAGTGCTGCACCAAGGAGGGGATCGTCGACGGGAGGTTCTACAACTTCAAGGAGCCCGTGGGCAACTTTGGCGTGTGCGAGGCCTGCTTTGTAGGCTGCATCCGGTCCGTCGGAATGGACGTGCTGTTCGCCGAGCGGCCGAGGACGGTCGTCGGCGCGGCCTACTGCGTCTTCAACCCGCACGGCGCACGGTTTGGTCAGTTTGTCGACCTCTACAACGAGGGGCTTGAAACGGGCGTGTTTGACGGCTACGAGAGCGCCGTGCGGAAGTGGTCGCCCATCCTCCGGTGCGCGGGGAGGGAGGCCCTCAGCGGCCGGGCCTGGTACGGCTGGGAAGACTGCAGGATCTGCCTGGAGTGCTACGAGACGTTCGTGGCGGGGACAAAGCTCGCGAGCGAGATGCCGCTGCAGAACTCTTACCACGAGGGCCCCAATGTCTGCTCCATGTACTCGCCACGACAGCGGGAGCGGTACACGCAGGCGTGCGAGAAGGCGAGCGCCGAGGAGCTGCTTGCTACCACCCGCATCAGGATGGCTGTGTATCTGGAAACCGTCATGGTGATCAAACAAATGCGGCAGCAACAGGAGGCCGAGATGAATGCAGCCGACACGGAAATGTTTATCAGTGCGACCCACTTGTCGTCGGATATAATGGGAACCGTATTCGGGTCGAACACGTACACGTACACCAATAGCGGGTACAAGTCAAATGAAGGCATTATGGCAGACAAGGCGTGGAACTCGGGCATCGCCATGAGGCAACGTGCGCTAGATCCAGGGCGAATGATGGAGATCGAGCGGCTAGAGGCACGGTGGGCCGAGTACGAGTGACATCATACCACTACGAAGAGTTTGACAGTCATAATATACCTTGCAGAGATTCTAGATTCGAATAGCTCCTGATATGAGAGAGAGAGAGAGAGAGAGAGAGAGGGTTAGGGTTAGAGTTAGGGTTTAGCTATTATTAAGTATGCTGTAATAATAACAGTGTGATTTGCTACCGTGTTATAAGGGTTTTTAGCCTATTAGTTCATTACATTATCAAACTACTGTATATTAATGGTTACTTTACGATAAGGGTTATTAAAAGGGATATTATAGGTGTGACTGTAGAAGCACAGTATATCAAGCTTTAGGAAGGCACCCTACAGGTCTTTATACACCTAAGTAATTAATACAGGTAAAGTAATATATAAGTAGGGTTAGTAAATAACCTTTTTACCTTATACACAGGCTTTCACCTTAGTATTTATACGTATGGTAGTACTGTTACAACCTTAGCCTGTTGACAGTCGGTCAGCAGGGTTGCTGGATCACCTGAACGCCAGTCAGCCTCAGCCATGGTGTTGACGAAGCTGAATCCTACGGAGTGGTCTATAAAGAAGGAGGTTCTGGCTTTCAGCCAGAACCTCAACAAGTGACCTCACGCAACACAATCAATCACTTACAAACCAACTCAATTACCATCATGTTAAATTCTAGCCTCTGAGAGCGCTAAAGAGGCCCTGTATTTACAGGGCCTGCCAGTGAGGAAGGCACTGGGTACCCTGCACCCACTGGGTACCCTGCACCTGCAGCCACCACCCACTAGCCACAATGTGGCTTCGAACCTTCTGGAATCCAGAAGGTTTCAGGGCCTTCAGGGGGCCACAGAAGGCTCTGGAAGCCCACAGGCTTCCACAACCTTCTGAGGCCACATCAGTGATTACGAGGCCTGTGGAGAGCCTCCACCATACTATTCTATTATTGTATTAGTAGTAGAAAGCTCTGGAATTTCCATTCCAGAGCTCCCACAGCCTATAACTAGCCATCTCCTCTCTTGTAATTAGCTTTCCTCCAAGCAAGCAATCGACTTCCTTCAGTTGAGTACTACTCACTGAAGCAAGCAATTCACAAGCAATACAGTTGTCATTACAGTGCAGAGTCCACTGAAACCTTCTGTTTTACAGCGCATAGTCCGCTGTAACTTGTCTTTTAGGCTCTGTAGTACAGGCCTTCGTTTGCTTCCTTCAGCACCTTAGTAAGCTCTGCTGTCGTACCTCACAGCGCTCCTCCGGAGCACTGTACTCGCATTTCTTCCCCTGACCGGAGCACTGTACTACAGGCTCCCACAGGCTCTCAGGCGCTGTAATACAGGCCTGTAGAGTGCTACAAAGCAACACATCATTTCCACACAATTCAGGGTTCTGTGTTTCAAACAGTTATTGTGGTTAATAAGAGCTGGAATTCTTATGGCGTTGTTTGCAATGGCTTTGTTATGTAGTGGAAACGGTGGTGGCTGGTGGAGTCTGTGGAGCGTATTAGAATTTATTCTTTGGAAGTACTCTCCCATAGAAAACAGTGGAAAGAATACCTTAGAACCGTATTGTGTAGATGGTGTTGATCGCCGTCGTTGAAAACGGAATAGTTGGCTTGGCACGTACCGCACTAACGTTTAAAATGCCGGAGGAGGAGTAGTGTTAGTCTGAGCAGAGGGAGGTAAAAGCTTCTGGAGCTGTCAGTACGTCGCCAGGGTCGGTTGGCGATCGGTTAGCGCGCGCGCGAAGTGGGAATAGCTTCATCAGGGGTTTATTATGGGTCCTCCCCACCCCACCACAGCGTCAGCGGTGCCACGGCCGAGGGTCGCCGAAGTCACCACAGGGCTCAGCCCGTCCCAACAACATACCAAGCTAAGTAACCATGTTCATCCAGCTAAGTCTTGGCTCACCGCCTACCCGAAGGGGCAGAATTGGTAAAATATTTACCTAAGAACAACCAGTTCCTTTCGAAAGTTAAAAATGTACGTATATATGGTGTCAGCAAAGTGGGCCCTGTCAGCATTTGGTAGCGGCTTCAGTCAGCATTACATACTGTAGCAGTCCATTTCAAGTTATGAGTCATAATGTAAGCACAGCAGAGTACGCCTGCATACCTAAGCTTTTCAGCAGGATTATCTGCTTTGTTGAATCAGCGCGGTCCTACAGTGGAGACCGAAATGAGTGTCCATGACTTCGATGTTTAATCTTTCTCCGCACGGGCCACAGGGCCCTAGATTAAGACTAACACAGTACACCACAACAGACTCCATACCAAGTACAAATGAATCCAAATCTGGACTAAAACTACGACTCCAAAATTACCTACAGCCGACGATTACGGGTAACGCACTTGCCGTTTCGGCAATCGACGGTTGCGCGGCTCGGCACTCAATGCTAGGAGATCGGCCGATCACAGGATGATCACAACCCGATAGTTGCATAATACTCACCTAGTCTTGTGGTGACAAATTCTATGGAAAAACTCCGCTGATTCTCATTAGCGGGAACCACAGAACGCATTCCAGTTACAATGCATTACTACAGTCACCAGCTGGGATGCTTCGCCGCAAACACACGTTGCTGCCTCTCCGCGCAGTCCCTTGCATGTAGTCAGTGTTTCTGAGGAGCTGAGCAGGGTTGGCGCCAGCGTGTCAGGACGATCGGGGCCAACATCATGATCGCCTCGACAACCTATCCAGCTCCCGACCTTCTTCCATCATCTCGATCCAATACCACCATGGCAAGATTTTGGTATACCTGACTGAGCCGCCATATCCTGCTATTCAAGCGCCTTTTCACGAGCCTTCTTCCCTTGCTGAACATCGCCTCTGCATTGCATGCCTGCAACAGTCGTACAGCTCTTCTTCATGCCAACGGGTCACCCATGCTTCGACTGTATCCTCACGGGGCGTTTCGATAATGCTGTTGCCGCCTCTTAGACCCGTCGCTTGTCCCGTGCCTAAGCAATGATCAATCCGTTTGACAGTGGTAGATGCGTCCGGAGTAGCCGCCCGTCGCCCTCGTCGCACGGCAATAGAACACGTCGCGATCACCAGCGTTGTTGAATGTCATGATCATCTGTCGTTCCGGCCACTGTACAACTCATCATTTGCCTGTTGTAATAGAGGACATGTTCAATGGACGGCGTTGGCGATCATTGCGAAGCGCGTTCAGCAACACCTGCGAGCCGGCGTGGACCCCGAACATCCCATGACAGGCTGTCATACGGCGGACCTGGGCGGCATACTTGGCGGTTGTTTGTGGCCTGCTCACGCCTCCGAGGCCGATGAGAGCCACTCGGGCAACTGGCTTGGAACACCGCTTGCTGATACGGCCGAGAGTGTCTCCGCGGTCGACGAAATCACGGTGGTGCGAGAAGGCAGTGGTTGCGAATCGTCATTGTGCGGCGGGATCGGACGGGCGCTCGCGTAGACAATCGGTCCTAGAAGCTATAATTGTAGCGTGAATGCAAGGGACTGAAGGATTAGCGCTTTGCATCTTCGCAGCTTGAAGAAGACGAGGAGCTCGGGCGCGGCTAAAGTTGCAGTGAAGACGGATCGTTGCTTCGATGGCGCGGCCAGCTACTGGATGGTTCTCTTCAGCCTCAGAGGAGTTCCAGCCACGTGTAGCTTAACCGCTGATTCAGATTTGATGACCCCAAGGAGAAGCTGAGGGCGAATATTCTTAGGGAGATGGGTGCGTAAGGCGGGACGGATTCCGGTGGATCATCTTATTGAACTGTCATTTTACTGTTTGAACTTTACAGTGCGGATAAGCTAGAAACATCGGAGGGAACATTGGCTTGGAAAGAGCTGGTTTGTTTATAAGCCAGTTTCTGTGAATTTGCGGTTCTATTGTGCATCTGGGGGCCATTTTCTTGGTTCTCTTCAACTAGGTAGTCTCGAGTTGCGTTCCTGACACAATCTTTGGTATCCGTGAAAATAGCACCATGGTGAGGCGTCCTCATTCACAGAGTGGCCTTCTTCGGAGTCTGCGCCACTTATTTTCCGAAGCTAACCCAATGCGGTGATGCCCGCTGACACGACGAAGAACTAAAGGCCCACGTGCGGGGTCAACCACTCAACCACGCTCTGATATCACCATTGTCACGCGAGCTTGCCACCGCAACGACATAAAGCACCTTCTTTGCCAAGGCCTGCCACAAAGCGCTTGAATGAGCCGTAGCGGCTAAGATTTTTCGAGTGGCAGCTGAGACCCTGTGGACAAACCGACGTTGTCTCTTTCGAGATGAGGCTCCTCAACACAAAAACCTTGGAGTTGCACGAGTTTCTTGATAACGAGATACCCCAATATGCCATCTTATCCCATACCTGGGAAAGAGAAGAAGTCTTGTTCCAGGACATGACAACAATCGGTCGCGCAAAAGGCAAATACGGATTCCGAAAACTGCAAGGGGCATGTCGACTTGCGCATTCTCAGTCGTTTGAGTATATTTGGATCGACACCTGCTGCATCGATAAGACCAGCAGCGCGGAGCTGACCGAGGCCATCAATTCTATGTTCACGTGGTACAAAAAGGCCGCGGTATGTTACGCTTTTTTGAGTGACGTTGGTGACGAGGCGCTGAGCAGGTTACTCCATGCCTATGGCCCGGTGGCGAGGGGGTGGATTGTGGCTGGCAAGATCCCCATGGTGCAGGAAGATGATGATGAGCTAAGCTCTCTCTACGACATTTTCCCTGGTTTCCGTGATAGTAGGTGGTTTACAAGGGGCTGGACACTGCAGGAGCTTCTTGCGCCTCCGGTACTTGAGTTCTACTCCAGGAATTGGCATCTCCTCGGCAATAAGACGGATACCGGAATCAGTACCATGGTATCAGAAGTTACAGGAGTGGACGTCCATATACTACATGGAGGGGATATATCTAACGTCAGTATCGCGCGTCGCATGTTTTGGGCATCGAGGAGACAGACAACCAGACTCGAAGACCGGGCATATTCCCTCCTAGGACTATTCGATGTGAATATGCCCCTTATTTACGGGGAGGGCAAGAAAGCATTCCGAAGGCTCCAAGAAGAGATTCTGAGGATATCTGACGACCAGTCTATCTTCGCCTGGCACAGCCAAGACTACTTGGAGGGAACAGCCGTCGACGTCCTTGCAACCTCTCCCTCTGACTTTACGGAGTCAGGAGCTTTATCTCGCCAGCCGTTTCACCGCGTGGGTAGAGAACCGACTACCATTACAAGCCAAGGAATAAGCTGCCAGCTCCCTCTCCTTTCTGTCGCGCGTCTCGATACAACGGACTTCAAGCCCTTCACCGAGGTCGATGCGATTCTGGACTGCCAGCTTGGCAATATTCCTGGCACCTTCCCAACCATTAGACTACGCAGTCTCCCTTCCAAGGGAGAACAGTTGCCGAAGGACTACTACCGCGTGATAATTGCCGAGATGAACAAGTTCG
Organism: Immersiella caudata; assembly: GCA_030512335.1. Classification (NCBI taxonomy): domain Eukaryota; kingdom Fungi; phylum Ascomycota; class Sordariomycetes; order Sordariales; family Lasiosphaeriaceae; genus Immersiella; species Immersiella caudata. The sequence goes on along the minus strand of JAULSU010000004.1, from coordinate 5,739,203 downwards.
AAGCTTATACTATACCTACACTCCTTGACGAATCAGATATACTTGGTCTAGATCCTATGCAGCTACACAAAGATCCGTACCAAAGTATACTCGGTAAGCACCATTATTGCGACCTGACCTTTTGCCTTTCGAAGCTTTCAGGTGAACGCTTGATGCTAATTGATAGAATGGTACAGATAAGACGTATATGCAGTGGAATCTAGCATCGATCGTATTCACAAGGCGCTTTCCACCCTCTCTGCCAAAGAAAGACGAATACGCCGGCATCCCATGGTCTTTGTCACTCCTGAACGATGACTACCCCCCTGATTGTACCGACTTTTGGATCGTCCCATTTGGGACCTCTTGGATCCGCCACTACCACGTCAATGTTGTTCATACCTACCCTCAGGAGAAGTGGGACGCGTTGTCGATGCAGTTGCGTGTACTCCCGATTCCGACTCATCTATACAATATTGGCAAATTTCGAATTGTAGATGGTGTCTTCAACGTTGAAGTTGCTCACGTTGACTACAACCCCCCGCCTGAGGTTGTGAGCAAAGCACTGATGATGGAAAAAGCTCTGATAGTGGGCAGGCAGGCGGGCTCTCGCCGAGCTATTCCCCGACCGTGGTGTCGCATTCTTGGGAGGAGCTTCCGCTCGAAGGATGCCGTATCCTTGTTTGATAGCTCACAAGGGACACCGGAGACTAATGAGTGGGAGAGTGAAAGATCAGTGTGGGTTGAAGGCCAAGAACAAATCGTCTTAGAAGCGGCTGTTCAAACTAAGGAAATATCCGGTGTTTACTACCATGTAGTAACGATCCAAGTGAAAGAAGAGGGCACAGATGCGAGACAGTATATGCTGGATAATGAACTAGCTCAAGAAAGTGCAGACGAGTGGCTGAGACAATGGGCACAAAAGAGTTTAGGCTAGATATTGACGCCTTCTTGAGAGATCTTCTCATTATTTTGCTACCAAGACTGGGTCTGGTCCTGAGTTATTCGTACTTGTTATTGCCGGTAATTTATTTGGTAAGTGAGTGCTGTAGAATAGCAAGTGTCACGCATCCTACAATGAACCTGTACAGAGCGGGGAACCGTCTGTGATTGAAGGTCTTGGGCTTGGGGGGAAAACAGTATAGGTTGAATTTTGCGTACACGAAGACCAGCGATGGTATCCTGGCGGCGGCTGGTAATGATGACAGCTGCCGCCGAGGCCACAATTTCGGCAATGGCGAATCCGATTCCGGTCCTGCCACCGGCGGTCAAAACAGTTCTGCCCTCTTGACTCAGCTCAGGACGAGAAAGGTCAACGGCGGGGTAGGGAGTGCGATGGGTGGTGTTGGTGACATTGTTTTCAAACATGCACTTGGCAATTTCAAAGTCCATGGTAAAGAGGTGTAAAGTGTGTTGGGCGATTGCGCATGGAAATTTGTTTGACTGTAGCAACACTGGAATGGTAGCTAGCTACCTAACTGGAGAGATTGGTGTCCTACCCATACACGATAACTATAGGGTCCGTTTCTAATGTCTCACACCCAGGATCCGTTTCAATTGTCTTGCTCCAGTTCAATGTGGTGACATTTGTTGTTTTGTGAACGGAGCGTCTTGGCCGTCGATTGTCAGACAGTTTAGAGATCACTGCCGTCTTAGTGTTATGACACTCTATAATTCCATTTCAGTCCCTATTACAGACACGCAAATGCCTTTGATTGAAGCTCTCCTGGTTTGGGACTTGAGCCAGGAGCACAGCCAATCGATAAACAACACCTTTGACCTCGAAGCGTTTCTCAGCAAACATGCGATGACAGATGAGAGCGCACAGAACCCGACAGGTATACTGTCGAAATCTGGGTGGTGGCTTGGCGCCAAGCCGAGCCACAGCAAGCAGGGGGTCCATCGGCCCTGCGCTCCAGCGGAGCGCAGGGACTAATACTCCAGCGCTTTAGGCCCAGCAGGGCCGTTTCTTTTATACTTATTAAAGCTTAACTCCTAACCTCACTTCTAAAAGGATAAGTCACTTTACAACTGCACTTCCACTACTTGTAAGCTTAATAAAGCACTCCGCCACAAGTTCCACAGTTATAAGCCCGGCTTTTCCAAACTGACTATAAGCGTGGAAATTACTATAAAGCTGCTTAAAAAGTAACAGTAACCACTGTAAATACTACCATTAAAAGCTCTTTACACCACTTATACTTATTTCGTTCCTTAACCCTTCTCCTTTAAGCTTAAACGTTATTATAATAATACAGATTAACACTTTTAAATCTACAGTTAAAACCCCTTTAAACATCTTAACTAAAGGTTTTAAGCTTATTAATTAAAGAGAATAACCTAAATAATATACCTGGTTAAAATCAGCGTTAAAACTTAAAGTATTTAAGGACTTATTGATCTAGATATACCCACTGTGTTAAATCCTTTTATCTAAAACAGGGTTTTAATTATTAATAAACTTATTAAAAGTATGTAAGTTAAAACAGGACGTAATTTACCAGATAAGTTTTAAGCTTTAAGAGAAAGTAAGCCTTAAATACCAGTGTAATTATATAAGACGTATACTAATCCAGATAATAAAAAAAGATGTTACAGCTTAATATATGTACTTTAAGACCAAATTAACTACGTAAGTTATAATAATAAATAACGATTTAAAGTCCTACTAAAAGCTTTAAACCTATATTAATAAGACCGTCTATATAAGCCTAAAAGAGTTAACCGTTTAAGCAATGCTTTAAAAGGAAGATAAATACATTATTTAAAAGCTTATACGCTTTTTATACTCCTGTCTCACCTTAACCTTAATAAGCCTTACTTTTTGAGCGTAAAGCGAATATAAAGCTGTAATAACGTAAATTATAAACATATTAATTAACATTAAGTAATAACTTAGGGATTAAAAGCTCGTATATCATAAGGGAAAGCCTCTTAAAATCGTTAAAGTTAAAGGGAGCTTAGTAACTAAGGATTAACTACGCGCCGTTACGTACTAAATAACACTAACCTAGGCTTAAACTAAGCTTAACGATATTATTAAGCTAAAATATAAGGGGTAGTTAATTCTAAAGCTCCCTAAATACATTAGAATCCTCTCCATTTAAATTATTAAAAGTAAAAATTACAGGGGTTATAAACTTAACGGAATTTTCACCTTTAACCGCTAAGCTTTAACCAGTAATCTTAGGAGGTCTAATAATAACAGATCGCACAAATACCCCTATATAGATAAAATATATAAGTAGAAGTTAAAAACCTATTAAACGTTAGAAATAGCGATTACTGGTAAATCTAACTCTAGTGTTAAAAAAAGTTTATTAAAAGAGGAAAAGGAGAAGATCTAAGCGCGTTTTAACAGCTTTAAATAGTCAGAGGTTTACCAGGCTTACAACACCAAGTGGGGAACTAATTTCAAAAACCCTAACTAAGGGTAATTAACTAGGGCACCGTAGCCAAAAGTAATTAACGTGACAGTAGTTAACCTAATACTATTTAAAAGTATTAAATTTACTATTAAACAGTTCTCCACGATCTATAACACTTAATATCCGCTTTTAAAAAGCACCTTAATTAATAATTATAAAGCTTTACACCTTATTAACCGGAGATCTCTCCTAATTAAAGGGAGCTTTTAATAAACCTAGTTAAAAAATACGTCTACATTAGCACTAACACCTTTCTAATGAGCGGATTTGGTAAACACGTGTTTAAACAGTAAAAAGGGGAAGAACACTAAGGATTTAGTACTTAACAAAGTGGGTGTAATTAAGAGTTTTTACGTTAATATTATTTCCAAAGCTTTTTTTTCTAAAGTAGGTGTTTAATACTGTAAGCTTAACTGTTTACTCTACTATAACAGTATATTAAAAAACGTGGTTTTAAAGAAGTTAAAGCGCCGTTTTAACTTAATTATCCTTAAATATAAGCCTGTTTCCGCCTACTTAAGTTTCGCTACACCCTAGATAGTAAGTAAGGTGGGAATCCTAATTATAAGCATTATAAGGTTAGGGAGCAGATAAAACACGCTAAAATACGTACAAAAAAGGATATAAAAAATCTTTAACATCTTTAAATAAGGTACTTAAGGCTAGAAGCACTTATTAAACTAATTAAAAGAGTTAGAAATATAAAGATCATAGGGATAAAGATTATCAAATGTAAGTATTACGCGCGCGTATATTTATAATAAGTCGTTTTACAGTGCCGCTTTAAGAACTTTTCCCACAAGCTATTCTGATGTATCAGCTAGGACCTGTTCTATTACCTATAAGTATTTAACAGCTTTAAGTACCTGCTTATAATTAAAGATAAGTACAGTGGTAAGCTTTTTTACTACTTATTTACAGATAAATCAGGTCTAGTAATGTTCCTTATAATTAAAAGCTTTATAGAGTAGATAAAGCGGTGCTTTAATCTTTATATCTGTATTATCTAACAGGATAATAAAACCATTACAATAGAAATTAAGGGATATATAAATTATAAGCGTTAGGTTATCGATAAGGGGCTTAAAATCGAAATATCGCCCTCTTATACGTATAAATTTAACGGTAAAAGCGAGTAAACCGAGAAAAAGCTTATTGTAAGGGTTATTAAGATAAAGGAAGTAGTAAATCTACCGGATAACTTCTGGATAGAAGGGATAAAAGCAGCTATTTACCTCCACGTAATAAACTTAAGCTGATAAAATAACTGGATATCCCCTAATAAAAAGCTTATTAAATAGTTTAGATGATATTTTTAGTGGTATCCCCCATTAGGTAAGCTTAGTAAAAGCATAGTAAAAGATCTCAGGTTAAATTAAAATGGGATTTATACCTACAGATACCGAGTTTACGTTCTCAATAAACGGTAAAAGGCGGAGTAAGAAAAACACGTATTTAAAACACACCCTAAAGGACTTATCGGATACTTAGTTAAATACGTAGCCTTTAACATTTACCAAATCTGGGTTTTTTAACTTAAAACGGTGCTTATAACGTGTAACGTGGTCGTTAATAAGACGCTTTTTATAATAAAGTAAGGGATAAAGCAGAAGAGATACTAGTATAAGTTGCTTAATACTTTTATAGCTTTAATAACTATTTATAACTGTTGATTTAAGATATTAAATTGGTATTAGAGCTTTTTACCGACGTATTAAACCTTGACGCGGCGTTAAAGCACCATTAACCAGAAGCTTTAACAGTTAAGAGGGTGTGATTTTAAAATAAAGAAACTCCTAAGGGTTAGAACTTAGGGGTAAGTGCTTTAGGAGAGAAAGTAAGACTCCTTTTAATTAAAGATAAGCTTACGGATTTAACTGCGGGCAGTAGATAAGGATTTTTTAATTTTAAAATTAACATTAAAACTGATAATTCCAGTTTTATAAGCTCACCTAACTAATAAGTGTGTAAGATCACCTTTATAAAAGGGTGGTGATATACCTAAAGAGCTTAAAAAGCTTTTTAAACAGGATTTAAAAGGATAAAAAGCTTTTAACAAGTCGGATAAGGCTTCTAGTAATAGTTTAAAACTATATATAAATTTTAATAAAACTAGTACTTTATAAAAACTCCAATTTGTAAATTTTTTTTTAGCATTATTACTTCTCTAATTGGCTCTTTAACATTTTTAATCGTTTGTGAAAAATATTAATTATAATATAATACTCAAGTATCATCCTTAAAGTTAGTAAAATATGTAAATTTTAAATATTATATTTTTTTTAAATTCTTCTATAAAAAGAAGAAGTTCGCTAACATAAATTTTACATTATGAAGGCTTGCTCACCAGCTTATTAATCTTAGCTTCAAATAGAAATCCCTTACAGAAAATGTCAACACTGTTGAAAAAGCATATTAGAGCAAAAAGCTATGACGTAAATGTAAAAAGCTTTTCAGTTCACTGTATTTTACAGTTAAGTTTACTGATTGTAATTTTTAAAACGTTATTAATGTACTTATAATAGTTTTTAATAAAGCTTAAAACGTTATATTACAGAAAAAACACTTATTATATTTTTAAATTATACAGGGATAATAAAACTAATTTATGGTAAAAGCGAAGTGGTAAAATGATTAATTACCTTTACCACTGTTTGCAGATCTTATTTTAAACCGATAAATATTAATCTGATCAATGTACTCTAAATTAGATAAAGATATTAACTTTAATACAATAGAAGTCCATTTATACAGCCACCATAAAAGGGGGTACTAGTTATAGAGCACTTTTAGCAATTTGTTAAATATTTAACATTGTTTTAATTTTTATCTCTGTATTTATTAATCTATGATTCAACCCGCAGTAATAAGTCCAATATTATCCTGAACCTTTAATAACCAGTCTTACACTTTAAGGCTCTTTTAGTAAAATGCTAAATGTGTATCTAGATCGTTATCGGCTTGGAAAAATATGTTTTTCGCACGTTGGCGTGATTACTTTAATAAAAGACTCATAAATTAAATAATTAGTTAAATCTTTAATTTACTTTTGTTGATTTATAACCTAGAGTTCATGGAATATGTATCAGGTTTGAACTTAACGTTTTTCAAATACGTAAGTTATATGATATGTTGAATGTAGATGATTAACAAGGTTTAGAAGAACTTAAATAAGGCTTTAAAAAGCCGCTAATTACGATAACTTTACTTGATTAATCAATCATTAACTGATAGTTGAAGCAGATAATTATTACAAGAATATCAAGGACTTGAATATGGTTGGTAAAAAGAGTAAAAACTAAGGTGTAAACGCGATGCGTTTATTATTGTCGTAAAAGTGTATTATGGCTTGTTTTTGCTTTTACAGGTAAATTCCGTATATTATTTAATAAGATTATAGAATTTAGATGGATTTTAAGATAATTATTAACGCTTTAATATAGAATTAATCGTAGTGATAGTTTAACTCATTAATAAGAACCACTGGCTTTGTAAAATCTTGTATTACCGTTATTTTCCAACATTAAGTATCTCGTTGTTAAAGAAATTGTTTTTAGTTTTAACTCTTCTCGATTTAATAATGCAAGACATTTAAGTGTAAAAAGTTTAGTACTTTGATTATAATAATATCAGATATTACACTTCAAAATAGTAATAAGGTAAATGAACGATTGGTTTTACACGCTTTTTAAAAGAAAAAAATTATTTAATCAATATATAAAGGTGAGTTCACGATATAAGTATTTAACTTTAAATTTTGTTTTAGATAATTGATATATTTAATCATAATTATCAGTTTTAGTTTTATTACTTATAAATATGTTGAAGAATATGCCTTAATCGATAATTTTATATATCAGTTGTTAAAGACTAATTCTTAGATAAAATACTTTCATATGATAAAACCTTTAACTTTTGTTACTGTATTAAAAGGATAATTTGTGAACATTTTTATTCATATAGAGAATTATCAATAATGTGTAAACGATATAATATACTTGATAAATTTAGCTTATAAAAGTCGAGATGAAATCAAGGTACAAGTACGTTGAAGATATCGAATAACTTTGATAATCAAGTCCTTTAACTTAAGAAAACCGCTTTACGTGTAACATTGTTGTGGAAGAATAAATTTATTATAATAGGTTTTAAACTAATTATCCAAATAACTTTTACTAATTATTTTGCTATTTAAGGTTTAAGATTTGCTTGTAAGGATTTCCTAACAGTTTCTTAAAATAAAGTGTTAATTTATATATGTTTATATATAAATTCTGAAACTTATACAATTGTGGTAAGGAATACATGTGTGTTAATGATGAACAACATTCCATGAAAGTTATGCAGCTTAAAAGTTATTTTGCTTTATCTAAAAGAAATACGAAGAATAAAAAGTGCTTTAGTTAGAAATTAAGACGGTTGAAGACTTAACATTTATAAAATGGACGGCAGATATTTAATAATTTGTTACGATTTTAAGTTATGAGACCTTTATGATATGAAATTACTTAATGTATGTCAAACCTTGAAAGATAAAAAGTATTATAAACAATATTTGATGTCCTTACAACTTTTATCTTCAAAATTACTGAAAACAAAACAGATTGAAGCCTTTTGTAGGAGCCGAAAACAAGTAATTTATTAATAAATAGAAAGTATATGGTGTAAAAACAGTGTTCATAAGTTATAACTATATGAAGAAAATACTTACTTATTCAATATTACCTTTGATTATGATAAATATAGTTTAATAATTAGATATTAAGTTATATTGAAAAGAACTTGAAGCTAAATTTAATTTAAAATTATATTTACCAACAATTTATTTAACCATGTTTATCCTAAAGAAGATAGTAAATTATAAATCGCAAACAATCATCGTTTATTAAGTGATAATACTATTAAAGCCATTGCCCTTTTCCATGAACGGGGTTGTTAAATTAATCAGTGAATCTTAGTGGTGTGACTACGACTGACTGAGACTAATTTAGTCATGACTAATCTTGGCATTGATCAGTCACAGCCTTGACTAAGACTGACTAAAATTCGTCATAGTGAATCTTGGTCTAACTATTAGTCAGTAATGTAAAAAGATTTAATATTCTCTTCAAAATATATAATAAGCATCATAATTGATTAAAAGTATAATAATAGATTATGAGCATAATAATAAATACAATAAGTATAATAATATAATACATGAAATGAAATAAAATAAAAGAAAGTAAAGCCTTTTTAATTTTCTTCTTCCTCTACTTCATAATTATGATCAATTTCCTCTAACTCCTTTAGCTCTTTTTATTTCGAACTCTTCAATAATACTGTTCGATTTACGGTATCAGGATCCAGCGTATTTCGGCTTTTTGTAATCATATTACACAACGAGAAAAAGAAAGCTCTATAGAGTTTCTAGAAGAATAGTGAAATTATTAAGCAATAATAAACAGGATACTCGTATAGATTCTATGGTAGAATTAATAGTTATTTAGTAGTATACTGGTAACTAATAATCATAATAGAGTAGAATGGAATAGAATAGAGAAAAAAGTATTATTAGTAATAACAATCAGCAGTTAATTGTAATTCATACTTAGTTATAATTAAAATCTAAAACATAATATATATATTTAAAAAGCTTTAGTCGTTTTAGTCATTATAGTCAGTTTTAGTCAGTTAAAAGCGTGACTAATAGTCAGTTAGTCTCAGTCAGTCAAATGACTAATGAATAGTGACTAATTTAACAACCCTGCCCATGAAAAAGAAAATTAAGTAAAAGGATCTTATGGTTATAATCTTTTTATTCCTCAATTTTTATACACCTTTAAATATAAGTATAAACTGTATTCCAGATACACTATAATTTAAAAATAACAAAGAAACTATAAAAGATCTTTACATTAAATTTTCAATAAATTAAAAAGCTAAATTGTATAATTAATTGAAGTAAAAGTTAATTGTTTGCACAAATGAACTGAATTATTTAAGATTTAAATTTTCGCTTAAAATGTTGAAAGCTCAAAGTTAAGGTCGTTAACAAATCACTTACATTTACTTTTAAACAAAAATTTAACCTGTTATTAACAGTTTATTCAATATTTTACCGGAATTATTAAATTGCTTTATAAGCCAATAAATGAAGGAAACCATAGATAGAAATAAAACAATACACAATTGACAAAAAGTCCAAGGAATCAAAGTAAGCTTTTTATCTACATTAATATTCACACTGCCTAACTACTTGAGATTATTTTAAGTTAATACTACTATGCTTATATTTGTCTATGGTAAATTGATAAATTAATATGCAATAGATAGACTATTTTACTTAATTTCCTTTTCAAAATGGAATTTATGATCTTATTCTCAAGTATCCTATTTATAATAAAAACCTAAAACTAATTATTTCAAAAAGATTAATTAAGCACTTTGTAGTAATAATAAAAAACCCGTTAAAGTTGTTTTAGCTATCATAACCTTCGTTACTTATAAATAGAAATTGAACTTTCTGTAGGTTTAAGAAGAAGCTAAAGTAATAATATTAATTCCATGACAAAATCTGTCATCTTAAAATGATTATAAATTAAATGGTTCATACTTCAAATAAACATTATAATTCTTAAAACCATATTAAAAACTAGAACCTGACTTTGATGTTTATAAAAGCAGTTAATAATACGTTAAACCATATATAATAAAATTTTAGTATGTAAATATTTAAACATGGGTCATAAAGTTTTATAAATATTATTTACACAATATTTTATCAAGTAATTATTAAAGACTTTCAATTTATAAGCATAGACGTTAAAAAGAACATAAATAATCTCCGTTTCCTCAACGAAAAGTTAGAAACATATTAGTTTACTTTAATAACAGGAAAGATTTATATAAGTTATTTACAAGTCTAAAGCTAAAAAAAATTATACAAAAAAGGAAACCATTATTATAAACCTAGCAAAATTATAGCTTCTTAATAATAAACAGATGGTAAAGAAGTTTATTAATAGTTATAATCTTTAGGAATAAGTAACTGCTGTGGCTTAGTAATGTAAGTCTAACTATCTTAGTACACGTTACAAATCTATAAGGGTGGTTAGTTAAAGTTTAACACAGGAAGTAATTCTTAAAACCATTTTCGGCTTTTTTAAAAGCTACCGGCTTAGGCTGGCTATATATCATAATAGCCGAAGACTAAAATTAACCTTTTAAAAGGCTAATTAGGTTGTAAATGAAGTCCTTACACAGTGTATAAACCCCATTATAATAGGAAGCTGTTAAGGGGTCCCAAGGGTTTTCGTAATTAAACTCAGCCTACCTTTTAGCCTTTTCCCTCATTAATATTAAAGCAATATGTCCTTTTATAAATAAACTTAAGCAGAAATTATAGCCTTTGAGAATAATATATAGTCTTAGGGGTTAGGGTCCTGTTGTCCTGGTGTTTCACGGAGTTATAATGTGACGTGTTTTATTATACTTAATAAGGCCCCGCTTTTAGTTAATCTGTATTACTACGTGTTTATTAATATCTTAGATATCTACTAGACGATTATTAGTTCGATCTCCCGGATCATTAGGCAGTCGTCTTAGCTTGTCGCATCAATACGTTAACATATTTTCGACTACCTGTTTAACACATCATTATTAAACGCCACGTATTTTATTATTATGCTTTTTTTTTATAAAAAAACCGCGTTTATTTACAATCAGTTACAGTATATATTATTAAAATACGTACCCTCCCCCTCCCCACCTATTTCCACTTTACTCTTGCAAACTTTTATTTATATAACCTACCGCTTACGCTTATATCGTTCTTACCGTATAACCCGGAATTACAACATTTATCTCCGTTAATCGTCGTATATAATAGTATTATGGTTTTTATTATTAGGTTATGACTTACGTGTTTTAATAGTAGCTACCGTTAACGGAATTTTATATTCCTTATCCTTTACCATCTCCCCCTTCATCACTTATTTATCACCCCGTTTATCGGAATCTTTCGCCCCTGTTTACTAAGCTTAAATTCAAAGGTGTCGCTTTTTTTTTAAAGTTATAACCGTTATCGTTACGGTATTTATTATTAAGTCTGCGAAAAGAACAATTTGTTATAATTACGGTTAAGATAAGATATATTTACCCTTTAAGTAATCTACATCGACTTTATTATACGTATTAAGTTCCTCGTTGAATAAGTAAATATATAATTTACCTTATTTAGTAGTCCGTATCTTACCCTTATATTTATCCGTTACAATAAACTCCATCTGTACACTTAAAATTCACTTATAATACCTTTAAAAGTTTAGTACTAAAAAAGATATACCGTTAACTATAATGTATTTATGAGTCTTAGAAATTTTTCGTTACGCTTTATAAGTAAAGGGTTATTATTTAAGCTATATTCTTATCAATCACAGATCTGGGAGGCTCATGACAGGTCTTGTTTCCTGGTTCTATATCGTAAAAGTAGGGCCCTATTTATGGGGTGCCCCCGTTAATAAGAGGGTTATACCGGGTTAACTGTATGTTAAGCCCTTACCGTTTATCTAAAACTAAAACCATATCTTAAGGCCCCCCTTAAGGGGAGGGATTACGCTACGAAAAGAATGTCCACTTACTTTAAGGTGTTTTAAGATATTTTTTATTCTATAATGGTAGTTTAGGGGGGATATTCCATTTACTAGGTTTTATCTTTAAGTGTCCGTAAATTTCCTTTCTTAATGTTAAACATATCGGTTATATAAACATGAATATTGTTTTAGTTAAAGATTGGTTCTTTTAGTACTAAATAGGTTTCCTTAATAAATAATATTAAGGGTTTTATACCCCCTCCTACATGAGTTACACCAGGTTTATACACTTACCTTTACGTAAGTAATCGATTATGTGTAGCAGCAATGTTAAGGTGGGATTTTTCAATATCGAAATATTAAGAATTCTTAATATTTTATTTTAATTAAAGAACTACTCTCCGGTAACGTGGTAATGTAAAGTACTGTCCTTATATTACTCCTAACATATGTAAAAATCGTTAAAGTTAATTCGCTTGATACCCTTTAAAAATTAATTCCTCGTGTGTTAAATAACGCTTTAATAATATTAAGAAAACCGACTTAACGGTTGAATGAAATCGTCCGCACACTAGGAATATCTTTTTAAACCCGCAGGTCTTAACCCGACGGAATGGTTTGGCCGTTTTACGGTGGAATTAGTCCGGGGTAAGTGATAAATAAATTAGATTTAGCAAAAGGGGACGGGTAAATATACCTTCAAAACAGGTAAGAGGAACATAGCAGTATTTATACCACCGGGAACGATAAGTCAGATACGATAAAACTACTACCTATTTGTTAATTAAACAGGGGGGAGTTTATATCAAATAGTTAGGTGGCTTTATTACTGGTATCCTTCTGGTGGGGTATCGGGGGTCTTATACCCGACAGAGTGATTCGGCGATAATTGAAATGCCTTATTATCGGTACGGGTGATAAGAAAGACATAATTAAGAATTTACAGTTATGGTGGATAAGTCCCCTTTCGCCTCGGTAGGAGGACACCCAAGGCTTACTTATTAAATATTACAGTTTTATTTACGTTAATATTATTATACATATACGGCTTCTACGTTAATTATTAGATTATCGTTAATGTGATTTAATAGTAAACGTATGTAATTTCATCTTATCTTTTATAATAGCTGACTAATTATACTCCCGTATTTAAAAGTTATTAAAAAGTTACACACTTTTACCCTTATCCTTTTTTAACTAACATGAATTTGACCGTTACCTTTACATTGATTATAATAATTACCTTCTTAGTATTTATTATTAAACTTATAAAAGACTTTTCATTATTACTAAGTTAAAATAGTATAAGGGTTTAACGGTAAAGCTTATAAATATTAGTAAAACACTGTAAATTACAGTTTTACTTAAAAGGTCTAAATAGTTATTACAACCGTAAAACATTTAACTTATTTTTCCTTTACACTTGAAAAGTTTTATTTGCTTTGTATTATCAGGTTAAATAAGCTGACTCTTCCTGTTTAACCCTGAATACAGCAATTACCTTATATGAAAGCAAAGGTATTTTCCTGATTACTCATCACTGGTTATAATTGAAGTTTAAAGTAATATATGCTTAACGGTTTTTTTTTCATAAGTTATTACAGTTTACACAGCTTTCCCATCAGTTAATAAGACGTGTAAAGACTTTAAAGTAATAAATCGCAGGCTTGCTCTTTTTGAATCTGGTACAATCATGTATAATTCAAGTTTAAATTATTAATCATAATCAATTAATAACAAAGTTTAGCTTATTAAAGAGCATAAAGGCTTATAATATTAACTATCAACCTGTTTATTAGTAAGCAAAAGGCTACATTTAATCAGTTACGCGTTTAATAACATCGCTCTCCCTCTCACATCTTCTAACGTTGATATTCGTTCTTTCACTATTCAGCTAATTCATATACGTTATATAAATTATAACAATCGGTCAGTGAATTATATTTTTACCGACTTATATTTTATTTAAGGAGATATTATTCAAGTTATCATTCATCACATTCCTTTCATACATTTTTATTTACTTAATCCGTTGGGTAAAGTTAAAATATAGGTAAAGGTTAGTTCCTACATCAAGGGGAGAGGAGACTTAACTTAATACTGTTGAAACGCAGATTATCTTTACACCTCGGGTACAGATTTAGTGTATTTATTTTACTATATATTAAACGGAAGATAGAAAGGAAATGTGTGACGACCTACGGGCCGCCTTAAGGCCGGGACGGGCCTACGTGACCCCGCAGGTGCCCCGCAGGTGCCACAGTGTGAAGAACAGTGGAGGAGATAAGAATAACACTGTACTTAACACACTTAACACCTTAAGTTATTAAGGTCTTTTATACGGTTTTGTGGATAAGTGGAGATCTGAACTTCTGGTTTAAAGGAATTGTCGATAATTACTTCACTAACACTACGGATGAAAGATAAGCCATTATAATTAAGGTTTTTAATAAGGTCAAGGGATAGGTTAATTTTAAAGAAGAAATCACTAAGATATATAAAGAACGTGATAAAAAGAAGGCGTTATTAAATACTTAAACCCTAGCTGAAAGTTAATAAAGGAAAGAAGTACTGATATTAAAACACTGTTGATAGTACCTATTTAAAACTAATAAAAATTAACATAATTAGTAAGAACGGTAAAAACACCTGAGATTTAAAGCCTAGGTCACGAGATTAGTCTAAGATTTAGTGCTTTATTATAATAAACACAGTTACTATATATAGAACTACCAGTAGGAGAGGAAAAGAGTTAAGTTTAAACCTCTACCTAAAGGAAAAACCGATCACTCCACTAATAAGGATAAAATCACTATACAAATAGTCAACTTAAGTAATAACCAACTAAACTCGCCATTAAAATATAATAACTGGTCAGAATTAGATAATAATAACAATAACATAACTAAAACCTTACTTAATAATCACTAAAGATATATATTACTTATATGGAATACTATAAAGTTAGTGGAAAAACTCATTAAGGAAATAAACCAGCTTTACATCTAAAACACATTACTACTTATTAATAAGTACACTGCCTAAGAATAAAAGGTACAAGATTTAAAACTTAAAATACTTATCCCTAATTTAAAGGAATAACTAATAACACTTAAAGTTAACTTACTTAGGCTAAGTAGGGCTCTTTAAGGGGTGTAGGTCGCTAAAGACCGACCTTTAGAAAAAGCGCCTGTATGCAGGGTTGGGATTAATTTAATTTAATTTAATTTTTCCTGAAACTAAAATTAAAATTAAACTAGAAAAATTAAATTCAATCAAGGTTTAAACTTATAAGGCAGGAATAATTTAAATATAAATTGTAAACAAATATCTATAGCTAATTATTAAAACTATTGTTAAATTCTAATCTCTGAGAGCACTGGAGAGGCTCTGCATTATAGGGCCTGCCATTAAGTAAAGGATGGCTCGCGTACCCTGCACCGCTTGGGTACCCTGTACCTGCAGCCACCACTCACTAGCCACAATGTGGTTTCAAACCTTCTCAGGCCACATAAGCAATTACGAGGCCTGTGGAGAACCTCCACCGTACTATTCTATTATTATATTAGTAGTAGAAAGTTCTGGAATTCCATTCCAGAGCTCCCACAGCTTATAATAGGCCCTCTCCTCTCCTGTTGTTAGCTTTTCTCTTAAGCAAGTATCTCACAAGCAATACAGTTGTTTATTAAAGTGCAGAGTTCACTGAAACCTGTTGTTTTACAGCGCATAGTCCGCTGTAACTTGTTTTTAGGCTCTGTAGTACAGGCCTTCGTTGCTTCCTTCAGCACCTTTGTAAGCTCTGCTGTCGTATCCTATAGTGCTCCGGAGGAGCACTGTACTCGCACTTCTTCCCCTGAAGGAAGCCTGCACTACAGGCTTCCACAGGCTCTTAGGCGCTGTAGTACAGGCCTGTATGCCGCTACAAAGCAACAATAATGTTGTTTTTTTCAAATATTTTTCTTAATTTCTTAATTTAATTTTTATACAAATTAAAACTAAATTAAAATTAAAATTAAAAAACTAAAAATTAATTCCCAACCCTGCCTGTATGGGACGAAATACCTAAGGTGTAAATCGATAAAGATTAATGTAAAAGGAGAATTTCAGTCTTATTAAGTCCTTAAAGAACTATTACCAGTTCCCTAACACCTAATAAGCCCACGTCTTTATAACTAGGTACCTGGGAAACTATAATATACCCCTTAACCCGGAAACACTTTACCATAAGACGTTAACCAAAATTTAAGTACTTAAAAGGGATATAAGTACTATAACTAAGATAAGTGTAACCCTTACACTTAAAGGGCAATTCTATAACGTTATAAAAAGATTTACTAATAAGTTCAAATTTAACCAAATGGTAAAAGGGATCTTTAATCCCCTTAACTCTATTTATTAGTGGGGAGACTAAAAGGAAATTCCCGTGATAAAATAAACCACCGTAGAAAAAGCGCTTTATATACTAAGCCTTAATATACACCAATCCACCTTAGAAGCCCTCTGTAGTAAAAGGGAACATTAATAAAATCCTATAGATTAACTACGTCTATTTTTACAACCTTCCCTTCCACAGGGTAATAAAAAGGTATTACAACTACTAGCCCACTGTCTAAAAAGGGGGAGCTGTAGCCTGTATATATAAGGACATACCTTTAAAGTAGTATAAGGTACTTACAGGGGAAAGGAACCTTACGATAATAAATTTTAAAGTAATACGCGGATATAAAAGCGAAAGAATTAACATTAGCCCGATACCTACAGCTGACCTGCTTAATTTATTAAGAATTAAAGGCCTCTGATTAATACTACCAGTTTTATAAAGGAACGTATAATAGTAACGTTTTTAGAATCAATACGTGGCCTTTTGTCTTTAAGTTCAGACGGATATATATTATCAAATTATATAAAGTCCGTTAAGACCCGAGGAAAGATACTAGACACCTTTTATACTACGTTTAAGCGATCTACGATATCTATCCCCGAATCCACCTGGGAAACGGATTTAGGCCTTTTACCAGGGCCGTAAACCAGTGAACCACCAGCTGGTAAAAGCTATAAGACGGAGAAAAGGTACTTGTCAGTTAGGTTAAAAAAGACCTTTTAACGAAAGGATTGTTATAATAACGTACTTTAAGGAAGAAAGAAATTATTAATTTATCTATTTAATAGCGGTAGTGTTACTGATATTATCGACCCGAAATTAATTAATAAAAAACAACTTTTTTATAGGAAACAGGTTTAAAAAGATATAATCCTATAATCGATTAAAACGCTAACTAGCTTAATTTTAATTAATAAGAATGTCCCGATTACTAGGGGTAAGGACACCCGGATACCGTACCTAAGAAAGATAATCTGAAAAACACTAAAGTCGACAAATTATCCCTGTTATAAATACGTTTTTATAAGGCAGATAACCCTTATAACTCAGGTTATAAATCTAATGATGATTAAAAGGTGGAAATACAGTAATTACTAATAAAGACAGTAAAACGGCCAGATACCTAGCCGTAATAAAAAGACTAGGATATTTTATCTAGAGTCCTTAAGGAATATTAGAAGTATTTAGTGTTTAAAGAAAAGCTATTACATTTACCAGACTACAGACCCTTTAACTATAAGATTAAGTTAAAGCCAGGGGCCTAGTTAAAATCTTTCCTAATATATCACCTCGGATTACGCTAAGTTAAAGCCCTTTGAGAATATATTAAAGAAAACCTCGCCTTAAGATTTATCTAGGAATTACAGTTACCGGCAGGGTACCTAGTCTTATTTGTACTGAAAAGAAGATAATAAATTATAAATAATAATTGATTATCGATTATTAAATGAAGATATTATAAAGAATTGATACCTTTTACCCCTGATCAATAAGTTTGGTAAAAGAATCGCTAAAGCCGATTGATTCTCTTCTTATAACTCCCTTAACGCCTTTAAATATAGTTAAATCGCTCTTAGAGATAAGTAAAAGACTGCCTTCCAGATACACCTAGGTTATTACAAATACTAAGTAATACCGTTTAAACTCACTAACGCCTTAGTAACCTATTAAAATATAATCAACTATATCCTCCGCCCTTTTATCGATAAGTTTATATTTATTTATCTTAATAATATCTTAGTTTACTTATAAGAAGATAAAAAACACTGTAAACACGTCTACTTAATCCTCTTTACGTTAAAAACGGTAAACCTAACAGTTAATTTAAAAAAGAGTTAATTTTACGTTTAGGAGCTTGATTTTTTAAGATTTAAAATCTTACCCGGAAAAATAGTAATATGGAGGTTAAAGGTTAAAGCAATTCTCGACTAGCTTACACTTAACTTGTAAAAAGGAGTCTAAGCCTTTATCGGATTAACGAATTACTACTGACGGTATATATATTAGTATAGTAAGATTACCAGGCCTTTATATAACTTCATAGGTGAAGGAAAACCGTTTATCTGGACGGAAATATAATAGAAGGTATTTAACGGATTGAAACACGCCTTTATAACCGCCCCTATACTTATATTACCCGATTTTTCGTAACTATTTAAAGTTAAAACGGACACCTTTAATTACACTTGTGGAGGAGAATTAAATTAGTGAGGTAAGGATAGATTTTAGCCCCTAGTTACCTTCCTTTTGAAGAGAATCTAAGGACTAGCCGTTAGATACCTTATCTACGATAAAGAGCTTATAGCGATTATCTAATTTTTCTCGGAATAAGCCCTGTACTTTAGTAATATAAAAGAATCTGTTAAGGTTCTCTTTAACTATAATAACCTACGGTATTTTTTAACGAAGAAACTTAGTCTTAGATAAGCTAGATAGGTTAAGTTAATAGTACTATTCCACTTCAAAATCCGTTACGTTAAGGGCGTTAAGAACGGTAAAGTTAACATGTTAAACCGATGTGAGGATTATAAGGAAAACGTCAAAGACCTGGAACTTATTATCATATTTACGGAAACCACGGACAGTGCTTTAGTATATATATACTGTAGATCTTGAATAATTAGATACTAGAGGAAACCCAGATCTTTATAAATCAGTGTCCGGATTAAACACCTGATAACAGCCTTTAACTTTTATTAATACCTGTTAGGAGTACTATATAAAGTGGGAATAAAAGGACCTTTAGGTGAAAAGAGAAGATATTATATGAAACTATAATATTTCCTATTGAATTAAAAGGCCTTACCCCGACTGCGAAAAATACAGTAAAACGTTAAAAAGAATAGAGAGAGGACCACGATTAAAAGACCTCCTTTTCTTTAAAGGAAAACCTTACATTTATAACCTGAAAAAATAAAAGAAGTTTATCTAACAGATAGATAAAGTAAACATTACAAGACATATGGGAAAAGTAAAAATACTATTATAAATATAATAAAGATATATCTTCTTAAGAATAAAAAAGGTGGTAGAAAAGGTTATTAATAACTGTAATATCTGTAATTAAATAAAAACACGTAGATATAAGCCCTACGGACTTCTTAAACCTCTCCCGACCCCTAGCACGTCATAGAGTTTTATCTTGATAAATTTTATCACTAGAATCCCTAATTTAAAGGATCTAGTTATAAGTGTTAGTTATAACTTTATTTAAGTAGTTGTTAATAGAATAATGAAATAGGTATACTTTTTATTATATTTAATATAAACGATAGCTGAATAATTTATTTACCTTTTTAAGCGGTATATCGTCTTTTAATATCTTTAGCCTAATGATATCGTTTCCGACTAAGATAAGCCATTCGTATCTAAATTTTAAGAAGGATTAATGTAATAAATAGACGTGAAAAGTAAACTGTTAATAGCTTTTTATCTTTAGACTGACGGATAAATAGAGCACTTAAATTAGACCTTTAAAACATACCTCTAAGTATTTATTAATTTTAAATAAGAACTAGCTTAAGCTATTACTAACAGTACAGATAACCTATAATATTATTATTATTAAGTTAATAAAAGTCTCCTTATTGTTCACACTTTTTAGCCAAGAACTGGAACTCCGTAAAAGACTACCTATAGACACACCCTAAGCTACTATTTAAGCTAATAAACTTCAAGAGCTACACGACTACTTTAAGGCTAAGTTTAAATTTACCCGTGAACGAATAAAGGGGTATTACGATAATAAAAAAGCTAAGGGACCGACTCTCTAAGAGGGGGACCCAGTCTACCTTTTTTCACAAAATTTACACACCTAACAGCCAAGCCGCAAACTTAACTTTAAGAAACTCGGACCGTTCTTTATTAAAAGGAAGATCACTACCTCTAATTACAAACTTAACTTACCCACCATTATAAAAGTACGGATTAAGGTTTTTCACATCTCCTTTCTCAAGCTAACACTAAGGAACGTCTTAATGGAGAAGAAGATCAAAGTGTACACTGATAAAGAAGACTTTGATATCGAAGAAGTTCTAGACTTATAATATCGTAAAAGTAAATTTTATTATCTTATTAAATAGTTAAACCTCAGCCCTAAGTTAAACTCTTAAAAGCCAGTTAATAGTTTTCTTTACCTAAAGTTAATTAAGAAATTCCACCGTGAAAATCCAGATTAACCTTAATTAGCGAAAAGATATTGACCTTAAAGGACTACAGTGTAAACGGTATTATAATAGTATTATTAATTATATAAAAATAACTCTCCCGGTTACCCAGTATATGTAGTAAAAAGAACACACACGGGGTGGTGGAAAAAGTAATAACCCGTGTGAGGTTTAAACCTTTAACCTTTTACTAAAGATTTTTTATACAGCGTACCTTAAGCCTGCTATATAAAAAACGAAGAATAAACACGCTAGCTATTACACTAATAGACCATTTTATTATTAAAACTCACCTTTATTACCATAACCCTTAACCCCTAGTAACTGGTTTACCTCCCCTAAAATAGATTTAAACGATTATTAGCACTAAAGCTTAAAAACCGGAAGGACGATAACTTACCTTAGGAAAAAGCTATCGCCGGCTACAGAGACCTCACTATTATTCCCCTAGCTAAAACTCGCCCCAGTTAAATAACTTAGCTATCACCTTAAGATAGAAACCGGTTTACACTTCTTCGGTCTTAAAAAAATTAAATTACCTTTAGGTATTTACTAAACGTAACGTAAGCTTTATTATTAATTAACTTCAATTATCGCTCAAGCCGCTACGCCTTAGAAAAAGCAGCAACAAGGGATTTCTAAACAGCGGTTATCTCTTTTAATACCTTATTTCAGGCTTTATCTAATTTCTCCTTTTAAAAAATTAACTTCTGCCAGAAATCCACGTTATTTTTAAAAGCGTTATAATAAATATTCGCGGATCGGTATTTAAAACAGGAATTAGAATCAGATAATATAAGGCACTTACGTTAGAATTATTTACATTAAGTGTAGGGAGATATTTTAAGATTAAATACAGAGATATAGGTTACGAGGTTCCCACGGCGGTTAGTAAAAGAGGGCCTACACTTATTAACACGGTAATAAGGTATGGGGAGGATAATAAAAGAAGGAAATTTACAGTTACAGATTTTTTATAGAAAAAGAAAGATAAGGAGGGGAATCGTGTGATAACCAGCGGGCCACCCTTATAACCGGGACAGGCTAACATGTGCCCGCAGGTGCCACAGTATGGAACACCGTATTAAGACTATTAAATATTATATGTTTTATGCTAAGACCCTGCTTTTTTATAAAGTATACCCGGACTTATAAAGTAATACTTTGCGATCTGTAGATATTAAAAGACAGAGTAACAGATCAAGGTACGAGCTATAATACCATTAGTTAGTATTAATAGTTATTATTATACCCACGATAATATAAGGAACCTCCTGTTTCTTACGTAAGTATTCGCCTGTTGATTGAACTAACTTTGATTATATCCTACTACACTAACACTTAGAGTGTTACTCTGTATTATAGTGATATATAACTGCCAGTTAACCAGTAAACCCCGTTTGTAAGGACTTACCTCTCTGTATTACTCCTTTTTACCCTACCCCACTTATCTACCGACCCTGCCGACTGTTTGTCGACAGGCCAGAGGTTGTAATAGGAACCTTCTGTTCCTCACACAAGTATTTGCTGGTTAATTAAACTAACTTCGATTATATCCTATTAAATTAACATTTAAAGTGTTACTTTACATTATAGTGATATATGACCACCATTAACTAGTAAACCCCTATCTGTAAGGACTTACTTCTGCACTACTCCTCTTTACCTAGCCTAACCTATTTAGCGACCCTGCCGACCGTTTATCGACAGGTACCGGTTGTAACACAATACTTACGTTTACCCTTTAAAGACCAGTTCCGTAAAACTTACAGATACTATATCTACCTACCTTAAACTCGCCTTCCACCTCTAAGGTATTAACGACGTAGCTATAAACAGGGTTGGGATTACTTTCTAACATTTTTACTTTTACTTTTACTTTCTTACTTTACTTTTAGTACAATGAAAAAGTAAAGTAAGGTAATTTTACTTTTAAAGTAAAGTAAAGTAACAAAGTAAGAAAAAGTAAAAAAAAAAGTAAGGTGGTAATATATGATATAAAAACCATATATAAATGCTATATAATTAAACTAAGTTATAATACCACTTTAATTAACTAAGAAATTAATGATGTATATGCTTACTTAAAGTCGTATTTCTTAAAAAGTTTTCTTCATTCTTTACCATTACTATCAACAATCCATCTATCAAAACTTCAATACAATATTACTTATCTACCCATTCTATATTACTATTTTAATAGTTATTTAAAATGGATTCTTCAAACATTATTCTTTCCAACTCAGAATCCACAAACGCTTTAACAGATACAGAGATGGGAGCGAGTTCTAGTAATACTACTAGTTTTAAAGCTACGGCTTATATACTCGTATATTACAACCTCTCGATAATAATACAGAACGAAAAATACTTATTAAATGCGTTTTATGCAGTTTTAATAAAATTACACCTCTTAAAGGCTTTAAGTCTTCGAATTACGTACAACATTATCAAAATAAACACCCCACTGTAGCTTATAATAAAGCTACAGAAAAGAATAAAACTAAAATCCAAAATATACCCTCTAAAAACGATTTTTTTAGTACTTCTCTTAGTACAGCAGATAGCAGAAAACGATCTCGAAATAATACTATAACCGACTTTAACGACCATGAAGCTTATGATAAAATATTGAATTTTATAATCGAAAATAATCTCTCGTTTAACATCCTCGAATCATCTACTTTTAAAGAATTAGTAAGTTATTATAACCGATTAACACCTATAATAAACCGGAAAAAAATAAAAACGATACTCGAAAAACACTATCATACGGAGTTTCTTAATCTAATTAACGATATACGTCTTAATATAGAAAGTAATGGCACTTTCTCTCTTATATTCGATATTTGGACTTCAAACAGTCAAGACGCATATTTTGGAATCATATTAACTTATATTAATACCGACTTTGAGTTAAAATACAAGTTGATCGGCTTTGGACATCTTACCAAAAGTCATACAGCCGACTATATATAACGAATTTTTACGAATTTTACAAAACTATAAGTTTTTAAATATTATAAATACAACCAATATAATACTATCTATTACAAGAGATAACGCTTTTAATAATAACAAATTTATATCAATTTTAAAAAGAAAAAACGATTTAATTAACGACATTCGATGTTCGGCTCATATTTTTAATATTATAGTTCAAGATACTTTAACGGATTATATTCTTCATTCAAAAACAAACTATTATATTAACGATTCAGATGATGATGATAATAATAACAACTTAACTTCTTGAAGGAATTAATAAATACAAAAAAGAAGGTTTAATACCTTTAAATTATAAAAAAACGAGAATTCCTTTAGATAATGCCACTAGATGGAATTCTACTTACGATATGATAATAACAACTCTTAAGTTAAAGGAGCCTTTAACTTATATTAGCAAATTTACTAAAAATACCGAATTTAAACGACACTTTCTTACAGATAGCGAATTTGACGAATTAGACGAATTAAACGAATTAAAATCTATATTTGAGATTTTCGTTAAACCTACAGATAAATTATAAGGTTAACTATACATTACTTTAAATATTACACTTTTATATATTTATCAAATTTTTAATAAGTTAGAAAAACTTATAAGTAATTACAAAAGCCGAAAAAATATTTAATATAATAGCTTTATTATAGCTATTAAACGAGGAATCGAAAAACTTCAGAAATATTACCCTTGACGAATAACATCTTCAAATATACGGAGTTTAAAACTTCACATAATCACTTTAATACTTGATCCTCGATTTAAATTAATACATTTTAAAGAAAACGGCTTATTATATCATTATAAAAATATTTATAACGACGCATTTAATATTTTAAAATTCGAATATATTAAGATGCAAAACCAATTACATTTAAACGATACAAATAATAACAGTATTTCGTTCGTCAAATTAACTATCGACAATTTTACAATTAATCTTACTGCTAATAACGGTAGTGACGATGAGGACGATATTTTTATATCTAACAGTAGTTCTGAGGAAGAGGAATATAAGCAATATATAAAAGAACCTATTATTTCAAATAAAGATTTTAACCCTTTAAACTTTTGGAAACAAAATAATCATCGATTTCCCATTTTAAGCTTATTAGCTCGTCGATATTTAGCTATACCAGCTACATCAGCTCCAATCGAACGAGTATTTTCTACTAGTAATAATATTATAACGAAAAGCCGAAACCGCTTAATACGAAATACTGTTAAACAGCTTGTATTACTAAAATATTGGAAGTTAGAGGACTTTAAAAGGCCAAATATGATAGAAGATGAATCTGTTAGTGAAGGAGAGAATTCGTATACATTTATATAGCGGTTAATATTTTTACTAATTTAATTTGTTTTTTTTTTTAAATAAAACCACCTTTACTTTACTTTTTCTTACTTTACTTTTACTTTTAGAAGAAAGTAAAGTAAATGTAAAGTAATCCCAACCCTGGCTATAAAGGTCCTTTATACAGCCTTATAGATAAATAGAGACTTAAACCTTTAGTTTAAGGGTATTATTAACGCTTATTTCACCAGTGTTAAAGATAAGCGCCGACTAATTACAGCTAGAATTTTCAACAGCGATAAAGGTTAGGCTAACTTCAAGGAGGAGATCACTAAGATATATAAAAAGCGTGATAAGTAGAAATAGGCTAAGGACCGCCTGGAACACCTATTGGAAATAAGATCCGCAGCATCCTATTTATCCGCCTTTAATCGGGACCGTTATCACGTTAATTAGGATAATACTTAAAGCCGTCCTGCTTTATCTATCAGAATCTTAAGGCTTATCATTAACATTCCCGATTTTATAAGGGAACGTATAATAGCGATATCTTTATAAAGCCTGTTAAAACTTAAGGAAAAACGCCAGGCACCTTATATATCATATTTAAGTAATCTACAATATCCACCCTTAAATCCGTCTAAGAAACGGATTTAAGCCCTCCTTTAAGGCCGGAAGCTAATCAGCTAGTTGATAAAAGCCACAAAATAAAGGAGAGGCACTTATCGGCTAGGTTAAAAAGATCTTTTAATGATAAAACTATTATAATAACCCACCTTATAGAAGAAATGAATTACTAGTCTGTCTATATAAACGTAACATATATATTTAGGAAGCCTTTCCACGTATAAGTTATAATTAACAGCAGTAACGTTACCGATATTATTAACCTAAAGCTAGTTAATAAGAAATAACTCCCCTATAAAGAGCGAGCCCGATTAATAGTAATTCACTTAGGAGAAGGAGAACTCTACTTATATAATAACGGAATACTTACTTATAAAGCACCACTTTTAATCACGGTAGATAGCTACGACTAGGAAGTGATTTCGACGTTTTACCAGTCTACAGCTACAATATCATCTTAAGTAAGCTATAGCTGAAGAAATACAACCTTATGATCGACTAAAACGCTGGCTAGCTTAGTTTCAGGCGAGAGGGAAAACCTAAGGATTTACACTTAAGAAACCGGATTATACCGACTAGTATACCAGAAGGGTAAACCGTATAGTATAACTCGGGTAATAAACCGGATAACATACCTGATAAAAACGATTTAAGAAACGCTAAAGTTAGTAAATTATCCCCGTTATAAATACGGTTTTATAAAGCGGAAGACCTGTATAACTTTTACCAATTACTAATAAAAACGGTAAAACAGTAAGATACCCAGCCATAATAATAGGCCTAAGACAGTTTATCTAAAATCCTAAAAAATACCGGAAATACTCGGTTGTTACGAACTCTACCTGTCGACAGGCGGTCGGCAGGGTCGCTGGATAGGATGGGTGGGTAGAGAGGAATAATACAGAGGTAAGTCCTTACAGACGGAGTTCACTGGTTAATGGCGGTCGTATGTCACTATAAAACAGAGCAACACTCTAAGTGTTAGTGCAGTAGGACACAATCGAAATTAGTTTAATTAACGAGCAAATACTTGTGTGAGGAACAGAAGGTTCCTCACACCATCGTGGGTACGATGATAGCTTATCTATACTAACTAATAGAGATGTAACTTGTACCTTTGCTCTGTCGACTCTCGATGCTCTGTACAGAGCATACTGAGCTTCCAGAGCAGGCAGTGTGAGGTTCCCTCGCACTGTGTTTAATACGGTGGCGCCTGCGGGGACACGTCGGCCCGTTCCGGCCACAAGGGTGGCCCGCAGGTCGTCACATCGGTTTTTAAAGAGAATTTACTACACCTCCCAAACTATAGGCCTTATAACTATAAGAATAAGTTAAAGCTAAGCGCATAGCTGAAATCTTTCCCTACGTATTACCCTTAAACCCTGATAAGTGGAAGCCTATAAAAAATATATTTAAAAAAACCTCACCCTAAGATTCATCTAAAAATCCCAATTACCGGTAAGTTGCCCAGCCTTATTTATGCTAAAAAAAGACGGTAAGCTACAGATAATAATCAACTACCGTTCGCTAAATAAAAACACTATTAAAAATCAATACCCACTTCCCTTAATTAGTAAACTCTTTAAAAAGATTATCAAAGTAAACCGATTCTCCGTATATAACTCCTTTAACACTTTCAAAAGCTAACAAATAAAACCCGGAGATAAGTATAAAACTGCCTTTCAGACACACCTAGGCCACTATAAGTATCAAATGATGCCTTTTAAGTTGATTAACACCCTGGTAACATACTAAAGTATAATCTTTTTAGGGTTTAAAATCTCACCTGGGAAAATAAAGATACAGAAGTTAAAAGTCAAAGTAATAGTAAATTAACTAACACTCACTTTATAAACAGAAATCTAAACCTTTATTAGCTTTACGAGCTTTTACCAACGGTTTATACAGTATTTCACTAAAATCGCCAAGCCGCTCCATAAGCTTACGGGCGAAGGAAAGCCATTTATATAGATAGAACAATAATAAAAGGTATTTAAAGAATTAAAACACGCCTTTATAACTACACCTGTACTTATATTACCTAACTTCTTAAAACCCTTTAGGGTTGAGATTAACGCCTCTGACTTTGCCTGTAGAGTGTTAAACTAAGTAAGAGACGACGAACTTTTATACCCTGTGGCCTTCCTATTAAAAGGAATCCACAGCCTAGCAGTTAAGTACCTTATCTATAATAAAGAGCTAATATTAATTATCTGGTGTTTCTTGAAATAGGCCCTATACTTGAGCGGTACGGAAGAACCTGTTAAGGTCTTATCCGACAATAATAGCCTATGTTACTTCCTGACGAAAAAACTTAGCCCTAGGTAAGTAAAATAAGTTAAGCTAATGGTATTATTCCACTTTAAAATTCACCACATTAAGGGAACTGAAAACAACAGGGCAGACGCCCTAAGCCGGCGCCATAATTACTAAGAAAATGCAAAAGACCTTAAACCTGTTACAATATTCACCTAAGCTATTAACAGCACCTTAAAATATACATTATAAGTCTTTAACATTTAGATACTAAAGGAAGCTTAAATCTTTATACTGTAATTCCCGGATTAAACGAATGACGATAGCCTGTAGGTTTTTACTATAGGAATAGGAAGATTTTTAGGTTAAGAGAGAAAACATCTAATAAAATTATAATGTCTCCTGTTGGGTTATAGGACTTTACCCCGACTGCAAAAAAGCTAATAAAATACCAAAGGGGGTAAAGGGAGGATTGCACTGTAACGCTCCTCTCTTTTCCGAAGGAAAACCTTACATTTATCACCCCGGTAAATAACGATAATATATTTAAAAAGTCCACACCTTTAAAACCAGTGGATATAAAAGAAGTGTAAAAGCACTATTACAAGCCTAATAAGCTTTATAATAGCTATATTACTGTATATATAATTGTTATTCTAAATAAAGTATCTTTTTTATATAACATTATTCCTATATGATCTGTACTAAAGGTTGTGAGACCTAGTTAAAAGAGGCAGGTTAAGCTTATTTAACGGTTTAGTCTTAAAGCCGACGGTATAGCCTTTTGTCACGACCCAGGTCATAACCTCAACAAGGGAGCACGGACCATGTGTAAATAAACAATCACTGAGCTAGGGCGCAACGGCCCACCAAGCCCTGACGAACCAATAAGGAAGGACCCGGCGACCCGGAGTAAAGAACTCGGGTCCACGGGTCCCCGGACCTATAAGACAGGACCCGAGCGGCCGAAGCCGTACGATCGGGTCCGTAGGTCCTCTGGGAATCACGTAAAATAGATACCATCATCGTGCCCTCTATGGGAGGGGACCCTTCTAGTTCCTCACGCTAGTAATTGCATTGTTTATTACGGTCATACCCTTTGGACTTTATATTGTAAATTTAAAAACTTTTTTGATCGATAGAATTATCCGTAAAAGGTATTACTAGTTATAATAACGCCATCTTTACCCCTTGTATGTGACGGCCGGTACCTGTCGATTATCGGTCGGCAGCGTTGTGGGGATAACGGGTTAATCGAGAGGGGTAATATAGAAGTAAGTCCTTATAAGTAGGGGGGCTTACTAGGTTAATAATCATATATATTCAGGGCTCGGAATTAATTTCTAATTTTTTAATTTAATTTTAGTTTTTTAGTTTAATTTAGTATTAATTTTGGGGAGAATTAAACTAAGCTAATTTTAGTTTTGGTAGAAATTAAATTAACAAATTTAAAAAAAATTAAACAAATTTAAAAATAATAATAAAAACATATAAAATATAAAATAGACATTTTATAGAAAGATACATAGATATATTATAATTAGTAAGTTAGTATTACGCAGTGAAGTACTAATAATACTATTATTAAATGTGTTACTTCATAGTGGCATACAGGCCTGTAATACAGTGCCTGAGAGCCTGTGGAAGCCTGTAGTACAGGCTTCCTTCAGGGGAAGAAGTGCGAGTACAGTGCTCCGGAGGAGCGCTGTAGGGTACGACAGTAGAGCTTATTAAGGTGCTGAAAGAAGCAATAAAGGCCTGTATTACAAAGCCTAAGAGAAAGTTATAGCGGATTATACGTTATAAAATAACAGGTTTTAGTGAACTCTGTATTATAATAAATAGCTGTATTACTTATGAGATGCTTAAGGAGAGGAAAGCTAACTACTGGAGAGGAGAGGGCTAGTTATAGGCTGTGGGAGCTCTGGAATGGAATTCCAGAGCTTTCTACTACTAATATAATAATAGAATAATATGGTGGAGGTTCTCCACAGGCCTTGTAATCGCTAATGTGGCCTCAGAATGTTGTAAAAGCCTGTGGGCTTCCAAAGTCTTCTATAGCCCCATATAACAGGGAGCCTCTTCCACTGGATTCCAGAAGGTTCGAAACCACATTATAGCTGGTAAGTGGTGGCTACGGGTATAGGGTACAAGGACCACCCTTCACATACTAGCAGGCCCTGTAATACAGGGCCGCTCCAGTGCCCCCAGAGGTTAGAATTTAACATTTAGTTATACTAGTAACTTCAGCACCTATTAAACGAATTTTCTCTATTAGTAATAATATTATTTTAAAAAGTCAAAATAGATTACTACCAAATATAGTTAAACAGCTTATACTACTTAAAAGCTGGATATTAAAAGACTTTTGTAGATAAAATAAAGATAAAGATATAACAGACGAAAACGAAGAAGAGGAAGACTAACTAGTTTAATAGTATTTCATAACCTTATATAATAGTTTTATATTTTTACAGAATGTTTTAATTTAATTTTAATTTTTCTTAATTTAATTCAATGTTTCTAGTTTAATTTTAGAACAAGTGAAAATTAAACTAGTTAATTTTAGTATTGGTAAAAATTAAACTAAGTAATTTTAGTTTGAGCAGAAATTAAACTAAAACTAAATTAATCCGAACCCTGTATATATGTATGATATATATAGTAACACGTAGGGGTAGTTATACAGTAGGATATAATTGAAGTTCAGTTAATTAACGAAGCAAATATTTACGTAAGGAATCAGAAGGATTTCTCACACTACCATAGGTATAATAATAGTTATTTATACTCAACGGTATACTAATGTATAGGTATATTAAATAGTAAAAATTAAAGTGTCTTATATTAGTTTTACGGCTTTTATAGCTTTAGGTGTTAAAGTTATATTACGATAAAGCTTCCAAGGTCTGTTATCCTTTATAAATCTGTCATTAGATCCGATCTTTAATATATAACTCCTTTATACGTTATTAACCCGTACGTTAATTGATAATACTTATACAGAAACGTTAGCCTAACCTAGCTGTAAAGGTGGCCCGTAAGTTATTATATGATTCCCCCTTTTCATTGATCTTTTCTTATAAAGATTGTTAAGTATGTTTCCCCCTTACATTATCGTTCCTAATTATACTTAAATCAAAGCGTAACAGTATTAAGAAACGAATAAATCTAACCAATTATGCCTTTTTAACCGTATTATAAGTCTTTATACCTGTTACTTATCCTTGGTCCTAATCTTTTTATTACATTATAACTCATAGTTTAAACTAATACAGTTTTTACCTTTTATTAACGTTTTTATAATACCTTCAGGGTAGACGATATCTGGAACTTATATTAGCGATAAAGGGATAAATTAAAGGGAGGAGTAAAACCAGAGGGAGATAAAAGACCTTTTTAAACGTTTAGGTTAAAATAGGGTAAAGGCTTATTAGTTAAATACTTAATGTGGTGTTTTAAAAGGAAAGATATTATAGGCATTTACTTACGATGTAAAGGCTTTTCGCTTCTTTAAGGTGGAAAAGTAGTCGGTATCGCTTCCAAAGGGGGGATTCTGTAACTAGTGGTGTCCCTTTTATTAGGAAGTTTATCACCTAACCATTAGTTTTTTTATTGATAAGGTCCAGATATTTTAAGGGTAATAATTGTTACTGTAATGGTGTAATAATTATAGGCTAAAAGGGTAAATTTTAATAATGAAATGGGTTAATAAAGAGAATAGTGTTATTATAATGGGTTTTGAAACTATAATCCTTAGGGTTGGCGTCTTTTTGCTAATTGTTATTGGGTTTAATCGTGATTTTTATAGTTGAATTTATTAAGTAGTTTTAAGTAGTTAAAATTATTAGCGGGTTTTTGAAAGTTAGACTTAGGGTCATAATTTAACTATTTAATAAAGAGAGTAAAGTTTTCTGTTGTAAATTCATAAATCTAAGGTATCTGTAATATTAGTCTCTTTACTTATTAGTATCAGTTTCGATCTTTTTCTTAATAAAAACGGTTTTTGATACTAGTTGAAAAACTGAAATATAAAAAAACTTTGATCTGTACATTGTAATGCTAAGTAAGTTTAATTTATAATTTTAAATGGAAATTTTCTTTTTAATGTGGAATGGCCCGAGTTTCTTAAATCGAGATTTTTTTTGCTTGACTGTTTAATATATAAATTTCGTGAAAAAATAAACAGGGGTTTCCTTTTATGAAGTCAATTCTTTTAACTTTTATATTATTATAACTTTACTTTATCTACTTATAAGCAGGGTTGTTAAATTAATCAGTCAGTCTTAGTCAGTGGTGCGACTAAGACTAATTTAGTCATGACTAATATTTGCATTAATCAGTCACAGCCTGACTAAGACTGACTTAATTTAGTCATAGTTAGTCTTAGTCTGACTATTAGTCAGTAATGTAAAAAGATTTAATATTTTCTTTCATAATATATAATAAGCATAATAGAGTATAAGTATAATATTAGATTATAAAAATGATAATAGATTACAAGTAAAATGATAGATGACAAGTAAAATCAAAGAATAATAGAGTTATTATGCAATAATAAACAGAATATTCGTATAGATTCTATAGTAGAGTTAATAGCCATTTAATAATATATTAGTAATTAATATTAATAATAGAATAGAATAGAATAGAAAAGAAAAGAAAAGAAAAGAAAGAAAGGAAAGAAAAGAAAGAAAAAAAGAGTATTGTTAGTAATAATAAAAATTGTTATTATTGAAAATAACCAGTTAATTGTAATTAATACTTGGTGTTAATTTAAATATAAAACATAATATATATATGTAAAAGCTTTAGTCATTTTAGTCAGTCTTAATCAGTCATTAGACTGACTAAGACTAACCGTAATCAGTCAGGGCTGCGACTAAGACTAATGTAATCAGTAAAAAGCGTGACTAATAATCAGTCAGTCTTAATTAGTCAGTCAAATGACTAATGACTAGTGATTAATTTAACAACCTTGTATATAATATACAAGCTAAATAACGTATATCGTTTATACCGCTGTTTTTCTTTCGTTAAGTTGATATAAATTTATTATTATTAGAAGGGTTATCTCTTACAATTAATAAAATACTATTATGTGTTGTATTTATAATTTTTTAATCTTTTAAGATTTTTAAAAATTCCGTATAAATATATTTGGCTGTATGGCTTTCAGTAAGGTGTTCGAATCTGATTAGTTTATATTTTAACTCAAAGTTCGTATTAATATGAGCCAGTATAATACCGAAAAAGGCGTTTTAATTAAAGGTCTAGAGATCAGATATAAGGGAGAAAGTACTGTTATTTTCTTAAGTTTAGTCGTATATTATTAATAAGATGTAGTAATTCGTTATAATAATTTTTATTAAGTATAGTTTTTACTTTCATAGGATTTATAACTGATATGAGCCGATTATAGTAATTTAATAAGTCTTTAAATGTTATAGAACTAAGAATATTAAAGGATACGTTGTTTTTAATAATAAAATTTAAGATTTTATTATACGCTTTATTGTTTTTATATTTTCTGTTTTTTTAAAAAAAATTTATATGCGATAGTAGGATGTTTATTCCGGTAATGTTACATATAATTTAAAGATTGAAAGCCTTTAATTACTGTAGTTTTACTAAAAATACATACAGTACTTTTTCTTAGGATTTCGCATTTTTTATCGAGGTTAATAAGCTGTAATATACGGGTATATAAGCCGTTGTCGAAAATATAAACACCTATTTTAGGTGGTTCCTCAATTTTATAATTTAGGTTGTTATA
This sequence comes from Immersiella caudata, assembly GCA_030512335.1. Classification (NCBI taxonomy): domain Eukaryota; kingdom Fungi; phylum Ascomycota; class Sordariomycetes; order Sordariales; family Lasiosphaeriaceae; genus Immersiella; species Immersiella caudata. Next base: position 5,705,719 of record JAULSU010000004.1, on the reverse strand, counting down.
TTTTGAGTCTTTATATTTGCTAGTAGTGTTACTAGAAATAACGTTTATTAGTATGTTAGGGTTAAGATTTGTGGACTTTAAGTCGGAGATCGAAATATTAAACGAATCTATCTTTATAAAGTTAATGAAGTTAGTAAAGTTAATATGCTTAATACAGTTAGTATAGTGAGATATAATAATTATAACGTGTGTAAAAAAGAAATAGAAGACAAAGAGAATGAAGTGTTTTAAAGATTATATTTTATACTTTGTAAGGCTAATTAATTAATGTTAAATCTAATAGATTCCTTTAATGTCTATATTAAAAATATTATAAGATATACTATATAAGTAATAGAAGCTTGTAGAATCTTGTAAAATCTCTAAAAATCTCATAGAATCTTCTAGAATTCCGTAGAATTTCGTAAAAACTGCTAGAATTTAGTAAGTATTTCTATATAAAAAAATAAATAAATATACTATCAGCATTAAATTATAAAGTACTAACTTAGTAACTATATATACACCTATATCTTTCCATAAAAGTGTACTTTGTTTTTTTAAAAAAAAAATTTTAAATTTTACTTTTTTTTTCCTAAAATTAATATTAAACTAAACTAAAAAGCTAAAATTAAAATAAAAAATAGAAATAATTCCGAACCCTAATTATACTTTATCAAAGTGGTTCTCCAGGTATTTAATTATTTAAAGTGTAAACGCTCTAATCTTTAATACAAGGTATTACTTATATTATTAATATAAGAGACATCTTAAAATTTCCTTTAAGGGTAGCCTTATTTCTGTTATTTAAGTAACGTAAATAAAGTTTTCTTTTATCACCTTTAAAATTTTAAAGGAATATTCTCTTCATAAATCATCCATAGGTGATCAAACTTCTTTTTAAAGATATCTTTTACTCAGGGGCTGATCCTTTACCTAAATTACACGTTTCTCCTAAACCTGAAAGCATTAAAATCTTAATTTTAAGTTAATGAATATCAATTTACACCTTAAAGCTTTCATCTTATACAAGCAGGGTTGTTACATTAGTCACTAGTCATCAGTCATTTGACTGACTAACTAAGACTGACTGACTATTAGTCATGCTTTTTACTGATTAAATTAGTCTTAGTCACACCACTCACTAAGACTGACTGATTTAACTCAACAACCCTGCCTACAGTAGATTAAGAAATCCCATCTATCTATTACATATTCTGTATCTTATCCTTGTCCCATATCAGTCCTCCTCTCCAGCCTTACCGCTCCAGACTGTAGTTTTTCCATAGCATACAGCCCTTTGATTCCTCGTAGGTGCGCTTCTCTCTCCCTACGCGTCATAAAAATCAGCCGCCTTACGTCCTTGAGCAGTCTTGTACTTCTGCACATGTATGAGAGATTCCCGGCGATTGTGTCTGGGTTTCTTTCCATGTGTGGAAAACCGGTAAGCCAGATGTGACTGGTCGCGAAAATGAACAATATGATGGCGACGCAGATAGTGAAAGAAATCCAGTGAAGAATCCACATAGCATCGGTATTATAGGCTCTCCCTTGACTCATCGAGTACGTAATACCGAAACATACAAGCCCAACCTCGAGCATGAGGGATATAGCGGTCACGCAGCCAAGAAGTAGTTGGCCGTCTTTGAAGGCGTAAAAGGTGCGCGCCCCCGGCACTATGGCGGCGTAGTCGCGCTCCAGAAGCGGCCATGCCTTGCACGCATGCGTGTGGAGTGCCCGATACGGCGAGAGGGCAGTTGTCTGCGCTTCGACCACAACCCAGAGAGTCTTAACGACGGACACGACAATAAGCTCTACCGCAGTGGTAGTGACGCTGTTGCCGGCCGTGCTCCTAACTGCCATTTCAAAAACCTCATAGGCCGAAGTCGGTGACTTTTTCGTGCCGCCTATCGCCATTATCATGATGATCAAGACGAGGTTTCCGACTATGCTTAGGATGAGTGAGTAGTGCAGCACTTTGTAGTGAGCACCCGAGCTGCCTAGCGCCCATCGTAGAACCGAAGCGCCGAAGGTCTTGGGAGCCGTGACTAGCGCGGCAAGGGCCCTCCACATGCCACTCGATGGCTGCCCGCTCGGACAGGAGCCAAACCGGAAGCCGTAATATGTCGATGGCCCTATAGCGTCGCCATTTTCTCGGCCGCCGTCGTCGCCGCAGGCGAGATAGACTACAGTATCTTTCAGGACGTCTTCGGCATCGGGTCCTCCCAGACCGGCCATCGTGGAAACGCGGTGGAGGAATTCCGGACCGGCACCGCTAGCCAAGCTAGCCAGCGCACCAAGGCCCTTGGTATCATTCACCATTCCCGATCGCCGCCTCATGGTGACCCAAAACAGCAACAACCCGGATACGGTCGCGGCCCATAGGACTGCTTCCTGCGCTCTCGCAAAAGTCGGATCCAGATGCACCATCACGCGGACAACGCCCTGGTTCTGCGCCTCGCTCAATCTATCCGCGGTATCCATCTCATCAGAAAACCTCGCAATAATCGGCCCATCGCCGGCTTGGCGCGAGAATTTCCATCCATCCTGCGTGAGCGGTTCAAACCGGTGGCTGAACCGGGGAAAGTACCCCACCTGTACCATCTGCGGCTGCAGTTGAAAGATTTGAGACTGCAGGATGGGCGTGACAAAGCCAACCAGCACGTAGGTAATAGATGACAGAAAGACAGCGGTCTGGCGCCAGCGGAGGGCCTGCAAGGGTGCCAGGATGGGCGGGATGCTGATGTAGCTTGCGAAGATGGTGCGGTTGCCCTTGGCGCCACCGGGTCGGGAGGATTGGTAAAAGGGCTCGATGCGCTTGACTTCATCATCCACCACCTGCCAGACTACGGCATAGAGGACGGCGGAAACCATGGGGAAGTGCAGCCACGTAAACAGCCATGTAAATGTTGACACGGCCGACGGCGAGTTTGGTTGGGGAAACGCTAGGATGCCGGTCTTGCTGCTCGAGATGTTTTCGAACGTCATATCGGACAGCGAAAAGCCGGTTATGTCGGATTCTGGGAGGCAGCTGCTGCGTTGCCGTCCCTCGCAGTACCAATCTAGCCATGCGGTTCGCAGGTCCGAGTCGTCGTAGGCTCGGTTGCTTATCTGGGTGAGGACTTCGAGGGCAGCGGCCAGGCCGGCAGCCATGAGCGTGAGGGGGATGAGAAGATAGGGGCTCAACTGCCACGGGCGCCAGTCTGGAACATAGTTGTATACGGCCTGTGGGGGAATGGTTGTCGCAGCAGCTCGCGGCCTCTTCTCCATGACACGGAACCTCATTGCGCCAGGCTTGCGCCAGTGGTTGTCCAGTCTAACCCCCAATGTTAGAAAGCCGAGCAGTTCTCAGCATATCTCACGTGGATTTTCGAGGGCCAAGCTTACTTTTCATCCCTGGGCTTCGCTGCTGCTGGGTTTCACGATGAAACAGCCAAGCGCTTTAATGCTGCCTGGTTTCATAATGTTGCAGCCAAGCCCCCTTTATTGCTGCCTACCATGGGCAAACTTTATCCCGAAAATTGTGACGTTACCAGGGTCCGCTTCTTTCTCTCGAGCCGCTTGGTCAATTCGTAAAACTTGACACGCCACGATCGAGGTATAGCAGCTTAATTGTATTGCTTGTTAAGGTTCTGGCATTTAGCCAGAACCTCCTTCTTTATAAGCCAATTCGTAGGATTCAGCTTTGTCAACACTATGGCTGAGGCTGACTGGCGTTCAGGCAGTGCCAAGCATCCCAGTCAGCCTTGCTAACCGAAAGCCCAGGGCCCCTGAATCCCTATCTTCCTGACACTATCAGCGGTACAACGTCATGGAGTTCCAATCGTACCATTACACAATTTGGGCAGGTGGCATGCCTTCAACGCCTACCCGGGGCAAATCCAGCACTTGACAGCTTTTGGCACCATCCTCTACCTTCTCCGGTCACAGTTCCACAGCCTCCCCGGGTCACAATTTCGCACGATTCCAAACTGCTCATAGCTGGTTTCCTCCGGATGCAACTGATCTTGTCTCGGCAGAAATTCCTCAGCTTCCTGACGGTTTCGTAGAAGTTGAAGAGGACTCCGTGCCGGCTGCAGAATGGTCCATTTTGACAGGGCTAATCTTTGTCGAATTCGTTCCCTAACAAGCTGTCCACTCGCGTCTTGAGAACGATATTCGTAAGTTTCAACTCATTCTAGCGGGCACATCCGAACATGGACCCTACATTCGGAAGGTCTCCGACTACCTAGTGGGCGACGCCATCCTCGGAATGGCGGACCGTGTCCCCGAAGAGGTCCTGCGTAATACCCCGTCGCTGGCGATTATATCTCGTGGACTGGGATAAACTGTACGAAGGCATGAGTGAGGAGGGCGAAGAGTTGGTGTCCGTCAAGGGGCAATGCTCGCGTTTCGGTATTTTATGAGACGACTCTCAGTTCTGGGGAAATGCTGCCTCTTCATGACGTGCAAGGGCTAGCTGGCGATCGCCTTTGGGGCAGTTCAGCATGGAGATGTCGTTGCTGTGATTTGCGGGCTGGATCAGTTGCTGGTGCTGAGGTCTGAGGGAGATTAGTTTTGGTTGATGGGACAGGCGTTTGTGGAGGGGTACATGGATGGGAGTCAGCGGCTGGCTGAAGAGTCGGAGTTAAGGGAGATTCCTATCAGCGGAGTGGTACTGTGTTGCCGTTGTCCGCATGATTTTTAAGGGGGTCTGTCATCACGCTTAGAAAGAGTGGCACTGTCATTTGTAGAAATCACCTCCCCCTTTGGACAACCCGACGGATACAGTAGCAACCCACGACTAGAACAAACTTACCTTCCCACGGCCTTTTCCTAAATACATTGTAGTGGGCCTAGACAGCATGGTACGGGACATGAAGAAGAACACCTACAGGATCTAATCGGTCACTGCAGGTTAAGTAAACGAACGATCAGGTGGTGGGCGAAGAGCTTGAATTCGTTGCTACCTAAGATCCCAATGGAAACAACAAAAGCGCCACATTTTCTATCACCGTTATAGCTCGCCCCCTTTTCTCGCTCGACAAAAGAAAACCCCCCCTGGCACCTCCCCTCTCACGGCTCCTTCGGCCAACGCCACCTCCACAGTCTACCGGTGGATTTACGACTCGTTGGGAATGACCCTGCGGGGGGAGTTGGGGGCTTTGCTCCCCATGTTAGTTTCTGGCTTTCTAGTCACTGTGGTGAGGGATTTTGGTCTCACGGGTCTGGCCACCATCCTGGCGGGCCTCGAGGTCCTGGATGCGGACAACGGCGGGCTGGGCAGCAGCCATGGCGGCGCCGGCAAAGAGGGCAATGGTAGCGATGAACTTGATGACCTGCATGATTGCTGGGGTTGACAAAGTTGTCTAGAATTGAAGATTGGTGTTGAGAAGTGTTGGTTGCTTGTTTGGATGTGCTGTTGTGCTGTTGCGATGAGAATATCTTTTTGTTTGAGGGGCTGGGAGAGAGGCCTTTATACTTGAGTGTCGGGTCCGTTTTCACGGCTTTCTACGCTGGGGTGCTTCCTCGATGAAGTTGCCGAGTCCAAGGTTTTCGGTGATTCCTTCCAGATACCACGCTCCCGGCCTAGCCTGAGGCAACCCATGAACCAACTTGGGGCTTACGAGACAGTGTTGGTCAACAAAAAGGGGCCTTGCCGCCATCCTTGGTGTGTCTGGAACAGGCAGGTCGATATCGGTGATGATAACCTCACAGGCGTTCCAGGATATCACACTCTTGGTTCGTTTGTTGGTCATGCTCGTGGGCGCTGAAACTTCCAAGGATTTCTCTAAGTATCATCGTTGAACTTCGTTGAAGGTCTAGATTGTTCAATTCCACCTGTGCCGCACGTGCGGCGAGGCGAAGTGGTGTTGTTTCCGGTGTGCGGTGACCGGAAGGAGTCGCCCCCCCCCTTTTTCGTCATGGGCCGGATGCTGAACAGTGTCCCTTTCGGGCCTGATACGCTCACCCCTTCTCGCTGCATTTCTTACTTTTATTGCAAATACGTTTTCACTGTTCTCGTCACAGTGTTATAGCAAGAAGTACCGATACTTCTCGCTCTCAGACCCCGGCATGACGCGCCCTGGAGACCCAAGCTGTTGGTCGAAGAAACGATTCCAAGAGGCGCTGGCTCCGGACAGATGGAGGTCTGGCGTGCCGGATTACCCATACCTCCGCCTCCAAAAGAGACTACTTGGGTCTTCTCGTTCAAGTTGTTCTCTGAAGTCCCCAGTTTTCCATCATTCCCACCATATCTCAACACTTTTGACTGAGAACTATCGAACATGACTCCTGTCCAAACTCTCCTCGAGCGTATATGCTCTGAGAGCAGCTTTTGCACCTCATTCAACATCGAGAATGGCCGGCGTCTCAACCCTGAAGCCCCAGCGCAGTTCCATGTCTGGGTGACGGAACTGGACGGAGTCGCATCTGCTGGCAGCTGCAGCACGGCTGCTGCTGCTGCCAGAATCTGCGAAGACTTCATGTCCACGTCCCGCGATGGCATCGACAAGGCCCGCCTCGTTCTCCCATTTTCGATCGGAAGGTCGAGCTACATCCTGGTGCTCGACCAAAGCGAGTTTTCCTCGAGCGATGACAGCACCACCGTCAGTCTCGCCGATATCCACTCGGAAAAGCGCAGCTGGCGATATGGGGCGTGGCCATGGTCTTCGGATTACAGCCCTCTCGACCCCTCCTCTCCCAAGCACTTGCACTCAGGCTCCGCTCAGAATCGAAGATTCCTGCGGTGGACGCCGAGGTGGCAAACCGCCCTCCTGGCTGCTTTGGCTCTATCTCTCGCATTTGGCCTCTTTTTCTTCACTCTCGACGACCCGGAAGGTGCGCCCGACAACAATGCCACCAACTCGGCCAAGGACAAAAAATGGCCAGATGACGGGTGGATCCGCTACCGCACGCCCAACAGCTCGGGACCGAGACGGCAGCTGCGCATCTACCACCACAACGCAACTGCATGGTCGCAGGCCAACCCGCACAACAGCGGCGAGTGGCGGGTGCGCATCGACGACCAGGCGTTGATCCCCGCCGAGCTGTACGACGCCGACGAAGACCGCTACCAGCAGTGGTTCATCAACCGCTACCCGCACCTGCAACGCGTCGTCGAGACCAAGCAGTACATTCGCCCCGCCTGGCTGGGCTCGCTCGACATCCTCGTGCCGTGGGACCACGAGTTTCACATGGCCCACTGCGTCCTGGCCTTTCGCCGCTACTGGAAGGCCCGCGAGTCGGGCACCCATGTCTGCCCGCGCGACATTGACCATAATCACATCAAGCACTGTCTCGATTGGTTTGATGAGTATGCATTTCCCCCCGGACCCATGACCGTGTACGAGGGTCCTGGCGCCGATGAGTGGAAGCTGTGGTGGCAGACCAAAGTCTGTTTCTAGCTCTCTCTTGTTTTGTCATCATTCTTCACTTGATTCGGTCGTGTCATGTAAATTTCGCTATATTAGTTACAATTAAAATACCCAAAAATAGCTGCCTACTCAGGAATATGAGTGCATGTTGATGAAACTCCACGTCTGAGACTCCCCGCCAACAGTCGACGAATGAGACGACTTGGTGAGTGGGCAAAGTAACGTGATTGTCCAGGCATGTTGCTGTTGGCGCTGAGCGGGGCCGTCAAAGCCGGTTTCTGCTGCTGTGCCGCTAGGTACCAAGGGAGCAAAAGAGCGATGACAACCTGCATCTACGGCACGTGGATGGCGGTATTCGTTCTTTTGCCTGCCGTTAGTTAACACCTTCCCGTTTCGGCCGTGATATCCAAAGGAATGCGCTTTGTCGATGCCAACGACTGGCAACTGCAGGCTTTCCTTGCACTGCGCTAGTCTCATCCATCGCTGCTAATCTCTCGGTTTTACCGCGGCTTGGGTCCTTCGGGGATACTGGAGGGCCGTTCACTAGGGATAGCTGCATGATCGAGCGTTGGCTGCTAAGGTTCACTTGTGGCGTAGGCGGCGCGGGGTCCAAAAGAATCTCGACGCAATCTGAGGAGTTTCCAGAGGGGCGCCGGATGGCTGGCTGCCAGAGAAATGACACCATGCGGCGCAGCTTGTTATTGGTTTGTGTGACCCGAATCCGCTTTGACAATGTGTCGGACTTTTGGTCCGGGTCGAGCCAAGCCCGCCGGGTTACAGGTGACAAAACTGTTGCATTGAGCGTTGGTTCCTAGCTCAGTCTGTGCCGCAATCTTATCTGCACCTCAACACACTCTTCTCCTACGTCCGGCACTGCAGTAAAGCACCGGTAGTAGTTTATTCACGTTTGTTTTACTAACAAGGATACACCCCTACGCCCTTGTCTGCTCTTGTCCGCTCCTGCCTCCTTCGATGTCAGGTTGCCGCTTTTCCCGCCAACTCGAAGGGACAGAACTCAATCTTGGGCCTCGCCTCCCAGTATCCTTCTCAATGCATACAGAGCAAGCATATGATGCATTAGTCATGCGTCTCACTTCGCCGCAGCCCTGAGCCTCCGGAAAAGAGCCTCCGGGCTTACCGGCCGCCCGAGAAACCTCTCGACCAGATTCAGCTCGTCCTGGCTGCCCCCCGGCTCGAGAATGGTGCGCCTGTACCGTTCCCAAACCTCTCTGGTTTTGGTGTCGGGGGCAAATGCCGTCTCGAACATGTCAGCGCCAAACACAAAGCCCCACAGGTACGAATAGTATCCGGCGTCGTAGCCGTGCAGTAGATGGCCGAAGTGGACATGGGGATGGCCCCGGCTTGTTGGGTCGGGGTTGACCAAGCCGGCCGTTTCTTCCAGCAGGTCGTTGTAAAGTTTTGCAGTGTCGAGTTGCAAGAGGTGTTCGTGTGACTCGGGGTTGTGCACGGCCATGTCAAACAGCGCAACAGCCCTGATTCGGTCAGAAGAGGGTTGATCCGGGAGACTGAGGTAGGTACATGTCACTTACAGCTGGTCACCAGTCCACCATCCCTGATTCAGAGACCTGCTGGCGACAAGACTGTCCACCATCTCATCGGGTATCTTCTCTGGCGGGTCGGGAGCATCGGGATTCGCCTGTCTCCACTGCGCGAGATATTCGGGACCGAGTTTGGAGTAGTGGCAGCTCATTTCCCGCAGCTCGTCTTTGACCCAGCAGAAATTCTCCAGAAACATGCTGGGAGCTTCGCCAAAGTCCCGAGTTCCATTGTAGCTGTGGAATCGGGAGTACTTGGTCCTGGATACCAAGTCATGGATGCCATGGCCGAGCTCTGTAGCTGTCAGCAAGAATAATGTAAGCAAATTTGGACGAAACTTGCCGTGAAACATGGTTACCACTTCGCTGTGCTTGAGCAATGCACAACCGGCGGTGCTGGATCGGGTGAATGCACACATCAGTGTGGTAGCGGGGTACATTCTCGTACCGTCTGGCTTTTCGAACCCCTGAAAGTCACAGCTCGGTTAGCGCATGTCTAGAGCCCCTGACAGGTGGAAATGTTCAAGTTGGGTGCGTTTACCAACTGAAGATTGACGTTTTGGTTGCCCCGATACTTCCCCTCTCTCCACAACAAGTCGGTGTACAAAAATCCCACAAACGGGCTCTGGTCGAGGGCATCTCCATCCCAAACGCCAAAGACATCGACGTCTTCATGCCAGACATGGTCGATCAGCTCCTCCTTGGGGATGGGGACAAACACCAAGCCAAGACGATCGGTGAAAAGCTTCAACATGGTCTTGACCGTGTGCTCAAGCGGGAAGTATTCCGAGATCCTATCCTCTTGCACGTTGATGTCCTCCTCGCACAGGCGCGTGTGGTAGAAAAAGTCCCAAGGAAAGAAGTGTTCGGACGAGTGTGATGCAACATGAGTCTGTTTCTTCGCATGAAGTCGCTCCAGGTCTCTTTTGGCCAGTGAGCCCAGCCCCAGACGCACACTACTCAGGAACTGATCAACCCATTTGGTCGTTCCAGCCATTCGCGTCGACAAGCGAAACGCAGCGTGGCTTTTGTAACCAAGCATGCGAGCGTTGATGTCCCGCAGTTGGACGACCTTGTCGAATACAGCAACGTTTTGCGCGAGCTTTTGGGCGTTTGCGAGATAAGCGGCCCTGCGGACTGCTGGATTCTCGGCATTCCTCATGAGAGTGCGGTACTCTGACTTTCTAAACGGCACGAACCTCTTGCCGATGTTGGGTAGTTCTGTGCCCTTGGCAAGTCTCTCGATCTGACCCTCTTTCAACCCAGAAAGCTCCTCTTCTGTGAGCCACAAGCCATCTTCGTCAGTTCTCAGATTCTCATTGAATGTCCGGCGTAGCCCGTCGATTTCATCCCTTCGTTTGTTATACTCATCGATTTTTTCCTTGGACAGAAGGCCATGGCCACTTGTTTCGTAGTCCAACACCATGTTCTTGACTAACAGCTTGGACTCAGAATCCAAGGGTTTGTCTCTGGCGCTGACAGCCTTGACGAGCTGGTAGAGCCCAGCAGTCGAAAATACAGTGCCGAGCATGGCGGACCACTTGGCCATGCTCTCATGAACAGCATCGCGGGTAGCCTTGTCCGGGGCCGCATATCCTAGACAGGAAATGACGGCAATCTCGCCACTGACTTGGTGGGATGTTTCGACAAGGGGGCGAATGACATTGTCGAATGTGGCAATGTCAGGGGTAACATCTCGAACAACAGCTTCGCGGGAGGCCTTGTACTCCGCACTGAGCCGTTCGATGATGAAGGGTATCTCATGTGCCTTTGGAATGTAGGGGAGTGGTTGCGGTGGCGAGGGCATCTTGGCGGTTGCGTGGTGTGTTTTCTTGGCCCCTTGGGTTAGGTGTGGCTGACGAGTGAAAAGGAGGTGGTAAAGGGATGAAGGACGACGGGCGGAGGATGCGGGGTTACGTTTGACCACTCCCTAGACTTGGGCGCGGAAATGTTTGTGCTACTGATCCTACGGCGCATGGGTGCTTTGATCAGCAGTGATTTCCCGCATATTAACACTGCCCTGATATAACCACCGAACTGTGCCGCAGAAACGCCCAACGGCCGGATTCCGACCTGCTCCATGCCAAACTGGAGCCTTTACTCTTGTCAAGGTATCCAGGGGAGAAACATGATGTGGATTTTTGCTTTCTTTTTGTCTTTTTTTTCTTCTCTGCCTCTTCAAGTTCCTGCCAACATTCTTCGTCGCCCCAACCTCTTCATCCCCATTGTATCGAAACAGCTCTTCCGAGTCTGCGCAATGGCTAAATGTACAACCATGTTTTACGCTACGCGAGCAATCCTCGTCGCCCTTTGCGGCGCTTCCTTTTGTGCCGCAGCAGTCCAATACTGCCACGAAGACACACGCATTCCTGTCAGGTTCTGCATGGCGACCGAAACAACCTTCAACTCGTCCAGTTCCAAGACAGACCTCCTCCTCACTTTCGGTTACCAACGCAGCGACTATGGCGGATGGAGTGCTGTCGGCATCGGGAGTGAGATGCGCGGTGCCATCGCTTTCATCGGCTACATGGAGCACTCGAGTGGCGATTACGGACGTATGTTTTCTCGCGACTCTATGTAACATCATCAGACTCTTAATTATACAAACCAGGCCCGATTGTGAGCATAAGAAGAGGTCGGTAGGTACCTTAGCAGTTCCTCGACCCTGACTTTTTCCTCACACACATTGTCTAATACATCATCATGTGTTAAATAGCGGCCACTGGGAACCTCGCCCATCCCCCAAAACGCTCCCGCAAGTCGATACAATAAGCGCCGCACTCAACACCAGCGGGTGGTTTGAGGCTAGCGTCGTCTGTTACGGATGTAGTGGCTGGGAAGCTCTCGACACAACGAGTTCGGCCCAGCCCTGGATCTGGTCGACAAATACACTGCAACCCTTCAAAGACGCCGATGCTGGGACCCCTCTGGCCGGGCACACTTATTTCGGACACTTCGACATGGACATGACGGGAGCCGTTGGAAAGGCAGGTGCGTCTTCCTCTCCTGTTATTAGCGGCTGGGGCACCATCGGCGAAGCTGTCCCTGCTGGCTCGGACTTGGCCTCCAAGCACAAAACCCAGCCGTACCAGTGGCTATTTCGGCTTCATGGAACCTTCACATCGCTCGCATTCACCATCCTCTACCCGTGTGGAGCCCTGGCCATTCGGTCGAAATCCAAGGGTGCATTCCGCAGTCATGTTACCGCTCAGTTGTTAGCCACATCCCTCATCGCGGTTGGAGTTAGTGTCGCCTTGTACTGCCTGGCCGCTCAAGGATCGGTAAGCAAGTTGCCTGTTTTAGCTCAAGTACTCTCGGCTAACAACTCCCAGATCGGAGATTACCTGAGCCGGCCCCATGTTATTGTCGGGATCTCCCTTGTTCTGTTGATTCTCCTCCAGATTCTCCTGGGGCACCGACACCACCAAGCATTCATCGCATCGAGAAAGGCTTCCATGGCCACAAAGGGTCACACTACTGTTGGCTACACCATCATCCTCGGTGGATGTTTGAACACTTGGCTGTAAGTGGATCTAGTGTTATTGATCATACCTTATTTCCAGGACTGATATGTTCTCAAGTGGATTCAACCTTGCCGGATTAACACGGAGCATCACCGTGTTCTGTTTGCTTTTATCGTTGTGGGACATGTCGGTCATATTTGTGTTGCTCTACAAGTCGCATCTGGGTCGCAAGGGGCCTCAAGAAGGTACCCGAGATATCGGATATGAGGATAGCGTGCCCTTTTTAAGGTTGGATAACAAGCAGGATACCCTTGGGGATGAATGAACTTGGCACTGTTTTTGAGCCAGCTTTAGGGCTCTTAGTTTCCAGGAATTCCTTGACACCGTTCACGGCTAAATTGCGCCCAGTCTGGTAAAATTGTTGAGTTGTCGATGCAAAAATCAACCCTCAGAGGTGGGCAACGGAAGATGCAAGATTGGCACACTGTTCTCATCCACCTGCCATCCAAACCCGCCCCTGCCATTCAGTTTGCAGGACAGGAGGGCAAAAGCGCCTAGACAATAGCGGGACTGTGTGTCACTTATGCGTCATCGGTTTCAGAATTCAGCACATAGAGCCAACAGGAGGCGAAGCGACCAGTTACTTTTGTAGTCTCTTTGTCTATTGGTGTGCAAAAAGAAGCCGTTTATACTGTGAGTAGGCAGGTGTCTGAAGGACTGCTTGAAGTTGGAGTAGGATGAGGCACAGTCTCCAAACGGCATAGAAGCTGCGGCAGTGACGGCTCAGGCTGTGCCACAGAACCAAACATGGCGTTGAACTGGATCACCCCGCGTAGGATTTGTGTCACAAAGATGTTGTTATGCTACCTACCTAATTTTGACGTCCTGGGTGAGAGCCAACATGGTGAGCACTCGGATCATTTCCATCCCTCGGCTGCATGGGACGGCGTCTGTTGCCGTGCCTCATCCTGGGGCCTCTGGGCATCCCGGCTTCACATTGATGAACACGGGCATCTCGGATTTCGCATGTGCTACTCTCAGCGGTGAAGTGCCCATTTTCTGCAAAATCTCGCTCGCAACTCTCGGACAGGAGCAGATACCGGAAGGTCCCCAGACAAAATCTTGTTATTCTCATTCGCACCAAGAAGCAAAATGAAGAGCAGCTTGAACATGGAGCGCCGTACGGCATTCGTTGCTTTGCCAGTCTCCATACTGGCCCTCGGAATGCTCTTTAGGCCTTTTGCTCAGCTTGCAGGCCTTTCATCCACCATGACGCCCTCCTATGTCTGCTCACCGCACGAATACACCATTGAGCTCCTCTCTTTTGACCCCCTGATTATATACATCAACAACTTTCTCAAGGATGACGAAGTTAATTACATCCTTGAGGCAAGGTGAGCTTTCATGACTCCTATGCCCCAAGATAGCAAAACTGACCGCGCCCTCCGCAGTGAAGCCGACTTCGACCAATCCTGGGTATACGACCCCGTGACGCTCAAATCCTACATCGACCGCAACTACCGCACATCAACATCAGCCACCATCCCTATCCACGACGCCGTAGCCGACTGCGTCTCGCAACGAATGAAGTCCTTCCTCGGGAACGTCCAACACATTCACACCGAAAGCATCCAGGTCGTCAAGTACGAAGTGGGCGAGCGCTTTCGGCTGCATATGGACTGGTTCGACAAGCCACGCAATAAGAGCACCGAGGAATCCCGGCCGGATCGTCCCTATAACAGGCTGGGCTCCATATTTGCCTACCTGCGAGACGACTGTACCGGAGGAGAAACTTACTTCCCTGAGGTTCGGGGAGTCTCATCTGATGCTGATGGGTCGAAGTTCACACGCACCGATACTGGTATGGGTTTGCTGGTTAAGCCCAAGAGAGGGAGTGCCGTGTTTTGGAATAACTTGTTCCCCAATGGTTCGGGTGATCCGAGGGTTGTGCACGCTGGCCTTCCTGTGAGCGCTGGGACCAAGGTTGGGATCAACTTGTTTAGTTATTATTATCTTGATGCGCCGATGGTTGGCGGCAGTGAGGATTAGCTTCCATGTATGGCGGTTTCAATCTGACCTTGCCATTCTTTCGTCCTTCCCAACAAACGGTTTGCCCTGATACCTGTTTGACATGTAGGGGAATGTTGGTACAGCTATCGTCACAATTGTTATAGGGGTCTTATACATCGTGCCAAGACGTCGAGAAGCTTTCGCTAAGCCTTTTGCTGTATGCAATACGCCTTTCATGATGAAGATGGCACATAAAATTGAAGCCAGTAACTGTGTTTCAGATCCTCAGGCTAAGCATCTACCTCCTCTGGCTTCCTCCACGCATCATCCCACGACCAAATATTTAGCCCAACCTTGACCCCCGATTTGACCGGAAGCGACGCATGCCTTACCCCCGGATGAAGAGTGCCATTAGGGTAAATATTCTCCCAGTACACAGCTGACCCAGAAACAGGCTTAAACGTGACCCCTTCATACCCATCCCTCCCCTCCTCGCACTCAATAACACTGCACCAACGAGTATCCTCGGGCATTGGCAGCCTGGGAAAGTTTGTCCCTCCACCAGTACAGTCAGCAACGAGATAAATCATGAACGTGGTAGCCCTGTTTCCATCATCGACCAGGCCGTCCCAGTCGTAGTGAAATGTGTAGAAGCCTCCGACGCCGTACCGTTGCACCTTTAGGGGCTGCAGATGTGTGTGATTGCCGCGCCAACCCATGAGCCTGGCGGCTCGCTTCTCAATTCTGCGCACCACGTCGTCGCGCGGGACGATGGCGGATTCGGAGACGCGGGCTTTGAGATTGACGGAGACATCATCGCTGCTGTAGACGGAGGATGTCTCGTATTTGCCCTCGCTGGGAATACGGGTCAGCCCCCAGACTGCAATTCAGGGGTAGATGGGAAAAGTGGATACCTGATTTTGAGAACGTGAGCGATCTCATCGCTGCTGAGGAAAGAGTCGACGTGAAGCACGAGGGGGTCTCGAGAGAAGACTTGGACTTGGTATGGATGCGTGTCGTGGTAAGGAGGTATGATGCCGGCCCAGCGAAGCCCCTGGCTGACAACCAAGACGGGGTTTAAGGTTGAGATGACCCGGCTGCTTAACATGGCAAGTATGGCTATGACAGCTGCTACCACAAGATAGTGCTTGCGGTGGAAGTATGAATTCGTTGATAAAGACATCGTGTTTTTGATGTGCGCGAAGTTGAGCTTGCAAACGCCTTGTGATCTTTGCGTCTTGGTGAAATTTGATAAGAAGGCTCTGGCTAAGTTATTCAAAGTGTGAAAAAAAATTTCTTGCTGAAGGCCCATGCTTGCTGAATGCCTTGGGACACGGCCGGGTTCGTCGTTGTCTGGACCCAACGACGCTGAAACGTGAAGTGCTCGACGTGGTAGGTACCTGCAAGACGGTGGCGCAGCATGCTGCCTAACTCGGAATATGAGGTGTGCGGTACCCCGCGCCTAATACAACCGCATTGTTGTGGCGAGGTCGCAAAAGATGCACGCCGGCGGTGGCTGCGGCCAAGCACCAACATATTTCATTGTTGCCCATGTACCTATCTATTTGAGCTGCCGAAGGAAACGGCCGCGAGCAAAGCGCCCCGAATCTCCACGAATTCTTGTCTTTGTAAAACACGTGGCGCAGGAAAACGAGAGTAAACGAAGTCAACTTGGGATTCCTAAAGCTAAGGTACCTAGGGATGTACAGCTCTCACCCTTCTCGGGCAGACCAGGCCGGTGAGGATCCAAAGCTAAAGATGCTGCCATATTCTTTCCATGCACTGATTCCCGAGTAGTGGTTAGCTCCTAGTAACTTCGAGATAACAATCCAAAGCTTACAACTTGGTATTTACCCATGGGCTAGAAGTGGTCCCATCCTTCCGGTGCATTGTAAACAGCAAGCAGGCGGGCAATCTCAGCGTCTTCTTCGGCCGGTATGGGTTCCTCTGCCCACTTTGACTCGTCTGTGATGTCGATGTTGTTGGTTTTGTGCCCGGGACCCGCCATAGCGAGCGAGCAGGTTGCGAGAGCAACGGCCGTGTAAATGAGGGTGGGAAGATGCATTCTGGGAGTTGTTGAACTTGGGGCTTGGTGGTTCTTCGCTGGGCTGGAATGTCTGTCAAGACGAGATGCTGATAATGGCTTGCGGCCTGAGAGATGGGAGAGAAGAAATCCCCTTCAGTCAAATTACCTGCCTCCCGTGAAAACTCTGAAGCCCATGCCCGATTGCTACAGTGGTTCCAAGCTTCGCAAATTTCTGTGCCGCCGTTGGTCGAGAACAACTTGGGGTGCCACACTGGGAGCTGGAAGGATCCGACCCAACCGTCCCGCTAGAACCACACCGTCAAAATGGCATCTATACACCCAAAAGTAACACAAATAACGGGCGAAAATAGTATCGTACTTGTACATGAGAAGCTACCACCACCGAATATCACCTCTGGTCCACAGTTCGGACGTTACAACTCCGAGAAAAGTTCCAACACACACAAGCCCCTGTGACTCGCCTAGGGTTCCCCTCCTAAACCACCTTCCTGAAGCAGAACCCCTGATCACTTGACCTGCAAATCTCTTGCCCGTGGCCGGCACAGACTACGCCCATGAGAATGCCGAATGCGGCGTTGGTGATGCCAGTGAAACACATTTTCAGGGCGTCGATTGTGGCCCGGGCAGTGTGTTTTCATGTTGGTTGATGCCTTGGCACCCCTTCCATCATGCGACTCGTCTCGATCTAGGCATGAGAAGAATCTTTGACGTAACACTTTCTCAAGGGGCAGTTTTCCCTCGGGGATCCGAACGCAGCCCCTTCTTGTGATCTCTCATGGTCTCCTGCTGAGTTGTGCTTGACATCCGGCCCTCGCATCAACCTCATACTGCTAAAAACCAAAGCCGCATCTTGTCGCTCTCGCATTTTGGCCTGTGACATTACTACACTGGTATCTTGGCCGTTGGAAGCACACTCAAACTCGACCATGGTGAGATTTTCTTCTCATTTCAACAAAGCCGTTGCTGACACATGTCACTGGCAGACTCACAAAAACGCAAGAATGACGGTACTTTCCGTCTTGCTCCCTGCCAGCATGCTGCTCCTCAGTCTTGGGCAGATCGGGCAATACTTCTCCCGTCACGGCATTTTTGCAAAGCTCACGGCCCGTCTTAACGACAACTTGAGCAGCACCAACATCGCCATCCGTGACTGCTCTCACAACTATACCATCAACATCATGTCTTTGAACCCCGTGGTGTTCTACCTTGACAACTTCATCAAGGAGTCGGAAGTTCAGCATCTGCTCGAAATCACGTAAGTCAATCCTACCTCAAGGGACTTACCAAGATCACGACTCCTAACTCGACATAGAAAAAACGAATTCGACGACTCCCGCGTCTTCCTAAACGGCCAAGCCGTAGTCGACAAATCCTACCGCTCCTCCCAATCCGCCCTAGTTGACATTGACGACCCTGTAAGCCAATGCCTCTCCCAACGGCTCAAAGCCCTCGTGGGGAACGTACAACACGAAGACACAGAAAGACTGCATCTGGTGAAGTACGGGGTCGGTGGCTATTTCAACCTCCACAACGACTGGCTCACCCGGCCGTTGGAAGCAACGGGCAAGGACGGATCTCCACGTCCGTACAATCGGGCAGGTAGTGTCTTTGCGTATTTGGATGATTCGTGCACGGGGGGGGAGACGTATTTTCCAGAGGTTCAAGGGGTTCCGGATAATGCGGAGGGGACCAAGTTCTCGAGGTCGAGCACGGGGAAGGGACTGCTTGTGAAACCGCGCAGAGGTAGTGCGGTATTTTGGATTAGTGCTCATATGAACGGGACGGGAGATGAGAGGATGGTGCATGCTAGCTTACCGGTTACTTCGGGGACGAAGGTTGGTTTGAATATGTTTAGTATTTACTATTTGGACACGCCGTTGGTTGGGAGTATGAAGGGGCAGTGAAATAGCAATAGATAAAATGTTGTCGGATTTGAGTTGCGTCCTTTCGTGGGACAATGTTATTGTTAATCTCCTGCTTGGGATTTTCCAGGGCGTGTTGGACCGCAGGATCCTGCGGCACAGGAGTGGCCCTTGAATCAGATGTATAAGTGCGGCTGGCCCGCTCCTTTCATTGTCCACTTGCCCACAACCGACATCCCATTCCTGAACCAAAAATCACCATCGAAATTCCCCACAATGGAGTCTACCCACCAAAACGGCGGCGGGAATAAGTCAGTCGAAAGACGAGACGATCGAAACAGCACAGCATACCTCGACGGCCTCAGAGGTGTTTGTGCCCTCCTCGTCTACTGGCATCACCACCAACTAGCAGCCCATGATTCCTCCGCTCTGACGCTGGAAACGGCGTTCGGTTTCCGGGGGAGATACCACCTCGCCACATTCCCCGGCATACGTACTCTTTTCTCCGGTGGCCATCTCGCCGTGGCTGCATTTTTCGTCATTTCGGGATACTCACTATCCGTCAAACCTCTTAGCTATGTTAAAAGGGGAGATATGACAAGACTTGGGGAATGCATTTCGTCTGCGTTGTTCCGCCGCTGGCTCCGGCTCTACATCCCCTTTGCAAGCACCACCTTTGCGTATTTGGTCCTCGCGAGAGCCTGCGGACTGCGAGCGCAGGGAATTCAATGGCAATTGGGATGGTGGGACGAATTTGTGAGCTTTGTCGATGAGCTGAGGAGGTACAGCTTCGTATTCGACCAGACGAGCAGCCCCTGGTTCAGCTACAACACGCACTTGTGGTCGGTCCCCATCGAGTTCAAGGGTTCCCTGATGATTTACTTTTTCTGGATGGCCATGGCTCGGAGCTCGAGGAGGTGGAGGTTTGGCGTTGAAGTCGGTTTAATTATTTATTTCTTGTATGTCGTGGATGGCTGGTATGGCGCCCTGTTCTTCGGTGGGGTGTTTCTCTGCGAGCTGGATGATGGGTCTCAAAAGTCATCGATAAGCTGCAACATGTACCAGTATTTGGTCCTTGCCGCCGGGTTGTATCTTGGGGGCGTACCGCATTTGGAGCTCGATGGTCTCAGGAGAAACCCCGGCTGGTTCGCGCTTTCGTTCCTGAAGCCAGGGGCAATGGCTGACCCCAAATGGTTTTATTTGTTTTGGGCATCCATGTGCTTGGTATGGGCTGTTTCGCGCATTGGATGGTTGAAGAGATGGTTGGAGTCTAGGTTCTGTCAGTTTCTTGGGAAAATTTCGTTTGGTTTGTACCTTGCTCATGGCCCCGTCCTCTGGCTTGTCGGGGAAAACGTGTACGGAGCAATGAGGAAGTTGCTGCCGGCTTCGGGGCCATTGGGGCTGGAGCCCTTCTTCACTGCGACACACGTCGTGTTGCTTCCCCTTACCATCGCGGCTGCGTGGGTTGTGCACAAGGCGGTGGATCGACCAGCAGTCAGCCTCACCTATTGGGCGTATCAATTTTCCTGGAACACCAGGAAGTAGATTTGTGAAGAAAGGTGGACGCGGTTTTGATTGGCTGGGCGTGATACAATGGGGTGGCAGAAGTATCGACCACATGCATTTCAGGATTTCCCTGAATCCAGCCTCCCTAACTAAAAGCTGCGCCAATATGTCAGTTATATAGATATCGCCATACAAATTGTATTTCTAGAAAGCCAAGAAGCAGAGGAATCGAATGAATTATATTAATACTTGGTAAACCAGCTATTGGCTTCGATAACCGCCTCTAACCTCCGCTGCATCGATAAAAGCAGCTGATTTTAACACCTCTTTTTACATCTCCTCCCACATGTAAATAGCAGCCTTAATTAGCTCCTACTTTACGGCCTCATTCTTAAGAAGGCTTGCTAAATGGGGGTATTACTTTACTATCTTCGCCTTCAAGATATGCCAGACGTTCTCGATCGGGTTAAGGTCAGGCGAATAAGGTGGTTAACCCACAAGTCTAACGCCATTTTATGCAGCCCATTCCATTAACCACTCTTATACCAGCTTATAATTATGGGTTAAAGCGTTAGCCTGGATAAAAATTGTTAATTCTAGCCTCTGAGAGCACTGGAGAGGCCCTGTATTACAGGGCCTACAAGTGAAGGATGGCCCGTGTACCCTGCATCTGCACCCACCACTCACCAGTCACAATGTGGCTTCGAACCTTCTGGAATCCAGAAGGCCTCAGGGCCTTCAGGGGGCCCTGTGGCCCCTGTGGGGCCATTAAGGCTCCCTAGAGTAGAATCCAGTGGAAGAAGCCCCCTGTTACATGGGGCTACAGAAGGCTCTGGAAGCCCACAGGCTTCCACAACCTTCTGAGGCTAAATAAGCAATGACGAGGCCTCTGGAGAACCTCCACCATACTATTCTATTATTGTATTAGTAGTAGAAAGCTCTGGAATTCCATTCCAGAGCTCCCACAACCTATAACTGGCCCTCTCCTCTCCTGTAGTTAGCTTTCCTCTCCTTAAACATCTGTTACGACCTGTGCCTGTCAACGAACGGTCGGCAGGGTCGCTGGATAGGTTGGGTGAAGGCGAGAGGAGTAATACAGGGGCAAGTTCTTACAGACGGGGTTCACTGGTCAATACGGTCGTTTATAACTATAATACAGAGTAACACCCCAAGTGTTGATGTAGTAGGACACAATCGAAGTTGGTTCAATTAACGAGCGAATACTTATAAGGAATAGAAGGTTCCTCACACTATTATAGGTATAATGATAGTTATCTATATTAATTAATGGTGATGTAACTTATACCTTAATCTGTTACTTTATTTAATGGTATTTACAGATTACAGAGTAAGTGCTCTGTAGGTCTGGACCTGCTTTATAATAAAGCAGTTTCTTAACATAAAGCACACAGTGTTAAATAGTTACCACACAGTGTTTTATACTATAGCACCTGTAGGGACATATCGGTCTGTCCCGGCCATAAAGGTAGCCCGCAGGTCGTCACACGATCCCCCTTCTTTAACTTCTTTTTCCATAAAGAAAATTATAACTATAAGTTTCTTCTTCTAACAACCTCGCCATACCTCGCCATTATATTAACAAGTGTAGGCCTTCCTCTACTAACCGTCGTAAGGACCTTATAGCCCGTATTTCCGTGTTTAATCAAGAGATATCTCCCTACACCCAGTGCAAGCAATCTGTTACAACCTCTGGCCTGTCGACAGACGGTCGGCAGGGTCGCTAGATAGGTTGGGTGGGGTAAAGAGGAGTAGTACAGAGGCAAGTCCTTACAGACAGGGGTTCACTAGTTAATAGTGGTCGTATATCACTATAAGACAGAGTAACACTTTAAGTGTTAGTACAGTAGGATATAATCGAAGTTAGTTCAATTAATAAGCGAATACTTATATAAGGAACAGAAGGTTCCTCACGCTATCGTGGGTACGATAATAGCTATTTATACTAACTAATAGAGATGTAACTTATACCTTTGCTCTGTTACTCGGTACTTCTCAGGGCAGAGCGATAGAGCAAGTGCTCTGTCGGCTCTTAATGCTCTGTAAAGAGCACACTGAGCTTCTAGAGCAGGCAGTGTGAGGTTCCCTCGCACTGTGTTTAATACGGTGGCGCCTGCGGGGATATGTCGGCCCGTTCCGGCCACAAGGGTGGCCCGCAGGTCGTCACACAATCCTAGCGTAAGTGCCTTACGTTATCCGATTCTAATTCTTACTTTATATACTAATCCGTAAACGTTTATTATAACACCTTTAGGAATAGCGCGGATTTTTAGCAGAAGTTAATTTCTCAGAAGGAGAAGTTAAATAAGGCCTGGAGCAAGGTGTCAGAGGAGATAATTACTACTTAGAAATCTCTTACTACTACCTTTTCTAAGGCGTAGCAGCTTAAACAATAACTAAAAGTGATTAATAATAATGTTTACACCGCGTTTAATAAGGATTTAAAGGTGATCCAGTCCCTCGAGGCTAAGGAAATACAAACTGGTTTCTCTCCTAAGGCGATAGTTAAGTTGTTCGACTAAGGTGCCTTCTTAAATGGCGATACAATTACGGGTTTACCGTAATTAACAACTACTTCTTTTTAAGGTAGGCCGTTACCTTTAGTTGTAGTACTTGTACTAATAATTATTCTTAGATTTATTCTAGGGAAAGTAAGCTAGTTACCGGGGTTAAGGGTTATAGTAATAAAGGTACGTTTTAATAATAAAATGGTCCGTTAACGTAGTGGTTAGTACACTCGATTTTAGTAGTTTTTATAGCCAGTTAAACTGGTTATAAAGGCCTATTTTTAAGCTGGTTTATCCTGATAAAAGGGCGTGGGTTCAAATCCCACATAGGTCACTCGTCCCTTCCTTTCAACTTATACCAAGGTTAAAAGGAAAGGGACCCGTTTTTACATAGCTAATAGTACTATTATAATACCTTTCACGCCGTGGCCCTCTGGGGTTAGTGCCTTTTTGCTAATTATAGTTGGTCTGGATTTTTACAGTGAAATTTCTTAATTAGTTCTAGGTAAAGAAGATTATTAATTAGCTTTTAAAAGTTTAACTCAGGGCTGTAGTTTAACTATTTAATAAGATAATAAAGTTTACCTTTATAATTGTTGCTTTGTAGCACTTTACAGGCCTGTATTACAGCGCCTGAGAGCCTGTGGGAGCCTGTAGTACAGTGCTCCGGTCAGGGGAAGAAATGCAAGTACAGTGCTCCGGAGGAGCGCTGTAAGGTACGACAGCAGAGCTTACTAAGGTGCTAAAGGAAGCAAACAAAAGCCTGTACTACAGAGCCTAAAAGACAAGTTACAGCGAACTATGCGCTGTAAAACAGAAGGTTTCAGTGAACTTTGCACTGTAATAAACGACTGTATTACTTATAAGTTGCTTACTTCAGTAAGTAGTACTTAACTGAAGGAAGTAAATTACTTGCTTACTTGGAAAGCTAATTACAGGAGAGGAGATGGCTAGTTATAGGCTGTGGGAGCTCTGGAATGGAAATTCCAGAGCTTTCTACTACTAATACAATAATAGAATAGTATAGTGGAGGCTCTCCACAGGCCTTGTAATCACTGATGTGGCCTTAAAAGGTTATAAAAGCCTGTGGGCTTCCAGAGCCTTCTGTGGCCCTCTGAAGGCCCTGAGGCCTTCTGGATTCCAGAAGGTTCGAAGCCACATTGTGGCTAGTGGGTGGTGGCTGCAGGTGCAGGGTACGCAGGAGGTGCAGGGTACCCAGTGCCTTCCTCACTGGCAGGCCCTGTAAATACAGGGCCTCTTTAGCGCTCTCAGAGGCTAGAATTTAACATTATCTTTTAACACCTTTAACTTAATAATATTATTTTTAATTAAAATAAGTTATTTATCTTTAAATTTTAATAAAGATTAATATAATAAATAGGTGTAAAAAGTAAACTGTTAACAGCTTTTCACCTCTAGACCGACGGATAAATAAAACGCCTAAACTAAACCTTTAAAACTTACCTTTAAGCGTTTGTTAACTTTAAATAAGATAACTAACTTAAGCTATTACTAACTGCACAGATAACTTATAACATTACTATTATCAAGTTAACTAAGATCTCTTTATTCTTCGCATTATTTGGCCGGAAACTAGAACTCCGCTAAGGACTACTTACAGATACGCCTCGGGCTATTATCTAAGCTGATAGACTTTAGGAATTATATAACTATTTTAAGGCCGAACTGGAATTCACCTGAGAATAAATAAAGGACTATTATAATAATAAAAAAACCAAGGGATTAACTCTTTAAAAGGGGGACCTAATCTATCTTTTTTCACGGAATCTACACACTTAACAGCTAAGTTATAAACTCGATTTTAAAAAACTCAGACTGTTCCTTATTAAAAGGAAGATCACCACCTCTAATTACAAATTTAACTTACCCACCTCTATAAAGGTACGGATTAAGGTTTTCTATATCTCCCTTTTTAAGCCAGCTTTAAGGAATATCTTTATTGAGAAGAGGATTAAAGTATACGTTAATAAAGAAGACTTTAATGTTAAAGAAGTTCTGGATTTGTAATATTGTTGTTAAATTCTAGCCTCTGAGAGCGCTAAAGAGGCCCTGTATTTACAGGGCCTGCCAGTGAGGAAGGCACTGGGTACCCTGCACCCACTGGGTACCCTGCACCTCCTGCGTACCCTGCACCTGCAGCCACCACCCACTAGCCACAATGTGGCTTCGAACCTTCTGGAATCCAGAAGGCCTCAGGGCCTTCAGAGGGCCACAGAAGGCTCTGGAAGCCCACAGGCTTCCACAACCTTCTGAGGCCACATCAGTGATTACAAGGCCTGTGGAGAGCCTCCACCATACTATTCTATTATTGTATTAGTAGTAGAAAGCTCTGGAATTTCTATTCCAGAGCTCCCACAGCCTATAACTAGCCATCTCCTCTCCTGTAATTAGCTTTCCTCTGAAGCAAGCAATCTACTTCCTTCAGTTGAGTACTACTTACTGAAGCAAGCATCTCACAAGCAATACAGTTATTTATTACAGTGCAGAGTTCACTGAAACCTGTTGTTTTACAGCGTATAGTCCGCTGTAACTTGTCTTTTAGGCTCTGTAATACAGGCCTTTATTGCTTCCTTCAGCACCCTAGTAGGCTCTGCTGTCATACCCTACAGCGCTCCTCCGGAGCACTGTACTCGCACTTCTTCCCCTGACCGGAGCACTGTACTACAGGCTCCCACAGGCTCTCAGGTGCTGTAATACAGGCCTGTAGAGTGCTACAAAGCAACAAGCTCTTACTTATATTTTTCCTATTATACCGATATTTATAGGCCCGGAGTGGGTATTATAAGTGGTACTCTAATGTCAGTACCTCTTCCCTTTATTAGCCTTTAGCTATGGTTTAGGCGTTTAATAACGTCCTTAATTTTCTATCTTTCGTTAATACAGGCGGGTGTTAATTTTAATGGCTTTATTAGCGTAAGTGTTAAAGTTATGTGTATAGCGGTTTAGTTTACATAGCTTGTTTTTAACTTAGGGCTTAAATCCTTTATAAAAACGGTGTTTAAAGGCGGACTTATCTTAGTTAATATAATAATAATCCTAATTAAAGGCGGATGGGTAAAAGGCTGCTAAGCCGACCTACGTTAAACGTTTCAAGCAGTCTTTAACTTGTTTCTACTTATCGCGTTCGCCATACATCTTGGTGACTTCCTCTTTAAAGTTAACCTAACCCTTGTTAGCATTAAAGATCTTATTAATAATAAGTCGCCTTTTATCTAATACCAAATTAAAGTAGTCGTTAAAGATACCCTTAAACCATAAGCTGGGGTTGCCTTCTATCTATAAGGCGGCGTAAAAGATCTTTGTTTCTATCTGGGTTATCCCCTGGAGGTGGAAGTTGAGCTTTAGGTGTGTAAATTAAGGGGATAGTTCCAATACTTTTCCAGAGAAAGGGGTAAGGTTACCGGTCTTAATTATTCAAGCATTTACTCCGGATTTAATTTTATATATATTTACTACTAAAGTAATAAACCTATTTATAATTTTTTATAACTTTTCTCTGGAAAGGTTATTATCATCTGTAGTCAAGTTAGGGTTGGAAGGCCGAGGTTAAGTGGTGTTTAGGGATACGTTATTATCTCCGGGTTAATTATTGTTTCCCGAGGAAGGGTTCTAGGTGGAGGAGCCGGTAGCGGACATAGTATCTGTAAGCCCTGTAGTACTGGTCTTTAAAGGGTAGACGTAAGTATCGTGTTACGACCTGTACCTATTAATAAACGGTTAGTAAGGTCGCTAAATAGGTTGGGTAAAGGTGAGAGGAGTAATACAGGGGTAAGTTCTTACAGACGGGGTTTACTAATTAATACAGTTGTTTATCACTATAATACAGAGTAACACCCCAAGTATTAATACAGTAAAACATAATCGAAGTTAATTCAATTAACAAGCGAATACTTACATAAGGAACAGAAAGTTCCTCACACCATTGTAAGTATAATGATAACTATCTATATTAACTAATGGTGATGTAATTTATACCCTAATCTGTTACTCTGTTTAATGGTGTTTACAGATCATAGAGCAAGTGCTCTGTAGGTCTGGACCTGCTTTATAACAGAGCAGTTTCTTAGCACAGAGCACACAGTGTTAGGTAGTTACCACACAGTGTTTCATACTGTGGCGCCTGCGGGGACACGTCGGTCCGTCCCGGCCACAAGGGTGGCCCGCAGGTCGTCACAGCATCTCACAAAGCAATACAGTTGTTTATTACAGTGCAGAGTTTACTGAAACCTGTTGTTTTACAGCGCATAGTCCGCTGTAACTTGTCTTTTGGGTTCTGTAGTACAGGCCTTTCGTTGCTTCCTGTCAGAAAGAAAGGGGTTCAGGGGCCCTGGGCTTCCGGTCAGCGAAGCTGACTGGATGCCTGGCACCGCCTGAACGCCAGTCAGCCTCAGCCATGGTGTTGACGAAGCTGAATCCTACGGAGTGGTCTATAAAGAAGGAGGTTCTTGTCAGAAACACTGCACCTTGGAATGGGTGGAAACGATGGATAGTAATTGCTTGATTGTATTGCTTGTGGTTTCTTCTTGAGGTTCTGGCTTTCAGCCAGAACCTCCTTCTTTAAAGACCACTCCGTAGGATTCAGCTTCGTCAACACCATGGCTGAGGCTGACTGGCGTTCAGGCGGTGCCAGGCATCCAGTCAGCTTCGCTGACCGGAAGTCCAGGGCCCCTGAACCCCTTTCTTTCTGACAGTTCTGGCGTTCAGCCAGAACCTCAACAAGGACCTCAGGCAATACAATCAATTGGAGACCAACTCAATTTCCATCATTTCCTCACAATCCAGGGTGCAGTGTTTCTGACACTTCCTTCAGCACCTTAGTAAGCTCTGCTGTCGTACCCCTACAGCGCTCCTCCGGAGAACTGTACTTGCACTTCTTCCCCTGAAGGAAGCCTGCACTACAGGCTTCCACAGGCTCCCAGGCGCTGAATTACAGGCCTGTATGCTGCTACAAAGCAACATTATTAAACTATTTTTAAATGAGTTTTGAAATGTATGAAGTTTATTCTTAATGTTATGGTAGTGGAGATGTAAAGGTTAGAAAATGGTCAAAAGTAGTGGTTTTATAGGTTAACAAATGACTAAGGGGGGGGGGGGGCAAAAGTAGGCACGTTGTCTCAGGAAACCGACCGCAGGATTTCTTGAGGTCTTTGCGGCTAAGCCGCAGCTGGGATGGGCCATCCTGTTAGAAACACAGCACCTTTGGAATGGGTGGAGACGATGGGTAGCAATTCCTTTCTCGTATTGTTCGTTGAGGTTCTGGCTTTCAGCCAGAACCTCCTTCTTTATACCACTCCGTAGGATTCAGCTTCGTCAACACCATGGCTGAGGCTGACTGGCGTTCAGGCGGTGCCAGGCATCCAGTCAGCTTCGCTGACCGGAAGCCCAGGGCCCCTTAACCCCTTTCTTTCTGACACATCCGGGCAGTGGATTATGGCCTATCTGGGCCACTTGGTTTTAGCTGTGTCGTAAATGGCGTGACGAAAAATCTCAAACGCCGTCACGAGAGTATGTTCCCCCATGTCTCCGTAAACTCGCACGTGGGAAATCGGGTTTTCTTCTTGGGTCTAGTTGCCACCGTATAGCCTGGTGCGATGGGCCATGTTGGAGAAGGGAACTTCGTAGGGATCTCGCAAGGGAACTGGTTCAAGGCTTGAATGATTCGACGGGAAAGTTGTCTGGGATGATGCTGATATGGACTCACCGTCCCACCAATCCCTAGATTCCGACTCAGTCGACAAGGGTGCCGTCTGATGCTTGGGTCGTACGGCTGACCCAGTCGTCCTCACCACGGTATTGATGACCGGCCGAGGGATATCTGATCGCCGTCTGGGTATATATGTTCGCTGAGGGATTGCTTTTACGTTGAGGATCCGATTGGCTGTACGAAATGCCCTATCGCGAGGTTGCCTTGTCCGAGTCGTTTCCCTGGGTTGGCTGTTTCCCAACCTGCCCCGTCTGGAGTCTGATTCCCTGAAGCTTGCGTCGATGAAGCAAATTCTTTCGCGACTGCCGCCTCTCTCGGATCCTCTCTGAGCAGGTGGTGAACAGCCGTATTTTTTGGGTTGTAGGTTCGTGCTTGGCTGCGTTAGCTGCTTCCGCAGCTCCGAGTTCTCGGCTTCGAATGCTCTGAGGCACTTCGCGAAGTGCGCATCGTACAATCGGGCCGTCCTGATCGCCATCTCGACGGAAAGCGCCCTGGAGCGAGGCGGCAACCCAATTTAGATACTAAGTCGGGTGGGCGAGGTTGTGGATAACGGGAATTGCTTCAGTCGAACTTGATGGCAAAGTTTGTTACGATGACCGAAGATGCGAGGGCGAGATCATCTCCCCTACGATCATCTCGAGTGGGTTGATGTTTACAGGAAAGAGATGCGGTGTGTCAGTAGCGACAAATTACCAAAACAATTGACGAGAATGGAAAAAATTCGTCAGGTACCCCACCAGCGGTAAGGTGAATTCCGGAATGGTCAAGTCCCATAGCCCGACAGGAATTGAGACGGAAATATGAGATGAAAGACTCCGCGTCCAAGCGGGCGGCAGGATTTAATCTTCGGAACTTGGTCTTAGCTTGACATTGCCCCCTCGCGGCATCACCCAAGTCCGGGAAGCGGGTTGACATTTGACAATATACCGATGTCATGATATCAGTTGACCAAGATTATAAAGGAAACGAATTAGGTGTTGACGTGAAAAGGCATCTCCTCAAAAATCTTATATACGTGCCTAATACAAGAGGTAGCGGAGCCAGCCAGAACCTACATCCAACTGCCAAGACGTTGCTTTGAATATCTCAAGGCCTACCCACATCACCAAACATGTCCTTCACCAAGCATGTCAGCCATTGTAGTCCCTGATTGTCTCAATTGTAAGCGGTTTAGTTTGGTAGTACCTGGACTTCTCAATGACAACCTTAAGGCAAACAGGTTCCAAACACATGTACATATATATTGGTCAACTGTCGATGCTCATGTGCTATCTTAATTTCCTCAAATCCTTGCTTCTCTCTCCAGTATCCAAACCATAGATCCACTCACATCCGCATTTGAACAGAAATAATCCCCATTCTTAGGTAGTTCCCACTACATAGTGCCCGTCTGCTGCTGCGTATAAGCACCGGATACAAGGCCCTTGGGCAACCCTGACCAAAGACACCGCTCAAGCTCTACATGACCATAATCATAGCCGTGGCGCAAAGCCTAACCCTCTGTGGGGTCGTGTTCTCATCCCAACACTCAGTAAAGGTAAGCGGCATGCGCCGGTCGGGGGTAGGAATCTAGCCGTTGGTGAGTCCTGGGATCCATTTGGTCTAGAAGATGATTTGGCGGGCGGCCAGCTCTTGGAGTTCGGTTACGCTGAGATTGGTGGGAACTGGGAGAGGTGTCGCCAGGGATGAGGCAAGACCTGTGAAAAGCAGGGTGAAGGGGAGGAGAAGCGCAGAGAGGTGGATGGTTGCTCGATGCTGAGATGTTTGGATTTGCGACTGGTCTTTGGTGAGAACCTGAGGGAAGAGCTGAGTGTCAAGGTCAAGCGCAGAGCGGCCTTTATATACTCGGACGACCGCTACTCGGAAGACTCGCGAAGACCTCCCTTTCGACTGAAGAATGCATCCTCAGTATTGAATCTACCCCGACAATATCCTGACCCTGTAGTTTGGTGTTAGCGCTAAAACCGCTCAGCCTTGAGGCTACCGAATTTCAGAACTGAAATACACGGCTGAGAGCTTCCCAAAAGGGCAAAGGCCAATAGCGGAAGATGCCCGCATGAAACGAAAGAGCGGAACTGTTCACCGTGATTGGCGGGTTCTGTGGCGCAACCAGAGTTTATACCAATCCTTTATCCGCATTGGGGAACCAATTATCCTGCGTTACGCACGAGTCCGAGTGGTCGTGTTGCACAAGCGGGCAAGCCCAACTTCCAGGTTGTTGCATGACACTGGGGTCAAAATCTTAACCCGGAGACTTGTCATTACGGCCGCGTTATTTGCTTTGAGGGTTACGCTGACATGGAAGTCGCTTTTCTGCTTGTGCTGCCTCCTGGTTGGGGTATATCGGGCTGGTAGAAGTAAACGGACGTTGTCGTGTGTCTAACTTTACCCATCCCGTAGCCCCGATAAATGGTCTCCTGGGCATCTATCCCGGCGGAAGGCGTTGCTTGCATCTCTGCGCGTGTCTCAGTAGTAGGACCGCGGGCACCCTCTATCAAGGTTTTTCCAGCTCGTAAACACAAACATTCGACCACCAATTTCCTCCTTGCACGGAAACGATGTTGAAGGCGTAGTCTGTGAAGCAAAGACGGCAGCTCTTAACAGCGACCCAATACACGCTCGCCATGCAACGACATCCAACCGGGTGCAGCAGAGCGCACCGCAAATGATCGTCCAAGTAGGCGGCATCATCGGGAAGCGGCTTTGTCTCGTCGATCACCTCTTCAACGGGAAGGGTGTAAAGCAAGGCTTGCCTCCAGGGCTGGGGAGCGCGGTACTGACTTGGCGCGAACTTGTCTATCTGGGGAACGAGGTAGTGATACTCTTGAGCCCACGTCAGGTGCCTGCAGATGCGGTCGGTATGCGTCATGGTATGGCAAATTCCATAGAGCGCCCGCCAGGGCTGTAACGTTCGGTGTGCTAGGAGACCCGCGGCGGGGAGAAAGGGGAATAAGCACGTCCTCCTGCTTCATTAAACCCCACCTGTAGCTGCGATCAAGCTGAAAGAAGGTATATGACCAGCCATATTCCGATGCGGCGTAGAAGGGCCGCTTGACATCGAGGGCCATGTGCCCCATCAGACCCTCGCAGTTCTGCCCCTTTCGTTTCCACAGCTCTCGAACGAGCTTGGGGTCCGGGAGTCGATAGACACTGCAGGGGCCAGAGCTCACTTAGAAGACCAGCGGGCAAGAGATGATCTCAGGTTCCTCCAGGTCGGACTCGGATGACTTCTCCTGCGGCG
Source organism: Immersiella caudata (assembly GCA_030512335.1). Classification (NCBI taxonomy): domain Eukaryota; kingdom Fungi; phylum Ascomycota; class Sordariomycetes; order Sordariales; family Lasiosphaeriaceae; genus Immersiella; species Immersiella caudata. The sequence goes on along the minus strand of JAULSU010000004.1, from coordinate 5,674,449 downwards.
CTTTGGCGGGGTCGAGTGTGGAGTATCCCGGCAGCGCATCGCCTGCGAGCTTCCCCACGGATCCATCTTCTGCAGACAGAGAACCCGAAGCATCAAAAGGCGTTGAGAGTACGTTGGCCGGAGCGGTTGGCGACGGTTCGGCCATGGACGGCCCGTCCGTTTCTGCGGTTGACCGTTTGCGAGCGTTGTCGATGACGCGCTTTCCCCGCCTCAGAAATTCCATTGCTGAGATGTCAGTGTGGAAGTGGAAGAAGAAGAACGAAGGGCGATGACGGCGTGGATATTTATTGGCACGGGAATAAAGTTCCACATCCGAGTTGCCTTGTCACAAGCTTGTCGGTAGAAGCCTGCACAAAAGTCTGACGCCCTACCTCATAGCTTTTGCCTCGCACCTTCCTTCTTGCAACCGTCTCCCCACACCCCATCTCGTTCATCTCCGTTACCCGATGCCAACCTCCAAAACCATGGGGACCAAACCCTCTCACACCACAATTACCCCCCGTTTTCAACAACGCCTCATACCGTCCACGGACCCAAAACTCAGCGTCGGGCTTCCCACCGAAATCATCGATCAAATCCTCACTCACCTCCCGCCAGAATCTGCCCTCGCCTTTGCCCTAACATGCCGCTACTTCTACGCTAAACACTTCAACTATTACCGAGCCACCCAACTTTCCCCAACAGAACGGCTCAACATGCTCTACTTGCTCGAGCGCGACGTCCCGCATCTCTACCTCTGCCACCACTGCTGGTACCTCCACACGTGGCGCCACATAACGACCGGCCGTAACCGCCGATTCCACACGTCTGTCATATCCCGGGGGCGATGCATCTCTCCGCGGCGTAGGAACGCCATCTCAGGAGGCCTCTTCGTCCCCGACTTCCTCTGGGAGCTCCGCCCGCGTGATATCCGCCTGGCCATGAACCGCCACGTCCTCGGATCGCTCCACGGCCCGCCGCTGAGCACCTTGGGGGGCTCTCGACTGACAACCTGCGAAGCAACCGGCGTGAGCAGGGCGCAGTTCTGGAGCGGGCAGGTCATCAACGACAACTTGTACCTCCATGGGACCGACACCTTCCAGCCCCTGGACACGGGCCCCCTCGACAAGGAGGCGCCTCGGAACTACATCGAGGCATTTCCGCGTCTTCTCATATGCCCGCATCTCTTGACACATTCCAAGGTGATATCCTCCTCCACTACCAAAGACCCAGGATACTACTCCATCCCCGAGCTCATCCGCGACCCCAACACCGGCGCCATCTTCCGTCCTATCGCCGGTCCCGTCCGCTCCTGCCCCGTCTGCTGCACCGATTACCAAATTCACATCAAGCAGAGAAGAGGGCGGTTCACGATGCAGATCACCAAATGGCAAAAGCTAGGGAGCTGCCATTCCACATCAGGATCTGCGTGGGAGAAGCTGGTCGCCTTATGGGACCACCCTTCACCACCAATTCTCTCCATCGCGGGAGAGGCAGAGCCGTCGGTCTTACGCGCGGCCACGCACGCGGCGGGCCAAGTGCGCGCGGAGTGGAATCGAGTAGATGTGGTCAAATTTGGGGAGGCGATCGAGGGTACTTTTGTCAGTTGATGCTGTCTGGAACCGGAATAGGGGCAAGTATTTCCAGAAACCAGAAACCCAAGCCAGCAAAAAGAGTTACTCACCTATTTGCCGTCTTCAGCCGAGAGCCCCAACCTTTCATCGCCTTTGGTGCGTCGGCACTGCAATCCAAGACATTCCCAAACTTGCCACCGTCAGGTGCTTCTCCTGCAATGTGATCCGACGTCAACACTGTGCAACTAGTCCCGAAAACCATCATCTCTAGACCTCCAACCAAGAGAGGGGCAAAGAAACAAAAATGGACTGCTGGTTGCTCCACTCGGGGAGCGGGATGCCACGGCCACAGCCTATAGCCCTACCCATAGCACTGACAAGTTTCGTCCCTAGTGTGCAATCACCACACAACAGCATGGTATCCACGTGGAACCCCCAAGCACAAGCGAAGCTGCACAACCCCCGCGACTTGTACGCGCGAGATTAGGCCTTGGTCAAGACGAACCGACAGTGAGCCGGTGTAACCCTCCTTAGCACGAAAATTACAAGCCTTCCAGGAAACAACTTGTGCGGTGGCCTGACGACCCACGCGTTCCATGCCTTCCACAGCCTATGCCCCTGCAAAACAGCCCTGTGTGCTGCCAACAATAGCGCTGCCAACCTGTCAGTCTCTGGTTCTGCAAAACGACGGCTTCTTGGCAGGGGAATGAGCGACCCGTGCTCATGGAACTAATGAAATCCTTTGGATGGTTACCTCAACATTTTGACGCTGCAAACGGCCGCGAACACGAGAATTTATGGGACGAAGAAGCGGGATGGGTAGCCTGATCTTAGGTATATAACCTGAGCAATCCTCGCAGCCGAGTGACGAGACTTCTCCTTTTGCAGGACGTGCCGACCACAACAAACACATTCCCACCATGGCTCCCTTCAAGAACTTCCTCTTGGCGCTCCTCGCGACCGGCTCTGCCGTCGCCGTGCCTGCTTCGCAAGAAGCCGGCATCGAGCGCCACCGTCCCGGACGCGGCGGCCCTCGTCCCGCGCCCCCTCCCCCTCCGGCCTGCCACCCCAAAAAGGACCGCCTCCGCAAGTCCTGGCACAGCCTCACCAACGCCCAAAAGACGGCCTACCTCGACGCGGAGCTCTGCCTCATGAGCAAGCCCTCCAACGGTCTCCGCGGCGCCCGCACCCTCTTCGACGACTTCCAATCCACCCACATCTCCATGGCCGAGATTGTGCACTTCGCCGGCCAATTCCTCCCCTACCACCGTCTCTTCGTGTGGGCGCACGAACAGGCGCTCGAGCGCGAGTGCGGATACAAGGGCGGCCAGCCGTACTGGGACGAGACGCTCGACGCCGGATCCTTCACCACCAGCGCCATCCTCGACCCCGTCTTTGGCTTCGGCGGTAACGGCGTCGGTGCCAGCCGGTGCATCGCCGATGGCCCCTTTGCCAACTACACCAACTCGCTCGGACCGTCGTACGCCATCAACGACCACTGCATCGACCGCACCATCCAGGACTACGTCTCTTGGGCCGCCCACGCCCAGTACCGCAACCGCTGCCTGGCCATGACTAACTGGCTCGACTTCTGGCCGTGCATCGAGGCATCTCCCCACACCGCCGGCCACGGTGGCGTCGGCAGCCAGATGAGCAACCCCATCTCCTCGCCCGGCGACCCGCTCTTCTTCCTTCACCACGCCTGGCTCGACCAGCTCTGGGCCCAATGGCAGGCAGCGGACCCAGCAACCCGCCTGAACGCCATGGGCGGCAAGAACAAGGGCGATTTCGCCACCGAGTTCCCCGGTCCGCTAATCCCCGGTGATATCCCGCCGCCGCCCGGATTCCCGCTCACGCCGCCTGGTGGCCCGCCAGTCATCAACACGACGCGCCCCGCTGAAGTGCCCGAGCCCATCATGATGGGTGACCCGGGCAACGTCACCACGCTCAACCACGTCCTGCAGATGATGGGGCTGACTGCAGACCGCACCGTCGGCGAGGTCACGAATATCCGGGGGTCCCTCTGCTATCGCTATGATGTGTAAGGGATGCCGGAGAGAATCAAGGGAACTGGTACCATAGAAGTATAATTTAATACGATAATGAATGCCCCTGCAACAAAAGATGACTGCCAGAGTGACCTGACTGTTAGACCCGCTCGCTGTTCAAAGGCCCTCTCGTCAGCCAGGTCATGTCGGCACGCACCGGCCGCCCACGGATAGTGATGTTTTCATCGGCATGTACACCTCCTCTCTGGTTGGCCCTCCACATGTGTTGACCTTTACGCCACCAGTGGAAGGCTACCGTGCAAGCGATGATGGGCACCAAACCCCCGATTGTTGCGAAACCGATCCACCAGCTGAGCAGGTCGAACTTATCCCGGAACTCGCTAGCGTTCCCGAAGCTCATGTACCTGCCCCAGCCAAGTGCCGAGGCGATAGGACTAGACAGGCAGTAACAGTTGAAGAAGGCCCCTGACAGCTGTAGATGGGGGTATCTGTCAGCCTGCGATGATGTGACTCTGGGCCTTGGGTCACGGTCTTACCTGCATCGCAATGACGGCGATGAGCCATAGAAACGCCAATCCGTTGGCAAAATACGCAAGCCCCTTCAGCCAAGCCGGTGGCCTCTTCCAAAACTGGATGCCCCACGAGATGGTACTGAGAGCACCATACAGAAAGCAGCTGCCCGACCAGCATCCGGGACCAACAGTGGGTGTCATGAAGGCGAACCCGGTAGCCATCATGATCTCGACCCACACGATCAAGAGCCCCGAAAATGCGTATTTGTACCATGAGCGCGACTTTGGCCCGGCAAAGATCGCCGCAGCTTCCGCACCACGGGCGTCATACTCATCAATGTGGTTCTTAAATCTTTCTGTTTCCCGCGTCGCAGTCATGACGGCGTCAACAAGGGCACAATAGTGCATTGTACGCCCTTGGCCGACGAATTGGCCGACGTAAAAGGATTCCGGTCTTTCTTCATTTTCTCCATGCCACCACTGACCGGACAAGCGCCCCAGCGACGTGTACGGAGGGTCCAACCCAGGATCCCGCGTTGTGACCGCCGACAGATTGGCGAGGCCTATGCTGTTCCCAGCATCATGAGGTCCACCAGCCCCCATGACCTCATCACGATCTGGTTCACCGTGAATCTCAGCCTCATTGGGCAGCCCGTCAGCTGTGCCTTGGTTTCGTTCCCCGGCCGTCGGGGATATCGCCCACTCCCTCACAACCGCGACGTTATGCAGCCAGCGCGTGAGAAGTTCACTACGATTCCCAGCTGTTAGCAGGCGTTCAACCACCAGAAACAATGGTACTCTTCACTTACGCCGTTCTCTCTGACGAAGTTGGGTTCCTATCAATGATCCCGAAAGCCACCAGGACGGGAAGCCATAGGACAAACAACCCAATCGACATGTACACAACATCGATACCCTTGTCAAGGTCTCCAAAAGCCAGAACCACCGAGAATACGTAGGCAACCAAGAACACAGCGAGACTAGTCAAGACAGGAATGACCATTTTTCGCCGAAGCATTCGTAGCTGGAACGCTAACTCAATCAGGAGGTCTCGGGTTAGTATCATATCTAAGGGTTCATGGTCCGCTAGGTCTGCCGGTCTCCTTGTCACCAGTTGCTTCTTAGTCTCCATGGTCAAGCTGGCTCGTGGGCGGAATAACCCGTAGATGAGCGTTTTGAAGAACAACGTTTTGTCGACCCCCTTTTTATGATTTTTGCCCTTCTTGTGCGACGAATTAAAGTCGAACTGGTTGAAACAACTGAGGACGTAGAAGGCATCCCTGATGACGTCGTCGTGCCCCGCTGCCCGTCGTCGGCAGCGGCGGATCTGCCCTACGTTCCAGAGAATTGCTGTAAGCGCCGCAGGTGCCCCTCCGAGCCAGTTGAAAACAGCCTTGAGTGTATTCCAGACTTTGTGGTCGCGATGAGCCTCATAGGGAAGACTGAAGATGATTCCAAGAGGAAAGACCCATGTGGCTGTCAAGGACAAGGCTCCTGCGGGCTCAGCTAGCTGGGGTTGTGAGCCGCAGATGGCACGACAGCCTGGAAAGGGGCGGTTAGAACATGAGCCGTGGTAACTGGTGGACTTGGGCAGGGTGAGCAGGATACATACCATCAAGGGTGAGGGTGAGCAAATCAGAACGGGGACACGACGGCTTGAGATACATGACATGCCCTTCGTACATGTAGCCAAACTCGTAGATGGTGATGTTGTCGATCTCGCCCAACGGGCCCGGCAGAACGAGAGTGCCGTTAAGAATAGATCGAACCACGTCTTCGCATTTGTCGAATTGACCTGTATTGGCAGCACCACAAACAGACGTTCCGAAGGCTAGGAGGGCAAGGAGGAGAACGGCCGACAACGGAGATATTTTGAACACCATGACTGTTGGGCTTACAGCGAAAAGCAATCGGCGCTGCAAGTGCTGACATTTTGGTCGACTTTCTGCTGGTCTTTATCTTTTGATCGTGTCCGAGTCTCTAGCTCAACAGCTTGCAAGGCAACCGCGCCCCGACGGCTCGGCGATGTTGCATCAAGACGTCGCAAATCAAATTCGTTCTAGAACGCCGCCCAGAATGCTGGAGCGGCTGGCAGTCTTTGTCGGCTCGCTCTTTGACCATCGTGCATGGGGTCAGCTTGGTGGTTGGTCTCGGCCGCCTTTTGTGGTGGCGGAGTGTCCAACCACTTGCCCCGAATTTTGCCTCCGACACACTGCAGGGCTCACCGAAACCTGAAACCAATATTTCTCAGACGTGGCACTGGTGCGCGGCGCAAGGCGTCCTTCAGATGTATCCTCTGAGAACTCCCTTTGCGGAGTTGGTTTGGGACTTGGACGTTGTTGCTCACCGCCAGATCAAATTGCAGCATAGTGCTGGGAAGGGTCGGAAATTCAGCGGTGAGAGTTCTCGGTAGCCTGGAAGCTGATGCCTTGGCTACCTAGCAAGGCCAAAAAGTCGTTGAGGTGGTTTTGCCTTGAGTTTAGGGCAACTGCTGGCCCGAAAGTCGATTTGGGAAAGTGTGAGGGAGCAGATAGGGGCGCTCGATCGAAGCCTGACCACCGACACGTCAAAGTCAGAGGATGAATCATGAACACATCGGAAATATATATAGATACCCATTGAAGCAATCTTGGCTTCGGCGGTGTTGGCTCTGCTGAGACAGGTAGAAGAGGCCCTTCAATCCCTCTGGGGAGAACAGGGAGTTTCTGTTCTCGATCTCGACCAATCCTGTTAGCATTACGAACTCAACCTGACCAACCCACAATCTTACCTTCCTTGGTGTTAAAGCACCGTATCAAAGGCCTGAGTTCTAGTGGATGGGAATGGTGAAAATGTTAAGGGCTCACCACTTAGGGCGCATCTCGGCGTATGTCGTTCTTCAGCTGTGGCACCGAAGGTGTAATTGAAGACCAACCCTTGTCCATGCTCTGTAGCTCGCTGATTGGCCAGTGAGGAGGCCCCCCTGCAAGGGACACTGAGGCCAGGTGCCGCGCTCCCGCCCCGCACGGTCCACTTCGCCTGGACGTCAGGGACCCGACAACGGCGGACCGCTAATTGACATCTCGGCCCTTCTCTTCAGGTCCCTTACTAAGACACGACCGCAACTCGTAATGAGGAGTGCGATCACGAGCCGGCGAGTTCTACAACAAGAAGCGACTGCAAAATCTCGGTGGTTCAAGAGCCCTCATCGCAGCGGGACACAATCAGTCAAACTCGCGCAGCCCAGACCCCACCTTCCTCAGGCCTTGCCGAGCAGCGTGCGTTTTTTCTCATCCCGCCTGACGCTGAGCGGGGGCTTTCCACCGAGGACATCCTCATCGTCATCACAACCACCCAAGTCCCTCACCATGGCCATGTCCACCTCGGAATCGGCCCTCCCCGCCCAGGAGCAGGCCCGCCTGGTCGAAGAATCCAAGCGCCTCGCCGCCTTCCAGGCCGTCAAAGACCACCTCCTCCCCTCCTACACCAAAATCGGCATCGGCTCCGGCAGCACCGTAGTCTACGTCGTCGACGCCATCGCCGCCCTCGGCCCCGCCATAACCAAGTCCATGACTTTCTACCCCACCGGCGCCCAGTCCGAAGAGCTCATCGAAGCCGCCGGCCTCAACCTTGCCTACATCTCCAAGCTCCCCTCCGGCACCCAGCTAGACGTCGCCTTTGACGGCGCCGACGAGGTCGACGACGATCTCAACCTCATCAAGGGCGGCGGTGCCTGCCTCTGGCAAGAAAAGATAGTCGCCGCCGCCGCCAAGAAGTTTGTCTGCGTCGCTGACTTCCGCAAGCTCTCCCCGCGCCTGGGCACCGCCTGGAAGAAGGGCATCCCCATTGAGGTCCTCCCTATGGCGGCGCCGCGGGTGCTGGACGCGCTCAAGCAGATGGGTTCTCACGGGGCGCGAATCCGTCCAGGGCTGCCTGGCAAGGCCGGGGCGATCGTCACGGACAACGGCATGTGGATCATCGATGCGCCTTTTGCGCCGCTGTTGCTGCCCAAGGACAGCGAGAAGGGTCTTCATGCGGAAAACGAGAGCAGTGGAGTGTGGACGGTGGATGCGCTGGCCGATCGGCTCATTAAGCTTCCGGGGGTTGCAGAGATTGGGTTGTTCTACGGGCAGAGCGGGCTGGAGGTGGCCAGCGGGGCGCAGAAGCCCGTGGCGGCGTATTTTGGTATGGCCGATGGGAGCGTTGAGGTCAGGGGAGCGGGGGCTTCTTGATCAGGGCGGGGCAAGTGAGCAACCCGCAAACCCGAATAAGTTCAAGAGAAACAAAAATTTTCGGAGAAATTGACAGGGTTAGTGTGAATTCTGTCGAGGTGAATGCGGGTTGCGCGTAATGACCATCAAGGTGACAGGTGCCGAACGTCCCGGGCTGTGGTCCGGGACCTGTCGGGAGCTTGGCTGGCTCGATGCGGATCTCGATCTGCCCCAACCCACACTCCGCTGGAGACGGTGACTGCGGTGGCGGCTCCCTCCGTCTGCGCAAAGTTCAATAGTGCCGAAGTGATGCACCGCAGAGGCAAGCTGCACTCATTTACTTGATGTCAAGCGTGTGTCAGCGACGTGACTCTCGCGATTACGCTGCCGGCCGGCGACCCCACTGTACGGGCGGCAAACTTGGCTCAGCGTTGACGCATCAGTGACGAACGCCCACGGCGCCGGTCCGTCGCTGAGTGGAGTCACGAGCAGGAACAAACGGCCCTCGCCGTCGCAATTCTACGATTCGGCCGTGAATAACGGGAGGCGGCATGGGGCCACGAATCCCCTGATCTGGACACCTTCTTTTTATTGCGGGTGCGAGGTGTTCCAGCGGCTGAGCCGGTGGCCAGCGTCGCTCTTTCCGCGGGCCGGAGCTCAGGAGTGTTTCGGCTTTTTGGAGTGGGTCTGCCGCGTCGGTGGTAACCTGTGGCCGAGGCCAATGTGCTCGACGCAGCCTCTCAGGACATTTGGGGGCCACGCCAGCATGCGCAAAAAAAAATCACGATGAGAAAAGCGGGCGGTCGGCGTAAGTATTGCTGAGCCTTCCGTTTTGCGTAACCCGTAGCCGGTCCGGGTTGGGCGGGTGGCTAAGTAGGTAGCGAGGAAGGAGCGTCAGGTGCGCCTGGTCTGGTCATCTTTGGCGCTTTGAGGGCCATTTGTTTGTCCCCGCGATGCAGCCACATTCATGATGGTCTCGTTTGCTCATCAGCGCAAAGCCCGCACCTTTCGAATCTGGGGGGTCGGCCGCGTAGCACGACGCCGTCGCCGCCCAGGTGCTGGTGAGTGGTGTGCCAGAGCTAAATCAGGTGGGTGTCCAGGTGCGCAGTCGAAAGGGGCGGAGGCGCCAGCCGCCGGGTCCGTCTCGGCTCTGCGCCTGGTGGGCTTGTGCACCCGCGGCTTCGGAAACTCGGAGCTGAACACAGATGAGAGGTTGCTCCGAAGTCTAGCGAGCGGTTTTCGGTTTGGAGAGGCGAGCCCTGCGTTTGACAAAGTCGCTATTCAGCCATGCATTCAGCGGCCGCAACCTCTTTGTGCCACCTAAATTCACCGTTGTCTCCTTTCGCCGTTTCCGTATCGCGAGGCGTTCTGGATACGGCTCGATTTGCAGATCGAAAGAAAAGCAACGGCACGGCGGTGACTCTCCCCGCCAGTCGGTCAAGCACGGTGAGACTCTCCCCGAGTGGATGCTTGTCCTAGGCATAAACAGGGGGGTTGCGCATGAGGGAGGATCGGCCTCATTGGGACCACTGCTTGGACGCGACGCCAAGATTTAGCGGGGTCCTACTGAAGCGGCGGGCGAGTCCGGAGCAGCCAAGCGCATCGACCACAAACCACAAGCGGAAGACGCGGAAGATCCGGGCCTTGAAGCTGTTGCACCATCTCCCATCTCAGCCGCCCCAGCATGCTCGCCAACGCTCTCCTTTTCGTCGGGGGGCAGGGAGACGGACAGTTGTAGGTGTCCCCTTGCACCACGACGGGATGCGGCGGTGCTCGAGGACGCCCACTCGGACGAGAGCCGTTCCCGCCCGTTCCGCCTGGCTTTCTTTTCGCGCACGTGTCAGTGAATGCGACCTAGAGTGTTCAAACTGCCCCGGCTGGCTGCTCGCTTTCAGGGTCAGTGTGCCAGAGCAATTGTCGAGTGCGGGCGGCAAATACGAGGGCTTCGAGCTCTTGTTCATCGGCTTCCGGAAACCCCGGATTGGATAAGAGATACCCGCATTCTGGATAAAGCCGGCCCCCCAGCATTTAGATTGTTGTGCCGAGTATCAATCGCGCTTCTCATGTCGGTACTACCCGCGTGAGGAGTCGTCGCTCGACGCACTTTGGTGAGAGAGGCGATGTGGGGGAAGAATCTCGGCGGCCAGCTTAGTGTAGTGCATCGTGCCGTCGTCCGCGCGGTAACGGAATCAACCAGAGAGGTAGGAGCGACGGATGGGGACGGCGAACAAATGCCTCTGAGACAAGCGTGCTCCGGAGGCTGCTAGGATAAATGGGAAGCACTGCCCTTTCTACGCTTTCTGTGAAATTGCACTAGCGCGATAGTTTAGCCTGTGCCGCTGGCTGTGGACGGGACGGGCGTAAAGCGGTGGGCTCCAGGCATGCTTTGATGCCGTCGACGATGTGGCGGCACCTGGGACCACACACGGCGAGGGGCAACTGTCCGCCCCCGACCGGGGAGCCACAGGCCGCGTTGGGGTTACTCTCGCTGCCGGGGGAATGGCGGGAATGCATTTCCCGATCGCCAGCGATGAGGAAGATGAAAGATGGTGGCATTTTTTGTTGTGTTCACACTCAAGAACCTAATGCCCTATTTTCGGCGCGTGGGTTGGAGTCGAATGGTCGCGAAATTTTCGTGGCTGCCGCCCGAGTGTCGGCCGACGAGGATCCATCACCCTCCACCTACCAACCCAACCGAAAAGACTAACCTCGGAAGTTCGGCCTGTCCACCGCAAGGCAATAAAACAATGGCATGAGTGTCTCTCGACGAAAGTTGTCGTTGGAAGAAAGAGGAAATGGTAATAACATTCGTGGGGACGGCAAACGCCGGGCACGCTTGTCTTTGAGTTGAAGGCAACGCGAGGCATGCACTGGTCCGGAAATTGTGGAGCTCGAGGCTTGCCGGTGTGCTTGCTCGCCGCGAAATGGGGGGCCCGTCGAGTTGTTTTTGTGCGCCCGCACCGGCCCTGGCACCCGTGTTTCTGTTGCACAAACGTTTGGTGGGCGCGGCCCTTCACCCCTCGACAGCCAAAAGGCATTTTGCCTGGTCGCACCTACGGATCCGGACCTGTAATCTCGTGATTGGGTCAGAGCAGCTGTCGCTGATGGATGCGGGCGCGCCTGGAGCCGCTCTTGACCTGCGCTGATTGATCTTGTCGCCGCGAACCAGAGAGGGCGGTGGGCATCGGTGGGCAGCGTTCGCTCGGGACTGGAGCGTATGATGACGAGTGAGCGGGCTTAGCAGCAGCAGCGAGACCCTCGGCGGGTGAGGAATGGCAAGCATAACCCCGAACGGTGACGCACACTGGCAGGCTTGGGGCGTGCGGCCGCGCCGGAGCCAGGAACCCACTTTGCGCCAGGAGATCCGTCTGCAGGCCGGAAGGTAAACGAGAAAAGCCCGCGGCTTGCTTTTGCCAGCTGCAAACTCTCCCTTCACCAAGCCGGGAGATGGACTCCGGGTTTTGTCAAACACATGTACCCGAGCCAGACGGACGGTAGCACAGCACCAACCATCGCGGTTTTGCTGGTGTCGCAGGCCCGCAGGCGCGGCTTCGCTTCACTCCCTTTGAGACTGCGCATATGGCGAAGGTACCAGCCTCTGCAAGGCCCGACCGGGAAAGGGAGGCCGACCCGACCGGGCGACGGCCAAGGCGACAGCCAAATTAATTGGGCCAGCTCCGTTCAAAAAAAAAAAACGGAGCGAAAAGTGCGAGCGAAAATGATGGAAGAGTACGAATGCCAAACTCGGGTTGCCAACAAAAAAATTAAAATCACAAATGATTGCGGGCTCTTGTAATGAAATAGCACTGCCGATGAAGAATGGATGTGTCGCGTCGCCGGTGACGGGAGCGTGACTGCTGCTGCGCCGATCAGCGGCGGGCTGACTCGAGCTGGGTCGACCGTGCTGAAGTTTCGCCGTGTGTCTCGGTGTCGGCCACACCCAAGAGTTCAGGGCGTGCTTTGAGGTGGGCCGACAGCGACCCCGGTCGGAGGGGGCGGCGGCATTGAGCGCTGAAGAGCTGCCTCGCGTCTAAAACGGACGGGCGTCGCAACTGCCCTCCCCATCGCCTGCCTGCCCGTTATGTACTTTGTTGGCGGCCAGACGAGGCTCGCCGCCGTGTGTGCGAGAGTGTTTGTTGCCAAGGGCCGTGCTGCCTGGCGCGGTGAGTGTCGGCTGAGGAGGACATTGCCCATTGTGTTGGGGGAACGGGCGGGCGGCGGGCGGGCTTGGTGGTGACTTCCCAAGTCTTCCAGTGGAGTCTCCACTCAGGCCCACGTCCACCGATTTCTCTTGGACCCCGGCACCATCAGCCGATCCGCCCGCTCGATTGTGGCCTCCAGGCTCTTTGCCTTCGAGCGCTGCCGCCGCCTCCTTTCCCTCGCTTCCTGAGGTTCCCAAAGTCCGCCCGAGCCTTTTTACCCCATCGCTCCCCCGTCCATCCTGGCCATCTTTCGCTTTTCCTCTTCTTCCCTCCTCCGCGACCGAGCCAGCACCCGCACCGACGACAACACGGCGCCGTCATTTTCACCTTTGCCCGCAAACTCTGCTTTTCGTCGCTGCGCGCCCGTGACCTGAGCCAGCAGCCCTCGGCGCAGCTCCGGACCCCTCAGTCTGTTGCGCCGGTTGGTCTTCCGCATTTTTCACCTTCGCCTCCGACCGGGCGCTTCGGCTGCACCATCGGTCTCTTCAACCGCCACAACTTTTGCTTCATCACCATCATCGACGATGGCTTCGGCGGTGCGATCGACCGCCCTCCGCGCAGGCGGCGCCTGCGTACGCTGCCGCAAGGGCAAGACCAAGTGCGTCTACGAGAACGGCCGGGCGCCGTGCAAGAACTGCGCCAAGGGCCTTCACGAATGTTACCTGCCTTCTGAGTCGATGAGCCACGGCGGTCATGGAGTATCGCCCGCCCGAGTTCAGCAGCGGGCGCGCGAGTCTCTGCCCAGCGAGCGAGCCGTCTCGGGCACGACGGGCGAGCGCCAGGGCCCTCCCGCCTCAAGTGTGTCGCGTCACGTCTCGACCGCAACCGAAAAGTACGTATCATTCTCATTTTCATCTCCCTCTCCTGCCGTTTCACCTTAATTTTTTTATTCCCTCCGCGTTCCATTCCCTCCGGTCGGCAAACTCTTTTACTCTTTGCCGGAACGGCTGCGCTTATTTGCGCACTGCCGGTTGTTTTTTTTGCACCATTTTCCCCGACAAATTTCCACTTTTCCTGGGAGTTCTGGTGGGTGCGCGCTGCCGTTGGCCACCGCGCTGCCCGTTCCCGGCTTTCCCTCCTCCACCCGCCGAATTTGCATATTCTAGCGTTGCCCCTCGGAGCAGCAGCCAAGCCCCATTTTCTCCGCCCGGCCTCCATCCCCCCAGCCCGTCCACCAATTTGGCCCTCTGCTCCGTGCGCACCATCCCGTCTCGATCCCGAGTTTCTTGGCATTTGGCCCCCTTCTGGAAACGGCAGACGGAACTCATCCAGAGCGATGCTCCGTGCCCACGCAGCCGATGTCGCCCTCTAGCCAATGAGCCGCCCACGTCGCACGCCGGCCTGCCGCGACTTTTTCGTCGTGAGCGCGTCCGCCTCGTCCGCTACCATCGTGTTTTCGTTTACGCTTTTCTCCGAGTTTTGGGATGCCAATGTCGCGGAGTACCGATCGGTCTCACTAACAACGATGGCGCAGACTCACCCCCGAACTCATGCAAGAATGCGAGCGGGTCATTTCCAAAACCTTGCCAGCATGTGTCGCCTTCCACAAGCCGTCATTTCTTCAGCAGCTGAAGAACACGAGCCTGGACCCTACCATGGTCAACGCCCTGCTCACAACTGCAGCTCGGTAAGCACCTTGGTCCCAAAAGCCCACTCACTGAGCACTCTCTGACATGCTGCAGGCATTCACCGGCCATGATTCGCCGTTATGGCGGCCACGGGGTCCACGGCGGAGGTAGCACTGCTGCTGAGCACTTCGCCGCTAAGACCAGCAACCTCATCAACCAGGCCCTGGATCAGCCCAGCCTTGCTGATATCCAGGCCTTGTGCCTCCTCGTCGTCCACGAATGGGGCTCCAGAAATGCCGTTCGCGCTTACATCTACCTCGGGCAAGCCGCTCGCATGGCCCAGATGTACCGCATCGTGCACACCCATCATCACCAGCCAGATGCAGACCAGTTTCTTCAGGACGAATCCTTCCGTCGCACTCTCTGGTTGATCTATATTCTGGACTGCTTCCTTACCAGCAGCCCCGGCCGCCATCCTGCTCTATCGCTTCACGATGTCAACGATGTCTCACTTCCCTGTCTCGACATGAACTATCATTTCGGCAGCCCCGTCTACGTTCGCACCCTGAGCGGTGCCCCGCCATCCATCATGCCAGATCTGACAGCCCCGCTTGCAGAGGTTGGCGAGTTCGGGCATATCGTTCTAGCCACCAAGGCTTGGCGTAATGTCGTCGAGATGATGACCACGACAACTCTCGAAACCTTCTCTGAAGAGCGTTGCTTGGAGCTGGAACAAGAGATCGATGCTATTCGCGCATCGTTACCCATGCACTTTGCCGACAAGCCTGGCCAGATCAACCTCCACATCACTATGGGTAGCGGCTATACGTATGCGATGATTCACTGCCTCCTTAACTGCGGGTCCATCTTCGTCAACCGCCGCCGCATCCTTCAAGTCATCACCAGCGAGAGCGTCAGCATCGACGCCTGGCGCAGCGCTTCCCATTCCCACGCCCAGGCCGTCGACCGTATCCTTGCCGCCTCGCACAGCATCATCCACTCCCTCTTATCGCTGGAGCACGGCGCCGACAAAGACAGCATCCTTTGCTTCCCCATCTTTATGCTCTTTGCTGCCTTCACGGCTGGCTCCACTGTCGCCTATCTCGCCTTGAAGGGATTGGCTCCTTCTAATGTCACCGAGTCGGCGTCCGGCATCGTCCGAGATAGCATGCGGCTCTGCCAGGACGGATCCGAGTCGTGGCCGCTTGTTGTTCCTTGGCAGCGTCATCTTTCGGTCATGTTGAAGGTCCTGCGAGAGTTGAACCGCGACAGGGACTCTCGGGACGACAACAAGACCAACCACAATGGCTCGCCCTCGGTTAAGGACGATGTTGCCAGCCAGGCGGATACGAACCCCGATGCGATGGACTACGACCAAGCCCCGCCCGCCATTCCTCCACCTGCGGCTCCTTCGGTAGAGGGCCGCGAGAGCGAGCCGCCGGCGCCGAGGCGGACTGGTATTACTACGATCAACGGTGGATCTGCTGGAGCCTCGACCCCGGCGACGGCCAGCCCGCCGCCTGCGGCCCCTCCTGCAAAGCAGGAGTCGCCAGATGCAGGCTCTGTGAGCGGAGCACCAGCGGCGGGCCACGATGTTGACATGACGGCGCTGGAGCTCTGCCAAGCATTTGAGCGGCAGCTTCTCGAGCTTGACGATCTCGCGGCGTTTATGGGTGGTGGAGTGTAAGTCTAACCTCGTCCTTTGAGGTCGGTCAGCGCTTACTAACCCCAGTATCAGTGCCCCCAGCTAGATTTTTATCACGTACATCGGCACTGGATGCGACCAGCGCTCTTTACGTTATCGATGACTCCCTTTGGTGCCGCCCGAGAGACGGGCGGAGTTGGCGGACGTGAGTCCCGCTGTAAGATATGCTTTGGGCATGGGCGGGTGTAATACGGGGGAAATGGAATGTGTTCAAGGATGGCGTGTAACACCATTTGCCGAATCGTTTGGAAGGATTATTGCAGATGCCGACGGAGGCATCTTTTTGGGCTGGCGGCGTTCGAGCTTACTTGTTACGATACCTAGGGGTGCTGTTTGTACCAGGCGTTATCCGGCGTAGATGCTATCTTGGAGGCCATTATGGGAGAAATGTAGACATCATGAATCATGAACAAACACTGGCAAGCCCATCTGGTCGAGATCCATACTTCGTTGGCTGGCGGGTGACTCGAGAGATTGCCGGCACCCGGCGCTAGCCTGGTGCTTGCATATGCGGGGTATCTCGATGGAGAGCCTTCGCCGAAGCTGATGGACTGGAACCAAGGAACGGGTTCGCTCGCTCATGGTCGATGGCGATCAGCCCGGTGGTGTTGGCTCTCATTGGAGCCCGCATGGGAGCACGACTTGAGCGCCGGAAATACAGCGGACTACATAAGCTCGGGGCGCCGTCGAGAACGGTGCGTTCAGTCCATTTATGCGAGCGCGCCTGGGTCAGCTGCTCTTGCCTTGCGTCGTTGTGAGGTGTTACGCACATTTAGGTCCGCTTCTTGATGATCTGTGGCCTGTTGACGTTGAGCTTTGATTCCCGAACTTCGAAATCGACAACCATTGACGGTGAGGCGTGGGAAAACGAGGCAATGGCCGATAACAGCAAGCCGCTGCATCATGGCATGTCGGCGGGCGAGTATCTGCGCTCGCGCATTTCGAGCCTCAAACCTCCGCTGCTAGACGCGCCGAACCCGATATGGCTTTTGCGATCGGTCAATCGTACGCAGTGGGCGTTTTTCTTTGTTGCGTTTGCTGCTTGGGTATGTCCCCTCTTTTTTTTCTTCCTTTATCGATAATGCTATTATTTGGGGATGATGATTGATGATAAGGAAAGACATGGGATGCCTTTGACTTCTTCACCGTGTCGCTCACCGTCAGCGATCTCGCCGAGAGCTTCGGGCGGTCCAAGACGGACATCACATGGGGCATCACGCTCGTGCTGATGTTCCGCTCCGTTGGATCCATCCTCTTCGGCATCGCTGCGGATCGCTACGGACGCAAATGGCCGTTCATCGTCAACAACCTCCTCTTTATTGTTTTGGAGCTGGTGAGTTCGTCTGCCTTCTTTTTGTCTGTTTTCATCAAAAATGACGTCGCTGCCCCCGTCGTCGTCGTCGTCGTCGTCGTCGTCGCAACAAGACAGGCTTTTTCAGATCGGGTTGCCAAGCCGATTCCCGCAGCGCCTCTTGGCGCGTCACGGAACATTCCATTCCCAATTGAAGAAAGGCTTGGCAGCAGCACGATTGCATCATCCGTCAACATTCCATTGGATCGCTGACTTTTTTGGGAATTTGCTTGTGCAGGGCACCGGATTCTGCAACACGTATGGCCAGTTTTTGGCATGTCGGGCGCTGTTCGGCGTTGCCATGGGTGGGCTCTACGGCAATGCGGCGGCAACGGCGCTAGAGGACCTCCCCGAGGAGACGCGCGGGTTGATGAGCGGTATCTTGCAGCAAGGCTACGCTTTTGGTTATTTGCTGGCGACGGCCTTTGCCCGGGGTTTGGTCAACACCACACCGCATGGATGGCGCCCGCTATTTTGGTTCGGCGCCGGGCCGCCGGTGCTCATCATTGCTTTCCGGCTGGTGCTCCCTGAGACCCAAGCCTACACCGAGCGCGCCCAGCTCCGGAAGGATGCCCAGGCGCGCGGGGATAGCGCTTCGCAAACCTTCATCTGCGAGGGCAAGATTGCCGTACGGAAGCACTGGCTACTGCTGATCTATCTTGTTCTCCTCATGGCCGGCTTCAACTTCATGTCTCACGGCTCGCAGGATCTCTACCCGACCATGCTCCAGAACCAGTTCAGCTTCAACGCCGACCAAGTCACAGTCACCCAGATCGTAGCCAACCTCGGCGCCATGCTCGGCGGCACCGTCGTCGGTTTCTGTAGCCAGATCTTCGGTCGCCGTATCAGCATCATCGTCATGTGCGTTATCGGCGGCGCCCTGCTCTACCCCTACACCTTCGTCGCCCCCGAAGCCGTCATCGCCGCTGCCTTCTTCGAGCAGTTCTGCGTTCAGGGCGCCTGGGGTGTCATCCCCATCCATCTGATGGAGTTATCACCCGGCGCCTTCCGAACTTTCGTGGTGGGAACGTCCTACCAGCTTGGCAACCTGGTTTCTTCGGCTTCTTCAACAATCGAGAGCACTATTGGTGAGCGGTTCCCTCTGCCGCCGAAGAATGGCGTGGCGCGCGACGATTACGGAAGGGTCATCTGCATATTTATGGGATGTGTCTATATCTACGTCATCGTCTTGACGCTCCTTGGCCCAGAGCATCTGCGTCGCCCCTTTGATGTCGCTCATGATGATGATGCTAGAGAGATTGCAGGTGATGCCATTGTTGAGTTCGGGTACGATGCTGGGCGCCGTGAAGACGTGGGGGTTGACGGCAAGGGGGGTGGTAAAGATCTGGAGGACGGGCGGGAGAAGCTAGTGGCTGTTGCGGACCATCGGGTTTGATGCTACTCTTGAATAGGTGAGATTCGGGATTCAGGGGGCAGGAACTCAGCATATATTGGGTGGTGGGTTTCCATTGTTCGCTCCACGTTTTTGACCAAATAAGTCAGTTTCCTCGCGAAATTATCTCCATGCCACCATGATACCATAGCAGTCCCGATTGACTCACTCTCTCTAGAAAGGGCGAGAGAAGTACATAAAAAATGTTGCAGCTCAACCTTGGATCATGAACAGCGACTTGCTAAATACAACCTGGTATAGCGCTCGCTCATTAGTTCAAGCACGCAAATTATCTAAACGCGTCATGGTATAATGAGGTATAATGAGTCTCCGGCTACAATACCGGAATTACCACCTCATATCTCCCTGCACCTGGCCTGACACAATCGTCAACCACCAATTACTCAGCGCTCGCCTCGCCATTCCCCTCCCCGTTCGCCTCCTCACTACCAGAACTCTCCCCATTGTAGGCAACCGCACCGTCACTCGCCTTCTCCGTCAACAACTTCCCCAACCCCTCGATCATGCCCTTCAGCTTCTCCACCTCTTCCCGCAACTTCCTGACTTCCACCACTGCCTGCTCCTCCTCCAGATTACTCTTCGCCCCCTCCACCTTCTTCCCCCACCCATCCGCCTCGAAATCCACGTTGGCTCCCCACTGCTCCCACTCCTCGATCGTATCGTCATCCTCGTCTCCCCTTCTACGGTTCGCACGAATGTCCCTTGCCGTCTTGACCTCAAAGTACGCAGACATGACGAGCAGAGGGGAGTAGATGATCCCCATGACGGTATCGTTGACGCGCTCGTACAGATCTTTGGACATCCACCACTCAAGGGGGATCGCGAGGAGGAAGATCTCGATGAGGTTGAAGGGGGCGATGAAGACGTTTTCGTCAGGGGCGCGAACGAACTTCATGGTCTTGTGGGCGAAGGTAGCGAGATATTCGTCGTTGGCGTTGTCGTAGATGTCTTCGTAGGCAGAGTTGTAGAGGGCGATGAGGATGTTTAAGAGGATGACCTAAACCGTCAGTATCAGGGGTGGAAGGGGGAGGGAAGGAAACCTACCATGACGACAAAGGTGAAACAGTAGTAGAGAATGAGCCCGAACGGGTGCTGGAAGCGCTCAAAGCCTTCAAAGTCGGGGCTCTGCATGAGCGCGTTGGCCATGGCTTGGATGATGAAGCCCGTGTCGCCTGCAACCTGGTCGTCCGCGTAGTCGAGACCAATGAACGCCTGGAGGAAGCCGATGACGATGACGCTCAAGAGAGCGAAGAAGATGACCGACTCCCTCATCATGACCTTGAGAACGACCAGCATGGCGCCGAAGAACCGGAAACTATCCAGATACAGCAGCAGCCGAATCCAGAACATGGGCGCGCTCACCGCCAAGAAGTTGTAGCTGAGCTCGTTGTAGTGGTGTCGCAGCTCGTCGGGATCCGCCGTCGAATGGCTCAGAGCGATCACCCTCAGAACGAGACTTGTAGTCAGCAGCCCATACAAGATGCCGTTGAACGCATTCCAGAATCCCAGAATGTGATAGCCCGCCTTCCAGAACTTCGCCGCCTCCTCGCAGATGAACCCAAACGTGAAAATGTACAGCATCCCCTCGATGAAATCCAGCTCGCCCCCCGGATTAACCGTATTGATCGCCGACGAGTACAGCCCCAAGTACACAAACGAGATCAGCACCTGCGTAATGTTTTGATACATCGGTGCCCTCATCCTGTCCGGGTCCAAATGCGCCACAAACGACGGATTGTCCTTATCCTCGTAATCCACAAACGTCGCCGGGTCATTCTCATCCTGCACCAACCACCCCCTCCACAAAAATTTGATGCACTTCTGATACCCGCTGCTGCCAATAACCCTCAGCGCGTGCAAATCCACCGCCTTCTCCACCACGTTCGCCGGCGGCGTCGGCTCCCCATCCACCATGACGCTGTAACGCTTCAGCAGCACCGAGTGCAGCAGATAATCCACATCCTCCTCCGTCTCGATAATCTGCTTGGCAATCACCTCGCACGCCGTCGCCCGCACGTTGTGCAGATCCGCATCCCACAGCTCCACCAGCGCCTGATGCCTCCACCACCGCTTATTCACCAGCAGACAAAACACCACACACGCTCCATCTTCCGCGCCGCCTGCCTCCTTCGCCGCCGCGATGACCTTCTTCGTGATCACTCTACTATGCGGCCGCGTAACCAGATCCTCGTCCAGCTCGCAGGGGACACACTGCTCGATGAGATGACGCAGACGGAGCGCGACCTCGGTGACCTTGGGCGCGGGAATGGCGGATTGGATAGACTCGTCGCGGTACGAAGGGAGGAGACGACGGCGCGACTCGGCCCACCAGTGATCGTGGTGCTCGTGGCGGGGGTGGCGGTCCCAGCCGAGGAGGCGGCCGAAATTGAAACGGCCCATGGCGTGTGGGGAGAGGAGGGCAATTGAGTTTTGGCGCGCCTGATGCTAGCTTGAGGTAAAAGCTATCGTGCCCGTTTCGAGGGACGATGGAGCGGCGCGGGGGAAAATGACGGCGAGGACGCGAATACGGCCGGTAAACCAATGCCGCGTTGCAGAGGGAAAAAAGAGAGCGAGTGGGCGCTGCGGAGAGGAATAAAGAGCAGCAGCACGGAGGGCAGGCTTTTGTCCAACTAGGCGTCCTGTCCCCCGCCCTGTTTTACCGACGAGGTGGTGCCACTGTGTGCGTCTTTTGTTCTCCGCTGCAGAGCGCACCGCTTTCCTGTCTGGCAACGAACGACGCCGGATCGCAAGCCGCCAGCCATGGCGCTTGGCCAGGCCTTCTTGGCAGCAGATCGGATGACGTCGATTTGCTAGGTTTCAGCTTGGTTTGCCCAAACGGTGACAGGGGTCCACGAGCGGGGGAGCTTGCCATTGGTGGGGCCGAGGGTGGCAGACTATATTGTCGGGTTTCCCTCAGCACACCAAAAGCATTTGCATCCTACAGGCCGACATCGTCATCATTGTCGCCGCAGTAAGAAGAGAAGTCGCTATTTCCTGGGAATCTCTAATACAAAACAAGCATACAGGATGGCATGACACCCCAAACAATGTACCGCGCACAGATAGATATCTCGCACGACCGCTATCACGCTCCCGAAGCTCTTCGAACAGCGCTCCAGAATAGCAACAACACGCTGCTATCTCTGCTTCTGCTCAGAAATAGCTTCTCATTGCGTCTTGGTAGCCCGTTCCACCCTTGAGGTCCCTCTCGAAGCTGATCTGCACCTCCAGCACTTGTCGGATGTGGCTCATGGCAAGAGGCTCACCCTTGTTGACCGCCAATGCCTGCGCAGTACGCACGGTATTTTTGATCTGGCGCCCGTTGAGCTCGTGCCGCGCCAATGTGGTGTAATCCTCCTCTGTGAATGGCATCAAGTCCATCTTCTCCAGCACCCGGACCCGCTCGATGAAGATCTTGAAGATAGTCTTCTTAGCTCGCTGGTCAAGGCTGTCGTAACGGAGTGCGATATGGATACGCGACTGGAAGGCATCATCAAATGTCTGGTTCCCTTGTTAGCGCCTCGCATTCCACCTAGATCGGCTCCTTGGAGCAAAGCTTACCTCCACTCGATTCGTCGTCAAGAAGAGAATGCCTTGGAAGTACTCTAGCTGCCGCAAAAAGATGCTAACAAGTGCGTTGCGGTGGATGTCGTGCATATTTCTCTTCTCCAAGAAGACGTCGGCTTCATCCAGAAGCAAAATGGCGCCCCATGCGTGGCAGATGTCGAGGATCTTCTGCAACTCGCTCTCGAGGTATCGCGAGTCTGTGCCAAGCTCTCCCGCTGAGACCATATACAGCGGGCACTTGAGCAGCTCTGAAATGCCCTCAGCCGTCAGCGTCTTTCCGGTGCCCGGAGGGCCATGAAGCACAGCTACAGCCCAAGTTAGCTTCACTCCAATCGCAATCCCGATGGCCCTACTCACCCACGAGGCCCTTGCCCTTGCCCTGGATGACGTCGTCGATGCTTTCGGCGGCATGGTATTTGTGAGACTCGACTAACGCCTGTGATGGTGTTAGAGTGGGTGTGTGGCATCATCGGAAGGCGGTTTGCGACGTACCTTGACGATGTCCTTGGTTTTTGGCTCCAACACCAGAGACTCGTACGCGGTTTCATTCCATTGGATTTCCTTCACTCCCGAGACGGTAAACTCCAGCCACAGCTTTTCGGCAAATGCGAACCCGAGAACGACTGGGGAGGCAATCAAGTACTCCTCGTCGGTAAACTCGGGCACCTTCTTCTCCTCCTTACCAACCTGCGTTGCCGAGTCGTCTTCGTTGGCCTGCGCGCCATCCTCATCTTTGCTCGAAACTTGGTCAAGCTTCTCCTTAGCCGCTGCCTCGTCGCCGCTGTCGAGCTTGGGGATGCGAACTTGTTGCACGTTGCCCTTTTCGTCCTGGATGACCTTAGTGACGTATTTGACCCTGTCGACGTCCTCCAGCGCTCGTTCTCCCCCGCTGTCGGTGTCCGATTCGCAGCCACCACAACAGGAGTCATCGTCCGAATCATCGTCATCAGATATCACATCGTGATCCTTCGGCCTGACCAGCGATATGGGGTAGTTCGGGTTGATCCGGCGGTGGATACTGGGGTCGATCATGATGCGCCCGTTGATGTTCACCTTGATGACCGTCTTCTTCTTCTTGTAGTAGGCCATGCCCTGGTGGCTCTTGTAGTGCACGCCGCTGAGAGAAACAAACTTCTTGCCGCGCTCGATCAGATCCTTTCGCAGCTGAGCCTCGTTCTTGTGGTACTGCAGCGGGAAGCATTTCAGACTCGTGATTCGGCGCGCTCCACGGAAGTCGTTGATCTCGTCCGACATGCTGCCAAAGCCGAACTGCTTACCGTCGTATTCGAAGTACTAGGAGCTAGTCAGTACGTATTTCCCCACCCAAGGAGATCCCAAGCACATACCTTTCCCTCGATATAGTAGAACTCGCCCTTCATGATGCTGACATGCTTCTCCGCCATGTCGACCTTGAAGACGCGGGGCTCATCGGGCGACCCGTATGTTGTCGTAAAGGCTAGTGTGTTCGGCTTCCAGAGAGCCCAGATCAGGTCGAAGGTGATGAGTCCATTTTCGAGCATCGGGTAGAGACTGGAAATCATTAGATTGGTCATTGCGTTGAACTGCTTCGTTCTGACTGCACCTTTTCTTGACATCGGCGTAGTCTTTGTCAATGTACTGGATGAGGATTTTGAGATGCTGGCGTTTCGAATCTATCCTCTTTTGCTCCTTTCTGCGTTCGTGCTTGTCACCCTTGGAGGGTTTCGCCTTCTTCAGCTCCTTCATGTACTTCCGAAGATCCTCGAGGTACCTTACGTATGCGTGAGAACTCCAGTAACCGATCCCAAGGGGGAAAGAGACTTACAGGAATAGCATGTTTGGATCGAGCTTGGGAGTCTCCTCGACGAGGCTCACCCCCTTGATGTTCCCAATGACGTCTTGCAGACACTCCCGCAACAGTTTGCTCTTAATGTCAATAATTGTTGCCTTATATTTTCCTTCCCAGTCAAATGTGCGGCGAACGTGGAACAGGAACTCATCGTACTGCGCGTCAACCGTACCCTCCGCCGTGTCCTGCAGCTTGTAGTTGTGTATTGTGTTATCCCACACTTGATCCACGCGCTTGTAGTCCATCTTCGTGGCCTTCTGCCGCTTTTTCTTGTCCTTGCGCTGACCTCCGTCAAGAAGATTGGGGTCGAGGCCATTTTGGTGGCTCAGGCCACGACCAGATGGTGGCGGTTGGCCCCGACGACTTCGAGAGCGATTCATGGAGTTAAGACGGAGGCCATGGTCGTACATCGCGGGAGGTATGCTCGCCGGCAGCCCTTGATGTCCGTACTGATACCCACCGTTGGTGTATTGGTAGCCGTCATTGCCGTACTGATACGAGTTCCCGTTCTGTTGCTGAAGTTGCTGCCACTGGAAGAACTGCTTTGCCAAGTCTGCCGGGACACGCTGCTGATCGTCTTCGTCTCCAGAGTTGACAGTGTCATCAGCTTCTGAAGAATCGGAGTCGGAGCCAGACACTGACGACTGTTGCGGCTTTGCTGGTTTCTTCTGCTTCTTGGCGCGCACTTTCTTCTTGGACTTTTGGAGATCCTGGCGCTTCTTAGCAGACCGTTTCTTCTTCGCATCTTCTAGTTCAGATGCACTATCATCGGAATCTGAGGAGGAAGAGGAGGACTTGTCGGCGTCGTCATCGCTGCCGGAGTCAGATGAGGTATCAGAAGCAGACGCCCGTTTCTTGGGCTTCTTCTGTGAGGGTTTGGCGTGCTTCTTGGAGCACTTGACCTTGGCAGCCTTCTTCTTGCCGTCTGCCTTCACCTCCTCTTCCAGGGGTTTGGCGCTCGCCTCAGCAACAGTCTTTGGCTCATCGCTCTGTACCGATGCGGGAGGGGTCTCTTCGCGCTCGGTTGGGAGCTTATCCTGCGACTCCATGGTGGATGCGGTTGGTGTAAGGATGACGTGAACAGCAAGAAACTGGTCGGACTGGGAAGCAAGTGATGGCGGAACGTGATGGACGGCCGAAGTCGGATTACGGACGAAGCAGGTTGCCTGGGGAGGAGTCGAGATAACGGCAAAGATGAGGAGGACCGGACCAGTGGGGCAAGCCTGGAATTAAGCAATGATCGCGATGGCGTGAGTCGTTGAGGCAAAACCACCCTGATCAACTGTCACTGCAACGTGGACTCAGGCGGGGGGGGGGGGCGTAGGACGACGCAGATATGTGTGCAGAGACAAGACTGGGAAGAAAAGTCAGCAGGTTTGTCGGCGCACTTTCGCTGGTGTCGTCTAGCGGGCCACAAGCTGAGCTGCGATTGACCGGGGCGACTTGTGCGTGGGACGGCCGAGGACGGGCCTGAAGCAGTATAGCCAATGGGTTCAGAGGGCGCACGCGGCGCGAAGGATGGAGCGGGACGAATACGACGCAGCCTGGGAAGGAGATGGCAGTGCGATCCACGGAGGCACGCCTGGGAGCTTTTTAGAGGGCTGTCCAGCTGGTGAAGCTGTTCGTGCGGGACCCGAGCCTGCAGTGCTCGCGCGTCGCAGCGCCCTTACTGGAAGCCGGAGGCGAAAACTGATGCAGGGTGAGCTGGTCGGCAGGACAGACTGCAGGAGCCGGGGGATCGGTGAGACGTTGAGCGAGGAGCGCCGAGAAAGGGAAGACCGGGGGCCGGGAATGGCGGACGCTCTCGGCGGGAGGTTGTGGTGCTGACGCTGGAGACGGGAACGACGCCTCAAACAAGGTTTGCTTTCGAAAGAACACGCCCGAGCTCCTTCCCAAAATGCACCTTTGTTCGTCCGTTGATTGGGATAAAGACTTGGATCGGGTGAGAACCGTTGCAAATGGGAGGCAGGCGTGACCTGGAGCAAAAGCGGGTTGCGCAATCGATGAGTTGGGGAGGAGATGGTATGCCTGTGATGGACAGGCGCCGGCAATCGGAGTTCCTGCTGATGAGCGGCGATGGGGAAGAGAATGGCGATGATGTGAGCGCCGCAAACCATCCACGATTTGACAGGCCAGAGGGACTGCGATGCGGGGTTCGTGGGTTGCCACGGATCTTAAGTAGGTGATGTGGATATCGCCGCGGCGCAGGATGGAGGCACGTCCTCAACAGATGATGACGGACGAAGGACTCGCAGGCGCGCTGCGGGGGTAGGGGATGGGATGTCGGGGTCACCTACCTGCGGTCGGACAGCCTCGTTTGGACTACTGGATGGGGGCGGCCATTGACGCCATGTGCTCGCTGCCTGCTTTGCCTGCTTGCCTAGCGGTGCCCGCCCGGCCGCTGCTTACCTCTGCCGTGCACGACTGGGCACGCTGCCCGCGCGCAACACGGCATGCTGGACGAGGGTGGGCTCGGTGGACAGGGCGGGCGAGGTGGGCCCTGCCGGCCTGGGCCGCGGGGATCTGGAGCCTTGTGTGGACTGAAATCAGTCCGCCAGCCCGCCAACCCGGGTGTCGTCGTCCTCTTGACAAGGGTGATTAGCCCCGGACCCCACCTCTCGGCCTGTGGGGGGAAGACCCATTGGCGCCGCCAGGGTGGTGCTCCTCCAGCTGTTGAGCGCATGGGACATTGAAGAATTCGATATCTTCTTGCTTATCATTTCTCTTTCAACCATCAGGATTGTGCATCATGCCATTTGCGGGCTCCGGTATGGGCTGTCCAACATGCAAGCTCTAGGGTACCATAGAATTGCATGTTGTGTCTCCCAGGCCGTGGGCACAGGACAGTCCCAATCAGGCATTCCGCAATCGAGGACGCGTGATGTTGACTCAAGTCAGCAGCAAACCGACCGGGAGAATTCGGCCCCCGGCCTTTCATGCAACACCACGGATCAAAATCGACGCTGGGTCCAGGATACGAAGTAAAGGCTGAGGCTTTCGCCAATCAACCATTAGACGAGGTAGTGACCGCTTGGAGCATTCACCGAGCTGCGTCCTGGTAACCGCTCGCACAGAGTCACAACGCCAGAGAACGAGCTCCGGAGCGGACGCGGACAGCAAATTTCCCAACAGAAAAGTTTCTGCACCAAGAACTGCAGGACTCGGCACACTGTTGTTGACCGCTCCACTGACCAGGGCCAAGCAAACGATTCCGACATGTCCCGTTTGCGAA
This sequence comes from Immersiella caudata, assembly GCA_030512335.1. Taxonomy (NCBI): domain Eukaryota; kingdom Fungi; phylum Ascomycota; class Sordariomycetes; order Sordariales; family Lasiosphaeriaceae; genus Immersiella; species Immersiella caudata. The sequence continues at coordinate 5,647,318 of JAULSU010000004.1, read as the reverse complement.
TCTTGGACTGCATGTCTTGCTTGCTGTCAATGTGTGCCCATCTTGCAGATGCACGGCCGTGGGGGGTGATGGTTTTTTTTCCTTGAAGATCCGATGTGAGAAATAGCAGCCAGCTCCGGATTCGTCGGCGGAGCCTGCGGAGCCGCCAGCCGGAGGATGGGGGCATCGCTGGCCAACTCACCGAACCCTGCCCGCATCTGGTTGGCCTGGCTGGATTTGGCATCTAGAGCGTGTTGGAGGCTCGCCTTGGGCTCGGGCGATCCGTTGTGACCCGCGGTTCGGCGACCCGCATCCACTGACTTGCGTAATACGCAATGCAATGCAGTGCGGTGCCAGCCTCGCACGAATGGGCGTCCGCGAGGCTGCTAGGCGACGATGGTGGAGTGGCGTCGTGAGAGACCCGTCAGGATGGTTCGACGCCCCACCGCCAATTGCTTCAACCTTGGAAGGCGGTTGGCTACGAGCGCGCTGCGAGGCGGTGTGACTGTCCTTGCTCTTGGCGGCGAAAAGGAATAAAATAGGAACATATTGGCTCGTTGGGTAGTATCACTGACAAAATCTTGATCGCGGCGAGGCCGGGTGGGAGAAGGAATCCATATGTGCGGATTTGCACAGCCATCATGAGATGTTGGATGGGGCGGCAAATGTGGGAGTCGAAGATACGTGGCGAGCGCTGACCGACATATTTTCTGCAGGACTTTGAGGGTCATCGACGCCGCCCTCTGCTAGCGATTGATTGGAAGTTCTTTTTCCGGCGTAGCATCGCGTGTTGCTCGTTGGACGGGTGTTGAAAAATGAAGACAGGCCAGATAGAAGGCCAGGGAATGTTGATGCTGACAGTGCGCCAATGGCCGTGCGAGGCACTGTTGAGACAACAGGGACACTTGACTCTCACGATTTCCTCGAGAGCTATTTAGTGTCCAAACTCCCAATTGAGTTCTGCCTATCGTAGTCTTTACATAGCCAATTCAGATTCTGGGAATGATCTCCCAACATCCTGTTGGGTCAAACCGGCTTGAATCCACACCAGATCAGGTCGCACCGTGCAAGCAACCAGCTGGGACCCACACGTGATCCCAAATTGACCCGCTTCGAGCCGACGACGACCAGGTGCTCTCTGTTCATGAATGCCGGGCCGCATCGAAGCGTCTCAATCATCGGGCCTGAGATGCGGACACTACGCCCGGATGAGCGACAGGAAAAGAAAAGCGCCGGTTGATGATGCGGCGCTTGGAGACGCGGGTTCTGAACGGGGCGCATCGGGGTTCGACCATTTCGCGGCGCTATCTAGCCCCTCGCCGCTCGCTGCGGACAGCTATTTCCTGAACCTATACGCCTCCGAGCCGAACTTCAAACAGCTTGCGAGGCAGGATGTCGCATTTGCTTCAATGTGGGTGCCTCCCTCACACTTGACAGAAGGCGCAGTTGCTAACCTCACTCTAGCTACAGGGAAGATGGCAAACTGGATTTCAACGACCCTTCGGTCATGATGCAGTTGACCAAGACTCTGCTGAGGATTGACTTTGGACTGGAGATTGAGCTGCCTGAAGATAGGCTTTGCCCGCCGGTGAGAGCGCTTTTATGCCTACTGTGTTTTCGTACGCTAACACAGAACCAGGTCCCGAATCGGCACAATTACATCCTATGGTTAAAAGGACTTCTGGATACCTCGTCGTACGAACCAACCGGTCGCAAGATTCTAGGTATCGATATCGGCACCGGCGCGAGCTGTATCTATCCCCTCCTAGGAACAGCCCAACGGCCTTGGCATTTCTTCGCAACAGGTATCTAGCCCAAATGCCCGACTGAACAGCTATATACTAACGAGTGCCGCAGACATTGACCCCAAAAGTCTTGAGCACGCTCGAAAGAACGTATGGATGAACGGGCTCGAAGACCGCATCCAGGTTTTGGAGCGCACAGCGACCAGCCCCTTGATACCGCTTTCCGACCTCCCTGTGGAGTCGGTGGACTTTGTCATGATGAATCCGCCGTTCTATTCCTCCGAGGACGAGATGTTGTCGTCAGCGCAACGCAAGGAGCGCCCACCTCACTCCGCCTGTACAGGTGCCCCGGTCGAAATGGTGTGCGAAGGTGGTGAGGTCGCCTACATTGGCAGAATGATGGACGAGTCCCTTGTCTTGCGCGATCGAGTTCAGTGGTACACGGCTATGGTAGGGAAGGCCAGCAGCATCGAGATCCTCGTTGGGCGCCTGCGCAAAAACTGCATCGACAACTTCGCAGTCACGGAGTTCGTTCAGGGCAACAGGACCCGGCGATGGGCACTGGGCTGGAGTTTCGGGCCAATGAGACCTGCGGAGGATGTTGCGAGAGGAATCAAGGCCACGACTTGGAGGAACGTCTTGCCGCCACCCCTACGTACGGTTATTTTGACGATACCCTCTAGAAGGGAAGTGTCTCCCTTAGTAAACCGCATCACTGAGGTCATCGGCGCCTTGGAGTTGATCTCCTGGAACTGGGATAGCGAACCTGCCAAGGGTGTCGGGAGGGCGAGCGAGAATGTCTGGGGGAGAGCATGGAGGAGAAAGAAGCTACGCGAGGCAAAAGAAGGAGCAACACTCACGGAGCATACTGCCCGGCCAGAGAAATGCCAGATCGGGTTTGCCGTCAAGGTAGATGTGGGAATGGAGGAGACAGTTGCATCTCTGCACTGGGTTGAGGGCCACGACCAGAGTATTTTCGAGAGTCTTTGCGGCTTTTTACAGGGAAAGCTGCAGGACATCAAAGAGAGCCCTAAATAATAATCCAATTTTGTTCAACAAGGAGCACCATAGCCTTGTTCGCCGTTTGTAAGACAAGGCAATTGTCGAAATCTTGGAGTACAGCCCGTTCGGCGTCGGCGCTCGAGCATTGGTTGAGAGAAAGAGATTAGTGCTATACCTCTCTTTGGCGAAAGACCTATTTAAATGCCCAAGATAATCGTAAATAGTGCAGAAACCCAAGCCTACCTCTATTTTCTGGGAACTTAGGGGCTGCTATCGAGGTTCCCTCTCCCGACGGCCAAAAATTGGGGGCCCACCCCACCAGCCACACCCTTGTCTGCCCAGATCTCCAACGCCCTGCGCGCCGCCTCCCCAGGCAAAAGTTAAGCCTTTCCATCACATCACCGCCTCCCCTCTTCCCCAGCGCAAAATGTCCGACCAACAACCCCAACAATCGCGCTTCACCCCGCAAACCGCCAACCCCCAGAGCCAGACGACACACGAGCGCCTCTCCACGACGACCGTCGGCCTCGTCGCCCTCTCCGACTTCCGCAAGCGACGCGCTGAAGTCCTCGAGCAGCAGGAGCGCGAAGCGCGCGAGACACTCCTCTCCCGAAACGCAAGCTCCGCTGTCCCGACACCGCCGGATCGATCGCAGACCGCTACGCCTAACAATGCAAGCGATAGCGGGGAGGGAGACAAGCAGAAGAGGAAGAAGAAGAGGGTGAAGGCGCTGGTGAGCTTTGGAGGGGATGAAGAAGAGCGGGAAGAGGAGAGCCCAGTGATTGTCAAGAAGAAAAAAAGAGCGGAGGTGAAGGATGGAGGGGACGGGAAAGAGGAAGAGGGAGAAGGGACTGAAGGCGATGGCAAGGGTGCGGAGGTGTCAGGGGGGAGGAAAATAACGGTGAACTCGTCGGTGGGGATTGTGCCCAGGGCGCTCACCAAGGCGGCGCTGCGGAGAGAGGCGGCAGAGAGGGAGGCTCTGCGTAAGGAGTTTCTGCTGCTTCAGGCGGCGGTGAAGGCGTCGGAGATTGCGATACCGTTTGTGTTTTACGATGGGACGAATATCCCCGGTGGAATGGTGAGGGTCAAAAAGGGGGACTTCATCTGGGTTTTCCTCGACAAGAGCCGCAAGGTTGGCGCAGAGTTGGGGGTTGGAGGAGAGAAGAGCGCCACGGCGAGGAGAGATTGGGCGCGCGTGGGCGTGGATGATCTCATGCTTGTCAGGGGCTCTCTAATCATCCCGCATGCGAGTTTCTTCCCTCCACAAGTCACACGAAATGAGCGACGGCTAATAGCTTGTAGCATTATGAGTTCTATTTCTTCATTATGAACCAGACGATGGGACCCGAAGGCAAGCCTCTGTTCGACTATAGCGCAGAGGCTCCCTTGAAGGATGGCGCCAGCGATTCCGCCCCGGCCTCGGTGGGAGGCGTGTTGAAAGGCGGCCCCGATATCAACACTCTCGAAGGCGCTTCGGACGACCCTGCTCTCACAAAGGTGGTCGACCGGCGGTGGTATCAGCGCAACAAGCACATCTATCCTGCCAGCGTGTGGCAGGAGTTCGAGCCAGAAAAAGACTACCGATCGGAGATTCGTCGCGATCCGGGAGGCAACGCCTTCTTCTTCTCGAAATGATACCTCTCGGTACAACATCGGCTCGTGTGCGCCGGGCTGTTGAGGCCTGAAGGGATTATTGAGCGGTGATCTAGAGAAAGAAATTGTGAGCTTTGTTTGTGTCGACAATAAAATGAGGCTTTACTTACGGTGTTCAGCTACCTGAGCATAGAAACCACCCCATGGCCCCGAGAACGGCCCACCCCGGCCAGAAGAGGAGGAGGCACATCAGGTTGCCCATCGGGCCGAGAATAAGGGCAAAAAACTCGTATTCGATCTTTTTCCTGAGACGTCTTAACGTTTTCGAGTCCCAGAGCGCGGTCAAAGTTTGTTGGGTCATGGCGGCAGACTTCATGGCGAGCAACCTGGAGGCGAAGAGCGCATTGAGAGCTGCGATTCGGCTTCCGAAGAGGATAGCTGCACCGATCACCCGAACTGCGAGGTAGGTGCGGAGGAAGAGTAGGAGCGTTGCGGAGCTGAGGATTTGCTGGAACCAAACGGCGAGGTTCACGAGAGGTCCGAGACTGGAAATAACATCGAGACTTGGTTGAAGCACCACGTTGGGCTTCGAGGTTGGTGCAGCGAGGATATTCATCTTGGCGAGCAGGAAAAGCCTCCTTTCATCATCACTAGCCGAAGTCGATCTGCCATTCGGGATTACCGGGAAAGCCACTGAGCCAGGGGCGCCACCAACCTTATATCGTGAGACTGGGAAGGGGACGTGGGCCCGCAGCAACCCCGCCGAAACGATGTGGAATGTCTTGGCAGCCCATCGATACCTAACGGCTCCGGCTGCTACATGCCAGCGGGTCTATGGGGTCCCGACTGTTTTCAGCGGCTATGTAGGGAGCAAAAAAACAACGCTCCCTGATCTCCCACCCGATGCAATGTAATTCGCATGTTAGCGCACGTTGACACTCAATCCGAACATGCAAGCGGCCCCTTGAGGACTGACGCGCGTGGTGGTGGTCGTCCTTGGTTGGCTCCAACCCCTCCATTGCGCTTCTGGCGAGGCGGCCTTGCATTTTGAGCCCCACCGGCACTGAAAGCACGCCCACGTGGGGGGTCTCAATCGTTTATTCTGGCGGCAATTGGACCCCCCGCCGACCTGGTGCGAGTGGATGAGGGACAGACAAGACGGGCGGATGCAGGTGCCACTTCCGTGGGCGATGTGCATTGGACCGAGATCGGGGCTGAAACTCGATGATGAATGTGTGCACATTGCACCGCTGGCGGTGGAAATGTGTCGAAAACTCAAAAAATCTAAAAATGCTAAGATGATGTGGGAGGCATTCACACGAGATCGTTGCTGCCCAGCATGGCTCGGTTGGACTTTGGGTCTGAGTCATTTTGCGTATACCTGGGAATTTGGCGGCGGAGCCTTCGGCGTCATCGGCGGGCGAAACAGTGGGCCGCTACGGGTGTGGCCCGTGCGCCTTCCCGGAACGTGAGAATTTGTGGCGTCTGATTGGCCAATGGCTGTGAAGGTGTCTCACCCAACCCAGATGCGTTCGTTCCGTCGGGGAAGAAGGCATTGTTAGGGAGAGGGAGCAGATTAGCGAAGGTGAGGTTAGAATAAGGTTTGATATCGGGCAGTCAGTGAATGCAGCCGGGCTTGGAATGGAGCCATAGCGGGTGAAGCGCGGCGGGAAATCTGAGACTGCTTGCTGGGCGCATGCGGGCAACAGGGCGTGATCGAGTTTGCAACGGCAGGCAGGATGGGTGGCCCCGGTTCCAGTTACGAAAGGTCAACTGAAGCTCGAGCTTTGAAGACGTTCAGTTTCATAGGTAGTCTGCAAAGGGAACGTATCAGAGCCTTGACTCCAAATGTGAGTGGCATGGCCATTATTGATTGCATTTGACATCCAGTCACGCTCTGGGTAGATTGCCAATTCGAAAACGCTTGTCATCTGCAAAGAAAACACATTCGGAGTCCTGTAGACGCTGCGACGATAAATAGCAATGTGGATGCCAGACCCGTAGTGTTGACCTGCTCCTTCCAGTGGCAGAATTCCCGAATGTTCACACCGCCCCAGATAAGACAGGTCGCAACTGCCATATCAAGATACGGCCATCCATCATATTGAACAGAGATTTCCTGACGATCAGGCCCGTGATTTGTTTACATGACTTCGGATGAAATCTCCCACAAGGGCTGGGAGGGAGCGCCGCACAATTCTCTAGCCGTCTCATCCCAACATATGGTCTTGTCACAGATAATGTTCCAGGTGATTGGCCAGGAATGGTTGATTTCTCCTATTGAACTGATTGATTCCTGGCGTAATGATTTTACGGTGGACAACAATGGGCACAATAGGAACTGCCCTTCCCAGTCGGGGGTCCAGCACCTGGGTTCGTGGTATTCACTGAAAGGCTGGATCCACTGAGCCGATTGACGCCGACGACGCGGTCTCGATAAACTGGCATATTATGAGGGCTCCTTTTCGCGCCTCCACAAGCCCTCTTCTTCTTCCACCACGCAACTTGATTCCTAGATTCAGCTTCAGCTGTTTCCAGATTCATTCGCGTCCGCTTTTCCTCACGTCACCTTTCACGATCTCTAAGATCTCGCCTCACAGTGGTCATTCAATGACACTTTTCTCCTCATTCTCTACTTTCTGCCTCATAACCAACTCTCTTTCCGCCAATCCATCGGTCACCATGGACGACGGTCGCTACATTTCCCTTCCTGCCGCGAACCCCTCAGCCAACCTCAACATGAACGGCACCACCAACCCATCGGTCGCTGCTCGTATGAACGGCACCGGTCTCCGAATCGCATTCCAATCTGCCGCCAATCCACCGGTTGCTACGAACGGCACCAACCAGCTTTTCTACCCTACCGCCAATCCGTCGGTCGCCACTCATCCGAGCGGCGCCGGCCTCACGTTTTCTCCTGCCGCCAATTCGTCAGACACTATGCACGGCAGTGGCTCTGCATCCTCATCCATCGCCAATCCGTCAGTCAATCCCAGTATGAATGGCACCGGCCTCGTAGTTGCTGGTACTCCTAACACCACGTTCACTATGGGCGGCATTGCCTACAAATTCGTATCCACCAATCCGTCGCGCATCATGAACGGTACGGGTTCCTTCGCTCCAGTTGCGGGTGCCGTGCTCAATGGCGCGCCGTCAAGATATCACTCGGGCGTCGACTTCCAGTTGATTCAGCAGCAGCAGAGAAAGTCCACCGAGGAACTGCTCAAGGAGCGAACCGGTATCTACGTCCCGCTCATCGCGAACAGGCGTGACCTAGAGAGGCGCCGCAGGGAACATCGGGCGATGCATGATAAAGACATGGGCAGGGACGCGTCTCTGGACGCTGATTTCCCCCAGATCGACTCCCCCGAAGAGGAGCAGTGCATCCACCAGCTGTACATTGCCATGATCAACACTGAGGGGTGCATCGAGAAGGAGACCCAGTGGCAACGCAAGAGGGTCGCCTTGATGAGCGACCTGGAGATCCAATTTATTGCCATGGACATCTTGGTAAGCCTCGCACCCTCGCACCCTCACAGAATCTCTCCCTCTCGCTGACCTTTTCTCAGGACGCAGTTCGCCATGCCCACTGCGGCAAGTTGGGGTTTCCAAAGAGGCACTGGAACAAGGAGTGGGGTTACCGCTCCTACGATACATTCACAGCCCGGTTCAATGACGTGTTGGCGGTTTGCCGGGTATGTTCCCTGTCTTATAGAGAAGCGGAGCTTCGACTAATCAGACGACCTGTCAGATTTCAAAGAGCATCGTATACGGGGACGCCCCCGTATCGTATGCGGGGAGGGTTGCCTCGGCCCCCTTGAAGGAGATCGACGTGAGTATAACCCTCTTGTGCTAGGTGATCGACGCCAGGACTGACCTTATTCCCAAACAGAGCAAAGACGCGAATACAATCATCAACCAGAGGAGAAAGAGGGAGATCGATGCGGGCAAGATGGCGATGAGGGCGCAGGAGGAACCTTCCGAAGAGGCCTCTCCTAAGGCCTCGGCTCCGGGTGCGTTGGCTGACGCGGAACTCACCGCTCCGAAGCCGTTCGCGTTCGAATTTCCCCCTGCGTTTGGAGGCATGAAGCCCCTCGGCCAACCTGACGCGAACGTTGACGTGTCGCACCTGTTCGACGAGGAATAAGTGTTACGACGTGGGGTACAGAGGCATGACCAGCCGCAGCATGGTAAAGCAATGGTACACACTGCACATTCCAAAATCTGAATGGCAAGTTGAGAGTTCTGGCGCTCTTTTTGGAAGGCTGGCAAAGTGGGGTGTGCGGTCGAATTGCTCGCCCGTCACAATAAGCCTCCTGTTTCTTCTCTTTCTTCTCTTTCTTCTCTTTCTTCTCTTTCTTCTCTTTCTTCTCTTTCTTCTCTTTCTTCTCTTTCTTCTCTTTCTTCTCTTTCTTCTCTTTCTTCTCGTACTGTACACTGTTAGATTAATGTAATTGTTTTCTATGCTTGCTTTCCTAATTACTAAAACGGTTTGTGCACCTACGAGCGTCTGCTATGTAGCAGGCCTTGATAGAGCATCACTCCCTCTAGCGAGGATGACGTCGACATCAGTCAGATCTTCAAGTGGTGATCAGACTCCTCCTTCTCCCGTTGTATTATAGAATATTAGATTGATGTCTTTTGTGTCTTACTTGCTTTCGTACCTACTTGAATAACGTGCCTAGCTGCTCTGGGTTCGTTCCTATTCTTTATTCTTTATGGCTACAATGCTATTGTAGTCGAAAGGGTCGACTCGGGCTCGCTCTTTGTTCTTTCGACCGTGTCGAGTCTCAAAATTTTCCTAGCTCGTTTGCCTCGCGGAGAATGCCACGGGCTGGAGACTGCAACCACGCTTGAAGGGTCGAGTGTGTGCACACACAGGCTTGAAACGCTCAACGAAGTTGATACATATGTCGCTGAAAATCTCGAACTTTAAGTTTCATTCCCGGTCCTGGACGGAACACAACAGCCTCAGCCTGCCATGAAGAATTTTTTAACTCAGAAGACGGCAATTTCACGCCTCTGATGACAACTCAACAGCAGTTCGAGGCTATGGAGGCTCGAGCCCAGGCGGAACTCCAAGAGTCAAAGGTAATCCAAATCAAATCCCCACATTTGGATCATGACTTCCCTCGCACCCCCAAGCCGATACAGAGTGCATTGGGCGTCTATTCTACACCATACTTGGCTGAAAGCAAGATCATGGAGAGCAAGCCTATTTGCAAGTTCCTCACTTGCCTTTGCACGCTGGCTGAGAAACAATAGCAGCCAAGCCGTGATCACCCGCCTCGACCAGGAGCCTAGGGCCAGCCTGGTAGATAATAACCCGGAACAACACTTTAAGGACGCTCTTGATACCATCTTCCGCACTATTGGCTGTCCAGTCAATACTCCTATTATCCACATGCTCACTTTGCTGAAGCCTTGACTACTGTTCTTGTTGGGAAGAGAGGTGCTCGCTCTCACTTTGGGAGGCCGCTTCCCTGCGCTGATCACGACGAGGGCCACGTAGAAATTCATCTCATCCCATCTTTTCTATTCAGAAACCTATTGCTCTCCCCCGCTTAGGTATTGATATCCTATCGTCGTGGCCGTAGCACAATAGAGTCGCACTGTTGTCCCCGCTTACCTTGACGCGCCGTGCCTTCCAGTTTTCACCATCTTCCCCCATGTATTTTCCTGGATTGGAGCTTCAAATCTTTCCACTTCCACCACCACAAACGCTTCCTCACGTTTGGACCCTTCTCTTTAGGTGTTTCCGGCCACCAGTCTTCCTGAATTCCTCTCATCTCCCACATACCAAGTATATCTGGCACTCGCGATGGATTCTGAGAACACTGGCATCTGGGCCAACTACGATCCGAGGGGCGGCCATGTTTTGGCCGGTCCCCTTTCGCAGCAGGACCCTTCGATTGACGATGGCGACAATCCGTCCTTACTCCAGAGCAGCCTCCCTCTCTTCAGCGCAAACGAGCCCCGCGAACAGGAACTCGAGCGATTCGTTCTGGCGGCTTCACCAGCTTCACAGATGCGCGCCGCCCCGCAAGTTGCCAACATGAACCATCAAGTCGCCAGCGCTCAAGCTGCTGATCATGGAGTTGCCAACAATCAGGTCGCCAACCCGATTTCCCCAAGAGTCCATGTCACCAACTCGGCTTCTATCGAGGACCTTTTGAGCCACCAGTAGCAAGGGAAACGCGGGGGGCACTGAGGCTGGTACAGTGGCTCTGGGGGGTGAGAACCCTCAGGCTGGAGAAGACACAGCCGATACTGGCGGCAACACCTAGCCCACCGGCAGCAAAAAGATTAAGAGACGGATCAGAGGGCCCTGGGGCAAGGTCCAAAAAGTCTAGTCCCCTAGTCGTACACTTTTTAAAGAGGCTGCGGCTGCGGCTGCCGTATATATCATTAACGACTTTTACATTATAGTTATAGGCTTAAACTACTTTATTTCCGGTTAAGTTTTTGCTAATTAATTAGTACGCGAAATTACGGTATTTTCCTTTGATAATTGTATTACGACCGGTGCCTGTCGACTATCGGTCGGCAGGGTCGCAGGGAAACTAAGGTGGGTAAGAGGGGCGAACACAGAAGTAAGTCCTCACAGACGGGGGGGTCACTAGGTAGATGGTCGTATGCCACTATAGTACATAGTAGCACACGGGTAACTATATGGTATGATGTAGCTGAAGATACTGTAATTAATAGAGCGATTACTTACGTAAGGAACTAGAAGGACTCCTTATACCGTTATAAGTACGATGATAACTATCTATATTTGGGTGGAATAAAGTAACTTATACTAGCGTTTACTCTGCTTACTGTGGTCTTCCCGAGGCTAGGGTGATCAGAGTCAACAAACTTCCTTGGCGCGCTTACTGTGCTCACTCATCTCCTGGGGTGGTCGCGGTGATCACCTAATGCCAGCATAGTGTCTACACACGATTCCGTACCGTGGTGACTGCGGGGACACGTCGGTCCGTCCCGGCCCACAAGGGTGGCCTGCAGGTTGTCACAAGTTATAAAAATCTATAACTACGGCATTTCTCCATCTCCTTTCTCTGCGGTTGTTGTGCTTGGCGTTATCTTTTGTTTCGGGTTTTTTTTTCTCGATCTGCGTGATTTTGTGGTGCTGCTTGCTTAGTATTTTATAACGGCCTTAACTGACTAGTGACGGACAGGGAACTGTCCGTAACATTAAATCCCTCTGGCACTGACCATAAAGGACGGTTGACTACCAGGCTCAAACAGAGCAAGCACGCAAATGGCGCCGGGAATAAGGAAAAAGCCAACAAGATCAAGGCTGGCACAGCTGCGCTTGGAGGCGAGGGGGCTTGCAAGGAAGATGCCAGCGCCTCGGCCTCCGCCACCTAGCCCGGCGGACCGCGCAAGCGCAAGAGAGGACAAGCCCTGGCTGCAAGTGCTCAAAGAAGTCAAGACCCTCGACAAGCACCAAGTGGTACTGAAGAGGAGGGGTGTCCCAGCCATCCAACGACCTATGAAGGATCTGAAGCAACGAATGGAGGCCGAGTCAGACAAGACTACCAGCGGCACGGCAACAGACCACTGAGTCCGAGTTGCTGAAGGCCCTCAGTGCGTACGGAAAAGGACAAGAAGTCCTGAGCGTCAATCAGACGATCTTCATTGAGCAAGAGTTCTTAGGCCTGTTGGCCGGAGACGACGAGAAGATGACGAGCCCACTGTCCAGTGGATTTATTCTCGATGAGGGCTCCAACATGAAACATGGCATCCTTTGACCGGGAGCCAGAGGTCTCTTCTATGGTGGCCGTTAGGTACCAGATGCCACATCCCTGCATCTCCTTTCCCTGTTGTTTCTAGCCTCGTTTTTTAATTCACTCCTTTTATGTTTGATGTGTTATTTTTCATTCCGGCTCTACTTGCTACCTACAGCTAACTCACCTCTCTAATACCAACACCAATAAGGATAAGGTAACGAAGATCAAGGCTGGAACAGCAGCACTTGGAGATGACAAAACTCGGAATGGAGAAGAGGCCGTCAGTACTGCTGGCAACAACAGTCAGCCCCCTCACAACCCAAGCCCCAAGAGACGGACCAGAGGACCTCCCGAGGCAAGTTCCAAAAGGTGCAGCCTCCCAGTCACACCCCTTCAGTATTCTCTTCAGTAGTTGTTGAAGCCAATAACTACGGCATTTCCTCCGTAATCTCCCTCTGCAGTTGTTGTTTTTGGCGTTGTCTTTTGTTTTTGATCTGCGTGATATTTTGATCTCGCTTGCTTTGTATCTCATCCGAGTACGACGGCCCCTAGTTGACGACCTGACGGGGCAGCCAGGAGGAAGATTACAACGCTTCCTGCATGTTCTTGGGAAGATTTCCGCCTTGCTTTGTTGATTCAGCCCCATTCACGGTAATTCCCTTGGTTTCTCCTTTTGCGTTTCTGTTTCGATACAGCTTCGCGAGCTGATGTCGGTGGGTGTTGTCGAGGCGGGGAGAGTCACGATGGGAGCCGGGCGAAGAAAGTTGTCAGCTCCTCTGCTACTACCAGCCAGCCCAGGGGCACAAGGCGCGTTACAAGGCCAGAGGAGGCCGATTCCAGGAAGTTCAGGGTGCTAGCCCGTCATTCTCTCTGGACATAGATTGTGGCCGCAGCTGTCACGTCAATTGCAGGTGAGCCCTCCACCGCTACCGCGCCCTGCTGGCCTTCTTGGCCAGGACGGTTTACCCTTAGTACCTCTTCGAGAACTTCAAACCAGACCTTTGAGGGTCCCCAACTTCATTTGGACGCATCTTGGTCTCAAGCCCTAGCCGTGGAAAGAAGCTGAGACCCTCGACGAGGACCTAGTGGTGGCGAAATGTACCTTGGCTGTTGGGCATCAGATATTTCATTTCTTTATCTCCTGTCTCTGTGGCTACTCGCCTCGTGTTTGATGTGTTGTGTTTTATTCGAGTTCATCTCTCAACCCAGCCCACCTCGTTGAGGGCGTTCTTGGTATTCTCTTCCTGCATCGCTCCTACGTTACAGCCCGCGCAGGTTGATGATATCGACGGGCACTGATGCTTCCGAATCTTGTCGTGTTGGTACTCCCCGAGTCTTGCCTTTTGCTCGCAGCACCTCTCTTCGACTCCCGTTCTCTTCATCTGCGGGCTGATTCCTCTCTATCACCCACCATAATACCCCTCGCCTGATACCAGACCTCCAGTCGTTAGGAGGTCTTCTCTGGCAGTTAGGAATCCTCGGAGGCTCCGCCGGTCTCCATCAGCTGGTCTTTGCTCATAGGAAGCTCGCTCAAGAGCTCCCCGCCATGGAGGCGTAGGATGCCTCTGATGGTTGAAGGGTTAAAGGGATGGAGGATAGGGGGGCCGCGGAAATGGAGCATGAGGGTATAGCGTCCCTCAAGCAAGATATCGATGGCATCCCCGACCTAGGCTTTTCTTGTACGGGTGAGAGGGACAAAGGTGCGTGCGGAAGCGCTTTGAGACCACCATTGTAGCCGATTCGGCTTGGCAGACCGTCCTTGAGACAAAGGGCGGTAACAGCAAAGGCTCAACAGCTTCATGGTCAAAGAGCATTGCCTTTGGTGACCTCGAGACCCTCCTTTTCCTACCCCTAGAATCGACCCAGAGTAGGGAACCGGGTATAGGCCGCTTATTACTTATTCTTGCTTGCGCCATCCTTTCCAAGACCTTACTTGCTTCTCTCGTACTCGTTCTCTTCGACAATCTCGTCACATACTGTTCGCTATGGATTTCGGAACTTGCTGGCGCATGGAGATTGGCAAGTAGGAGAAGAACTGGGTTAGTAACTAGGTACGGAGAGATATCTGGTTGGTCAAGACACACACGTATACTCCCACGACGCGCAGCATGGTGGAGGCCGAGCCACTGAGAAAGGAGCACTAGGAGGAGGGAGGATAGGCTTGAGCTGTCCCATGGGGAGATGTTCTCTGGTGTGTTCCGGGATAGCTTAGGTAGGTAGTCGTCATGAGTGATTCCTACCGCCTTTTCTCTTGTGCGGTCGTCATGGTTTCTTTTGGTTGCTGGCTTGGATGTTGACGCTTTCTTGGCTAAGGTAAGCTTCATCTTCCTGTGCAAGTCTTGCCTCAACGTGGGATCCCCAACACCAAAAGTGTCACGGCTACGGAAGGGTTCGAGCTACGAAGAGTTCGAAGTGCCTTATCCCCAAAAGTCAAGGCGTGTTCTGCTTGACACCGCAAGCCAGATCAACGGCGCTTCCAAGCTCGCAGTCAGCCGTTTCGTTCTTTTTCATGCCATCTCGCACGCGTTTCTCTTCTTACGCACGTCGAGGGTGGACCCACCATCTTGCCCTTCCTTCCTCACTGCTTCGCACCTTCCCCTCCACCATCTTCCTCCCGACTCCCCCGCGAGGCAACTTTATCAGACTTCCTCAATCTCTCTCTCTCCAATTGCGTTCATTTGCACAATAATCACCTCGCAATTCCTACTTCCCACTTCTCTCTACTCCTCACAAGATGGATCCTAACTGGCGCCGCGCTGCTGCTGCTCAGCAGGCGCAACACAATCTTGAGGCACCCATGGTCAATCACCGGCAGTTCTCGACCTCTACTACTCGAACGCCTTACGACGCGATCTTGACAGAGCTGATCCACTCTTTCGATCCCCAGGCGCTGTCTGCTCACCAGGCGCTCATGGTCAGTCAGAATACGTTTCACCAGCCGCTTCCTGCCCCAGTCCCGCAGGCGGCTTTCGCTTCGCCGACTCAGGCTCAGTTTCGTGCCCCAGCTGAGGAGTACGAGCTCTATGGTCGGGTCCTCCAGAGAGTTCCTATGCCGCAGCAGTTTCTGGTCCCGACACCGATGGCCATGACCCCCGAGCAACTCCAGGCTCCACCTGCCATCCCCAATGCTCAGCAATTCCCGGTCCTGCTCGCGATGCCTATTGCCCAGCAGTACCCAAATATGCCCGCCATCCCTGTTGTTCAAGATTCTCCGGTTCCGCATTCGACGCCTATTGTCCAGCAGTCCCCGGTCCCGCAAATGGCCCCCAATATTCAACGCCCCACCATGGCAGAGCTTCTTGAACAGAAAGACCACAAGTATGCGCCCCTGTTCAGCAACAGAGCCGAAATGGAGGCGCTGCGTAGAGAGTTCGAGGCCGAGTGCGACAAGACGGACCTGAGAGAGACGGACGCAAGTCTTGATCCGGACTTTCCCGCCATGAACACGGAGAGAGAGAAGGAGTGCGCTGAGATACTTTTTAACGCAATTACCGACTTCTCTAATGTCAAGGAACTAAAGACGCATGTTCATTATGGGCGCGTCAAGAACTTACGCAACCTCGAGGTCCACTTCCTATCCTATGATCTTCTAGTAAGTTGAACGGGATAATGGCTGACATGATCAATGTCGTTAACCGATCACGCCAGGATGCCATCAAAGACGCCCACTGTGGCCGCCTCGGGTTTTCGCCCCGTACTTGGGAAAATGAGTGGAGATACCAGTCATTTGAAACCTTCACGGCTCGGCTCCAGGCGGTTGCCGGCGCTTGCGCCTATTCCAAGAGCGTCGTATACGGCAATCTACCTGCGGAATATCGTCGCCGTGTAGCGTCCGCACCCAGTCGTGAGGTCACGGTACGTTTTCGGTCCGCGCTCATCCCCAGTGGAGAGACTTGACTAACAGAGTGTGCTCGAATCAGGCCAAGAGGCGAAACACTGATGGCAACGCCGAAAAGGCGGTGCAGATCAAGGCTGGGCGAGGTGTTGTCAAAGCAGCTCGCGGCGAGAAGGAGAGTACCACGGCTGCCCAAGCTGCCGGCCATCGCACGAAGGGAGGCAGGGTGCGAAAGCCCTCAGCCACAGCTGGAAGACGCCGCTCAAGCGCCTCCATCGCCAACTCTGTCGCCAGCTCTCTCACCAACACCGCCGCCTCTAGCCCTGTCGCCTCTTCAGCTCTTGACGATGATGATGTCGACAGTAAAATGGCCGAGGCCGCGGACGAGCAGCCGGATAAAGCAGCAGATCAGCAAATGGGCGGAGCTCCCCTCCCATTCAACCCTGATAGCCCCTTTGCTGATTTCATCAACGGCAACTCCTTCAGCCGTTAAGGCAAGCAGAGAGGAGACTCAAACCGTCCGTTTTCAAACAGTCTCCCCCTACGGTTCAGATTGATGCTAGTGGCATGGGAAGACAAGGAGGTAGATGAGTTTGTTCTTTTGTTAGAGTAGCATTTCTGTATTTTCTGCATTTCTTCTGCGTTTCCTGTGTTTTTTTGTGATTTTTTTACTCCAATTGCTCTGCCCTTTGCGCTCAACTGGTTCATTTGAATATCAGGATCATCGCCTTGCTCCAAGTTGAGGCATTGTCCAAACCTTGGTTGATAACGAGCAAGTCACTGATCGAGGTCAATCACCCTGCATCTGAACCCCCCACCAGTTACAGCCCGCTATCAATGTTTATTTTTTCCTTTTCATACCATCTCTCCTAATCGACAGCCCTGAATAGCTATTGTTCTAGCGGCAGTACCGCTATTGTCATGAATAGGAATAATAGCAGTTGACTTCGGATGGCTCTCGGCGTGAGCGCGCCTTCCTGATTGCCTCACCTACTGTTTTTCTATATATTCTCACCATCTCTCCCCTCCTCCTCTCTTCTCCCGGAAGAGGTCCCATTCCTGGCAAGCCACCACCTTCGCCAATTCATCAACTTTCGCCCACATCTCTCATTCAGGTTTTCACAATGGCGTCCCCTTACGTTTATCTTGAGGACGACGTCATCCTTGAACCCTGGCTCGAGGAGTTCGAGCAGCCATTTTGGCAACAGCGGCGTGGTTTCCTCCTTCACCGAAGCCAACATTCAAGTCAACACCCTCCCTCAGCAACCTGCCCCGCCTCAGGAAGCCGCCCCTCCTCAGCAACCTCACCAGGTTCTGGCACACCAGCCTATTCCGATCCAGCAGCAGGTTCCTGCCCAGTACTCCGCTCCCCAATCTGCTCAGCACACAGCACAATCCGGCTCACCAGCATACCAACATGATACCCGCCGAGATGCTGATCCTCGCGCAGCCTTACCACTGCCAGCAGTTTGGATTGCTTCCGCCTCCGCCTCTGGCCCAGGCCCTGCGCACGCATGCAAACATTAACGAGTTGCTCTGAAGAAGGACCGCGTCTACACTCCGATGATTGAAAGCATGGAGGAGTTTGGTGTCATACGAGAAGGCGACCGAGTCGGCCAACAACGTCGACCGCGAGACCGATGGCAGACTTGATCCCGACTAACCCAAGAACGTTGAAGAGAAGGAACCATTCACCAAGAAGCTATTCCTGGCCATCGTCAATTTTGGATGACGTTGCGGAACCTGAGGATCATGTTCACCATAAAAGGGTCAAGAGCTTGAGCAACATTGAGGTGCACGCCATGTCGTTGCGGCTTCTTGTAGGCATCCAGCATCCCACATACACATGATATTATCGTTGCTGACAAGCAGCCAGGACTCCGTGACAAAGGCTCACTACGGCGAGCTCGGCTTTGCGGCCCGCCCGTGGGAGCGCGACTGGAAGTATCATCATTTCGATACTTTCACCGAACGCCTGGACGCCGTTGCTGCAGCCTGTCGCCGTTCCAAGAGCCTCGCGTATGGCGTGTACAAGTCTTCGTACACTGGCCGCATTGCCTCTGCTCCTGATCGTGAACTCGAAGTACGTTTTCCGCCCATTCCCAAAGATTGAGAGCCAGAGCTAACTCATCTAACCTATAGGGCAAGAAGGCAAACACCAAGCTGAACAAGACTCGACAGGGTATTTACAAGGCTGGCAGGGAGGCAGTTGCTGGAGACAACAATGAGGAGGAGACGACTGGCAGTGCTGAGGCCCGCCCTGCCAACCGAACCAAGGGTGGTCGGGTCAAGAACCCCCAGTCCCAGCGTGCTGGGCCCAAGGCTTCTCGGGCCTCCTCAGCTACTCCCACACCAACTCCCAGCCCTACCGTGGCTGGCATCCAAGCGATCAGTCCTACCACGGCTACATCCCGGTTGGGTGTGGCGGGCCTGGTGTCGTTGACGTCACGCATCTCTTTCTGCTTTGAGGAGCTTAGTGGCTCCCACTTCTTTCCCTTGGTGGATTCTGAAGCACTCCCTGCGTAGAAGCCTAGTGGCTCTTATATCATCTCCCGTTAGTGGATGCTAGGGTACTCCTTGCTTAGGAGCTCACCGTCACCACTTGTCCGGCTTGCAACAAAGCCGAAGCTAACAAATGATTTCTCGAAACAGGCGAAGGATGCCAAACAATAAGGGGCAACGACAACTAGGCCACCCAGCTCTAGACTGGCAAGGCGGCCATCGCTGTAAAACACACGACCTAGTCTTGTTGGCATGAGTTTCACGCCGACTGCGTACATGCCACCCGGTCCCACTGGTACCAACTCCGCCCCAAACACATAACGTTCAACCAAGCCCAAACAGTGTGCATTCCGTCTCGAACCCTGGCGTTACTCCTGCGTTCTTCCCTGGAATCATCCCCACTAATTTTATCACACAAGCCACTGCTGCACCCGCTACTAACGTCCCAGAAACTGGGGGCCCTTCCTCCAACCCGGCGCTGTGAACATCGGCCACCTCCCCAAAGGTCTCCATGAGAACCAGGGCGGCAATGGAAAGTAAGTCCAACCGGGAAGCCGGTCTTCGTGCCTGAAGGTGGAAGCCCAAGCACCCCTTTGGACCTCTAGGATTAACCGTCTTTGCTTTTCCTAGTCATCAGAGTAGCAATTTCCTTTCTGTTCTGCTTTTTTTCGCTTCAAAGGTCTTGTTTTGTGGCGATCTTGTCATCCATGTTAGGTTCACTTTCGTGCTCTTGTCGTTCAAGAAGTCTGGAATGTTCATGATCATCCGCTCGACCGTTTCTAACATTTGTTTCAGGCATTGGAACCTTGTGTCTCGCCGAAGGCTGGCCAGCTGAGTAAGAACTTGAGTTTCATTTCCTCAAATCTAACGAACAAGTTGATGAACTGGGGCTGCGAGAGGAGACCCCAAAGCGGGCGGATTCTGCTATATATCCCACCTCTCGCTGGAACTATTCATCATAATGCCGCCAGCTTGTGTTAGTGGAGACCGGAAATCACGCACCAAACAGTTGTTCGAAGCGATTGTCAGTCTCAAGGATTGTGGAAAGATCTAACGTACACAGAACAAGAGTGTTCGGGGCCTTCGTGACCGGAGAGACTTTGAGTATCGAGAGAGAGAGATTGAAGCGATTGCAGACGCCAAGGCCACAGCTGGACCGGAGCGGGATGATGCCGACTACCCAACCACCGACGCGATGCGGAACAGTTGTTTGGGGCAACTGTTCGACGCAATCGTAGATACAACAGATGCCACGGAAGACAAGGACCATACTCAGCGCGAGAGAGTCGAAGATCTTTCGGATCTTCAGATTCAGGTGTTGGCATAGAAGCTTTTGATAACACTCAAATCTCTTCCGCCCTTGTCGACTCACCAACTACCTTGCCTACTAATGTGTCAAATGTGTAGGACGCCATCAAGGAAGCGCACTGCGGGATGCTGGGGTTCCTAATTCACCCATGGGCCCAAGAGCGGAAATACGAGGAGTACCCAAACTTCGTTGCACCGGCCCACACAAGCCAGCGCTGCTCCCACTACCTAGGTAGCTAGCTATACTTCGAGGAACTGGGAACGGTGGCGAAATCTTGGCGAAAATTCATCTCTCTGAGATCTACCTCAACATCGCAATCCCCAAGAATAGATACCTAGGTATCCACCGGTTTGAGATGATTGCACAGAGTACGAAATCCGCTCGTCACTTCCAAAACACCCGCTTCGGACCGGAGCACGTTCTGGACGTGTACCAACTCGACCGCCAGCTACACTCCGTAAGGCGTCAGGATAGAGTTGACCCTGAGCTCGGCCGAGCCGAGTACTCTGTGGATCTTCGAACAACAATGCCATGAATGGCGAGTAGACGTGGTGGATTCCGCCTTACGATACTACCACTACGGAGATGCTGTCTGAAGGAGATGAGAACCGCGCGACTCGGGGACACAGCGCTTTGAGTTTTAACCAATGGATGTACGTCGCTTCGCTGGCAAAAAGAAGCTGAGATATGACCTGAGAACGAGACCAAACCCAAGAAGATTGGGAAGAGATAAAAGCGATTGCTGAGCGAAGTGACGGGGGCTGAGCATCTTCATCAACGAGGTTTGTTCACCTGACATTTCAGCTCACTGGTGGCTCATCGGGAAAGGGGGTGAGTGAAATAGGGACGACAAACACATGTACCAGAAAATCACTCGCAGGCCACTTGATAGGAGGAAGAGAACTCATAACTGTGTTGGTATCATTTTTCTGTGCCTGGTGCCATCCCATGAAGCTTTCCTGGCCCACCACGAAGTGAGTCTGCCAAAGACGCCATATCCCCTGGCTGCTGCATACCCACAAGGCCTAGCACAAAGCACTCATCGTATAGCGTCCGCAGTTTACCACCGCCCTCTGCGCCCCCTGCCTCTTCCTCCTCCACCTCCGCCACCTCCCTGGTTCCCGCCACCAGCCATCTGCTGATCATACCCGTATCCATGGCCTTGGTTCCCACCGAAGCTAGCCCCAAAGTTCTGACCTTGGCCACCCTGAGCTCCAGCACCCGCGCCTCCGGCTTGCGCATACATCGCAGCCAAGGTGTTCGGATCCATCTGGTTGATGTCTATGCCGCTGGCTATCATCTGCTGCATCATAGCCTCTGGCGGCACGCCATCCATCCCAGCCATCGCGGAACCTCCTGCACCACCGGCTCCGGGGCCAGCAGCGCCAGCCATCCCGGGCGCCATGCCGCCCATCATCATCATGCTGAACTCCTCCATCATCTTTTTGTTGTGCTGCGCCATGGCCTCCTGGTTGTACTCGCCGCGGAGCGCCTCTTGTTTTTGTGCGTAGAGAGCCCACGTGAACTCGTCAAAGCCGTAGTTGAAGTAGTCGGAGAGGTCAGTGCCAGGCTTGCGCCAAGGCTTGTCGCTGTCGGCAAGGTCTGGGAGATGTTAGCAAGGGGCGAGGAACGGGGGGAGAGGGGCAGCTTACCCTCGTCGATATTAACTTGCGTCAGGGGCTTGCCAGTCTGCTTGTGTATGGGGATAGCGTTGACGTCAATCTTGGACGTCGAAACAGGGGGTTGATCGGCTGGTCGCTGGGCAAGCTGTTGGTTCTTTTGGGGGGCGCTCTTGGATGTTGACTCGGTCGCGGTAGATCGTTGGGGAATGTTTCTTATTTCGCTGTATCGCGACTGTCTGAAAGGCTGTTAGAAGGACTCGAAACCTCGGGGCGCTGGGGATCGGACTCACGAAGGCGGGGCAGCTTTGGGGGCGTCTTTGTTGTCAACGATGATGTCGATATCCTGGCGGACAGGAGGTCAGTAGGACGCCAATGCGCAGGAAGAGTATTGTGACGCACTGAATCCTCGTCTTCGTCCATTTCGCCTCCCTCATCCTCCTCCTCTCCCTCCTCTAGCTCATCGCCTGCATCGGGCTTTGAAGTTGTTGGCGGGGCCGCAGCGGGTGCAGCTTCCGCTGACGGAGCCTCAGGCTCATCTGGAGAGTAGAAGTCGTCGTCCTCGTCAATATCCATTGTATGGGATGCGCTCGGTGGGCGATTCTGCAAGCTCGATCCTACGATGTGTTGGAGACGAAGGGTGGCCCGAATGCTTTGGTTCTCGGTTGAAGCTTGGGAAGGTGAGGTTGAAAGATTAGCTAAGCAAGCGGAAATGCGCCGAAGGTGAGCGCATCTAGCAGGCGGTGAGACGCGCCAAGGTTCAGCACGCAACGCGACTCGTTCGCCGTGGGGCAGAAAATCGACAGCAACCGAAGCACGAAACAACACATCCCAGCAGCGCCCCCCCCATCTGCGTAGCGAACAGCATCATACAGCGATCCGCTCCGCATCACATTGCGCATTCCACCGAGGGTTCACCATAGGATATTCACCCTTTGCACGTCGGAGTATGCTTGCACGGTCGGCCAGCGGCCCCGGTGGGCTTAGTATCAACACCGGGTCCGCCAATCTCTTGTGAGTTGCGCGCCCGCATTCCAGCGACGGCTGATCGCGTTCCTTTTTCTTAGCTCCCAAGACGCACATGTTTCTGACACATTTCCCTTTTGGCGCAGTGGGAGTAGTACTCAACAGCCCGCGGCCGGAGGTGGGCTCTTTGGTAGCAACAATGCGCAACAGCAGCAACAGCAGCAGCAGCAGCAGCAGCCAGCACAGTCTAGTGGATTATTTGGCACGGCAACAGCGCAGCCCCAGGCCACGGGATCCTTGTTCGGCGGCGCGACAACTTCTCAACCCCAGCAGAGCGGGTCTTTGTTTGGAACCGCAAACGCCCAAACCGCACAACCTCAACAGCAGACAGGCGGACTCTTCGTCCAGCCAGCAGCGCAGCCACAGCAGACCGGTGGACTCTTTGGGTCGACGACACAGCAGCCCCAGCAGCAGGCGGGAGGCGGTTTCTTCGGCAACACCACGACACAGACACCCCAGCAGACCGGCGGCGGCCTGTTTGGAAACACTCAGCAGCAGCAGCCAGCTCAGCAGATGGGAGGGTTGTTTGGAGGCGCAACGGCGCAGCAGCAGCAGCAGCAAACTGGCGGGCTATTCGGAGCTCCAGCACAGCAGCAGCAGCCACAGTCTACGGGCCTCCTCGGCAACTCGACGGCGAACACAGGAGGGATGTTCGGGGCACAAGCAGCTAAACCCGCAGGGGGCGGTTTGTTGTAGGCTCTCTTCGCTCTCTTCTGCAGCAGATCAACTGACATCACCCAGCGGCGGCGGTCTCGGCCAATCTACCCTTCAGCAGCCACAACAGCAAGCTGGATTCGGGCAATCGACCCAAGGTGTCGGACTGACTATGGGCCAGTCCACCAACCAGCAACCTCAAGTGGTACCCGGTGTGCGCATCGACGTCAGCAACATAAGATCCACGACGCGGTTTAATGACCTGCAAGAGGACCTTCAGAAGCAAATCGCCCAGATCGACGAAGGTATCCAGAAGTGCATCGAGGATAAGAAAGCCGTAGAAGCGTTCCTCCCCAAACACGGCGAGCAGCTCGCAGCCATCCCCGTCGATGTCAGCTTCGTGACCAGGAAGTCTGAAGGAGCGCATGCGGCGCTATCTGGGGATATTGTCGCCATCAACCAGCTTCGGGATTTGGTCAAGGAGGATGCGGACAACGCCCGTCTGTCGTTCAAGGCGGTCGACAACCTCAAGCTTCCCATGCAGTATCACCAAGCGGGCCTGTGGTCAACCAGGGGCCAACAGGCCGCGGCCGGTACGGGATCGGCAGATGCAGATGCGGAAAGCAACTCGGATCTCATCAGCTTTTTCTCAAAGACGGCCGATGAGATGGACCAAATGATGAAGAAGTTTGAGAGTAATCTGGGTGAGATCGAGGTGCACCTCCACGGCGTGCAGGGCAACATGTTGGAGCAACTTCAACGGGTGGCGGCTCAGTCGAAGAACGGCGTCCAGGGAGGCGTAGACGAGAGGGTTGTCGAGCTGGCGGCAGTTCTTCGGGACTTTGAGGAGAGCATCCTCAAGGTTGCGGGCGTTGTTGGTGGCATCAAGGAAGGCGTCACGGAGCTACAGCTTAAGGACTTCATGGGACGATAGCCGTACCTGTACCTGTAGATGAGAGGGAGAAGCTTCTTGTAAAAAACATCTTGTACATGTAGAGAGTTCTTGCAATACCCGGTACGCTGAATCTATTATGCCTATACAGCCCTTTTTCATGAGCATTGTTCGGTCATATCAAAACGGTAAAAATTGGTATCTGATGCCTTTTCCATTTCCCATGAGACCCCCAACCAGTGTTGGCAACAGCCGGACTCCATAAAATGCAGCGTTCACAACCACCCGAAACCCCTTTTCATCACCGAATTACCCCTCCATGTCCATGTACCCACCGCCTTCATCTCCATTCTTCTCGCCATCCGCATCTCTATCATCCTCTCCGCCCCCCTCGTCATATCCATATCCTTCATCATCTCCATCCCTCTCGCCCTGACGGTCGACCCATCTGACGCTCCCAGGGTACGCCTCAAACCGCTGATCAAAGTACTGCTGTGACTCTTTCCCGGTATAATCCTACATATAATCGCCACCATCGTCTCCGCCCCCTTCGTCGTACTCCTTATCCGACCCACCATCCTCAAAGTACTGCTCTGCGTTGTAGTCGTCGTCCGAAGCCTCGTCATCGTACTGATCGGGATCATCGAGATTCTCCGCGTCCTCCTCGCCTTCCCCGCGCACCCAGTCATCCTCATCCCCTGAGAGAAACCCGTCGTCTTCGCCTTCTTCCGTGCGCTTCTCAAGCGAGCTGATGACCTGCATCGCCTTGTTGAGGCCCGCGCCTTCGCCGTTAGCCTGGTAGATATGCTCTCCGTCTGCCAGGAACAGCTCTTCTGCTGTCCTGAGCGAGGTGATGTTACTCAGGCCTAGGGTCTTCGGCCCCGTCCTGCGCCGCTTCGACCCCGGCCCTGAGGGGGTGTCTTCGCCGTCTAGGGTGGCATGGAGCTCTGGAGGGAAGAATTCCTTGCAGAAGGGGCGGGAGCCGAGGTCGGGAAGGGCACGCTTGGCTTGGACGAACTTTTGGGAGGAGTAGGTCGGGACCGCGGTGAAGGGGTCAACGGTGGCTTTACTGGTGCGGCCGTAGCGCTCGTTATCTTGGTCTTGGCTGTAGGCGCGTTTGCCTCCGTGCAGGGAAGTGTTCCAGGTGCGACCTTCGGTATAGAGGGGGGAGTCGTGGCATTGTTCGCGGAAGAGAAGGAAGCAGGAGACTTGACGGTCTTCTTTCTTAGTGAGGGGCGTAGCGCGGGGGACGTCGAAAGGCTGGAAGGAGAGTGGTTAGCGGTTGGATATAGAGGGGGGCGGGCGCTGGGATATAGGAGGGGAAGGGAGGGAGTGGATTGGAAGGGGGCCTACGGGGAAGAGCTCAGAGGGCTTGCCGTCAATGGAAACGTCAGGGTCTGCGTTCCATGGGACCGTATTCGCGGCGATCCCTCGACTTCCGCCTCGACCGAAGCCGCCACCTCCGCGACCGCCGCGCCCTCCTCGGCCGCCTCGTCCAGACATTGAATGATGCTAAGAACTGTCGATAGCCGCGATGTGTGATGCGCCACTGAGTGCAATTGATGCAGCAGTCGAATGTTTCGGCGGGGCACTTTTTTTCGGTGGCATTTGGGGTGGTTTTTGTTCGTGCCCCATCGCGAGCGGGGGCTTGCCTACTGCTAGCGTCATAGTCCCTAGCTGACCGTTGGGGTAACCGCCCCACTGTAGCCGGCAGTGGGCTTCCCCGCATCTCCAACTCCCTGGAGATCACCAAGCGTTCATGCAACCCCTCCATGGCGAAACATCGTCCGAGTTATCCATCCGGCCCACCACACATCAGTGCTAAAGTACGTACGCAAGTAGGTGCCTTATCTTGCTCTGATACTTAACCGTGACTGAATACTGGAATCTTCCCTGCGCGCAACACCAAAGACAAACATACCAACGCTTCTGGATAACTTTGGCGCAAACGAAATCATGGATACGACCCCAGTTACCGGGCTCGACGAGCTCGGCCGTCATCTCGATGACCTGGTCAGGGATCCCGCTATTCCCGTCAACGCGAAACTTCTCGATGATGTAGAGCTACAGCTCACAGGTATCTTGCCCGCCTCTGATGATAGCCTCCTGGCTCCAACTGACGCTCCTCGCGACAGAGAGCAACATCCCACTGCTCGTAGGGCGATTCCTACCCAAGCTCACAACGATCCTGAAGCAATACAAAGACGACCCGGCCGTCATTGTCAGTTTGACAGTCAAGTTCCTGGGACCCGTCTCCTTCACCCAGGTGCTTTCTCTCGCCTCTGAAGAGTCCTTGATCCAAGCCCTCGACTCCCCCGCACCAGCGGCCAACATCCTCGCCATGACCGTCCTCCACAAAGCCGCCGCCAGCCCAGCCGATGCAGCCATTCTTTCAGCAATGCCACAACTAGTAGCCGCATTTCTCCGCCGATGGCTTGCCGCGCCACAAGTTGAGGTCGGCCAAAAAGGGGGCAAGGTCCTCTGCGACCTCCTCGACATCGACTGCGAACTCCCTCTCCCACCACTACCAAGCGCGCACAATACGCCGCGGACAGAGCTCGTTCTACGCAAGGCTCCTGGCCAGGCGAAGCTATGGAGGCTGCTATTCCTAGAGAAGGGCCCCTACATGTTTCTCCTCGCCCTCTGCGCCGGACACCACCCCGATACAAGCGACGCGCGCCAACTCTCGCTTGCGCAAGGAAGGCTCCTCCGAATCCTCCCTCGTCTCACCGCCCTGAACTTCCAGGCAGTCAGTCGGTCCGCTTTCACAGCTCCGACGGCGGTGCATCTGACGAATGGCCATGACGACGAAGCCTTACACGCGGGACCTCGGCCAGGCGAAGGTCTTCTACAGTTTGCGGCGCTCCGGATGGTAGACAAGAGCGATGCCCTGATGCACTTGAGCTTGGTGGATTTCTTCGAAGTCTTCGTTAGTCTGATGAGAGTCACGGAACATTCGGCGTACAAGTTGGAGACCCTTCGGGCAATAGTTGCTGAGGCGGTGGCGGAGGATCAAGTGCTGAAGGAAGCGCTCCTGAGCCTGCCCGATCGGACCGTCGAGGAAGAGGCGGATGACTTGAAGAGGTGGCTACGTGAGGTGATGCCAGGGGAAGCTGTGAGGCTCGCTGTACGGTGAATTCGATTGTAGAAACGCAACGAGCTATGTTTAAAGACCTTTTAGTCTCTTGGTCATGGCTGTCATGGCTGACGTAAACAACACGCCGCTGAGATGATATTTGGTGTTCGGATCAGAGGGGGTTTACCGAGCTGGGCCAAGGTTGAAGTTAAATGGGGAGCACAAAGAAGAACACTCTGGTATCTCTGCCCCTTTCACATTTCAGCGCCGGAGAGTTACCAGGGTTCTCTCGGCCGAGAGAAGAGAGCAGAGACAGTCAAAGTCAGGGGCAACGTGGCCTAAAGGTTAAGAGAATATCTGTTTATACCGTCGTACTATCGGTCTATATATACCGGATCCTATTTATAACCCTTAACTCTTTACTACACTACCGCTACTGTAATGACCCCTGTTACCGCTGCACCTAAGGCCTCTTTCAGCCAAAAGGAGGCATTGAATTTATTTCAAAGGCTGTAAAATTTACATTCAATACTTCCTTTAGCTGAAAAAGCCTCTAGCGTGGTGGTAACAGAGGCTGCCGTCGTGATGGTGTTGTGTTATGTGTAAAAATACGATGTATATGGACAGTACAGTACAAATAGACATTCTTTATGTTGATCGCGACACAAAACACACCGATCACACTCCACCAGTCAATACGCATCCTCTATGAGCACACCAAAAGCTTCAATTTTACCCCCTAACTCCCCACTCTCAACTGGGTGGGTAACCTGCTTGCCCATCCCAGGGACCAGAGAACAAGATAGAAAAACCAAGCATCAAAATATAGGTACACAATGCCATACGCCACTCAGGTTCTAAAGTTACCCATACTCTATGTGCGTGACATCGGAACGCTTTGAACTAAGAACACAAAAACGCTTCCATCATCACTTCTCCTCTCCCTGTAGCCTGTATCTATGCCCTACCCATGACCCGGCTGGAGGGATCATCACTCATGTTATCCATGCTCGGCGAGGCGCGCGGTCCAAACGATATCACCGAAAGCGTACTGCCCCTTCGGTCACGATCGTCCACACTCCCACGCCCATTCGCCGGGGACGTCATCCCCTCGATGCCCAACCCAACTTCTCCCACCCGCCTAAGAACAAGCAGCAACGCAGTGCGCAAATCCCCACCGAGTTCCTTGCCCAGCAGCTCTACAACAAGAGGGTAGAAATTCCTGATGTGGTTGGCGAAGCCCTCTCTAGGGAACGCAGCATACCCCTCCAAAACATCCACCACAACAGGTCTCCACGCCACGATGTTACGATGCTGGCTCTCCTCCTCCAGCGAGATATACCCCCGGATGATATCCTGGCACAGTGGGACCAGCGCACTCTCCACGTCGGCCTTGCTCCCCTGGCGCTCCGGAGCCGTGTCGCCAAACATGCGGAAGAGGATCGACACGTAGGTGGCGGCGCTGCCAGACTCCTGCTTAAGCAGATTAGGCGGTTGCTTCATGAAGCCCTCGCGCCACAGACGCATGCGCAGGTCCTTGTCGGCGTTGAAGCGCTTTGCGAAGAGGAACGACTTCTTAAGGAGCGCCATTAGGCGGAGCAGCTCCGAAGAGGGGATCTGCGCGTAGACGGCGTCGTTGCTGAAGAGCTCGTTCACCGTCTCAATCATGAGAAGCTGGAGGACACATCGGCTGATGATGCGGTTGAAGAAGCGCCGTCGTGCGGCAGTAACGACGACAGGCTGCTGCTGCAACGATGTGTTGGGCTTGAACTCCTCCAGCTGAGGCGTGAGGGGTGATGGTGGAACTGTGGCGGACGAGGTGGCCGCTGTTGGGGTTCGGAGGCTGTCGGAATCGGCGCCGTTTGCTTGCGAGAAGTGCGAGTCTGATTCCGAGATGTAGCCGTTGTTCTCAGACCCGTTGATCCTGAGGGACTTCTCGTCCATGGGGTTGGCTTCAGCTGGGGGGCTGAGCGGGCCTCCTAGTTCCAGTCCGTTTGGCGGAGGTGATAGTGATGCCGTTGAGTTAATGGCCGTGGCGGTGAAGAGCTGGTAAGCCGTGGTCCTCTCGAATAACTCACAGAATGCCCCCACAATCTTTGCCCAGTGTTCTGTGGTGAACTTGGTGACGTTCTGGAGGATAAGTTGCTGCAGGCAGTTGCTGCCGATACGGGCGATGGTGTCGTTCTCTTGGCAGATGCACAGGGCCAAGAGCTCGAGGAAGCGGTCCAGCATGTACTCGAGGGCGTCAAAGTAATGCGTGAAGAGGGTAATCATGTTTCGAAGCGCCTGGATCATGGTCGTTGACAGCCACACTGATAGCTCCTCATGGTTAAGCACATTGGACATCTCAGGCCTCGACCTCAAAACCATGAAGATGGGGTAAAGCTGTTGTCTCCACAGGATGTCCCAAAAGTCGGAGGGAAAGTCTCCTCCGTACCGCAGGAGGGCCTCGAAGAAGTAGTTGAGGGCGTTAGATCGAACCTCGAGATCCTCCCCGGTCATCAACACATCGTGGAAGGCAAACAAGACTGGGAACCAGAAGCCCTCCTCGACCGATGTTTTGTTTTGTTGGCCGGGAGACTTGACCGGCTCTGTTGGGCTCGCTGCGGTGTTGGATTTCTGCGAGAGCGGGCATTCTGGGGTCTTGAGCATCTTCGGGATGATCGACTTCAACGTCTCCATCGCCTGTAAGCTCTTCTTCTGATACTTCATGTTCTTCGAGAACTCGGTCAGACAGACGATGAGGTCGGTGAACGCCCCCTGCGAGATGACAACGCCAAATCTCGTCTTGTAGACATGTGTGACGTTCTCATAGGCAAGGTTGACAATGCTTTCGTGGGGGTCTCTTGCCGCAACTGTGAAGACGCCAAACATGGTCCTCCAGCCAGAGCGAATGTTCTCTCCTCGAGCCTGTATCATCTGGATGAGGCAGCGAAGGATCATGTCTTTGACGGTGATGTCGCTCGAGTTGGACATGACGTGTTCAAAAGGCTTGAGGAAGTCCTTCTGGAACTTGAAACCTGCAAGTTCCTCAATCTCCATGAACCGCATGGAGAGCTGGCGCAGGGAGTCCAGAGCGAAGAAAACGATATTTGTGTTGATGTGACACCCAACACGGTTAAAATGCTCACCGAGAACATCCCAGATATGTGTCCATTCGAAACGAACTCGAGTCATGTTGTAGTAGCTGATCTCAACAATCTTCTGGAGGCTGTATGTGCGCGGCGAATCATTGGATCCCGAGACCTTGATCTCATCCCAGCTGACCTCTGTCAGGGCCCTGGCAAAATGGACAATGGCTTCGCCCGAGAGGTTTGCCGTGTTGGTGAAGATCCTGTCGACGCTCTTGATGACCTCATCTGATCTGCTCTCGAGCGCAATCTCCATTGACACACCCTGGGGCCCCGTGTGAGATCGTGGCCGGTGCTTCCTAGAGGAAGCGGTGGATCTCCGGGAATTGGTCGTATCCGTCCGTGATGGCGGGACGAAACGGGCCTTGGATACATCAGGGACCGTGCTTTCATCGACGCCCCCCGAAATAAGTTGAAGCCGGTCCAGCTGGCTGATGCAAAGCAGTACATCCTTCCACGACCGTTTTAGCAGGTTCCCTTCGGTCTGTCCCAGCTCAAGGATCACTTTGAGAGCCTCCACGTTCTTGGCCTGCATTGCTTCAGGGTTGTTGAGGTTTGCCGTGTTTTTGAGCGCTGAGATGAACGCCTCTCGTGGAGTGGCAAGGTCAAAGAGACAGGCGATCTTGGTCGCCAGCTTCATCCCTTCCAAGCACAGCTTATTCACTTCCAGGTTGTGCGTCTTCTGTGTCTGGCTTGAGAGTGCCGAAAAGTACGACATCCACGCAACGTCGAACATAGGGCCTACGTGCTTGAAGGATGTGGCCGGGATAAACTTGGAGCCTGCTTTCTCCGCGTTCTTTCTTTGGCTTCGATACAGGTCCCTGAAGAGCTGTTCCGAACGGAGCGAAATCTCCTCCGACTGCTGTACGTAGGCCTCTCTTTGCAGGTCTCGGCCAACGTTGGAGAAAGCCTGGCCGAGCCCCGCTGCTAGTCCTGTTGCTTGTGTCGGGAGAGTCCCAGCTGCAGCCGCCGCCTCTCTCTCGCTCTTGAGGACGATCTCGTCATTGGCGATGTCGTCGTAGATACCGAGAAGGTATTCGTCGGGGAGATCGGCGTTTTCGTTGATGCCCCGGTTATTCTTGATGAAGTCGGCCTTTGACATGTGTTTGACAATCTTGCTGCTGTGTAGATCTGTGTTGAGCAAGATGACAGAGTAGGCGAGCACGTAAGCGGTATCGGCATTGGCGAATGCGTTGGGGTTTCCAGTAATGTATCGGTTGGCGAACTTGAGCATGAAGCGATCAATCTTCTGGGCTTCGCCAGGCAGACGGAAAGACTGGAGGAATTCTCGCAGAGCATCAACGAAGCGCTTCTTGGTGAAGTCCATCGTGTCCACGAAAGCGTGCATGATGTCAATATTTTTTTGATCACCCTCGCCCAAGTATTCGCCGATCTGGGCCTTGTCAAGCCTGTCCTCAGTCCTGAGAAACCGTGCGATATCTTCTGGCTTGTCGCTTGGGATGAAGCCCTCCCGGAGGAGAACCTTGATACCATTCTTCGGTTTGAAGTTGAACGCCTTGATCGCATTCGTCTTGGCCGTTTTCCTCGCCTTCTCTTTTTCCAGTTGATCGGGGTCATCGTCAATTACTGGGGTAGATGGGAGAACCGGGGTCTCCAGCCGCGATGAGGAGTCGGCTGCTGACGGATCGATTGAGTAACGCAGCTCATCACTCGACTGTCGTCTGTCCACCTCGCCATTGGCAGCGTTGCTGTCTGGCCGCCCTGGTTGCGACCAGTTGACCAAGGATCTCAAACTCTCTACAAGCGAGTCCAGGGCCACCCGTTTCATGACATACTCCTTGGGAATCTCGCTGTCGTTGTCATGATGGGTGGTGATGTGGGCGACGGACAGGGGCGGTGGCAAAACGTTCCTCACTTGCCACTCTCCAGAGCTCGAGTATTTGGAGTGGCCATCCTCATACTGCTGCTCTTGTATCACGGAGACGTTGACTGGTGATGTTGCAAACTTTGAGAGATCCTCGATAATCGTCTGAAAGATGTTGTCGACATTTCTGTCACAGTCGTAGTTGAGGTATGTCTCAACCAATGCCCGTGGGTCCTCGCAGAACCGCTTGAGGACGCCGACGAATGTCAGCTTTTGTGACAGGGGGGCGTTTCTCCTAGCTAGGAGCGCGAGATAAATCTCGTTCAAGAAGACCTCGATCTCTTTCTGCACCCAATGTATTAGCCTGGCCCAAGCACTTCGTTGACACTCGACTAACCTTGAAAGGCGCCCTCATGTATTTCAGCATTAACCAAAAGATCTCGCAGCAAACATCAAATACTCTATCCACGGAACTTGCGCCATTTCGGGTGATACTCAAACAAAGGTAGTACTTGATCGCCTGCAGGAAGTTGGTGGGCTCATTATTTTTAGTGTTGGTGATGGTACAGAGGGGCGAAGTGAAGACGGTTATGCTGTTGTTCAGGAGGGTGTGGATAAGGTGCAGGGAAATGAGCTTGGATCGCATCGGTTGCCCCCGAAGGTCGTACAGCTGGTCTGGCGGGAGAACCTTGGTAGAAAGGTTGCAGAAGGACCGGAAGACAAGATAGGCATCCCGGATGTATACCTCGTCCTCGGCGTCCAGCAACTCGGCTGTTTCCTCCTGCGCGCTATCTGCGATACTCTGTTCGGATACTGATCTGGTTGGCCTCTTTGCGGGTTTGATCTGCGTCACCATCGTCGGGCCGTCACCAAGGTTGGAGTCGTCGAAGCTCTTTCGGTGTTCCAAGTCCTTTAGCGTCAGTTTTGGCCCACCGTTGGACTCTTCCAGGGGCGTTGGGGCCTCGGTCTCCTCCCCTTCACCCCCATTACCCAACGATGAAGCCTGATCATCCTGGCGGTCGACTGTCAGACTGCTCTGACTGCGCTTCAGCTTTCCAAGGTTTTGCCGCGCCTCCTTCATGTGCAACCGCGTCTTCACTCTTTCGAACACCGTCCCGACCATCTGCGTGAGCGTCCCTTGCGCAACCTGCTGGTTCGCCGTGCTCCGCGACAGGAGGAAGACATTGTAGACCTGGCGCACCGCCTTCAGCAACCCCGCACCGTGCACAACGATCTTGTCGTTTAGGACGGCCGCGAGCAGCGACTTGACGATTTGTAGCTGGATCTCGACGGGTGTGGTCTCGCCCTGAAAGCAATCGCAGATGGTGTCTATGGCTCGCTCGATCAGCGGGGCCTGCTGGGCCTGTTGTTCGGCGCCATCCTGGCTTGGGGCGCGATTCGATGGGGCGGAGAAGGACGAGTACGAGATAAGCTTGCCGATGCAGTCGAGCGCGGTAGTGGCTAGGGGGATCGTCCCGGATTTCGTAGCCAGCTGCAGGGGCGCAAATACGATCTCGGGGTCGGGCAGCTGGTGGTCGTTCTTCTCGATGGCGGCGAGTGCCTGCTGGACCAATTCGGTGAGCTGCTTGTTTCGGCCGGCATTTGCGGCAATGATGTCCAGCGAGGACACGACAAATTTGAGGGAGCTCATGGTCGGCCGGCGGAACAGAAGGCCATCCGCGGTGATAGGGTCAGCGCATGGAGAGGGGGTTGCGGGTCGCGAGGCTCCAGAAGCGCAAACGCAAACCGTCGAAACTGGATTTCTTTGTTGCGGCAGCTGTTTGCTTGTTTAGCGCGATGTCTGTCCTCAGCTTGCCGGCTGCTGGTGGTTAGCCTGAGCGACGGGGCGTGCGTCGTCAACTGCACGTAAATTTTGGCTGGTGCCTGGGGACTCTCGTTGGAGTAGTTCTGTTCTGCCTGCGCGACGGGATGGACGGCGTCGAAAAGGAGACAGGTGGAGCAGATGTCGCGGCGCTCGTGAAAGTTGACAGCAAAACCGTCATCTTTGCGGTGGACCCGCTGATTGACCCTTGTGCTTGTTGCAGTGCCAGCTGGTTGCTGTCCGCCTGCCAAACCTGGATTCCTTGGGAAGAGACGGCCCGCCCAACCCCTGGCCCCGACCTCAGCTCTTCGAGGGGCGTCCGCTGTGCAGCGACTGCAGAGACACATGCTGCTCCTTGCGCGCCCCCTGTGGACGTGCGTCCAGCTTCGATTTGGCAAGTGTGGCTCAGTTCAAAAAAATTTCAGTGCTCTGAACTCAAAGAGCGCTCAACATTTTGGACTACAAATGAAATGCCAACGCCAGTAGCTTCATCCTGAGAGATTATTCTGTTATGTTACTAATTGTCAGCCGAAGCAATGCGATCGCGGTCTTAGTCAGTCGCTTCCTGTCGGCAGATAACGGTCACTCGAGGTGTGGCTGGTGCGAGGATGTCCGAACAGCTAGGGCGCCGCTCGCCAGGAATGGCTTAGTGTCGTGGATTCGATTTTCCCTGCCAGAGGTGCAGGGCCCGTTTTTTTGGGTGAACGGGAAGCTAAGCTCCCCAACGAACAGAAAATCCCACGCAAAAAAACTGGCCCCAGCGTGTCACCATCAGCCTTCTCGCCGATCCAGGTCCGGCTTGCTTTACCTTTCTCTCTCCATCCTGCTATCCACTCGTCATCAATTGACTCCCGGACCGCGTCGAGGGCACATCTCGAGAACAATCCGGTTGTCAGTGTTTGGGCATTGGGGCATTCCCTTTCTTTTCGCACAGCTCCACGGCTCGTCAACTTCCTCGTGCATCCCCCCGAAGAGCTATTTTCCACCACTCAAAATGCTCGCCCCAGTGCTCCGAAGGCAAGCCCTTCAGCAAACCAAGTATGCCCGCGTTCTGCTCCCAAGCCTCACGAGATGGTACGCCTCGTTCCCCCCGCACACCGTCGTCAAGATGCCCGCTCTGTCCCCGACAATGACAGCCGGAAATATTGGCGCGTGGGGGAAGAAGCCGGGCGATTCGATCGAGCCCGGCGAGGTGCTCGTCGAGATCGAGACGGACAAGGCTCAGATGGATTTTGAATTTCAAGAGGAGGGAGTGCTGGCCAAGATTCTGAAGGAGAGTGGCGAGAAGGACGTTCCCGTCGGTAACGTAGGTAGATCCCGCTGCATCGCTTCGGCCCAGCTAACCATTACCTGCCTTTCAGCCCATCGCCATTCTCGTCGAGGAGGGCACCGACATCAGCGCCTTCGAGAGCTTCACCCTCAAGGATGCCGGTGGCGAGTCCGCGCCTCCCGCACCGAAGGAGGAGAAGAAAGAGGAGTCCTCTTCTTCCGGGTCGACCCCAGCCCCGACTCCGGCCCCCGAGCCCGAGGAGAGTGGATCTGGCGGCAGGCTCCCGACTTCCCTTGACCGCGACCCGAATATCACGCTCCAGGCCAGGGGACTGGCTGTCGAGAAGGGTGTGAACGTGCGCAGCCTCAAGGGCACCGGCCCCGGTGGCAAGATCACCGAGGAGGATGTCAACAAGGCCGTCTCTGCCCCTACCGCCGGTACTGCCACACCAGCAGGTGCCCAGTACGAGGATATCCCCATCAGCGGCATGCGCAAAACCATTGCCAACCGCCTGAAGGAGTCGATGGCTGAGAACCCCCACTACTTTGTCTCGTCCTCGCTGTCCGTGTCGAAGCTCCTCAAGCTTCGCCAAGCCCTCAACAGCAAGGCTGACGGGCGTTACAAGCTTTCGGTCAACGACTTCCTGATCAAGGCCATGGGCGTCGCCTGCAAGAAGGTCCCCACCGTCAACAGCTCATGGCGCGATGGTGTTATCCGTCAGTTCAACACCGTCGACGTGTCCGTAGCTGTGGCTACCCCGACCGGTCTTATCACCCCCATTGTGAAGGGTGTTGAGGGCAAGGGCCTGCAGAGTATCTCCGAGGCTGTCAAGGATCTCGCTAAGAAGGCACGGGACAGCAAGCTCAAGCCAGAGGAGTACCAGGGTGGCAGCATCAGCATCTCCAACATGGGCATGAACCCTGCCGTCGAACGCTTCACCGCCGTTATCAACCCCCCTCAGGCCGCCATCCTCGCCATCGGCAGCGTCAAGAAGGTTGCCGTTCCGGTTGAGAACGACGATGGCACCACCAGCGTCGAGTGGGACGAGCAGATTGTTGTTACTGGTAGCTTCGACCACAAGGTCGTCGACGGCGCCGTCGGTGCCGAGTGGATGAAAGAGTTCAAGCAGGTGATTGAGAACCCTCTTGAGCTTCTTCTCTAAGGGGCATACAGTGACGCTTGTCTGGGGCAAAAAGAACTTGGGACACCGTGATCAGGCTCCCTGGAAACGAACCGGCGCATGAGGGGTGGAGGAAAGGCATAGAATGGAGGGAAAGGAGCAGCTCACTGGGCGAGACGGCGTCTCTTGGTAGAAGGTTCTCCGACGCGAGGACGCAGGAGTACCTCAAGATTTGGCGG
This sequence comes from Immersiella caudata, assembly GCA_030512335.1. Lineage (NCBI taxonomy): Eukaryota > Fungi > Ascomycota > Sordariomycetes > Sordariales > Lasiosphaeriaceae > Immersiella > Immersiella caudata. The sequence continues at coordinate 5,610,943 of JAULSU010000004.1, read as the reverse complement.
AGGCTTCTGGTCTTCAGATGGGCATTCCGTGCCAGTCGGGCAACCAACCTGCTACCACTTGTATAATGATCCTAGGCAATGCTGCATCTCAGTGCGGACCACAGCACCTTTTTATTGTTTTGTACATTTGTTACGTTGGTATTCCAAGGTTAGGCTGTTTAATCGAGCAGGGAGTTCGGCCGTCGCGCTTGGGTGCAGTGGTGGCAGAGCCAGCTCGAACTCAGTGTCAAATAGATCTAATTCCCTACTCGTGCGTCCCTTCGCTCCCTTGTCTACCCTGCCAGGTTATTGGCAGTGAGCCGGCCAAGCCAACGTGAATAGCCAACTCCACGTGCACCTTGGGAGGACTCGGAGAGAAGGTTGAAGCTGTACATAAGCTTGACGCTGTGGAGTTTGGAGGTGTTTACTTCGGCATGTTCCGCCAGCTTTTTTGTCGATCGGGCGAATTCCCTCCCTCCACCTTTGTGGAACCATCACGGCATTTCCCGCCCTCACAGCCAAGAAGCGTCCCTCGCGGGAGCTCGCACCGAGACGGCATTATGAGGGTCCGAGAAGACCAGATGGGAGACTTTGTTGAGCGAGCGATGCGAACCCCTTCGCATTCCCGCTTCGGTGCCAATGCCATTTCCCAAGAAGCAGCGAGACGGGAGCAGGAACACGGCAATTTGTGGCAACTTGCGGCTGGCTGCGTAGTGCTGACGGAGATAAACCCGAAGCTTCAATAGCGCATTACGAAATCATTGTATTTTAGGTTTGCTCGGAGTGGACCCGGGCGGTGGCTGGGCGGTTCCGGGTGTCGGGGAGCGAGAAACACCCCGGGCCGGACAGATCAGTTACTCATCTGATTGACCACTCGTCTCCCTTCGCATTCCGCCCACGCAGGCGAGGAGCACAGCTTGTTGGTTCCACCACCTTGGGCCGTGCAGCGCTGAGAGGATCCAGTCGCGACGAAGCAGGAGTTCGGACTAAGGTGGGGAAGGATCACGGTTGCATGTTGTGTTGCAAGGAATCTCGAAGGGAGCTGGGTGGGTGGGCTTTCTAGGTAGAGTATCCTGAAGTTGTTTCAGGGTCCTCCACGGGGCTACGGGGGAATGGGTATGTCCGTGGCCGCGCTGACAATCGGAGAGGGGGATATGGCGACTGTCGAGGCCATCTGACGAGAGGCGCCAGGTGCGGATTTAAGTTGCTTTTAGACCATCTGCGGGCGCTTGCATATCGGTACGGTCAACAAAACACGTAAGAAATTAAGCAGGATACGGCACGCCGGAAGCTTGTCCTGGGTCGGGCGCTCTTGTCAGGCTCTGAAGGGGGCAAGGCAAGGCTCATCCCGCCTCGCAGGCAGAAGGATCGGTCGTGGCCGTTCCATCGGAGATAGGTGGTTGTGGACGGCTGAAAAAGGATGGCGGCCTGCAGTGCGAGGTGAGCGAAAAGCGCCACGGGCAGGTGGATGCGAGCGTATTCTTTACGCTCACTGCAAAGAGGTGCTGCCAACCAACAGCTGCTTGGCTGGATAACGATGACAGGTCGCGGGCAAGGGGTTGGGTGTGTTGGCCAGCTCGGAACTTTGCACGAGAAAGGGTTCAGCCGTCCCTGCATTCCCCTTCCCGAGCAGCGGAACCGGTCGTCAGCGGAGATAAAGCCCCAGATCGCTCTCTTGGCGCCGCTCTAATTACCAGCTTTGAGAGGGCCCGCTTCGACTTGTTCGGTTACAGAACCAGTCGGACTCGCATCTCGCCTTACGCACCCGACACACGTGCTCGCTCGGCTCCACCGCCAGGACGGGACTGGAAGGTGTGACACAGGTGAATGCGTTGTGTTTACGTATGGGCATCTCACTGGCATCGGCGTCCGAACAACCTGGAAAGTCTGACCTGGATCCTGGAAGTTTGCCGCAGCGTCTTTGTAATTCTCATTTGAGTGATCTCGAAAGCCTGCTGCTCCCTCGGTTGTCAGCCATCGGTGGCTAAGCGTCTCCGGATCTGGGTAAATTGGTGTCTCCCCAATTCCCGGGATTTTGTGCCCGACGATGCCCTAGAAGAGTAAAGTGTCGGTGATTAGCTGCCAGCCCCCGCATCTCCCCGAGATGCCGATCTGACGCCAGCGCCTCAGCGGGCATCAGAAGCGCTCATAGGGCCCTCCAGAGGCACCCGGGAAAAACACAAAATTGCAGGCTCCAACGGTCTCGGACGTGCCTGCCTGCCTTGCAACGCAGCCCTTCCTCGGCGCTCACAGAAAACCACCCCAATCTGCCCCGTTTTCGTCGCGCCCATGGCCTGAGGCTTTCCCAAGCAGCGGGCGGAGGCAGGCAACCGGAGGAGCTCACGCCATCGAGTGACAACCGGCGCGAAGTTTCCTGGTCATTGCCCGCAGCCCGTTGCTCATCGCCAAAATCCACCGAAGAGTCCGTCACATCCCCTCGTGCGCTGTGTGCTTCCCTCGGCTGGCACACCTCCCGCAGGAGCTTTTCTCTTATTCCCGCCGTTGTCCGCCGTCCGCCGCCTCTTTTCCGCCCATCGCCGACCCAAAAGCCGGACAGCGCCACCTGCAGGTTAAGATCCACCGAAGTTGCGCAGCTGCCCGACATGGACGTGGACATGGGAACCGCAACTCTGCCGGCGCCGTCCACATCGGCGCCCGGATCGGCACCGCCATCTGTCCCATCATCGGCACCCGCCTCCGCTTCGTCGCCGGCAACGCCCACGGAGCCACGGAGACGCAACAGGCCGGCCCTCTCATGCATACAATGCAGGACCCGCAAGATCCGCTGCGATCGCATGGAGCCATGTGCAAGTTGTCTTAAGTCCAAGATCGTCAACTGCACCTATGAGGAGGCCCGGCGGCCAAAGCCACGCCTATGGAGGCTGTCGCCCACCGCTGATCCGGACTCTCCCACTTCGGATTCTAATTTACCGCGCTTTCCCGCCGGCGCTACCTTTGCCTTCCGCCCGGATGCCCCGCCGACCTCTAGTGCCGCCACCGGTCTGCAGTATGCAACCTCTGCTGCCTCCCTACCCGGCGTACGGTCTTCCGAAACGGGTTCGGTGTCCAGTTCCTCGGCTCACCCTGCTGATGCCGGGCCCCAGACTTCCGGCAGCACTGCTGCACTGGAGGATCGCGTTCGGCAGCTGGAGCAGCAGCTGGCCGACGCTCTGAAGCGACGGGATACCGGGATCCAACCTCCTGGCGTGCCTCAGCGTTCTCACAGTGCTCCGGAAACTGCCCCTAACAGCGGACCATGTGATATGAAGAGCCAGTGGGTGGATAAGCACAAATTTGTAAGTGCTCTTTGCTGAAGTTCAGAGAGTTCTTGATCCCACCTGCCTGCTTCCCCTTGACAACAGTCGAGGACGCACCCTGGTACGCTTATCTTGCTGACACCTTATAGTTCCCCTTAATTATGAACCTCGCCGAGCGGATTGAGGCGGACAGAAGTTCAAAAACCTCTTTCCTCTTGCACAAGTGCAAGAGTCTAGGCAAGAGCATCAAAACACGGACGCAACGGGCCCTGCTACATTCTCCTTTTGACATTGGAACCAGCGCACTCCCAGAGGCTACCGTTCGCCTCCTAGTCGAGGCTTATTTCCGCACCTTTGAGAGCGTCTACCGAATCATCCACCGCCCTACCTTTTGGCGCGAATACCGCCAATACTGGGACAGTCCATCGACTGCGAGGGATGCGTTTGTAATGGAGCTGAAGCTCTGCGTGGCGATTGGGGCGTGTTTCCATGACGGCCTCGCGGTGCATCGTCGAAGCCTTGCTGCCAAATGGATACACGAGGCCAAACTTTGGCTAGTGTCTTACGAGGAAACGGCACTCACGAGCTTTGAGGGCCTCCAGGTGTTTTGTTTGTTGCACATTGCAAGAGAGACATGCGGCGTGGGAGACGACTTGGGCTGGGTTTCTGCTGGATCTATCCTGCGAGTCGCAATGCAGATGGGGCTTCACCGCGACCCTGAAAATCTCGGCAAGATGTCTACTCTGCAAGCCGAGATGAGGAGACGTCTTTGGGCAACTGTGTTGGAGATAGTCCTCCAATCTAGCATGGACTCAGGAGGCCCTCCTTTGGTGACGGCCTCAGACTTTGATACCCGCCAGCCATCCAACTTCGACGACGACCAGCTGAGCGACGACGAACAACACCCCCCAATCCCGCGGTCCCCGAGCACATTCACACAAACGACAGTACAGCTCGCTCTCCTCCGGTCGTTCCCAACCCGGCTCGCCATTGCGCAATACGTCAGCCACTTCACTACAGCTGGATCCTATGAGGTGACTCTGAAATGGAATGCTGAGCTGACCACTGCTTGTCGAGCACTGTCGGCCACGTTACTACCATTCTACGATCCCGCTGGGATTCTCCCAAAGCGTCTGTCGCTTTTCCAGCTGCGGTTGGCGGAGCATATGGTTCATCGGTTCTTTTTGGCACTGAACCATCCCTGGCTCGCGCAGGACAACCCGGCATATTACTTTGCCCGTAAGATGTGCGTTGAGACAGCTCTAAAGCTTTACCGGGCCATTGCCGCCGGATCACCGGCGGGCGACTCAGGAACAGCAAGTCAGAAGGACGATTTCACAAGGTTAGCAACATGTGGTCATGGGGCATTCCGCTCCGTCCCAATGCTAGCAGTTTTGTCGATATGTCGCGAGTTACTTTGGCAGGTACAAGAGGACCAATCCTTCCGACAGAGCATGGACATAGACCACCAGATCGAGAGAACCGGACCCGGTGGAGAAAACGACGTAGGCGCCCCTGGGAATATCGGGAGCGGTGCAGCTCCACGCCAGGACTTGTTTGATGCTGTTAAGTATGCGATAACCTGGACAAACCGCCGAATCATGGCGGGTGAGACGAATATAAAAGGGCGCCTGTTCTACTCGGCCCTCCTGACCCAAGTACAAGGCCTCCAGCGCGGCGCTACCGATGCAGAGGTCGAGCAGATGGTGCTCAGCGGTCTTAATGAAGATCTGGAGCATATTTGGCACATACTTCAAGAGATTGAAGCTGCCACGCCCGGTAGTTCACCAAGCGAAGTGACCGATTGGGACCGGGACGATTCCGTAAGTCAAGAGCCGTTCCGCGTCCCATGTGCTGGCGTTGCGATGATATTACTAACACCTGAGCAGTGCCACTGGCAGGGGCTTAAGTCCATCTTCAACTCTAACGATGTTGAGTCGCTTCTCCATGGGTGAACATGGAATAGACCGTAGCTTTCTGTTCAACACCGCGACTACACACGACGACACAGCTCCGTGGCAATCGCTGGACACGCTACCCACCACAGCATGCTCCTCAAACGCAGGATACGAGGCCTGGCATCATTATGGAATCGTCCAGTTCTCAACTTCGACCAGGTATGGTGCCACTCGCGACAACACATAACCGGCATGAGGCTGACCGAACCCGAACTGAAGCTTTCACACACGGTGGGATTGGCGTAGTCACCGCCACGGCTGTTCCTCGAGATTAAGTTTTTCATCTCTCCACTCCCGGTTCGGATCGACCAGGGAGGCGTTCTCACGAGCCGTTCCGGGAGTTGTGCATGGTTCGAGAGGAGCTGAAGCCACATCGCATTTAACTTCCACAATGGCCTCGTCTCCTCGGCCGTTGCTGATTGTAGTTCTTCAATGTAAGGGTTGAGGGCTCGCCGCCCGTGAGGTTCATTCATGGCTCGCCTTATCGTGAGCGGGCTCGTGGCCCTTGCCACTGCTTCTGTCGCTTGGGGTAGCTCTTCAGACCGCGATCACCTCATCACGACAGCGCCAATCCTCCCTCGCGGCCCTCTCGAGACGACCAGCCCCATCAGAACCGTCATTACCATCAATTCGAACCTGATCGACGTGCTAGCTGGCGACGAGAAAGACGTGCCAAAAGTAATAGAAAAGCTCCGACAGATTTGCGCCGGGCCCCTCGCCTCCTTGTACCCCGAAATTTGCGACCACTTAAAAACCCATGGGGACTCGGACGAGATCATCATATGGCCACCAGCAGGGACCGAAGTATCCGCCACGGAAACGGAAACCACGACAATAAAGATCCCGGTCATTTCGCCGGTGCCTGTTCCTCTCCCGGCGCCAATGCCAGTACCAATTCCGATGCCAATGCCACCGCCAGCATCGTCTGCAGAGCCCACGCCCCCGGCAGTCTGGCCATCAACATTGGGGCTCGCATCTTCTGGGTCAGGTTCGCCTTTGTTGCCACCCCTGGGAACACGTCCCTCAATAATACCAGCAGATGGTGCCAGGTTGCCGTCTCCCACACTCTCTCGCCCTCCTCGACCCCCTCGACCGCCATTCGAGCCAAACCGCCCATTTTCAGGAGCGTCTCGGGCTTCGCCTACAGCGGACGCGAAGTCAATTTCTGGGAGCACGAGTGATATGGAAGGGACCCCTATCGATGCCAGCCCTTGGGCTGGGAATGCCACAGATTCCAGCCGCGTGGCTACAGGCAATGCTAATCCTGACGGCGAACCTGACCCTGTTACCAGGCACTTGCCCAGCGGTGGTACCAGGATGACCAACGGCGTGAATGCCGAACCAATACCCGAGGGTGTTATCGGGAATACGATTGGCGCACTCCCTGAGACCATGAACGGCGTTGGCACTCCAACTGCAGTCAATGGCGGAGTCACAACTCGTGTTGAAACAGTCACTAGCATCGAGCTGAGGACCAACCTGGCTGTTGAGACCCGTACTAGCATCCAACTCAAGACAATCGTGGAGCATCTAGCGAGTGTGGAGCGCCTGACAAGCGTGGAACGTCTGACAAGCGTTGAGCTCAGAACCAGGGTTGAGGTGATAACCAGTGTCACAGTCGCTACTCAGCAGCCAACGCCTCTGGTGATCGAAAGGCCCTCGTCAACAGAACCATCCTCGGTTCGAACCCATTCGGTTGAACACCCCTCGAGTGAGCCCCCTCCAAGAGAGGTTTCCTCAGGTGCACTCCCCTCAGAGGAGCTACCCTCAGCGGGGTTACCCTCAGAGGTATCCCGTTCAACAGGACCCGCCTCGGCAGAAATACCACCGACCGATTCAGCCCCTCGGCAAAGAATCACCGTCCCGGGGAGAAGACCTCCCACAGCACAGGTTTCCCAGACAAGCTCGATCTCTCAGGAGAGTATCACCACCCCGGGGAGAGTACCAACCACATTCGAGACGAGAACAAGAGCGTCGAGCGGTATAGACGCTCCGGGATCGATCATAACACAAGACTCAGCCGACGAGCAGCCTACAGACGGACAACTGATAGCCGAGCAACCGACAGACGAGCAGACGGATGAGTCGGCAGACGATTCCCCCTTCAAATGCCCGTGGGGTGCTAATGGCGAAGGGGATGACAATCTCGGTCCATGCACGGTCATCACAATCTGGTACTCGACTGTTGTTCAACAGTCGACAATCATCATGCAAACGGTCAAAGTGATGCGCAACCCAACCATCGTTCGACAACCCAGAGTTGGCACCATCGCCAGAAGCCCTTCGACCGTCGGACACGCACACAGCCCGTCCTGGTTCGTGGCGACCAATGTCTTGCCGACTGCAACTGCTTCCCCGACCTCTAACGAGTCTCCGAGGCAATTATATACACAAACCCCGCCAGCTGGTTTGAGAACGGCAAATAGACGACCAGACTATATGCAATTTCCAACCACCACGCGGCAACTACCTCACCCGCTGCCGCCTTGCACGCAGACAGTCACGATGCTTCTCAAGATACGAGATTACCGGACCGAGACGGTCTATTCCAGCACGGTGACGGCCACTTCGCACATTCCCTGTAGTTGCGCAAATCTCGAGACGCTCTTCGTCGATCGACCCGGGATAGACATCTTGAAGCCGCGGATAACCATCACGGCAACCACGCCGTCGACTACGACATTGGTGCTCTGCAGCAAGACACCTGCATATGTATGAGCAAGGGGTTGGATGTGCTCAGTGACTGTTGGCTTGCGGTGGATACGAACTGGACTAGAAAAGGGGGGCAATAATATGGCGGGTTAGGGAGCGAGTGCTTTACAGGGATGTAGCTAAAAGGTGCAGAGGTGTTCATAAAAGGTGTTCTGGTCACAATCTAGGTCAATGTGATGGGGTGTGCGGTTCATTGCTGTCAGTCACTTGAGATGGGGTTGCCGGTTCTTGTTTATTCTAATCTGCTCAGACCCAACGGGTCACCCAAGACAGGAACTCCGAACTCCGCCACGCGGTAGGGGAGATGTGTTTGGCCACCTCAACACAGACGGGCACCGTAACGAACCGGGAAAGGCGTTATTAAGATGTACGGAGACATGTGAGGGATCTTTGGGATCCCCGTCACGAACCGGGAGGGGCGTCGTTGAGATGTGAGGGGGTGCCCGACGGATCTTTTTATGTCCTCTACCCCGGAAAGCAAGGCCTTCTGGGAACACAAGGGGGCATGCACTACTTCCATACGCCGGGGTAGGGAGCCCGCCGGCACCCCGTCCGTCAGGGTCAACACAGTCACGAGATCCACATTCGCAATACCTACTTACACCACTGCAGGTATCCAACAACCCAAGGCAAGGCTGAACACGTCCGGGAAAATAGATTAACCCGAGGTTCGACCGATGGTTGCACAGTCCCAGTCCCAGTCCGGCGAACCCCAATCCCACAAGCCTGGATAGGATTCCCTGATCTGTTCTCGATGCAAATGACATGCAAAAGGGGGGGCTGAGGCCGGGCCAGCAGGGCGGATTCCGGAGGCCAATTATGATGAGGTACGGTGCCGTGTTGAGATTGACATGGTATGGCGGGTTTACCCCCGCGACTAGACGGGAAGGTGGTTTGGGTTCAGCTGGCGTTGACAGGCCGAGACCCGTCAATGGGAATGGCTGGATGGTGTCAGCTTGAGGCGAGCAAAGCAATGCTGAAAGTTCTAATTTTGTGAGGCCGAGCCAGCCAGTCGAGAGTATGGTTCGGTTCGATTCGGGTGGCTTCCAGACTGCTTTTACTACAGGTGTGAAAAGAAATCGGAGGGTCGGGGTTTCATTTTCTGCGCGTCAAGGTCACGAGTGTGGACAAGCGATGGTGGGTGAGGGCGAGGCTAGGTAAGGTTAAAAGTAATGCGTGTGCTGTGGGTGGAAGATGGAGTGAAGGGCGCATTCCCCAAGACGGGATGGGGCCGATCGTCCCCTTTGAGCCTCACCTCCTCCCACTGGCACGGCTTGAGAAAAGCAGCAGCAGCGTAGCGGTGGTTCTTTTAGCCGGCCCGCTTGCCGAGCGAAATGCTGCTCTCCGCCGTGCGGTGACGTGACGCTGTGGGGAGGAGAGGACGCTGTGGCTGCGACTTTTGGAAGGGTTTTGTTGAGAGCCGGTCGGCCAGGCTCTGCCGAAGCCTTCGCAATCTTAAATGCATCTTTGGGGTGCGTCCTGTCATCTCATGCTGTTTGCCTCTCGATGCATGCATGTACGTACAATACCGGAGGCATGGGGGCCGTCATGAGCAGCTGTTCCAATCGCTCGGTTCAGGCCTGCGATTCGCTGGCTGCGGTGTAAGATGGCCGAGAGCCGTCGTTGGTCTGGAACTCGGTGCGGTTTTTCCCACTTGCCAGGAACAGGCAGGGACCAGCGTTCACTGTGTGGGAGCTATTTTTAGCGTGAGGGTCCCCCGCACTTGCTGGCCCGTCTTGGCGAGTGGATTGGCACCCGCCAGATGTCAAATGTAACCTTGCTACTCTTAGCTTCCAGGTTCCCCTTGTCGTGGGTTGCCTCGATTCGATTCTTCTTCAAACTCATCCAGACTCTGCCAGCCAGCTCCATATTGGCTGGTGCAACCCGATCCAGCCAGTATCAGTGATTCCGAGAGCCGACCGCCCAGACCGCCTGCCATTCATTTCGTCAGTTGCAAGGCGGGGTTGTACTGCACTGTCTTTTTCTGTCGGGACACGCACCTGACCCGGAAGATATGCTTCCAGCAGTCCACTGCGGCGGGACGTCCATCGCATTACCAGAGCAGCATCACCGGGTTTGTCAACATCCCATGTTCCGCAGGGCAGAGGCGTCTTGGGCGGATCGCCTCCGGGCTCGCCGGCGGAAGGACGATACGAAGGGGAAGTGTTAAGACCTGGACAGTCAGGTCAACGTAATATCGCGTTATTAACGGTGGCAGGATTGGGCGACGCCGATATTGGAGGTTACGCACCACCCATTTACCCGTCCAATCGCCGCGCCAAGCCCGCCCTCGCCTTCCCAACCTCAGTCCGCCTCGCTTCCACGCTGTTTCGAATCGGCTTCCCTTCACGTGCCCGGAGCCAAGCGACGGCATGGTATCGCGACAGCCACCCCCGCCATGGCCCCGATCCCGCGTGAGGTGGCCGTAGCCCAGCAAGCCCAGGCGCAGATCTGGGGGGCCAGACAGTCATCTCCCTCCACCAGCCAGTGGCCAGTGGCCGTGGCTATTGGACGGGCAAGGGCAGGTCTGGTTCGCCTACGCGCAACCAGACTTCGCTGCGGCGGCGGCTTGCACGGCCCACGCTCGCGGCGGTGGCGGCGAAATATCTGGTCGACTGGTCTCGACAGTAGCATAGTGGTGCAATATATCGCTGGCTCCGGTGCCGACCCTTTCTCTCCACTTTATGTTTCCAAAAATCGCTGCCCCGCTACCCTTCTCCAGGTTTACGTGCTGGTTCCCTCTTTTTATCACCACACATCTCTTTTTCTGGGAGGGTTGTTTCCTTCGTCGCCCAACGAACCAGAAACCCGGTGCTGCGCTCGACCAGCCATACCAGGGGTGGTCCCGTTCTGGAAAACGCAGCATGCTCCGGGCTGTCTCTCGCCATAAGATCGGCACCACCGCTGCGAGGCACCATCACACGCCACTGGGATGCAGCGCATAGGCGACTGTAACACTCCAGGGGAAACCAACTTTACGATGCTGCCGTCGCAGCATTGACATTGCACGTTGTCCTCCCAATCGACCACTGGCTCGGAATCCTGTGTCCGGGTCAGTTTTGGGAGCCGTGCCCACTGCTTTATAAAGCTTCCGATCGATCTGCACCTCGTCTGAGGTCGGCCCATGGGCTGGTCCGGAGCCGGCGCGCATCGGTATAGGTGGAATTGGACTGAGCCAGCATCCCGTCGTGACGCAGCGCTCATCCTCGTCGCCCAACCATGGACATCGCAAGGCTTGTACTCCTCTCAGCGCTGCTGTGTCACGCATCCGCCTCTCCTATAGCGACCAACCGGCCGCGCGGGACGAGCTCAACGACATCCGGCGAAGCCATCCCGACCCTCTCACCTTCATCTCAACAACATGGCTCATATCACCCTCAAGATCCACCGTTACGGAATGGAGTCAGCCTCAACGACGCCATGAAACCGATTGTCGGACGACAGCTGCCACCAGATCGTCCCAATGTGGCTAACGCCAACCAAGATGCCCTCACCGTCATGCTGAACCAGCCCGCCGCGGCGTGCACGGCGACGGTTTCGAAAACCCCCTGGAAATGCCCATCCTGGGATGGTACCTTTACTATTTACCCATCGGCTACGTTGGCCACAACGAGCGTGGACTGCAAGGGGTGTGACTACGTCTTCAACGACGATGAGATACACTTCTGCCCCAACATGCCGATCTCGATCACGACAATGGCAAAAACAGCCTCCATCTTTTGGACCACGGTGTGCGCCAAGTCGCCAGGAGCTCTGGTTCAGCCCACGCTGCCAGCTATAGCCGCTATTACGCCAGTCAACAATGCGCCAGTTCGAGCCAGGATGCCCACTCCAGAGCCTGCGCCCATGGCAATTACAGCAGCCCCGAAACCAACGGCGAGGCCGCAAGCAAGACAAGGGACGGCGGCCCTCCAACCCTTGCCAGGAGGCCCGGGGCCAGCAGCGTGCCCAACGACGGTGGTAGTCCAGCCAGAGCAATCAGCAGGAAAGACGCAGACGTCATTCGCGAGATGGACCACGACAACATTGTATGTTCCCTGCGGCGGCTGTCCTCTGGTGGTCACGACAGGGCTGGTTGGGTACGGCCCGCCGGGGGTCTTTACCAAGACGACGACGATACCTGTGGGGACGAAAACGGCATACGCATGTGCGTGAAGGGGGAATTCCGGACGGCTCACGGCGGAAGGAAACGCGGAAGAGACGTGTTCCTCTTCTCTAATTGTAAGACTACATGGGCGCCATTAGAAATCGGGATACCCAAGTGACAGGTGAGGGCGCTTCAGCTAGCGAAACGTCGGGACGGCAGCATTGCAGGGGTTTGGCATTTTTGTTTGGTCAGACCCAGTTCCGGTTCCGATCGGCTGGCAACGGGTGGCCGGCCCGGCCGGGGTCCGTCCGGGGAAGGAAAAGGGGTGTGGCCCTGGATTTTAGTTGTCATAGCTGATGGAGCAAGCATTCCACGGTACTTCGACACCATTGAAGAGCTTTTGCTTTTTGTTCCTCCCTCCTGTTTCGGAATGTGATTTGGGACCACAAGGTCTCGACGGCCACCAGCGGCCAATGAAAGAACCGTGCGCTTTCATCCTTCGATCCCTGAAAAGGCAAAAAGACGTTGAAGAACTTGCGACTACCCATGTCAGGAGTAGACAAGACCGCCTCGATAAAACTACAGGATCTACATCTTACCAGCAATCGCATCATTCGCTCTGCTTTGGAGACCTCTTCGGACATTGACCGTGTCGCGCGTGAGCCGGGCACAGCGTTCTTCTCGACTTGGTCGAGCGGCGAGTCGTTCCAGGTTTTCTGGTGCTGCAAAAGGGGAGGGCGCCAAGCTGAAATTGGGCAACCCAGAAGCTTCCCCAGACGCTTGGCGGAGTCAGACCCCGCCAAAGGAAAAGCCAGCGGAGAAAAAGCAAAAACCAATTAGGTATGGTCCGTCTCACTGCCTGACGGCGCTGCAACGGGAAGTGTGTCCCGGCTCCGATATCTTGCCGGGCAACGCTCGCAGATCTCCAACTCTGCTTCTACACCACCACATTACTTACTGCGCTGCGCAACAACTTACATCGCGGCCAGATGGCCAACAAAGGCGGGGATTTGGGCTCTCGCGCCCCGCCAACATCACCGCGAAAACGGCTCCGCAAAAAGTATTCGCACGAGAACGACGGACACTCACCGCCGCAGTGGTCCCACGAGACGCTTCACCATCAACTGAAACTTTCCCCTCTGGCGACAGGAACCTGGAACCATGAGGAGGGTGCCGAATTGAGGGCGCGCTCAATCGGCGCACCCGCTAACGCCGGCGACCACCCCGACGACAACGATGGATCTGAGTGTCGTCAGCGACGGCTTCAAAATTCGCGGCGTGTCGGGCACCATCACCGCGAACGGTGTTACCCCGCAGTCCGCCGACACCCGCCCCAACAAGCACCCGCGCGACTACTACGACGACGATTCCTCCGATACCCACTCCCAACAATCCAGCAACGATGCTACCCCCTTGCCGGCCTTCATCGACGTTAGTACCGACAGTTGGCTGCGCAACCATGCCCAGCGCATGTACAGATGCATCGACAGCCTCACCTCGTGCCACTCCGTCGAATCCGCAAAGGTGTATGCGACGGAGCTGCGCGGTTGCGTCTGCGAAATTTTGAAGGACAACATAAAACTCGATATGAAAGTTTACGAATTGAAGGGCAACGTTCGCAAGCTAGACGAGGACAATGAGGATCTGGAGAGGCGAGAGGAGAATGCCAGGAAGCAGAACACCGAACTCAACGACAAGCTCGTGAGTTTGACGAAGACGAAGGCGGGATTGGCGTGTGAGCTGGACGAGGGGAAGATGAGAGCGAGGGAGGTTGGCGAGTTGAGGAATAAGCACCAGAAAGAGGTGGACGACATCGAGAAGGGGCATGAGGAAGACATCAAGATGCTAGTGAGGGAAAACAACGAGAGGGTTGTGCAGCTCGCGGAGGGGGAGAAAAAATGGGAAGAGGACAAGCGAGAGCTGGCGAAGGCGTGTTCCTAGCTTCAAACGGCATATCAGAGTTTGTAGAAGGAGATGGAGGGTACCAGCCAGGGGCTGGGTGACGCGCAGCAGGAGATGGAGCTCAAGACGAAAGAGCTCGTCGAAAGTCACAAAGACGTGGCGACCAAGGCGATGAACGAGAGCATGGCTCTCCAAAGCACCATCAACGACCTGAAACTCAAGCTCATAGCCGCTACTAAGGAGGCCAAAGAGAACACCGAGCTCACGACTGCGAAGGTTCGAGGAGAGCTTATTAAGCATCTCGATGTCAAGAATAAGTTGGTGCCAGAAGTCAAGGCCCTCAAGGAATCCAACGATACACTACAAGGGCAGCTGGACCGGGAAAGGAGCGAAGCTGACAAGAGCGCCCGGAAAATGGCCGGCTGCAGGACAAAGTAAAGACGCCTGAGAAAGAGCTTGAAAGCCACCTGGCGACGATTGAAGGTCAAGTCTTGGACAGGGTGACTCTCTGGGAGCAGTTTGGTCGCCTCCAGGGCCAGTTTGACCAGGCCACAAGCGATGCTGACAAGCGGCAAAATGAGCTCTCATCCCAGATCGAGTCAACCCAAGAAAAGTTCAAGAGTAAGGCAGCCGAAATCGACTCGCTTCGACAGAAACTCGAGGCCAAGGCTACCGATCTCAACAAGGAGAAGAAGGAGAAGAAGGCTCTCCAAGCGACCAACAAGAGTCTCCGAGCCGAAGACCTCCTCGGGAAGGACAAAGAGAACAAGGTTCTGCAGGAAGGAAATCAGCAGCTCAAAGATGCAGTCCAGGTTCACTTGAGCCAAGTCAAGGCTCTCGAGGAGGCCAAGAAGTCGCTCCAAGATCAAGTTTCCAAGTACATCACTGGCCAAGTACAGAAGGCACGACTGTCCAGCTCGGAGATCGATAAGGCCGGCGAAGCCAAGAAGAAGCTTGAAGAAGATCTCGAGGCGTCCAGGGCTGAAGTCTTCCAGCAGAAGGAGAACCTTGAGGCCCTCCGGCAGAGGAACGAAGCCGTAGAGAAGGAGAAGGCCGAGCTTTCGCGCACCGTCGAGGCCCTGCGGCAAGGCAACAAAGGGCTCCAGGAGTCGATCGAAGCTCATTTTGGGCAGGCCACTCTTTTGGAGCATCTCAAGGCTGAGCTCATCCGCAATCATGACCACGCCCTTCGAAAACCCCGCCACGAGTTCCAGGAGAAGATCGACGGCTACGAGAGCAAGGCCACTAAGCGAGAGGAGGACAACGCCAGTCTTCAGAGTGAGGTCAAAACTCTTGAACAGACCAGCCAGGATCTTCGACAGCAGATTGACAGGTTGAGGGAGGATGCCCGTTCTCTCCAGCAAGCCAATCAAGACCTTCAGGGCCAGGTGAGCAGGGCTCTCGAAGGGAGGTTAAACGAGAGCAGGACAACGCCATCCTTACCAGCGACATCCAGCTTCTTCAACAGGCCAATCAGACTCTGCAGGAACAATTCGAGAGGAGCGTCGGCGAGGTGGCCAGCCAAGAGAAGAACATGCAAGAGCTCCAAGGCAAGCATGATGCGTTGCTGTCTTTGGAGAGGGAACTGCGGGCAGCTCTCAAAGCCAAGGACGATGAGATTGAGTCTTTGAAGCTGCAGCCTGCATACGCCGAAGGCGCATCCGCCAGTTTGCCTGGCGCAGACAGCCCCCATCTCCTGGGCTCAGGGTTGCCGACACCGACACTGGCGCCATTCCTTAAGCCGGAAGAGCCTGAGTCGGGACCGCCCACGAGTGTAGCCCTGGGTGGCGCCCCCCAGAAGGCAGCTGCCGAAGACCAGGAGCCAGAGCTAGAGCGGTGCCTTCAACTCTACAACCGTTTTACCTTCGGGCTGACCAGGCTGTACTACGAGCAGCTCGGCCTCGGTATCGCCATGGACCCTTACCATGACACACCCCAACTTGGCAACGATGTCTTGGTTAGTTACCTGGCAACACTCGGCGAGCTCGAAAAGCCTGTGTGCGTTGAAAACTCGCCAGTGACGAATTGTTGGAAGGTGCAGGAGCCATGGGCAGTTGCTCCGGCCGTTGAAGTGACGCCGCAGCCCTACCTGTTTGAGCAATTCATCCAACTGTGCCTTCTCATCTCTTCGATGCGGGACCACGATGACAGCCGGCCGATGTTGTCGGTGGCGAACATCGTTGCTTCTCTGATTCATACCGACCACATAAATCTGCCTCCACCAGCTGCGGCGTTCTTGCAAGCCACGGCGACGTTGCCTCCCCCGGCATTCCAAGGCAAGTTCAGCTCGAGGAATGTGGCGCTGGCCATACTTGTCTGCCAGCTGTGCCGTCGTTTAGAGGAGGCGTTTCCCGACGCCCCCGAACAGACGTGGACCGTTGCGAGAGTTCTGGGCCCGGAAGTTCAGAACGAGGCCGACAAACACTGGAAAACTGGCGGCGGCCATCAGCAACTGCGAGGGAGATGTTGACGTCAAAGCCTTGATGGGCCAGCTAGAGCAAGCATGTGAGGACAGTCAGTTTTGCGTTGTGTCAACACAAGGAGAGGATGCCGGAACTCACGATACGGGTTTACTGTTTTGCGGCGAGGGTAATTGCTTTTCAATGATCGATTTCATGTTACGTCGCTTTCGTCTTGTTGAATGTGAGGTCGCGGGGAGGAAGCTAAATCCGGAACAGCTTCGTCATGATGATCTTGCTGTCGAGCAGCAGGGTCAGGAGGTGTTTAGGCTCCCTAAGGCCCCGAGGAACGTACGCAGTTTCTGGACGGTTTGGGCGATGGTGGATATGGGTTGAGACACATGTGTGGATTTGTTTGGTCGGTATATGCATTCCGGATTCCCATTGTTGGGATGGAGTTGACGGAGTTTGGTGGGTTTTGGTTTGTTCGGTTGGTTTGTTGATCGGGAGGCTGCAGGCATGTCGTTTCGGCTGATGGCTGATTGTGTTGACAAAATATACCCCCTGCATGGATGGGAAGCATGCTCGGCGGCGTTACCGGTGCATTTGTTTGCACCAACATCGTTGATATACCCCGTGGCTAGATCTAGCTACATGTTGTCCATATTGTGAGGACATTCTGTGTACGAGTTTTGTCTCGTACACACATCTCGGACAGCCGACCTAGGTCGGCAATCTGGGCTGCTACACCTCTGCTTCGAGCTCTGCTCAGCGGGGTGTGGAGATCAAATAAATTGTTGTAACTTGCTGTTCCAGACTGGTGAATGTTTTCGTAAGGCTGAAGCCTTTGCTAATTCTGCTTTTCAGCGGGCTGGGATGGCAGCAGCAGCCTCGCTCCTTCCTCTTTTATCCCATCTGTGCTTCAACAACCTCAAAAGGCGAAGAATCTTCATCAAGTGAATCTTTGTCTTTGAAGCCGAAACTATTTCAGCCCTGTTGCCGCCACAAATTTCTGATTTCCTGCAACCAGCCGCGAAGCCAACAAACAACCGCGCCTTTCTCCAACACATAAAGCTGGTTCTCCCAGCACCTTCGCCCCAATCAATCCTTCTCCCAAACAACATTACTAGGCGCGCGCTCAACTCTCGCTTCGCCAACATCTCCTCCACGACAGACACCAAGACCGGTATCAAGATGGACACCAAGAATCCCCTCCAAGTCGCAACCGCGGAGAAGCCCCCCTCCACCAACGCCCTCGACAACGACTCCGACGACGACTTCACCCCTCCTCCCCGCGAAGCCTTCCACGCCCACCCCAAGCTCTGCCATGAAATGCTCCGCACCGTCACCACCACCCTCCCCCTGCAAATCCGGTCCTCCACCATAAGCATGGGCTCCGGTCTCTTCCTCAGCACCTCCGCCTCTCTCCTCCCCGCCGGCCGCGAAATCTACCGCTCAGTCCCCCTCCTCACCGCCATCGACCCCTCCTCCAACCCCAACATCTGCCATTACTGCCTCTCCAGCGGTCCCACCGACGCATTCGGCTCTACCTCTACCAAGTCCGGCAACGCCGACAACCACACCAAAGCCTGCAGCGCATGCCACACCGCGCGATTCTGCTCCAAGAAGTGCCAGCGCCTAGCATGGACACGCTTTCATAAAGACGAGTGCAAGATTCAAAAGGAACATCCCCAAATGCGCGGGGAGTACCTGCTCGTGCACCGCCTTGTATTTTGGCAGCAGAGGGGGTTCGTGACTACGACGCAGGGAAAGGTGGTGGAGGAGATGGAGACGCATTTTAATGAGTATTCGCTGAGTGAGGCGAGGATTGGAGAGATTTATGATGTTGCGGGGGAGGTTGGGAAGGCGACGGGGGGGAGGGTGAATATAGGGTTAGCTTGGAGGTTGTTGCCTGCGGTGAGTTTTCCTGTGGTGGGTTGAGTTTGTAAGGGTACTGACAGTGATGGCAGATGAGGACGAATTGTGTGAGCGTGAGGATGGCGGGGAAGAGGGATGTTGTGGGCGTGGCGTTCGATATCCTGACGGTGGTGATCAATCACAGCTGTGAGCCGAATGCGTTTGTCTTCTTTGAGGGGAATGAGTTGAGGGTTCGATCGCTGAGGCAGATTGCGGCGGGAGAGGAGATTACGGTTTCGTATGTTGATACGAATATTGATGTGGCGGCGAGGCGGGAGATTCTTCAGCACGAGCACTTCTTTGAGTGTCGTTGTAAGTTGAGCCTTGGTGACTCGTGTCTCGATGCTAACGTTGGGTAGGCACTCGTTGCAAGTCCGAGCGCAAGGAGCACGTTGCTCTTCTCAAGAGCAGCAAGAACCTCGCTGCGCTTCACCAAGCTCAGCGCAACATCATCACGTTGATGAAGAACGCAGTCTGGGCCGCCAACCATCCCGGCAGGAACGCCCAATACGAAGATCTCGCGACCGTCGAGGCGCAGCTGCGGACTTACACCAGCAATGTGTTCCCTTCCAACTGGCCAGACCACATCGCACCGCTGCCGATGACGCGCATGTACCTCGCCGCGCTATACATCAACGAAGAGAAGCTGGTGCCCGCTCTTCGCCTGGCCCTCCAGGGCAAGCTGATGAGCCGCTGCAAGAATGGCCCCGACTGGGTCAACGAGATGATGGATCTCATGTCCATCCTCATCGTGACTGGCAACATCCCGCCGGACTCGCCTCTCCACCAGGCCGGGGGGCTCCCTACCATGGACGACACGCATGCTGTCACGTACGGCTACCTCTGCGAGGTGTGCAAGGAGGCTGGAACTGCGTTTGGTGGAGACTCCAAGTACACCAAGGCGATCTGCGACATGTTCGCAGGTCTGCTTGCCAAGAAGACGGATGCGAGACCGGGAAGCAAGGAGTTTGGGCAGGAGTTTGAGGAGGGCCAGAAGAAGGTGCTAGCTTGGGCTGGGGTTCCGGAGAAGTTCGGCATCGCTTTGCGTCCTTGAAACTGATGCCGGTCGACCGCGGAGGTAGGCTAACAAGTACCGGGATGGTGTGGATGCGCGGGTGCGCGGGTAGACGGGTGTGGCGTGGATGGGCATCGATCTAGACATCTAGACCGTTGCGCTCTTTTTCAGGGGCGGGGAATCGACGCACTTAGAAACTGACAGATGCTCTTATCCCATCACGCGCTCTTAGTATCGTTGTCTCTGGGGTTTTACTATTGATCGTGGGGTTGCATTGAAGATTCTCAGTTGGTACAGCTCAGTCGAAGTGGGTAGTCTCCAGCGCGAATGGCTGTTCAGATCGACACACCCCTTTGAGAGCTAGCCGCTGCCACCTAGATTTTCAACGCATAGCGTGTGCAATAGAATGAGGCTTAGAGTCACTCAACTCCAACTGAGTCGTGGTCATGATTGCCGCTTATCTCAAGCCAGCCATTTTCATGTTGCCCCTTTGCGGGGGCTTGGCGGCAAAAGGGGGAAAAGTGTTGCCAATGCCAAGACTCCAGGTAATGTGTTGTTAAACAGTGTTTGTTGTTGTTGAATGCTCTTTGTTTCGATCGCAATATTGTTGTAACTATAATGCGATGAGAAAAAGTCGCATGAGCAAAGCCGTACCCATTCTGACTTTAGGGTTGGGCCAAACAAAGGGGCGTCATCTTCCAGAACACAACAGAGAGCTCTGCATTGTTTCTCTAGTCGGCTGCGGATTATCAGCGTCACCTGTCTCGACATCTAGCACTCAGTTACTTCAAGTTCCAAGGTCGGTACCGAACTCGCTTTTGTACCATTCATGAATGTCAGAGTCTAGTAGGGGGCGCCTTGCGCGATGCGGTGATGTACCCAAGCATTGTTCCGGGGCCGTTGGCGGCGCACGGCGGCGCATGGCGAATGTGAGGCGCCCGGTTAAATTCTACAGTCATCTTCCATTTCTTCCCCAGGACGGACATTGCGGAACTCGCCGCTTAATTCCCAAAGTTACACAGACCTCGCATTAGCTATCCTCTGTGCTGCCTGCCGGATATACGACTAACTGCCCGTGTTTGCACAAAATGATTCTGCCTTGCCGTGATTAAGTCGTTTGCGCCCTCTACCTACAAATTCAAGGCGTGCCCGCGTCAAAACTTCCTCAAGCAACATCTGCTTGCCAAACTTCCACTCGCGCAGTCTCAAATTCCCAGAGCTTCTGTTTAGACAAATTTCGTTCTTGAAGACAACAAATATGCGAACCCTTCTCAGCCTACCCGTCGAAATTCTCGAGGCCATCCTGGAAGCAGTATCCTCGCTGGTATCCTCGTCCGACCTATCCTTTCAAGATCTCGTGGCCCTATCCAAAACTTGCAAACTCCTCCATTCTCTCTCACTGCACCACATTTACAACGATATCTCGCCATACCACCACTGGTTGCTCGCCCGCACCTTGATCACCCGCCCAGATATCGCGCAGTTCGTCAAACAGTTGAGTCTCGAATGCAGCTGGTCCGAGTCCGAAGAGGTGGATTTCCCGCCCGAGGTTGACGACTACTGGGAGCGAAAAGCCGAAGGACACAGCTACGAAAAGCCAGGAGATCCTGACGGCATGACCGATGTAATTAGCAGCCTGTGCCCAAATCTGGAAGAACTCTACTGCTACGATATCTTGTCAGAGACGCCGTACTTCTGGACGCCAAACTCGCTGATACACCTTACGAAGCTCTCAGTTGATTCCTCCTGCGACTCTGAGCCTTTGGAAAGTTTTGGACGCTTGAGCCTCTGTTTATTGCCGCCCCGAACATCGAGGAGGTAGTGCTCCAGCGCTTCTCGTTGATCCGGAAAACCAAGGCTGAGCTGCGTCAGCTCAAGAGGATCGAGTTCGTCTGGAGCTGCATCGATGCTAAAGAATTGGGTCGTCTGCTCAAACTGTGCCCCAACCTCGAGGAGTTGATCTTTGCGAGTAGCGGAGGCTCGGTGTTTCTTGACGCGGAACCATTCACTTTGGCAGAGGCAAAGGAGGAAATCTTGACCAATGCCCCCACGCTCAAGAGATTTCGGTTGGACCTTAGGTCCGATGAGGAACCGGGCGAGAACGAATTTCAGGCCGCAAGGGAAGAGTTTGCTGAGCGTGGCATCAGATTTGAGTTAGTCGGGCACTGATGTTGGATACCATCGCACATGCCTGCGCACCAACGAGACGTATTTGTCCTTGTTTGTCCTTGAACCCATGTGGTCTAAAAGAAGGTCCACTCAGGTTCTCATGTCTCTCCGATCAGGACCAGCCTCGTCCCCGTCAAAAAACAATGTCTTGCCGCTGGAGCCCGAACGCTGATTTCAGTGTTGTTTAGCCCCTCCTCCACTACCAGGACGCCATCTCTCGATATCAATCCGCTTGACAGCAGCTTTTCAATGACAGATCTGAAAAAGGAAGCGCGCCCACGCGTCCGCCACCAGCCCAGTTCCTCCGCAACACTAGAGCAGAAAGCACCCAAAAAAGAGGTCCTCGGTCGTCCCTTTCTATAGCACGCATTCCTCGGGTCCCAGGGCTCTTCTCTCCAATCAGCTGGGCGGTCTCCATAGTAGAAGTTGGGCCACCCAGGCGTCTTGATGGGAGTGATTTTAGAAATATCCCACGTGAACCAATGAGTAGCTATAGATTGTGTTCCAGATTTGGTGCTGCCTCTGAGTGCCAGAAATTGTTCAAGGCAGGAGAGATAAAAATACTCACACGTCCGCGGAATCTTGAAGAGCGACATGAGGTATACTCCAAAGACCGATAAATGGTAAGAATCGCTCTTCAGCGCACACCAGGGGTCGGCGCCTTGCGGATGAAGCGCGCTCAGCACTGAATATGTTGTGTTTTGTTTCAGAACCTCTGGACTTTCTCTCTTTATCGGCCCGGATGCGCTGGTTATATCTTCCTCGCGTCCAAGTGAATTGAGCAAATCCCAGAGCAAGCTCACCATGAACTGGCCCCATGGCGTAGCTGGTTTGATCCACGTTTGATGGAGCAGCGAATCGTTCACGCTCTCACAGGATTCGAACAAAATGTTGAGAGTCGGTAAAGTCCGTGGAGTAATTGGTCCCTCCAACGCGACCCAAACGGTGCCCTCTCGTCTGGAGGCCTCTAGGTAATCCGGGGACTTGGCCAACTTCAAACGCAAGAACTCGTGGAGCCCCTGACTTACAACCGGGGACCGATAAAAACGGCGACATTTATCCTCGGGCAAGCCAATAACCCGCCCTTGTTCAATGAACATGACCTCGGCCGCATCCAGGTGTCGTCCCACGTACGCTAACCAGGCGTCATCTATGAAAATAGCATGGGATACAACGGTCTTCAGGTCTCCTAGCAGTTGTTCGAGGTCTCCCGAGGCATCAAGGTCCCGAGTCTTCTTCATTTGAGTTCGTTCAGAGTGCCGGGCCTTGAATGTTGCGGTTTGGGCCTTGAAGAGGGAGAGCCGGGGGTTGAAACGCGGGCGACTCTTGTTTTTCAGAACGTCTTGCTTCTCTCGTGTCCGAAAAAAGAGTCGCTGACGGTGCCGTGGATGAATTGAACGCGTTCTGAGGCCCTCTTCACGCCGTCATGGGCCGCGACCCATGCTAACATGCCATTGGTGTCAGCGTTCACCTGAGCCACTTGCTGGTAAACCCAGTCGTTCGAGCCGAGCCGCTTGAACTCCTCAGCCGAGAACCGAATTGCGTAATCGTTGTTCGCAAGCTCCTGTTGGTGGAGTTACAAGTTGCAGCAGCTCAGCCATTCCCTGGTGATAGACTGGGTGGACTTGATCCATCATCTATCGGAACAAATTGTTCATGTCTTGCGGGATCACTTCAAGGCGGCGCTTGAGGGTTTCGTACGAGTCGTGATTACTGATGCCGTCCCGATGCGAGCGCGTGACGAGATACACCCAGAGAAACACGCCATCAGAGCTAATCGATATTTGGCGTGCAAGGCCGTCTCGTTGGCCGGGATAGAGCCGTACGAGGTCCCATTAGGGGTAGTATTAGAGGCGGGCTTTTGCAAACCTCTTCATGTCTCCGAAGGTGAAGTGGTGGACGTGTAGCTTTGTCTTTGTAGCCGTGCCAAACTGCTCCTCGAAGACCTTCCACGGCAGATTGGATGCGCAGACAACGGTGTTTGGCGACTGGGCGAGGTCCCAGATGCTCTTGCAGAGATTGACATGGTCTCCATCATACTCGTCAAGGCCGTCAACAAAAGGCAGAATCGTATGGACCACTTCCGTGAGGCTGTCACCAGGGCAAGAATGGTCTTGCGGAGCTCGGCCTCGGTCTAGGGCTCTCCGAGAGGTTGGAAGCCACCCTCTGCGGAAGACGTCGCGGCCCAGCGTTTCGTGCAAATCTCAGACATGCACTGCGGAGCTTGGCGCAAAATGTCGGAAACGAGTGACTGAAGCAAGCCCTTCTGGGACCTTTTGCATTGGGGGGGCTTTTTGCATTGAGGTACCTTGGTAACCTCTCATCAGAATCTCAACACTCCCATTCAAGAACAAGAGCCTGGATTCACCGAGGGCCCGTAAATAGTGAGCAGCCACCACGACCTCGTTGTCCTCCCCAGCCCATTGGGTGAGCAACTCGCGGGACTTGGGGTTATTCACGATGAACTTCATCAAGGTTGACTTGCCGGACCCGGCTTTCCCAGACACCCAAAAACTTCCAGAAGGGGATGTGAGCCACGTACCAAGCTTGGAGCCAGGGCTGAGCGCCCATCAAAACGTTTCCTGATGCGCCTCTGCAATGGACTCCTGGCGATTCATCCGAGACTCGAACCGCCACAAACTTCACCCCCTTTTCCGACTTCAGAAGCAGCGGTAACACCGCTTGATAGAAATACAACGGCGCCATGGCGGTTATCTCGAACAAGTCAAGCACATCCTCAGGCGGGGCCGTCTCAACGAGCGCGAGCTTCCGCCCGCTGGTACCACCTGTGTTGGCGATAGCTACGTCGATGTGGTTGGTACCGACGTCGAGGAGGTGTTTGATAGCGGTGGAGAGGTCGGTGGGGTTGGTGCTTTCGATTTTGACGAGGAGGGCGCGGCTTCCGGGGGCGGTGGGGAGGGATTGTAGGGAGAGGGCGGAAGGGGAGGAAGTGTCGCGGACGGAGGCGATGACGGTGTGGTTTGGCTGGAGGAGGTAGGTTTCGGTTAGGGCTTTGCCGATGCCTGGGGGTGTTAGTTAGGTCGCATATGGGATAAGGGGGGTGGAGGTTACCTCGGCTGGCGCCGGTGATGAAGACTACGGTGGACTCGGAGTCGGCCATGTTGGTGATTGAGATCGCTGTATTGCAGTGTATATCTGAAGTAGACGCACAACGAGGTAGAAGGATGTGATTGTTATGAGGGCAAGAACGACGGGGATACTTCTGTTTTGCAGGCCCCTTATGCTGAGGTTGGAATGACAAACTCGGCGACTTAGACGGGCTTAAGTCGGTGACTTTTTGAAGCAATTCCCACACAATGGAAGCAGCGCCGGGGCCCACTCCGTTGGGTTTGGGTCTTGGTGAATATTTGTAAGCGTGCGGATACGCGCTATTTCGTGAGAAGTCGTCGATTTGACCGGATTTCGGCAACGTCACGAGAGAGATAAGTTTGGGGAATATCCCTTGACTAACACAGCAGGCGAAGGGGTTGAGTGTTGTGCAACTTAAATCAACACCAAGAAACGATGCCGGTTGACACGGCACTTGCCAAGTCTTTTTCTTCGATAGTCTGCAGGCGTACGTACTTGTCTGACGTGCACTGTGTGACAAACTTGCAGGTTATCGCTGCGGTTGCTGCATTTGACGTTGAATACGCGCCAGGGCGTATAAGCTCTTGGCTACACTGGCCTAGAGAGTTTCCGTTCAGTTGCAACATCAAGGGGACGCGTGGCTGGCCGAGTCGGGTCTTCTGAGTGGAGAATTCGGTTTCTTCGTTAAGGTAGGCCCTAGTCCGGCCCCTTATGTTATTTCTTGGTTGGTTCTCATCGGCATTATCGCCGCTTCAGCTACCCTCTATACTTTGCCCTACTTCTCTTGTACTTCTCTCGCATCCACAAATTCGTCGGCCTCCTCGTCCTCGTCATCGTCGCCATCATTCTCAGACTCCGGCATCCCCTGGACAGCTCTCAGAAACCTCTCAAACGCTGCGCGCATCTCAGGTCCAGGCGGTGGATGCCTCTCGTTGAAGAGTTGGCGGGGCGTCTTGTCCTCAAAGTCTGCTGCGTTGACATCCCAATCTTTCTCGCTATTTGCCTGGATGAGTCCGCCGAGCTCAACCAGCCTCTCCATGCTAACTTGGTTCGCGAAAAGGGCAGCGTAATGCAGAATACTCCGGTTTTGTTGGTCTAGAAGGTCCGACCTTGCACCCCTTTCCAGCAGCACACGAGCGAATCGAATGTTGTTGTAGAACATGGTTCTCGTAAGCGCAGTATCGCCGTCTGCGTCTTGCCGGTTAATATCAGACCCCTTGTCGATCAAGAAGTTCAACTGGTCAATTCCAGTGGTATGCTCGCTGCCGTATGAGGCAAGAATGATGAGAGGGGTACTGCCCCTGTGGGTTGTGCTATTTACATCGCCGCCGTTGTCGAGGATAAGCTGGAACAGTCGGGTTCCGTTTCGGGCTCGATCCGCTAGGGTTGCTTTGCACAGCGCGCAGAGACCCTGGAAATCGCGGATTGTAGTGGAAGCCCCGAGCGAGATGAGGGCTTCGGCTGCGCGATAGTTATCGCTCCGGCATGCCTGGTGAAGGGGCGTGCTGCGGCTAGGGGATGTGCTGGTGTTGTCTATTTCAACACCAGCTTGGACGAGCAGGCGGCAAGCGTGGGCGTCGTCCCGCATAGCGGCAATTTGAAGGGGACTGGGGAATGGTATGGCGGTATTTTCGCCATGCTTCACGCTGTGCGTCATGCATTGCGGCAAGGAGAGAGCTTTTGCCAAGGGGACGTGAGCAATTCCCATGACGACCTTGTGAAGGATGCTAAGTTCTGCATCCTCCAAGTACGTAGAGAGTGGGAAATCCGATATGAGGCCGATGTCCTCCGGGTCTCCACGGACAAGCAGTGCGAGGACTTCATTGCGTACATACATGTCGTGGGGATCTGCATCTACTTGCAGTAACAGCCGAGTGATGGGCGTGTTGCTGCGTCCTTGACCTATCGCGTACTGAAGGAGACTCATGTCCTGTTGCTGTGTAAAAAAGACGCGATCATGAAGTGACGCTTTCCGTTGACGAAGGGCTTCTTTCAAGCCATCAATGTCCCCATCGCGTACATGACCGAAGAGACCCTTGGCGTGGGCGGTATCCCATGGAAGGTGATTGGCAAGGCGTATAAGCATTTCGGGGCTGCCGTTGACGTGGCTGGAGTACATGACGGCGAGGGAGCTCCAGACAAGCCAGGGCGGAAGTGTGTAGCCCGCTCGTATAGCTCGTCGCGGCTTGTATCCGGGCCCGTGACAGTGAATCGTGTTGCATGGCCTGGCTGGTTGAGATTTGTACTCGAGGATAAAGGATCCAAAAAGGATGTGAAGGGACGTTATTTGCCACTTGTAACGGGTTGCCGCGTGGCAGTGACAGCCGCAGTCCAGAGAACAACCGGAGCCGTGTACTTCCAGGCTGGCATGCACCTCATTTTCAGCCCCGGTGTCTGCACTCGGCGTACTGGCTTCTGCAACGGGCTCGTTCCTTGGCCTGAATTGACAATTCAGGTGTGCGATGATGGCTTCGTGGGAAACGGCCAGCACAGCCCTGAGCTCAGCAGCTGTGGCATCGCGGTAGGACTGGAGACTTTTATCCATGTGCTCCGTAATCTCGTCTCGGGATTGGGCGAGAGACGCCCGTATGCTGGCAGAAGCAGCGCTAGTCAACGGTTAGTGATTTCAATGTATCAAAGTCTGCCCCTTCAAGAGGTAGCCAGTCGGTCACTTACATGTTTTGCGCCAGCAGCAGCCGGCAGATATTGGTGACGACCGATTTTAATTTGGCTCGCCGCTGCGTGATGGACCGGCTTCCTGTCATCCAAGCGAGGCGTCTTCTCGCACCAATTTCTTTCGAGTCCAAGGCCTTGACCTTGCCAGTAACTTTCGGAGTCTCGATCTTGTCAACGAATTCCTCAATCTCATGGATGACGGCAACCCCCTCGTCAAGAAGGCCTCCGAGCTCTAGCAAGAAACGTTTCCGCGTCGCCGCTTTTCTAGCGTCCGAAGACGTCGAGGTGCCTTTCTGTTCGGCGGCCCATGCTGTCTTCAAACCCTCCCGCGTGTCATCAAAGAATTGGTAGGTGCGCTCCAGTTCATCTTTGAGCTGATGGAATTCCGCAGGGGCGTCTTTCCATTCATGAGAGAGTGCCCTTGAAGTTGTCAGCTGAGCGAGGTAGTAGGTGTGACCGGGATGACTTCTGCTCACCATATTTTGGAGCTAGTCCGAAGCACCGCTTCCGTGATAGCAAGGATAGCGCCGACAGCCTCCATCCTAGCCCCTGATATTGATGGAATGGGATGTGCTAATAGTGATGATGAGACAATGAAAGCCGAGGGACTGGTGCGAAAAGTTTATACGCGCCGATCGTTCTGCATCCAAAATATCGCGTGCACCATCTTCGGAGTCCGGTGCCTGCATTGCAGGAGACCAGAATTAGCCGAGTGGCAGAGAGCTGGCGCTGTGTAACATTACCGTCAAGAGAGCCAATAGCTCAGAGTCCTCGAAATGATCGATAATGCGATCACTTTTGCCTAAGAACCTCATGTTTCCGGCGCGCTGCTGCGTTTACCGAAGCTTTGCGGATTTGTTTCACATGAGAGTTGATTTTTCGAGATCGTTGATCACGACAGCGGTGAGAAGAGTGCGTGCGGAGTTCATCAGAATCTGCCACAAGTTGCACTGTGGCGGGGGTACACATCATCCAGCCAAAGCGATACTCGAGTCGAAGGGATTGGTCCTACGCAGCCGCTCCGAGGTAAAGGAGATGTCCGTAGCCGGCTATGCAGAAGATCGCTGAGTCAAACATGTCTGCCATGATGAAAGGATACACTGGACAAGTCACTTGTGTTGATGAAAGATGACGTTGATTGTGGACATGTGGTGGTGGGTCTGGCAGTGTGCATGCACGAACTCTCCACCCCACTGTATCATGTGGCCTCTTATTGGACCGATCGCAACGTCTCGCCCCTCCCCACTGTAAGGGCACCCTGCGCACTGTACCTGCTAGCGCCACAGGCCAAAAGTACTGGTACTTCGGGGCGTGCGAGCTTTTGAAAGCCCAGCGAACAGACAGAAGTTTGATCACCTTCTCAGAGGGGACATCTCAAATTCTTGAACTCAATTCCCAGAACAACGCATACCGTCATGTTTTGTTGCGCAACATGCACCCTCATTCCTCTCTCAAAACGCATCAGGCTTGACAACCTTCCATGTCACATCCTCGACCTTTGCAACCAGCGAAGTCCCCTCCTCCATCCCGCACCTCGTCGGCCTCACGCCTCCTTGCCCCGCAGCCCCAATGTTCTCACATTCCAGCTTCGGCAATTTCGCCGTGGCAATCCCATTAAACACGATCCTATTCAGCTCAATTAGCACACCCCTCACACTCAGATTCCCTCACAACCCTCCACACTCAACCAACTCCAAACAAGCAAAGGAAGGGGAAAAAAAAAAAAAAAAAAAACTTACGGGCTCCCCCCATCCAAATCAACACAAACCCAATCCGCATCCACCTTCAACACCCCCTCCTCGCCTTCATACCGAAACTTACACCCCCTCGGCGCAAGCGGCTGCTCCCCCGTCCCAAACGAACACGGCCACCACGTCTCCTTTTCCGCTAGCGTAACTCCCCTGTTCGTCACAAACACCGGATAATCAAACGAATTCGTCTGCGTATTCAGCTTGATATTAAATCCCACCGTTGCGGCCGGCGCAGCAGGGACTGCGGGACTTTCATGTCCGTGGTCGTGAGAGGGTGTGATGGGTGCAGAGACCACCTCAAAGTTGGAGATTGTCCAAGCGGGAGAAACGACGGAGGAAATTGTACAGCCGTCTGGTACAGGCAGCGGGTCCTGGATAGAGTACGGTGTAAGTGCCGTGCGAGAAAGGAGCGTCCCGGAGACAGGCACTGAATCAGCTTCGCAAGCGGTACGCCCCTGCTCGGAGATGCATTTAAGCGGGAGGGTGGCTGTCCCGGTGCCGGTGTACGACGCGGGCTGGGCAGCAGAGGTGTCATCGCAGTACCAGGTTTCGTTGATGGTGAAGGAAAAATCACGCGGGCGGAAGGTGGTGCGTGTGGTGATGGAATACCGGTTGCGACGGGCGGCGTCGAGGCCGCCGCCGCAGTTGATGAGGACGGTTTCCGAAGAAGAGTCAAAGTAGTTGAGGCAACCGGCGACGTAGCCGGTGGCGAGGTTGGTCACTTGGAATTGGATGGATTGGGTGGCGATGGCGTTGGTGTCGTCGCCAGTTTCGTTGAGGAAGATGATGGTGTTGAGGGCCCACTGGGGCTTTTCGGAGATGGATGCGCAGCCGAGTTGATTGTGGCCCGGGGGACCGGAGGCGTATTCGGGGGTGACGGGGAAGGGGGTGGTGAGGGAGCCGCGGACGAGGTCGGTGGGGTTGGAGGACTTGCAGGTGTCGCCGGGGCAGGTCAGGGGGATTACGGCGGTTCCTGTCGCGGCGAAGGCGATGCTTCCGGGGGTTAGTGCTTGTCAGTGTCTAGTGAGGAGAGACTAACGGGCTGGCAGGGTTTCTATCGTTGCAGGACCATGACTGCTTGACGTGGACGGTGGCTTTGTTGTCCCCGACCTGCAGTGAGACTTGGATAGTGACGTCGCCCGAGACGCAGCTGTAGCCCGCATCAGGTCCAGTAGGCCTGCATGTAAGGGGCGTCGATGAGCCAGTCGCACGGTTCTGGACAGTGAGGCGTGCTTCCGCAATCCCGGTCTGGAAGTCGTGGACGAACCAACTTGGGATGGTGAAGGAGTTGGTGGTGCAGTTTGCCGCCGATGTCTGTCTCGGAACGAGCGTGTTGGGCGCCGCCGCCGCGAACGACGAGAGGACGAATCCCAGGACCGCAATAGACAATGCCATGGTAGTGTCTCACAACAAAAAACCGGCCCAAACAAAGCAATAGGGAAAAAAAGAGCTAATAGGAGTAAGTTAAGGTCGGGGAGGCGATGTAAGACAGGGACAAGGTCAGTCTTTCACCCCGATATGGCCCTGGCATATCCCCCCCTCTATCGCTTCTTCGAAAGCTTCCAGAATCTTTTTCTATCCCCGCGCGCGGGAAACCCATATCCATGAACCGGTGCATGGAAAACGGCACGGAGAAATATTGCAATCAGATATGACCTCACCTCTCGAGAGGGGCAGGTGCCTAGCGCGGCCTTGGTTGCGTCCCCCCACTGCGCTGGTGGAAGTGAGATGATTTTAGCCAGGAGGAGAGGTGGAAAAAGATCGCATGCTGCGCTGCATCCCGGCAATTGCGCTTCAGCCGACAGGGGCTGGGCTAATATCGAGATACGGGGCGGCACGAGATTCGTCGGTCCATCGGTGAACGGTGAAGGGACCGGCCGAGAAGAGCGGATCTTGATCAAGTGGCTAAGACAGGGAACCAGGATTCGGCCTTTGAGGGTGATTTTTGGTCCCGATCAAGTTCAGATAATACACTGCACCGCTCTCAGCCGTTGTGGTGGACGGGCCAACTGTCAATGCTTGGCTGTCTTGGAGACAACGGGCAACTGCCTTTGACGAGTGCCAATAGGGGGAGGGTTTGCAACAGGCGCCGAAGCACCGAACAATTTGAAGTCATCGAATAACAAGGGAAATCCTCACCCGCATCAACATCACCTTCCTGCGTTTTGCTCTACAACTAGCAATGGTATGTCTCGAGGATACTGACATGCATCAACGCTGGTTAGTGTCTAGTACGGCAGGACGGAAAGGTGGAATACACACACTTAAGCTCCATGATACCGTTCGATGACGCTATCCCCTTCGGGAGAGGCAGTGCAACTGCGGAGAATTGCCTAGTTGCAGCCCCTGAAGAATTCAGACTCCTCGCTTGACTCCCACTCGCTTCAGGTTTTCCCTCTTCTACCTTGAACACAACAACACCAACATGGCGACCCAAAACTGGTGTAACACCTGCAAAAGGGTCTTCGACGGCGATGGAGGCTACTACGTGGTACTGGAAAACCACAGGTCCCACGCAGTTCATATGCGCGCGCAGTCAAGCTTCTACAAGGGCAACGCCGTAAATGAAACGAAAACCCTTCGGCAAACTGCAGACTCTTGACAGTTCTGGATACAGTTTTCGGTCATCTCAACTCAAAAAGATGCGACTGGGCACCGTTCACAGTCGAGCTGCGTTGGATCATCGCCACCAAGGGGCAGATTGCGGTTGGGTTTATCCCAACCAGTCACGGATGGGTCGTGGACTCACCGATAAAAGTGCACTACAACGTGTAACCTTCCCTCCCCTGTCCATGGGGCGTGTTCCCCGTCCAGGACTGGACCCAAGGCGTCGCATCGCCCTCAGCGCTGCGCAATATGCTCTCCTGGGTCCGCCGCTGCACCAAAAACCACACTCCCACCTACTCTACCGGCTGCCTCTCCGCTCCCCTCCCAACCCGAGTTCTAGACATTGGAATCATCCAGCACGACCGCCCGCTACCTCTGCCTCTCCCACTGCTGGGGCAAACACCAACCCCTCCGCATCCTCCAATCCAACTACCCCTCCCACCTCTCCAACATCCCCTGGCCTTGCATCCCGCCATCACCCTCACCGGCAAGCTCGGCTTTTTCCACCTCTGGATCGACTCCCTCTGCATCGTCCAAGACCCCCCCCCCTCCGACTGGGCCTCCGAGTCCCAAAAGATGATGCACATTTACCAAAACTGCTTCCTCACCATCGCCGCTACCTCCTCTCCTGACTCTAGCACCAGTCTTTTTCTAGACGTGCAGGTCCCCGCTGATATCAGCGGTATTACTGCCACTGGTGATGATTTTGGAATTGGTTGAGAGGCGACTGGGGGACGACGAGTACTCTCCACAACCTCGGGATAAGGAGAGGCTCACTCTTGTGCTGGAGGAGGATGAGAGCGAAGAGCCAGGTGCCGCCGATGTTGAGGAGGATCGGCATGCTTTCGGAACAGATTGGTTTGGGCGATCCTATGTTCATCCTCGAGAGCCTGGGTCAGAAGCTGGGTGTTAGGGCCCTTGTCTGAAGAGGTCGATGAGGAGGTGGAAGAGGAAGAGGAAGAGGAAGAGGAAGAGGAAGAGGAAGAGGAAGAGGAAGAGGAGGAGGAGGAGGAGGAGGAGGAAAGTGGGGAGGAAGGATGCTGGCAAGGCTCCGTTTACCAAAGTACCGTTATCTTAGTTTGAGGCTGCTCTGGCGATGGCGAGAGCCCAGAGCGCGTGGCCATACCTGCCTCAAGAAAATCGATGCTCGCCTCAGCGTCCCGCGGTTCTTCCTCGACTCTGGTGTCCCTTTTTTCTCGGCTTGTATCGCCTTCTTCCTATCACCCAAAATCCTCCCAATCCTTTGAAAATCCAACTCATCCGAGCCATAAACCCTCTGCTTGGAGAAGCACTATCGAGTCCCTAGCAGTCTCGATGCCCTCCACGATACCCTTGTTTTCCACCTCAGCCAGCATCCTAAAATACGAACCCAAATCTTCGGACCCGCAAATCTCCTGATTCCCCGGTACCCTCCAGCCAACTCTGTTCCCCTCCCCGCCCTTTTTTTTATTCGATAGTAGCCGGCATGATGAACAAAGGGATATCCATCAACCCGTCTCTCTCCCTCTTTAAAACCCTCGACTCACACCACTCTGCCGGCCAGCTGTATTGTCGGACTTGTCGTGCAAGTCGAACGGCTCAACGACTCGTGCCCACTTTCGCCAGGCGGTAAGGTGCGCGAGGGCGGCAGGGACGGTGGCAACGGTAGGACGATATTGTGCGCCGCAGTGTTCCAGAAGCGACACTGCAGCGTCAACGAGACGTTCGTCACAAAAGTTCCCAAGTGTCCCCCTCTCGAGGAAGCTCTCTTTCTCTTTTGCTTTGCCGAATCCTCTCGGGAAACCGCATCACCCAGGCTAGCCCGTTGTCAATGCCGCAGGCAAGCCAAAAGACAGAGAAGCTTGGTTGGGCAAGTACGGTTGTTTTCGTCGGCCCTGGTGGAGGTAGATTTGTTCTCGACAATACCTCTCGATCTCCCTCTCGTCTGAGGTGTCGAGGTCGGGAGGGGACCGAAGATCTAGCGCAAGGTCCGAGAGACGGTGGGTGTGTACTATCCTTCCAGGCTGCGTCCTGGGCTGTGGGGGACGGCGCTGGAGGCATCGCGGGGAACGCGAGCATGTCCAACTTGATGTAGCGGCATGTTGTTGCTGTGATGGAACTTGGCAGGGGCGTGCAGAGCTTGTGGCCGTAAAAGTAGAGGCGGGGATGGCTCATCCAGGAGGCGTCTTGGCTTCCGTCGGGGTTGCGAAAATGGATCCCATCACCTTTGAAAATGAGCGGTTGCACATCGCCCGCGGCAAGGGGTCAGGACCGAGAATAGCCAGATGGCATCCTCTCTCGGTCTTTACTTTTGTGATGTCCGTAGAAGACTAACGGGATGCCCGACGTGTTCAGCGATATGGATACGAGGTCGCCTTTGTGGAGGCAGCCAAAATAAAGAACGCTAGACAGGTGCTGCATAAGAGGAGCGTCTGCCTTCATCAAAGGGAAATAGCCGTTGCACGCGAATTCGGAGCGGCTGGAGACCTGGGGAATTCGGATCCATCGAGCCCAGAAATAGTCGTTTGCCGCAACATGAGTTCCATGTTGCCATATATGTTCACAAGCAGGAAGATGAAGCGGAACTCGAATGACAGTGGCCGCATGCCATTATGGAACGCAGGCAAGCTGTGCAGCAATACGCAGGCAATAGCTGGGTATAAAGAGACAACGAGCGTAATGTTTAGTGTCGAGAACTTGTGGAGAACTTGGATGAGCTTACAGCAATATTCCGTCTCAAGACACGAAAGTTGCAGGTGGGGGAGGATACATTTTCTTGAGAAGTGCGCCTGATGTTACTTCGGTCCTTGGAAACATTTACAGGAAAACAAGGGGCGGTGTAGCACAGGGCATATTGGACAGAGACGAATTAGTTGTGTTTTGTGAGACAGAGATAAGGTGGTCCCAGGGTGTAGATATTTTCTTCCCTTGTAATCAGTCTTCCATCGCCACTTATCTTCCTGCCCATGTACAGTATTCCTGGCTTTTAGAGGTGTGCGATCCGCTCCCGGCTAGCTGCCTCTTCTCTCTTTGTGTCGGCGTCCAGCTGCGCGATCCGCTCCCGGCTAGCCGCCTCTTCTCGTCTTGTGGCCGCCTCTTCTCGCCTTGTGGCCGCCTCTTCTCGTCTTGTGGCCGCCTCTTCTCTTCTCGTGTCGGCTTCCAGCTGCGCGATCCGCTCCTGGGTGGCTGCTTCGTGCTATGGTTGTTATTAGTGTTGGTCCCTTCGCCCCATCCGCATCGGTGTAATACAGACCTTGCGCACGCTTGCGATGACAAGAGGCTTGACGAAAAATACGCACATGCCCATACTCATCAAACCCACTGTGATAGTAGCGACGACCCGGGGATTCTAGCGCTCGGGAAGTCCACAGATGCAGTGGGTGATGTAAAGTAAAGCAATGCTACCAGGTTTCAACCACAGGCCCTTGATGGCCGCAAGCGGACCCCGAAACATAGCCTCATAGGGTATGTTAGCAAAAATGTTGAGGGATATGCTGCAAGATGATGCATTGAGAGTTGCAAGCGCGCCTGCGCCGGCTATGGCAGTCTGGTACGCCATTGTTGGCGATTGGATTGCTGTGCTGCTTAGATGGGTGCGGAAGAAGACTTACAAAAGCCCAAGACATTTTGCTCTCAAAGAGTGCAGAGAGGGCGTGTACAGAAGGAGCATGAGGGGCGTGTGAGGATCAAGATACAGGGTCAAAGCGGGATGGTGGAGGTGTGGCTGAAATGGAGAAGGGGCGTGGTTGAAGTACAATCAAGTGTCAAAGCAGCAAGTGGGGACAAATCAGAGCCTTCACCTCAGTGCGCACTGCAATTCACCTTCATCTTGGCCGAGTCGTACTTGCCGGGTCTATCTTGATCTTCCATTAGGCGAACCTTATTCGACAAGCTCAGCGATCCTCAACCGATGCGGACAGTTCGACGCAGCAAGAGATCTCGAGGCACTCAGGACAGCCGACATCAATTTCACCGGAGACAGCGGCCTGGCCGAGAGCTAGGAATCCAACAACGTTGTCTACCTCCTGCGGCTCACCCTACACCGTTCGCACGACACGCTAGGGGACGATGGTTTGAGAGATCATGCACTGTGCTACAAGCGCGGCAAGCGGGGCAATTGTCTCGGACACGATTACCCCAGTGTTGCGCGGCGTAGGGTAGGAAGGGCTGGCTTGCGAGTTGCTGACCCAGGTCATGCTAGGGGCTGAGAGAGCTAAAAGAGAGGTAAGCGATGCGGGTGGAGGCAATTTCGACCTGGAACAGCTTCATGAGGAGCCAGAGAAGGGATTCAGAGTAATGGGCCGATCAGCAACACTAACCTACTCGGGGTTGTGGGCTTCACTCGCAATAGGACCTTCTTCATCCTCGGCCAGATCGACAGTGGTGGGGCTCTGGCTGGCTTTCTGGGGTGGCAGTGACGCCATTGTCTGGTAAACGGGTATGTTAGGTCAGATTCTGTCCTGATGCTGTCTGGTGGATACCCAAAGCGTAACACACTCACACATCTTTATTTTCGGTCTCTGAAAGCATGGAATTAACTTTTTAGCACTGTGACGACGATGACGAGGATGGGGACGGGTGTGATAAGGCTGGCACCCACGCGCCGCTCAGCTTTCCCCATGTTGGCCGAGCCTGCTGAGCGCCTCCAAGGTGACCTCGCCCGAGCGTTGGAGGGAAGATGATCGACTCCTGATCCCAAACGACGTGATCCGCAGTCTTGTCTGGATTGCCATGTGCGCAACTGTCTGGTACAGAGCAGCGTCATCCATGATTTCAACGCCCCGTGGGAGATCGAGACGTCGCTACAACACTAGCACGAGGACGGATTGCCACCCCCCGATTTCGACAGCACAAGGTGTCTGGATGAGCCACGGTTCAAGCACCCCTATTTTTTGGCCAATCTCACAACGCGCGGCCCTGGAAGCTGTGCTAGCCGAAGAGCATGGGTACCATCTTCTCTGCTGTCCACCTACTCTGTCCGTTGTCATATCGACGCCATGAAACAGGGCACCAACTCTTCTCAACGTGGTCGGACAGCCCTTTGACCATCACCACCCCGCCATCTCGACAGGGAGGTTCCGTCCTCGAAACGCCCAAAGAATCTCTGAAACTCGAGATCTCGCATTGTTCTTTCCCATGAGCCATCTCCGCGTTGTTTTCCATGAAGACTTGTACTAGGTGCTCGGCGAGAACGGTGTAAGACATTCTCATCACTTCCGTGTCGATGTTGACTTCATCAGCTCCAAGATCCTTGGTCATCTGACTTCTGGCAGCCTCCCAGCTTTGCTGCCCCACAGCCATCTCCCTACCTCGACAACCCATTCGAGCTTGGCGATTAGCGCTCGAGTGCCTGAATTCCCAAATTCCACGCCCTCGTTTACCATCATTGAGATGTATGCCCGAAAGAGGGGAAGTAGATGTGCCTAGGGGTCCTTCCGACAACTTGGAAGATAACATGGTTCTTCTTGTAGTCGACAATACGAAGATCAGCACCGAATCTCAGAAGAGCCGACAGGGCCTGCGTCTCCAGCTGGATAGGAGGCCGACATTACACCCAGCTCGGCAGGCAGAGGGCATATGGGGCGCGCATTTGACAGCCGCCCCCATCACGCCGCCTTTCAGTTTCGTTGTTCCTCAGGATAACTTTTGTCAAAAATCTTCTACGGGCGTAAAAGTCTGCAAAGTCATGTTCTTCAGGATTATCTGGAGTGTTTTTGGCTTTATTGGTGGATTTTCGGGGGCATGATACCACCGTTTGAATGGGACAGCGAGGACCCAGAGGGCGCCTGCCTCGGAGCGGACGAAATTCTCCACGAGGATGGTGAGACTTTTTCGAAGCTTGGCATCGAAGCCCATATCACAAATGAACATTGCAGTGCGGTCGTGGCCAGGGCCCTCACGTTGGCAGGCGTGGGAGGTCGCCCGGGCGTAGTTAGGCTGGCGTTCGATCATGAAGCAAACTGAGGGCGATCAGCTGCGTCAGACAAGATGAGAAGAAACTTCTACCAGAAAAAACATAAAGAGAATGATGTGCAGTTTGTTCAAATAGTACAAAATACTTTGCCCAGTATTGAAGCACAAGGGGGGGTTCTTTAAAAAGGGGTAGAATAACGGGGCTGCTTACCAAGTTTTTAAAGTTGACGCCCCAGCGAACTAAGGCCTGCCGATATTGACATGGCATCGCTGGCAATTAAGACCATATTGTTGGTAAAACTGCAGTCCTTCGCCCTACCTAAATCTCTTAATTGTTTCTCTTTCATCCTCTAAATCATCAACGACATATTTGGCTGACCATGGAACCTAAGATACCTAGGCAGGCGGGAACATGGCAGGGTTCAGTCCCCATCCATGCCACACCGCTTTGTGTGGAACGCTTTCTTCTTTTCTGCGCTCATCAGGCGAACAAAGATCTTACACATTGCAAGCCAAGGCTTTTGTCATCCCCACTATCGGTCACACGTCATCTCTTTCTCGAACAGTGGTATTGTTTCCCCACAAGGCGTGCACGCGATGGGTGAAGTGAATCCCACGCCCTCATGTCAATTCACTATCCTGGCCAATGCTTGTGGTTTTAAGCCAATTCGTGGAGCCACACAAAACCTCCTTTGGCGGTCCTTTTGCAGCGACAGCAAATCTTGCGCCTCCACTATCGGCCTTTTTCAGACCGATATTTTTCCTTGGCAAAGTCCTAATTCATCTTTGACCAGGTCGTCCCTGAGGAGCGGCCATGTCGCTAGACAACCCACCCGACTTCGAAGCCATCGCGGCAGCCTACATCACGCTCACCATTCAGATCCCCCGGATTCGGAATCTCTGTTATTCGAAGTAGAGTCAGCCGGACGATCTTCCCGATTGTGACGCCATCGCTGCCGCATGCTCATCGATTAGCAGCGAATTCTCACGCGCTGCTCATGTAGCAGCTCGGGACCCGTGGTTGGGACATGTGGCTGCGAGTTTCTACTCCTTCGATGAAAGTTACCGTGCAATTAGCATCCAAATGTCCCGCATCCGAAACGCAGCCTATCTCCAGCTGGATCAGCCCAGCGTTGGAGATCAGACTCTTCTGCGGAAGCTCCTACCCGATTTCGACGCCATTCATCGGGCATATGTGACGCTCAGCGTCCAGAACCCTCGATTCGGCAACTTCTTGATCAGCCGCGGACTTCCAGCCCGAGCTGTCGCCGCCGGTGAGGGGCTTCACCTGGTGCCAGTCGGCCGGAGCGCCCCGTTTCCCGACCTCAAAGCAACCACTGAGGCGTACAGCATCCTCGAGTGGGAGGTGGGCCTGATCAGCAACTTCTTCATCGTGCCGGATAAAGGCGAGGACGTCGGTCGGCAGCTTACCGTAGTAATCCGCACCCATCCGGGTCTCGTCATCAAGAATCCGCCCGACAGCCAGGCGACAAATCTGGATGCCGTCGCTTTGGAGAACTGCGGGCAAGAATGCAGTAAAGGTAACGCTAAAAACGACCAGATCAGAGCCAAGAATCGTCGCGCGTATGTCTTACACAATTAGCTCGCTTCTGCCGCGCTGGTTGCTAATCATTCGCTTGTCGACGTTCGGATCGGAGTCGAGGTTCCCGATTGCCCAGCAATCGCTAGCAACATCACCAACTTGACTGGGCCTGCTGCAGTCCGCACCTCGAGGCCTTGCAGATCCTCCCGCCTCGAACGCTAGTGGCGAAGAGGGCGTCGGTTCGACGACAGATGCTCGGGCCGGCCCTGGCTGCATCAAGATTTCGCAAATTCTCCGCTTCGAGCGGCGGCGGCTCAGGGGGGTGACGCAGCCGGCGAGGACATGGGAAACGCGGAGCCGATTTTGATACCGTGAATACCAAGCTGTAACCCGGAGATGACGTCGGATATGTGACTCTGCAGGCTTGAGGAAGGCAGAGAGATTGGTTGTGGAAAGGAATATTGACTACGAGGGATAGTTTGCAAAGGGACGCGACCGTCCCATCCTTGACCTAAAGAACTAAGACTGGCCCACTTCTCTCATTAGAGGTGGAGAGATGGTTTCCACTTCTCAGATGTACTATTCATAGAATCTTCACTTGGGGCAATCACATTCATGCTGCTAGATGTCAATTTAGGTCCTGCTTAAGCCGGGGCCGCCATTTGTGGCTTCAGGTTGCCGCAGCCTGCTCACTGAATTGAGAAAATAACAGCAGTCACGTGGTGCATGCGGTACCACTTCTTCAGCTCGAGAGGAGGGAGAAGGCACGATGCTGTCGATTCCAAAAGCAGAAGCTTGGCATTTATTTTCCATTGAACAACGCCCACCTTAGCCACCTCAGTCAACAATCGAAATCCTCAAAAATCGCGCTCGGGCTCCACGGGAATCACCACATGTGCAGAACTGGTTCATCAAGTGAACCTGGATATCTAGCTATTCTCAAATTGTTGCAGAGCTCCGTCGGGCCGGCAATGTCAAGTGCGAGGGCTGTAGGGAGCGCTGCTGGGAGTTGAGACGAGAGTAAGAGGACTTAGGGGGTCGGTACACCCCCGCATCCGAAGCACAACAGGTGAAGTTGCTGATCCTGCTAATACATACGACCATAGGTACTGGAAAGCTCGGGATCCCGTCCGCTCTCCCATAGATAAGCCAGTAACCGCCAGACTAGTAGTTGGGTCGGTGACGACCAGCGAATCCCTGGTGTTGTATGTTTTTGCCCCTCACCCTTTTTTGCTCGGGTCGCCCCTCACTGTCCCACAACTGAAGTCCAAGGACCCCCTGGGTGCAGAGAAACGAAAACGGGACAGCTGAAGCCGGACATCACCTGTTTAGCCATAAACTGTTGAAAAAGGGGCACGCTCCGACTAGCCAACCAAAAACAATTAGAGTCTGGTTTGGGCTTGAAAGTCTCCTTCAACCCTTAAATTGCAGTGATACCAGGTTCCGACGGGTCACTCAGCGGGGGCAGCGGGTTAATACTATAATTAATGGTGGTGTGGAATGTTCTCCCATTGGATAAGCCAGATGCCAAGCACTCCCATGGGTTGCTCAGCTAACGCTAAAATTGCAGTGATATCCTTTTCCGCCAACGCACACATCAGGTAGTCTTTCACTGAAAACTGCCAGTGCATCCGTGGGTAGGTTGCCAGAGACAATTGTAGGCACGACCACTAACACTGCTGCTGAAAGTTAACTAATTGCTGCATGGAAGAACAACACTAGTGGTCTTCGGCTAGAGGTGCCATCCATACTTTCTCGATGCCACCGCCTGTGTAAGGGCAGCTTTGGTAGTTCGACCTCTACAAACGAAAATCGATGAGATTTTAGATCTGTTCACCTGAAGCCATCGACAACCACGAGAGAAAATTCAGTCACGAAGGGTTGAGGTCAAGTAACTGACAATCTCAAGTATCAACCAGGACCACAGACATCTCGATCATCACTCTAGAATCCCAAAAAAATAAAAATAAACCATTATATCAGGGTATCTAACCACCGTCTCTCTTCCATTCCTTCTCCCTGCTCCACTCCCTCCCTCTCTCCTGCCATGTACTCTCTTCCCCTCTTTCTCTTCCCCATTATCCACCACCCTCTCCCTCATCTAACCCGCCCTATGTAGTCTTAACCTTCCGGTACCGAATAACCTCCACTCCCTGCTCATCAATAATCCTCTCACTAACAATCTTATGCCCCCTAACTTTGGGCCAAAACTTGGTCCACAAAAACCAATAAAAGGCACCGAGCAGCAGCACGGCCACACCCACGACGGGGAAGACATAGTACGGGTACCCATCCGAGTTCCAGTCTCCATCAGGGGGGATGAACGGCACGATGATGAGGAACAGGTTGGCGAGCAGGAAGAGGACGATGATGGGGAGGTAGGTGTACCATCCCGACTTCCAGTTTTCCTTCTTGTTGTAGTGCAGGTAGATGAGGCCGGCGGCGACGAAGGAGTTGATCCAGGCGCCGGGGTAGGTGTAGAGGCTGACGATGAAGTTGTATGCGGGACCGGGGGGCGGGGCGAGGAGGATGATGACGGTTACGATCCAGTGGAGAAAGAGCTGGATGGCGTTAGAGGGGGTAACTGAAAAGTGGGGGGGGGGGGGGTGGGAAAGGGGAACTTACGGCAGCAGAGGGGGAGTTGAAGGGCTTGTTGGAGCCCCAGAGTCGGCTGAAAGGGAGGAGACCCTCCTTACCGAGTTCTTGGTTGAGACGAGCGTGCGCGAAGCTGACAGCTAGCACGTTACCGAGGTTGCTGAGCGCCACAAAAACGGGCAAGCTACGGGCTGCAGCGCTGTCACCGAACACGTTCCTGAAGAAGACACCGGCGACGATGACATCCGAAGTAGCGAGGTCGGCCTTGGGGATAGCAGCAAAGTAGGCGATATTAGCCAGGATGTAAAGAATTGTAACGCCACCGACAGCGAGGGGCGCAGCAATGGTCAGGGTGCGGCGGGGATCCTTAATCTCGCCCAAGACGTAGTTGGCATTCTCCCAGCCCTTGTAGCTGTAGACGATGTTGAGAAGCGCGTTGGAGTATTGGTACGCCCCGCCCTGTCCCCATCCATCACCGCGGTTGATCACGAAAGCATCGTCAAAGTTGTGTGGGTTGTCGACAAGTCGGTGTCCTGCAAGCGCAGCGAAGCCGGCGAAGACGATGAAGAGCAGAATGACGACCTTGAAGACACCGAGGACGTTGAAAAGACGAACACCCCACTTTGGCGCGACAGCGTGGAGGACAACGGCGAACGTCACACAGGCAACGCCGATGCCGCGCCCGCGATAAGTATCCTTGAGCTCGTTGCCGGCGGCATAGAGGATGTAACGGCCGAACGCGAGCGAGTTTCCAGAAGAAAATCCAAGCAGGATCATCTGCGAGGCCAACACGCAGGTGGCCAGGTACTTGGGGTGGCGGTAGACACGTTCCAGGTAGTTCTTCTCGCCTCCGGAGAGAGGGATCGCAAGACCGTACTCGAGCCAGACGCTGAGACCGCAAAAGGTCAAGATGCCACCTGCAAAGCACGTGTGAGGAGCTGCCCGTGGCGTCCAACGGGATTTGGCTGAACTTACCGATCACCCACAAGAACAAGCTGATGCCCACACTCCCCGTAGCCGCAAAAATCCCCGAGGGCGTGGAGAAAATACCGGTTCCGATCATCTTGTTGAGAATGAGGAACACGGCGCCCGTGATGCCCAGCTTGCGCGAGTCATCGTAGGCGTAGGTGTTTTCCTCCTGCAGCTCGCCGATGGCCCCGTCAGAGTCGCCCTTGTAAGTCGGGGTGGCAGCCTTCTCGGGCACATCGTCGCTGGCGGCCTTGTCGGAGGAGCCCATGATGGCGGTTCTGTCTGGATTGAAGTTCCGGACAAAAAAAGGTTTGGTGGTACAGACACGCCGATCATTTTTGAGTTGGGCAGGATGGGTCCCCCCTCTTTTTATCTCGGGCGGCTATAATTGCGACCAAGGTTTCTGTCTGACGGCAGCAGGGTTGGCGTCATTCATGGCAAATCTTAGGGGACCTGCTCGGTGCCAATTACAGCCCGCACTCCCCATTGCGACTTTACGATGGCACGCCATCATCAGGATTGAGCTGGAGCTGCAGGCGCGCGTGGGCTTGCTCGTGATCGTTCAACGCGCCCCGCGCTGTGACCCCCATCTTTTGCGACATGATTCTTCGGGCAGACCGAGCTCCTGGGAGCTGTCCGCTTCTGCCTTGGGCGAGAGCTTTACGCAATGGAAATGTTCTTTGGGTCAGAGGTGGACCGCAAAATGTGCAAAAAGGGTTGTGAGACCTGCAGGAAGGATCGGTATCCCGTTTGGACGGATTTCGCTGCGGGAAGGTGGCTTCTCAGTGGCTACTGCCGGCCTGACGCGGTGTTACTCTCGTCTCGTGGTCCCGCTCTCCGCTGCGAACCAGGTAGGTAGTTTGCGCCGCAGCACGTTATTCCATCAGCAGGGTATTGCTGGTGCCAGCCAGGTAGGTGCCAAACTCCCTGCTCGCTCGGCGCCGGACCGAAGACGTCGAAATATGAAAGGAAGCTGTGGAGAGGTCATCATGGACCAACCGCCTTCCTTGCTGTGCGCATTGTCGACCCGAATCAGGCAGGTGGGCAGATGATGGGCACTTGGCGGCCCTTGGCAACGGTAAGCAAATGCTTAGGCTTTCGGTGGCGGTCGACAAACCGATGCAATTCTCCGATGTCGTGCTCGCAGCCAAGGATTGCGGAACGATCCGCAACACCAACCAGAGCGCCCCCGACGTAAGCCCACGTCCAGTGTGGCCGGACTACTCACCCCACACGCGCGTCGGATACCCGACGCTAGCCCTCGCTGAGGTCCGCATCGTGAGACGCAAAACTTTGCGGCTGGCGAGACGCTTGTTGATGTCGGATGTTTACTGAAGTCCTAGTCCTGGTTTGTGTCTGACATCGCCACGCCTATTCCCCTTTTCGCAAGCTCCCCAGAGTACGTCATGTCACCAGCAGAACAATTCTTCTCTCGAAGCCCTAGTTAACCAACAATTTTCCAGTTCAGTCTCGCTCATCAAGCAAGGAAATGCCAAAGCAGAAAACAGCTCATAGAAACTAAAAACCGTGAATGACCTGCCTTTTCAGTTGGAGCAAAAGGGGTCTTATAGTAATCTTGCTAGGCCTGTCGTTGGGGAGATAGTGAATGGGTTCAGCGACATCCGGAGAAACTGGCGAGGGCTCTTCGTTTGTGGGTTGATGATAGGTAGCATGATCCACGGTGCCCTCACAAACCACTCGCTGTTGTCGACAATGAGCCGAGGGCTGCTTGTGATCATGATCTTGGCTGAGCTGCGAGAGATTATTGAAATTTGAACCGGTAGAGGTCCTTCTCTTCCGTGTCTTTCAGGTACTACTAGTTAAGCATATATCCCTTCCGAAGGCCCCAGTGATCGTTGCGTCGGCCCCCTTGATTCTGAAACACTCTTCTTGCTCTTGATCAAGGCATCGTTCAACACCCAGCTTGGTATGCCGTCAGTCAGCCACTCCACCTGTCTCGCGTTGAACTGAGCATCAGTGTGGTATCGCGGACAACCGACGCTCTAGGCGGCATTCTTGCAGACCGTGTATTGCACCGCGTCCAGGAAGCGGAGGAGATCGAGCGAGTACTTGCCCCGGCTTCGCTTGGCCTCTTCGACCATGGCGACGAACTCGGCTACATTTTTGCGTAATATTTGTCGACAAAGATCCTCGGCGCCGTAGACATCGATGCCATGCTCCGCCCTGAGCACCCAGATGGCGCTGGAGAGGTATACAGGCTCCGGGTCGGCTCCAACTGCTGCGTCATGCCCTTTCTGCCACAAGAAGAGATCGTTGGTCAACGCGCACGCAACCCAGGCCCGCCGGCAGAGGCGCAAAC
This sequence comes from Immersiella caudata, assembly GCA_030512335.1. Lineage (NCBI taxonomy): Eukaryota > Fungi > Ascomycota > Sordariomycetes > Sordariales > Lasiosphaeriaceae > Immersiella > Immersiella caudata. The sequence continues at coordinate 5,566,105 of JAULSU010000004.1, read as the reverse complement.
ATGCGTCTGTCTCGTGCAGGGGGATGTTGATGGCACAGCCGAAGAGCAGGAGGCCGCTCCAGATTCTGTACACACGATTAGGTTCTGATCAAAAACTCAAAAGAAGATGACTCACGCCCTCCCAACATCTTCCAATGCGGTACTCGATATACTCCTCCATCTTGGTGTGCTGTGCGTCGCCGCAGCCGCCTCCCTTGGCGAGGAACTCTTCCCACAGGTTCAGAGCCGCCTGCGCGCTCCCTGTCGATCGACGGCATCTTAAGCGCCAACTTACAATGGAGGAGGCGCGTTCCCGAGGTCTTCTTCTCGGCGGCGCTTGTCAGGAAGCCCTCGTCAAGCATTTCCGTGGTCGCGGCGTTTCCCTTCCCATTTTGTCAGCACACGCATCCACCTTCACCGTGGTCAGATGTTGTGGGGAATACCGTCTCCCCATCAACCTTCTCAACCATGCCATCAAGGAGAAAGCCAAACTCGTTCGTGTACGAGACAATCTCTAGCCGCTCAGGAAGGTATTCTGGCATGGCCAGCGAGACGATGCTGCGCAGCGGGCGGAAGCCCCCTTGAAGAGCCTGATAGGCCCCGCAGACGCCGACCAGTCCTGTTGGGCCTTGGTGATGCCGAAATCCTCGAGCACCGAGTCTTTGTGCGCCCGAACGGTGGTTCCCTCGCAGAGATCCTGGGTGTCGAAGCCAAGGGGGCTGACGGGGACCAAGAAGCGATGATCCATCCTAGAATGAGTCTAAACCGCTACGGTACAGCTGAAGGATCGGGAAATGAATGAATCGATAACGCCTCCCAAATGGCTTATATGCGTAGCCACGGGACTCCAGGTCCATCCCAGATGGTAACCCGTCCCATCGTGTCAGGAGTCCGACCCTGGATGCCTGCGGCAGAAAGATGCTGACACCCATGATGCGTCGGATAGCTCTAAACAGACAGCCACAAGAAGTGTGATAGCATCGTGCCGTTTATTTACTGGATAAAGGAGGAGGTGGTTACACGACCCTGCACGGGCCTCGCTTTCATCTCGCATTTGTGTGTTGTGTTGGGCCTCGCGTCTGCTCGTTGGGCCTTCCTCTCCGCAATCCAACACGAGTCCCCGAAGCAGAGTGCATCTTTCATCGTCCTTCGGTACTGACGGAATATTTCCGTCCTCAGCGGCCAAATGAGCTCCCAGCTTTCCGCAGCCCTCACCCCACCCGCACTACTTGGTCGATGTGTAAGTTAACGATCTTTCTTGTCTTCGGGGGGTCATGTCGGCGTATGGGCTCAACCTGATGACATAAAGCTTACACGGCCCAGTTGGTTGCCGGCCTCGGGCATGATCTCTTAGTAGGGCAGGTGTTGTTGCGGCTTCGCTGGTGCATACGGCTCGCCCCATCAAGAGCCGGGCTGGCATCAATATCCGACACCTCTACCAGCAACAGGTACCCAGAGATCAAGTGCTGAGAAAAGTGTTGATCTCCCAGCCTGATTCTGGCCTAGTCTTAATGTAGTCGCGATTGATAACTAGCGGCCCCGAAGTGGCGCTGGCCCCTTGGGAGCTGTGTAACGCGTGTGCAAGTTCACCAACACCAGCCGCAGACGTCAGAGCCTGGCCGGATGCGAGGACTAGTGAATGGACCTGGGGCCCGATCTGAGCTTGATCTCAGCTGGTCGGGTGCGTTGACTTCATGCTCTAGTTTTACCGTCTCGCCAGGGTGCTGAAAGACCTCTGGGTCCGCGGTTTGCTCAAGAAGAGCCTTTCCGCATCACCTGATCGGCAAGATTCGGCCTTTGTGCGATCGTGCTTTCCCTGGAGACCATGAATTCACTCCTCTGATGGTCATCATGAGTTTCTGCGTGGCTCATGCTCAAGCCTCTTTCCTCTCAAGGCATTGTAGGAATATTTGCTAGGTGGTCGGAAATCTCAATCAAAGCATTCCTGCTCTTGGCGCTTATTTTTTGCTTCTTTTTGGCGATGAGGCGATATTCATACCGACCTCGCTCTTTTTGCGAATCACTGCATTTTTGGCCCTAAAAGAAACGAGGGGCTGCCCCACTTTAGAGGCCACTAGCTTCACCCCATCCGTGGCATTTTGGGTGATCCTTGACGCCATTTCCAAATGCCACATTGCAAGCCCCAAAAGATAATTGCCAACATTCACCACCGAAACATTTCGCGACTCCGTGACCGCAAGACCAGTGCGACGAGCGCATCCGACTCCTAGTCATAAATCTGTTCATACTGGCCCTAAAACTGACCTAACTTAATGCCCTCCTACAGCCCACAATGGTAAACCCCAACCGCACCCAACTTCACCCCCTTCCACCAGCTAACCAAACCACCACAGAACACGCACTTCAACTCCGCGCTCAAACAGAGCACCTCCATCCGCAAAGACCTCACAAACCTCACCTCCCCCTCCTTCTCCGACCCCTCCTCCGCCCTAACCCCCTCGGCGCTCGGCTCCCTCTCCGCCTCCCTAACCGGCTTCTCCCGCACCATCGACGAATACAACGCCCTCGCCAAACAAGAGCTCAACCCCGCCAAGCAGGAAAAAGCCTACGAGCGCGTGCGAAACTTCCGCTCCGAGCTCGCCGACTTCCGCTCCCAACTCGACGCGTTAAAATCCGCGCGCGAAGACGCCGCGCACGCGCAGAACAGAGCCGAGCTGCTGGGGCGACGCCCCTTTGCCGCGAGCACACCCGAGAATCCATATGCGAATGCGACTGCGAGTAGCAGCTCCGCGGCGGCGGGGTATGGCTACGGGGGCGGCGGCCACGCGAGGACGACGAGCACGGCGGAGGCGGGGAGGGGGTATGGAGGGGGGGGAGATGATGCGGATGGGTTGAGGGAGTCGCATGCGATGAGAGAGCAGCAGTTTTTTTCGAGTACGCACTCGGCGCTGGATGAGTACATTGCGAGGGGGCAGGCGGTGCTGGGGGATTTGCATCAGCAGAGGGAGATCTTGAAGAACACGCAGCGGAGGCTGTACTCGGTGGGGAATACGCTGGGAATTTCGGGGGATACGATCAGGATGATTGAGAGGAGGGCGAAGCAGGACAAGTGGATATTTTGGGCGGGGGTGGTGGTTTTCTTCCTCTTCTGCTGGCTGGTGGTGCATTACCTCCGATGAGAGGTTTGCTGGTGGGTGCTGGATGATCTAATGGGGTGTCTTCAGGTTCAGCGACGCGACGGCATAGATTGTACGACTGTCCAGGGCCGAGTGATGGTTTATAGCGTGGAGTTTAGGGGCTGCCCGTTTGCAATTGCATCTGACTGGGTTGATCTGCATCATAGGACTGTCTACACGGTTCGTCATTACTTCCCGACATTCTGCCGTTTTCTTACCATTCTGTTTGTGTTTGGGTATCAGCGCTGGGATGTCCCTCAGGCAGGCTCCACTAGATCTGCCTCAGGGCAATCGTGAATAACACATCCTTGGTGGTGTGCACCTCGACCACCTTCGTCTCCGGAAGCACGTGGTTGCTCGTGCTCACCATGCCGCCAAACTCCGTCTCCCAGTCCGTCACGTCCCACTCCAGGCCCTTGGTCGTGATGTAGCTGGGCTCCTTTATAGGGAGTATCCCAACCCATTTCGCGAATACATCCTCCTGGCCGTCTTCGCGGACTTGTATATGATGATGCCCTGTCTTGAGCAAAAAGGTGAGGCTCTCTCCACTGAACAGGTACATGCGCCCCTCGTCGTATCGTGGGTGTATCTGGAAAAGATATAGGTGGTGCAATTGGCTCAAACCATGGTCGACACGCCCTCCGAGCCCTCCGACCGCAACGATGTCGACCGGTGTGCCTTGTTGGCGGACGAAATTAACGGCTTTGCCGAAGTCGGTAGAGTACTGGTCGGGATCGTGGATGACCTCCGTCCCATCTTTGGACGCGGTGCTCGCCTCGAAATACGACCTTGCTTCGTCTTCTAGGCTGTCAAGGTCGCCAATGATCACGTCGAGGTTGTCCTGCAAAAGGGTTAGTATGGGTTGTGGGAGTGTTACGTGGTGGATGGAGACCCACGAAACAGTCGTCGCCATGCACCCCGGCTGCATCGTACAGGCAGTTCGCGCCGCCATCTGCAGCGATTCGAGTAAAGGCTTCAACGTCACCTGTCAGCTCGTTTTATCCGTTACAGGGGGTTTGTGGAACGAACCGTTCTTCCATACCCGCCTTATGATCCCCAGATAGTGGGTAATGGGTTGGTTGAGCACGATTAGCGCGAAGCCGGGCCTTCGGACGTCATCACCGCCATGGTCGCCTTCAGGGGTCGGCGGCCTGGAACCGCGGATGAGGGCGATCGGGTGCCACTGGATCGGGCCAACCGCTGCGACGTTGGTGCCGGCTGCCGATTGTCCAGCGACCGCGCCGGTTGTTTCAGTGTGTGTGCCGCCGTCCATGATTGCGTCCATCCATCTGCAGTCAGACGCGGCTTGCAGTTCCCCAGTTGCCCCTCGCTGGCGAGCTGGATGGCGCACCGTCATGCGGGGCGCGGGTGGGTTTGGCCTGTGGAAGTGGGGCAAAACTAGGTGTTTTTGGTGGGGCAGCGATGGCACTGGACGACAAACTTCAGACGTCACTCGAGGTCCTGTGGGACCTTGTGACCTCGGGCAAAGAGGCAGTGAGCATCCCAATGTGCGCCCGTCAGGGAACCCGGGTGGCCCGCATCTTTATGTCCGCGCCGTCTCACAGAGTCGGAAGCGCCGTCTGGAAGGAAGCAGAAGATTACTCAGACCGAACGAGTAGCCAAACCTGGTGACACACGACAATCGTCCAAGTTCAAGATGTCCTGTGTCCTGCGATGGAAGCACGGGTGCTCCTTCCCCAAAGTTTCCGATGTCAGGGTGCCAGGTGCTCGGGGTCTTTTTGAGATTGGTTGAGATGCCAACGCAACGCAGTGTATCGGTTTCTCAGACACTTTTGCTGCAAGGCAGCACAGTGAGATGCCAACTGGTCAGGCTTCGATCAGGCTCTCAAAGCTGTGCTCACAGCGGTCCCGTCGAACCTATGGGGCGACTCCCAAACCTTCCAGACGCCATCGTTTCCACCAAATTTTGAGATAAAGAACACACCTCGTACCTAGGTTCAACCGAGGGAGCCTTCTCAAAGTATCGGGGCGCAAGCCATTCGATATTCATTTTTATTTCTGCCGTCAATAACAACGCCTTGTCAACGCCTGCTTGGGCCTTGGACTGAAGGTCAAGTCGACCATAAAGGGCTGGAAGCTTCACTCAAGCGCAGCAGCTGAAGTGTCGCAGACAATCCTCACCATCCACTTCGCCAATCGCTACAAAGCCTCTAAGCCTCCTATGATAATGTATGTGCCTACCCCCGCGACTGGCAGCCCATCATATTGTTGACAACAGAGGGCACAGTTATTTGCGCAGATGAGTTCTCGAGCGCAAGAGTCGGCCATGGGCGATCGGTTCATCGCGTCTTGGCATGAAGCCTCGAGGGTCGGCAGACTCGTCTGGGGCGAAGCCAGCAGAGTCGCCAACACATTGAACCGCATCCGAATCGTGGCAACTTCACCACAAGCTCCCATCGATGATGGCTGGGAAGTCATCGAAGGGAAAGACGTGGAGGGCCCCGAGGACTCAGAACCGAAACGCAAATCAGCAAAGCGCACACCGAACACTCAAGGGACACAACTAGCCGGACAATCCATCGTAAGCACATTTCAGACCAATATCTCAGATGAAGAAGCCGTCCGCAACTACCGTGACGTCGAGAAGGAGCTGAAGCGGGCCATCGTTCAGGGCAACACCGAAGCCGAAAGGCGGCTTCGCAACGAGCTCTCAAAGCGCCGACACGATGTCTGGGAGAAAGATAAGGCCCTGTGGACAACCGCATCGACGCACGGAGGCCGGCGGGCGAGCGAAGGCGTCGACTATTTCGACGCACCAGATGATGTCTCCCCGAGGATGGAGGAGACCAAAGCACCCTTAGCACAGCCGATGCCCTTGGATGCGTCAGAGAAGAACGCCTTCAAGCCTTTGCCTATGGATTCCGATGGGTTTGCCGAGGTGACCGAGGTCTCTGGCAGGAAGAAGGTGCCGCCCTCGAAGAAGAGGAAGCCTGAAGGACTCTCATCCCACCCGGCGCCTTCGAACGCGCCCGAGAAAGGCGCAGTCAAGCCTCAAAACACGGATTCCAAAATTACGGAAAGCAGTGAGCAGTTTTTAGGCCAGCATTCCTTGATATCTCCCGGAAATATCAGGCTGCCCGAAGACGAGACATCGGAAGATGAAGCGCCCCAATATCAGGGACAGAACGACAACGCCGAAAAGTGATCGGATTGGGGAGACAAATGTATATGGTAGGTCCGTGCTGCATCGTTACTACGTTCCGAGATCGGCTGGAGGGAAGAGCCCGTTGGGGCTGCTTGTCAGGCCTCATGGATGGAGCGGGTTTCAGGGACACGAAGAGCCTCGAGGATTCCTTGGTCGTGTTATTTGGACATGATGGGGCCATCGGGGCGTATCTTTGAGCATTTTTAGCTTCATAACATCCCCAGCGATACTTTCAGTAGCAGAAGTAGCGATGAGAACATGCACTGATCGCGAAACATCAGGGCTTCGGCGAGGTTTGTGCGGTTGTGAACGTCGAACGAGCGCGTGCTGCTTCTTTCGGCGGCAGTCCTCAGGTGTTTGGGAATGCTCTCTTTCACAGTGGTGTTTTCCCCCAAAATCCCCCATCCACAGCATATTAAACAAGCAAAAATCTTTGATGCATCCGATTTCATCGGCGGCGAGGTTGGCGGGGCCCAAGTATGAAGTAGGGAGCGCGGAGGAGCACATGGAGCGGCGGCAGGGGTCAGATCGGGGTGGAGACCAAAAGTAGTGGGCCAACCAATCAGCGAGCGGGGAAGTTCCCAATGATTAATTGAGCCTTTTGGACGCCATCACCAGAAATTTTGCCCACGAATCCTGGCTGACAAACCAATCGCTCTTGCCAACGTGCCCTGCCACGCTCCTTTCGCGTCTTCGATTGCCTTACTTCTCGCGTGCCTGCAGCTCTTCATTTTTCGTCAGTTGTCTGCACCTTATCATGTATCGCACGGCGCTGAGGTCGTCGCCTGGCGCATTGCGCGCGATCCGGCCTACCACACTCGCGTCCACCTCCCGCCGACTTGCTTCCACCACATCCGCCGCCGCGAAGAAGGGGACATGGAAAAGCACCGGGCTACGATGGGCTCTTGCGATTGGCGCCGTGTACTTCTACAACACCAGCCCTATCTTCGCTGACGAGCTTCCTCGTACGTGTGCACCATAAGCGACCCGCTCTCTCGTCCCCGCTGACATATCGCCTCCACAGCTCAAGCAGTCCCCGTGCCCGCCCCCTTTTCTGACACCGATCAACCTACGATCGATGCTCTGATCGAGGAGAAGAGGAAACAAGCCAAGGCCGCTGCGCCGCCCCCTCCCGCGCCGAAAGCACCAGCCGAGTCGGCCGAGAAGACCGAGGCCGCTGCTGAGCCCGCCGCAACATCAGAATCTGCTATGACGGAGGCCGCTGCCCCAGAGCCTGGATCGCCGGAAGCGCTGGAACAGGAGGCCGAGCAGCAGGGTGCTTTCAACCCTGAGACTGGCGAGATCAACTGGGACTGCCCGTGTCTGGGCGGCATGGCTCATGGACCATGCGGAGAGGAGTTCAAGGCGGCATTCAGCTGCTTCGTCTACTCTACCGAGGAGCCCAAGGGAATGGACTGCATTGACAAGTTCCAGTACGTGGGAATACTCTGAATGGCGGACATGCTGGGCGTTGCTAACTTGACAATAGACACATGCAGGACTGCTTCCGACAATACCCCGAGATTTACGGCGCCGAGATCGCGGATGCGGACGAGGAGGGAGAGTCTGCCGCCCCCGCAGCCGACGCTCCGCTTGCGAAGGAGGGTTCGGAATCATCTGCCCCTTCGACGGCCACCTCGGAGCAGCCCGAGGCTACCTCTGAGCTCGTAAAGTTCGCTGCACCCGTTGCAGAGGTCAAGAAGGAGACTAGCGAAGAGAAGAAGGAAGAGCCGGAAGCCATGACAGAGACCCCTAAGAAGGCCCACGACGCGGCGGAGGCCAACAAGACCAAGGAGCAATAAACGGCGAGGGTGGGGTGTTGGGTGTCGCTGATTGTACAAACAATAGACAAAAGCCACGGGTGTGGCCGGTATGGGAGGGTTCCTCGGGGCCGCTGTGGGCTATCCCCGTGTAATACGAACCTAATGTATGATGTACTTTAGCCTGTAAAGCCTTTGCGTACCAATAGATCACTATCTCCTCCAGGTGGCTGCTGCCTTTGGCTGCATCGTCATGTGTGAAGTAGTAGGTGGGCGGTGCTGGAGCCGCATCACAGGGTCGCATTGAACGGTGTACCAATACGGCAGCTCCCGCTGACAGGAACACCGACGACTACAGTGGAGGCACGGAGAAGAGCGGAACAGAAGCTGGGCGATCCAGCTTGCAGGTTCTTGAGCTTTCGATTGGCCCGTGCGCGCTCAGCTCACGAAGTGGAGGCTGGTGTTTGGTGGAGCGCGAGTGGAGCGCGGAGAGCTTTTGGAGCTCGGGCGGAGCCGCAGACGTCATTGGCGACTGGGGTGGCAGCGCTGCCCGCCTTGGCCAGCTTGCGTGACAAGATATGGGCTGCAGCCGGGCCACTGAGGTCACCACACCCGCCGCCCTGTTTTCCCGTCACATGTGGCCTGTCTCCCGTTTGCTTCCAACGACCACAAACCGATAATATCTCGTGGCTCTTCCCGCGCAACGTTGCCATCAAGCCATCGGTCCATCAGATCTGCTCTTTTCATTTGATCGACGACCCCGATCGATTCATCCCGCCCCTCCATAAACAATTGAGCGACACCCTTTTTGTGCTCCCATCGCGCCCGTCGTCACGATACCCCGCACCGCATCACGAAACACGTCTCTCTTCCCCTTCCCATCACACCGCCCATCAGTAAGTTCCTTCAACATCCTCGCATCTCCCCAGAGAACATAACCCACTAACATCCCCTCCCCAGTGTCCTACGCAGAGATCGCCTCCAAGGGCCCAAAGCAGACCCCCGAGGAGGCCGCAGCCCCTCAACCCCCCCAAGTCGTAACCTCCACCACGGCCTCGACCTCCTCCCTCGTCGACGTCGACACCCCCTCGGTGCGCACCGTCCCCTCGGACTACGGCGAGCAAGACATCAAGACCGAGACGCAAGCCGCGCGCATCGAGCGCGAGAAGAAGGCCGAGGAGATCGCGGCCAAGGCCCGCGCCGAGGCTGATCTCGCCAAGAAGAAGAGCAAGCGCGCGGCCAAGAAGGCGGACAACTGGTTGACGAAGCAGTTTGAGAGCTTGAGCGATGGCGAGGGCGGCGCGCTGGTGGTGGTCAACTTTTTGGCGGTGGTGGGATTGAGTGGTTGGTTGGGATACAAGGCTTGGGGATTGTATGATAAGGGCCGGTTGGGCTGGAAGAATGTGGGATTGGGGTTGGGGATTTTGGGAGTGGTGGGCGCGGCGGAGAGTCTGCTTGGAGGGTGAGTATCTTTCTCTTCTCTTCCGTGAGGGAGGCTGGTTGCTAACGTCGTGGCAGATACCTCTACAAAGCCAAGGGTAAGGGGCAATGAGCCCGCCGCTCACTGATATCTGGAGTCGGTAGTGGTTGATGCTAAGGTTTCCATGAGTTCTTCTATGTCATACGGCGCGGTCATTCGGGGTAGGGGCGGGTATGGCTTGGTTTCTCGGCTCGGACAGCTCTCCTCTCTTGCCATGTGTATACTTTCCCGATAATGGACACACTGCATAAAATGTCACCCAAATATGCGTGCAGGTATGAAGTTGCATGTGTATGAGAATATCACGAATGTGGCCGCACGGGCGCCGTGGCTTCGTCCGCCACCAAGTCAGTTGCTCCCGTGCTTACAGCTAACCACACGCCAGCCACCGGGAAGGGGCTTTTCTTGATCTCCTGACCGTCAACCGTCAACCTAGGCAAGGACAAGTTTAGTCAGGGCATGATGGTCTTCAGGGGTAGTGAGGTCTACATGGACAAGGTTGCAGACACATCAGGTCACAAACACAAACGCACATAAACACATAAGGCTAGGTCTTTTGTATTCTGTTGGTACACTAAATTTTTTTTCTCGCTAGTCCCTTAAACTCCCCTAAGAGGCCTCCCCTGGCCACCTTGGTGCGGCGTAAATTGGCCATCATCGCGTCAGCCGTTACAGAGCGGTCGTCGAATGGTAGCTGAATGCTTACTTCGCCCCTGGTTAACGGCACAAAATTTTGTCTCGACACCAGCCTCTTCCCCGCGCCATTTGCGAAAAGGGCTAGAGGAATGGCGTTATTCATGGCTTGAACTTGCAACGCGCGAATCATTCTCGTACCAATCCCCCGACACTGGAAATCAGGGTGCACTGCGAACTCGACGATATGCATTCGTTGATAGTGTGGAAGGGGTGAGAGCAGCTGGTCGATGGCGTTTACGACTTGTCTTCGGTATTCCATCATACGCACGAGGTGTGCGCTCCAGGGTCCGGGGCGTGCCTAAAGCGGTGAGGAGGGGCCTTTGAACTAGTTAGAAGGCGTTCAAGCGTCTCGGGTTAGGCGTGTACGGTACCTGGTTCATGCGGGAAGAATTCCGGAGAGGCCATTAACTGCCAGATATTGTACGCGATGATCTGCTCGTTGCCGGTGTGGTAACGCACAACAACCCGTGCACTCAACCGGGAGGTGGCGAAGTATTCAGACAGCTGAATATAGCTGGCGAACACTTCACGAAGGCGTCTCTTGACAGTTTCCTGACCAGCGTGTGAATGTAGAAAGCGGTAGCAGTGATCCAATGTCTCGTTCTGATCCATTGTTCGGAGGCATATGTTGACGATATTATCGACGTCTCCGATCTGCGCATTGCGGGTCATCATGTTTAAGGGAGGCATCTTGGGAATTCTGGGCGGGCGTTTGAGTGATGTGACGAAACGATGCTGCAAAGAATGCGATGCCGTGGGGAAGTTTGGCGAGAAAAGGCGTTGGCTGGGAGGAGAACCGCTTTGATTGAGTTTGGAGGGAAGGCAAGTGCCAGGCGCAGCCAGAGGCAAGATCCTTCTTGTGTTGGATTGAATGGCGTCGACAGACCCGTTTGATGCCTGTTTGCATTTCGAAACGACGTCATGGGGCTCTTTCCACCATCGCATGACACGATGCTGGTGTTCTTGTCGGGTTGAGGTTACACAGCACCCAAGCTCAGGGGTGTGCGGCTGAAGTGAACTGGCGCCCTCGCGATGTTTGAGGGTTTGCGTCGCTCTCTGATTGGCGACAGCGCCCAATATCTCGGGCCTAGAACCAATGTGGCGCATTCCCAAACAATTGCCCCTGGAACGGCGCTTCGGTATCAGTTGTTCATTTCCGGACAGAAATTGGAATTGGTGCAAGAAAGTTGGGAGGTGGCAGGCGGGGCCGTTCTTTCCTTCAACACCAAACACCAGATCGAAGTTCGAAGCGAAGCGCAGAGAATCACTCACAATGGGCTCCCAAGGCCGAAAAAGCTTTATATTCGACACATCACACCCTAAATTCCGCTCAGCCATTGTGGTCCTCGTTGATCAGATATCGACCGTCACCTTCATGACGGCATTTCCTGGCGCCATCACAACAGTTATCCTGATCGAACTCTTCCGGTTGCCTCTCCAATTCATCTTCCCGAGATGGTTGTACGTTCCAGAGACGATTGCCGGGCTCATATACTTCTTCACCCTCTGGAACGACAGAGCAGACCGACTCTGGCGCACCTTTTACACGCCCGAAGACTTCGCAAACCAGTGCCGCATCAATCCCACGTTCCGTGAAGCGGTTTGGTTCACCTCATCTATCCCGGCCTTGATCGGCGCCTGTTATGTCCTCCAAACATACACCTGGCTCTTTTGGGACATCTTCTGGCTCCTCTGCACGCCGTTTCTCCCTCGATTTGGGGCATACATTGCCATATGTGTCGCACTCGCAATCTGCTCCGTCCTCTTGGGGGAAACACGAATGGCAGCCGTCAACCAATCGTACAGTCAAGCCCTGAACGCCACGTTGATGACAATCTGCTATGCGCCGCGCCCTCTATTGTACGGCACGTTTCAGCTCCTCGACCTCGCATACGACGGCGTGGAGCGCTGCCGGAAGGCGAACGCGGAACGCGCGATTCTAGCAGCAAGACCTCCACAGGGCGTCCTTTACAGACATGTTCCACTAGAGTTCCCGAGAACGCAGATTCGACTTGTGAAGCTCCATATGGGTCTTCGCGGCCTGCGATGCTCATTAGTGGTCCAGCCCCTGGAGACGAAGGCCCCCTATGAGGCAATCTCCTGGGCATGGGATCGGAAGGAGGACCAGGGTACACGTGCGCTTAACATCGACGGAAGGGAGTTGGGCATCAGCCCAAACATGTATCGAATTCTGTCCATGTTGGCACCATTGCTCGGAACTCGATATGTCTGGATCGACGCCATTTGCATCGATCAGACCGAGCCTAGCGACGAGGATTTCGAGGGAGAGACCGCTGACGAGGGGGTGCCTGCGCCCTCGGAGAAGCAATACCAGATCCCGTTGATGACTGACATCTACCGAAATGCCGACAGGGTGATGGCTTTCCCTGGAGTAGGCGAGCACGAAGATCTTGCAGCAGAGTTCGTGGGAGACCTAGACCTCCATCTCAGTGTCCGCCTCGATCCCGCTGTCTTTCCCGAGATGGATCGTTCGGATCACTTCCCATTCCGCGACCGAAGGGAGTCCTGGAAGGCATTCTTCAATCTCGTACAGCTTCGATTCTGGACTCGGGCTTGGATCATCCAGGAGATGGTCGTTGCCAAGTCAGTTGTTATCCGCTACGGCCGTTCTGAGATTCCATTCGGTGTCCTCGGCAGCGTGGCCATGGCATTCAAGACCGTCGACCAAGGTATCACAGCCTTACTGGCGAATGATAGGGAGATTTACAACGGCGATCTGAAGGCTGGGAAGTTCGGCATTGACTTCATCGGGCGTCTCTGCCATCTACAGGTCATGTATCGCCTAGACCCGCACGACGTGGCTTTACGAATGCCACCCCAACTCGAAACTGACCGTTTTCCGCCGCCGGAGATGCCCAGACTCCCCGATCTACTCGTCGAGTGTGTTCAGTCTGGCGCAACAATGCCACACGATAAGGTCTGGGCACTGTGTGGCCTGATCAGCGAGCGTGACGCCGGATGGAGCGTGAAATCACTGCAGCCGGACTACAGTCTCTCAGAAAAGGAGGTCTACGAAAATGTTGCGCGGGCAGTGCTCGAAAACGAAAAAGAGCGGCGGTTTGCCCTCTTTGGAATCGCGGGTGCCAACAAATCCAAGAATGACGGCGCGCCGTCGTGGGTGCCAGATCTATCCCAGCTCCCATTACTGTACCCACTGGACAATGCACGGAGCCCTTACAAGGCTGGGGGTGGTGGCGATAGGCGTTGTCGCATTGACATAGAGGAGAAGTCTCCAGAGATAAAAGTTGCGGGGTATCTTCTTGGAAGCGTGCACAGGGTCGACAACGCAAACGTCAACATTGCTTTTCGAGGCGGCGAATCGGCGGAAGAGAGGCGGCACCAAGAAATGATGTATCCCGACGCGCCCCCAGCTCTACTCAACGAATATCTGCACAAGATGGAAACTTGGGTTCTAGGGACTCAGCAAATGGCCAGAGAAGTCAACAGCCATGGATATTACCACGCCGCCGGAGAGCCACTTGATGTTGCCGTCTTCCGCACTTTGATCGGTGATGACGACAACATGTCTTTCCCTGCGTCCAGAGAGACTTTGCGGGATCTCGACCTGTTCTTCGAGGTTTTGCGCAGCAGAAGGGTCCATGACCGAGGGGAGATCCCCAGTGCATTGGCGTATCGCGTCGCTCGTCTTTCGGACATGGAGATGCGGTTGAAGTCTCAGCGAGCCGGCGAGCTCATTGGGCGACGAACAAAGGGCAGGCAGTTTGCTGTTTCCAAGACCGGCCACACCATGCTGGTGCCCAATGAGACCATGCGTGACGATGTTATCGTCATCTTTCCGGGTGCGCGAGTGCCATACCTGCTTCGCCCTGTCGGTGAGTTCAAGTTTGAGCTTATCGGGGAGGCTTATGTCCATGGTGTGATGCAAGGAGAGTGCTTCAAAGATTCACATCTGAGTTCGGTTGTACAGTCGGTGTTTTGCATTGTTTGATTGGGCAAGTGCAAGTTGGAATGTGGATTTGTCTTGGATTGTTCTCTACGTTGTCAAGGGTGTTTTTGTTTGGAATGGATGGTAAGCTCGGAGCAATGCAACAACGTCTGATGACCTTGACGCGGCAGTGCAGCGACCTATGGTCTGCCGCTCAGCTCCTTGTTTGGACGCATTCAGAGCTGCCAACGGGGATGCCGCCGATCCGTTGCCGACATTGCGGCTGGGCATCGGGGTGGCTTCCAGCGCTGCCCAATAGCGGAAGAGAGGAGACCAGCTCATGTCGTACCCGGAAAACGTCCCAGCCAAATCGTTTTCTACTGCGGACCTGGATAAATTGAGCGAGCTGAGAATACGAGCATTGCATTGGCAGTGGACCTCTATATCGCGCCGTCAACGCAGCATAAAACGACGACACTTGCCCTCGAACACCGGCCCCTGAACAAGAGTCCACCGACTGTGACCGACGTGACTTCATCCAATCGCCAAACTCAAGCTCCAGACACCCTCATCTTAAAATGCGGCCCCTATTGCCCTCTCTCCTGCTCACCCTCCTCTCTCTCCTCCATCCTACCCAAGCCCAATCCGCCCCTCGAACGGACTACTTCTTCCGCTTCATCGGCGGCTCTCCTATCCTCCACTCCCAACGCCTCCGCACAAACACCTCCGCCACCTTCATTTCCTCCCCCGGCGCTGTCCAACCCCCCTTCAACCCCGCCGATCACTTTCGCCGCCTCTCCACCAACGCTTCCATCCCCTCCTCCTCCGCAATCCTCACCGTCGTCCCCACGCATCCTCACCCTCCGCCGGTGCCGGGATATTACGGACTGAGCGACGCCGAAGGAGTGAAGGACGCGTACAGGCTGATCTCCACGTACCGAGTAGCTGATGAGGGACCGGGATTCAAGTATACCGCTTGGGAACTGAGAAGACCGAATGGCACAGGGAAGGTGCTGTTGCGTTACAGCGGGGATGCAGACGGGGAGTGGAGGTGGATTGCGGTGAGGGAGAAGGTACCAGTGTTTGATGAGAATGGGGAGGTTGAAAGGGAGGGGGAGAAATGGGTTCCGTGGTGGGCGAGGCCTTCGGTTGGGAATGCGGAGGTGCTGGCAGGGTGGGAGTATGAGGTTGTTGATTTGGAGTTCGTGGTTGCGGCTGGGGCGGTGAATTCGGGGGCGCCGGGGGGTGTTGAGGAGTGAGTTCAGGGCGGCCCAGGTTGAGAGCCGATGGGATAGTGTATGGAGCGGAGAAGCTGCGACGATGGGCTCTTCTGGCTCGTGAAGATTCAAGGCACGCGAGTTGGAAGCTAACAGGAGCAAAGGAGAGCGAATTATAGCTGACATGCTAGTGGAATGGGATAAATGTATTCTAGAGACGGGATTTTTACGCAGACGAGATATCGGTAGATGCCACCGTTCATTCTCTTGAACTGGAAAATCACGAAAACTTAATCTGCAGATCTCTACGGCTCGAACAAGTCAGTGTCTCAGAGCCGAGTCTCACAAATTATTACTCGCCAAACACATATGTTGCCCCCTTTCCCTTCTTTTTCTTGTCCTTTTTCGAAGTTTTACTAAATGAACCCCACCCCCAAGCGTCATCGTTCCCCGTCTCCGCAACGGGAACAGCCTCTTGCACCGTCTTTGGCTCTAGCTCTGGCTCTGGCTCTCGCTCTGGCTCTCGCTCTGGCTCCGGGTCATCCCAACTGCTTGCCTTTCTCTTTTTCTTGTCCTTCTTGGAGGTGCTGATTTCAATTCCCCAGACGTCATCTTGTGGTTGAGCGAACTCCGGTCCCACCGGTTCTGGTGCTGTTGACTCTGGCTCCAGTTCAAAAGGTTCGGCTGGTGGCTGAGCAAATGTAGAGGGTGGTTCGCGTGGAATTAAAGGAGCCGATGAAGATGGAGATGTGCTGTTCGCCGTTGCTGCTCTGGGTTCAGGGCCAAAGTCTGTGTCATGGTCCGCCGGAATGTACACCGAGTCTATTAGGCTGGCGTTACTTCGGAATCATCCTTGAGGCCGGACTGGCTGGGCGACACACCTCCAGCAAACTTCATGCCAACAAAGCGCTTGCAGGTCTCGAGGCCATTCCTCAGAACGGAGAGCTGGCGATTCAACTGCTCCCTGCGAGATTTGCTCTCTTCCGAATCCCCGGCAATGCCGGAAATCTGATCGTCCGACATCTTGAAGATCGAGACAGGGGACAAGATGTTGTGGAGCTGAGCGACAAGCTTCTCTTCGATTACTTGAACGGCGATGTCATCGATGAATCGCTTCAATGCAACCTGGGACAATATCAGCACAAACGCAGCGGATCGAATATTCGCATGTTAGGAACACAAGGATAAAACACGATGATGCGAGATCGCGCCACATCCACACCGGGAACGAACACATGGCATACCTTGTAATAGGCATCCAAGCAGTCCAAGGCTTCCTGGGCGGCATATCGATCCATATTCGGCTCGTTGGAAGCGACGAGCGATGACACCAATGTCTGGAGATTGTAGGAGCCGCTGAGCCTGGATGAAGACAAGTCATCGGAGCCAAAAAATTTGCGGACGGCTGCTGTCGTGGTCTTTGTCAGACGTTCGCGGCGGGCGTTCTGCAGAGTCTCCGTGAAGTAGTGGTTGTAGGTGATGGGATGGCCAGCTCGATGCGGTCCAAGGAACTCGGCCGTCTTGTCGCGGAGCTGCTTGAGCAAATCGTTCATGGCGGGCTCGAAGATCTCTCTTTCAAGTGCCTTTGAAGTGGAAAAGTCGGCGATGTGCCCAGCAACGAGCCGGAGAAAGGTGTTCATGGCGCTCCAGACCTGTTTGACGTGTTTCTCTGCGATGGAGTCCCAGGGCTTGGACTGTTCCAAGAAAAGGTCCGCCACGACCATGGGATTGAACGTTCCAGGAAGCTCTCGGCCTCTTGTCCGACGCATCAGGTTTTCGATGTGGATGATGAAGGCAGCCTTCGATATGGACTGTTGACTACCCTCGCTAGAATTCTCTAGCACCACATCGTCATCTTCGATTTGACGGAAGTGTCCACAGCGTAGCAACTCAGAGGAGAAATCCCCGTTAAGGTTGTGAACAACCGCTCTTGCGCGCTGCCAGTACCCCTCCGGGGACTTGGCATCGACAAAAAACGCGTCGTTATAGGTACCGTCGACAGCTGCCTTCACGAGGGTCTGAAACGCCTGGCTGAGATCGAACATATACAGTCTCTGCTCGTTCAAGCTGGCGCGAAGCTTTCCAAGCTTGACCAACTGGTCCTGGCAGGCGGTGAACCTGGTCTCGATCTCTTGAATCAGGCCTGGCAGCTCGGCGGCGATCTGGCGAAGAAGAACTGTGCTGAGGCGGCCGCGCAATGCCTTGACACCGAGGGAGGCTTGGGGTAGTTCGGTCCATGCTCCTTGGGCAAAGAAGTCCGCTTCCTCGACGTCGCGTTGGGCAAGAGTTGAGTTTCCCTTGTCCGAGTCCATGTTCTTCAGCACGTGCCATCCGAGTCGAAACTTGACGTCCTGGTTCCAAGCAAGTGACAGATATTGAGCCTCGCTGGGTGATCCGCGGACGATGGTATCCGGCTTCGTAATGACGCCGAGGGTTCTGTTGCCGCTGCTGTCGGCCTCTCGCGCCAGCTTCAGCACGATTTGGTTGGCGGCGTCGTTTTTGGCTGAGACCACGGCCAGAATGATGCACCTGGGCTCCTTCATGTAACCTTGGACAACATCTCGGATGAGCTGCACGTCAGACGCCGTCTGGTGCTTCGTCTCCGAGTGGATCAGACCAGGAAGATCGACAATTGTTAAGTGAGGCTGGTCGGGACCGGTGATTTCGACACGGAGTATGTCCTTGGAGAAAGCCTTTCCATGGGTGGTGATTCCCATCGCCGTCTTGGCGCTCTCGATGACCTTTGGGAGGTCGTGAATAGCTTCCAGTCTCTCCTGGAATGCCCGCAAGGCCTTACGCTCGGATTCGTCTCGGGACTCATGCGGGACGATTGAGACGCTGGCGCCGATGTGTTGGGCTCTGCGGAGAACGAGCTCGGTCGGGAAGCGGGTGCAGAGGTTGCTCTTCACGGGAAAGGAAACGCCAGAAATGGCTTCCAACACGGAGCTTTTGCCCGACGACTGGTCGCCGCAAACGATGATCTGGGGGAGGGAGACATAGTTGTTGATGCCCTGCAGGCGGAGATGGTCGATGGAATCAAGAAGCTCAAGTTGGTCGGCGGAGCAAAGCTGGCTCAGCGAGCCATTTTGCAATGCCACCATGGCTGAAGAGTGGAAGTCGAGTGGATGTGGGAATGGCGGAGGGCGTGAGTGACGGGGTGCCGTGGGGCAGGGAAGGAGCGAGAGAAGATTAGGGAACCAGGATCCTTTTCGCTGCCCAAGTGACTGGGCGACTCAAGAACTTTATCAAAACCAGGAAAGGGCTCTGGCCCCGCGACATCCGCCATTTGATCAAGGAGGCTGCATATTTCGGTCAACCTAGCTCTCGGCCTGTTTTGCTTGCATGCGGCCCAACAGCCCGAACAGCCCTCCGGCCTTCCAAACGGGCCGTTGCAGGCAAACACGGCGGGCTTGAGCAAATCAAAGCTCGCCTCATTGCGGATTCGACCAATTTTGCAGCTGCATCCTTTCCGATTCGTGAAGGCATCTGCCGTAGGCCTCACTGCTCAACGCAGCTCCGAACCTCTCCAATCAACAGTCATTGACCGGCAAGGAGACGAACCGGACCCCTGCCTTGTAGGCCTCCGAAGCGCGCAGAAGATGCTCACCGACTGAATGCCTATCACTTGCCATCTGTTTGTAGGCTACTCGATAATGTAACTCTTCTGCCACAGCCCGTGACGTATCTACGGATACCTTAACTGCTAGGCCCCACAGTGGTCCGCAATGTATCCAGGGGTAACGCCGAGATGCGCGCAAACGCAGCGTGCAAGCCTCCGGGATGAACTAAACCGACGGAAGGGCAGTGCGGAAGCTGCGTTTGATGAAAACGGCACGCCCGAAGTGACCTCGAGAGCTGGACATCTCCGGAAGACTGGTCGCCGACGACAATGCTCTGTCCACAACAAACACGCCCATTCCCCTGGGTCCCTTGTCCACATCCCCTCATGAAACCCAATCAAGTCCCCTTAGTCTCACACCCCTCACACACCATCATCTCGAGCGTCAGCCTGAAAGATGCCACCCAAACAAACACCTTCCACAGTACCGAAAGCAACACAAAATTGTTGATCAGCACCGACATAGCCAGCGCCCCCGCGCTCTTCAACCTGGGCACCTGACACAGATACGTCGTCGCAATGACCGAAGGTCGAACTCACAGGGGTAGCCTACTTGCCTCCTGAGCTGTTATTGGAGCCGAGCCGAAGCCCGTCCGTCCCAGCCCCAACCGATTGTTTGCCTGCTCTTTATCCTTTATAATTGCCGTGATGTTCTTGGTGAAGTACTCGACCATTTCGGGGTCAACCAGCAGATTGGACTCTTGACCGTGATCCTGCCCTAGGTCTGTCAGGACGGTATGATAAAACACTTTTGCCAAGCTATCGAGCGGGATCCAGATGCCCGGCAAGGGCCTATCAGGGTCGCTGACAGGGTTATTGACCAAGTCGTTGAGCCGACCACTTGGGCAGTGGTAGACGGCATCGATCTGACCGCTTTCGCTATTCAACGACTCAAAAAAGCAGCTCAGTCGCAAGTAGTCTAGTGACTTGATGCTATCAATCTCATCCCGCCTGTACAATTCAACGTATCCTTTGACAACCTTGTCCTGGTTTCTACGGAATTTGTCGTTGGACTGCTTCATCTTGAGGGACAGGGCGAGCGAATACCAAGACAAAGGGCTTCGCCGAGGGAGAGGCTTGCCTTGGTAGTGTTATCGGGACTGGCAAAGCTGCTAGAGCGATCGACAGAAGTGTGCTCGTAGCTTGTCATCAAGTTGAGCCCGGCAGAGCCGGTGTCTGTCTCGGTGGTACATGTGATGTATGCTTTGGCAGCGCTACCCCATTCTTGTCTGGCAATTTGTAGAGCGTTGCGTTGGACACTCTCGAGCTCGATCTCGATGGCCTCGATCCGACAGTCCTTGAGTGGATTGTTCTTGTAGGGGACGGAGGCAGCAAGGGCTGGGTGTCGGTTCGGGTCGCTGCTGTGGGTGACGCTTCGAAGCGTGTAGGTGAGGGCTGTGTTGTTGGTGAGGAAGTGGGTATTGACGGGCGTCAACGTGGGCGAACGGACGAAGTCTGTGTTTGCTCTCAGCGGGAATCCCTCGAAGGGGGTTTGGTTGGTTTCGGTTGCGTTGGGATCCGGGGTGTAAATAGCGATAGTTTCGTATCCTTGCGTCGCGACGCTGAGGAAGGAAAGGGGTACGCAAACGACGATCCCTCCGAACAAAACAAGCCACCTCAGCCAGCCAAAGGGGTATGGCCTTTCTACAGGGTAGTAAAACTGGAACCAAGACATGTGCATCTTGTCGTGTCGTCTGTCAGAGTTGCGAGATGGCGGGTCAAACAAAAGCCCGCTGAGGACTCAGGGGCTTGTGGGTTCCGATCGAGATTGAGCGGAGCAAACTCTGACATTCATAAAGTCCTCGCGTCCCTTCTCAGAGTCTTGGGTGTGAACATGGTCCTGTTTCAAGGATCGGCGCAATTTGCAATCTGTTGGGGTCCATTCATAACTGGAACACGGTGAATAAAACTGAAAATGTGAGACAGTGCCGTCGGCGACGAACAGTCCCTGCTGAGATTGGAGGTTGGTTGCGGGGGTTATGGAAGCGACACGGATGGACGCACTCGAGTCAAAATGTGGTGAGGGCCAAGCGGGTTTGTCATTAGATGCTCTTGGATTGTTAACCTCCTTTGCTGCATCTTCCTACTCAATCCTATATGAAGACCGTGTTGAGCGACCAGGCAATCTTCGCTAGGTATTTTCGACCTACGGAGTAGGAGGGAATGGCCGCATTCAGTCTCTAAACACGAGCCTGATAACTAAAAAGACAAGCGATCGTCCCTCGAAGGATCGTGTGGATACTTCTTTCTGGACAAGCCATTTGATTGCTTGCAGGAGTCCCCAAGATACCGGGTTGACGGGTTGCACATAGTAAACGCCATCCTCAAGGCCGCGCAATCTACTGACCGCTCACTACATCCCGGGCCGCGCTTCCTTGTTCATAGAGTGTAATGGTAGATGACCCGGAGAGTGCTGGCTTCTGATCTGGGGTTTATCGTGGGAGCGGCATAAATTGGCCCTGTTGTTTGGCGGGCTCTTGGTTCCTGGTTTGGCAGCGAATCGGTTCCTCGTGCGTCTACGCTCGGCACAGGTCTGGGACTGGGTCGTCAGAAGATCGAAGAGTGGTGAGGCGATGCGGGGTCCGCCTCAACACCCCGCTGGCAGCGACTCGCTGCTTCCTCACTTGCGTGGCTGAGCACCGCGCAATTGCAGCCGCAACCACCCACCACGACGAGCGGCAAGGTCGTACAAGGATTCTCCGAAACCACTGCGCATTTCCCCTGCATTGCTGCCTAACAAAGAGCTCGACCCTCAAGCCTCGCCCCAGGGCACCATTTTCAAGACATCATGTCGACTCTTCATTACCTCGGCGTCCCGAGACACGGCAGCCATGGAGGTGATTGGTGTGGTTGCAGCAGTTCCAGAACTGTTGAAGCTAGCCAAACGCATCGGCAACGCCATTACCCACATCAGCAGCAGACGCGAGATTGCAAAAGCCGCGAGCGGCCTCCGTGCCCAGCTGGATCTACTCGCCAAGATCCTTGAAAGCATCCAGCGCCGGGATCTGGCCCGCGACGGCGACCGCCTCACTCCAATTCTTAACGATACCCTGGAGGAGCTCAACAGTTTGGGACTCCTCGTCGGCAAGGTCGAAGATTCCAAGAAGGGCCCAAAGGTCTTGCAGAGGGCACAGCTGGTTTTTACAGGCTTCGAATCAAAGCTCAAAGCCAAACTCCAGCGTATCGACCGATTCATCAACCTCCTGCAAGTATATCTTGCCGAGTCCACCGCCCGGGAGCAGCTCGAAGATCGCGTGAGAAATATCGTCAAGCCCTCTATCGCTGCGGCAAGGTTCATCCCCGAGAAGCTGCAAGGCACACTGGAATGGGTCTGGTCTCACGAGACAGTAGAGAGATGGAGGGGCGCCCCTGCCACGACCTCGAGCGGCGGAAGCACTTCCGAGAGAGTCACGAATGTTGAAAACCGAGTCCTCCTCATTTATGGAGTGAGCGGGTGTGGCAAATCCGTCCTCGCTTCTTCAATTGCCGACGACCTGAGAGCTAAGGGGCTCAGAACGGTGTTCTTTTCCTTCTGGGCGGGGAGCTCTCACGAGATGCGAGTCGACGTCCTCTTCCGGACAGTCCTATGGCAGCTTCTGGACGCGACACCACAGGAACGGCGAACAGCGCACATGGCAAGGCTGCTGGAATCCCAGGGGGACCTCAAGGATACAAGCAAGCTGGTGTCCGAAATCCAGCGACTTGCCAACGATTATCCCCATGAGTTATATGTAATCATTGACGGTATCGACGAGTCTTCTGACGACTGGAACGATGCGAGAGAGGGCCCTCTCAGTCACATTTTGAAGCTCCTTCAGTCAATTCCACAGCTCAGGGTTCTCTTGTCGGGGCGACAGCGAAGTCTCCGACTCGCATTGAAGAAGTGGCCGTTGCACATTGTGCTCAACAAATCACTGGTCAAAGATGACATCGACAAGCTCATTTGCCATGAACTGGACCACTGCTCCAACATCGTGGATGAAGACGTCAAAATGCATATCAGAGCAGAACTGGAGTCCAAGTCCGCCGTCATGTTCCTTTGGGTCAAGCTGGTGTTCAAGGAGCTCCACCTCACGTTCAGCAATGCTGAAGTTCGCCGTACCTTGAACAACGTTCCCGATCAACTCAACCAAGAATACAGTCGCATCTTTGAATCGCTCGCGAAGAGATTGCGGGGTCGACAATCAAGCCCGTCGATCGGAATGCAACGCGCCAAGGCCATCCTTGGTCTGGTGATTGGCTCAGCACGGCCGTTGACCCTGACAGAGCTCTGCCTAGCCTACGCGCACTCGATGGCACAAGAACCCAGCAGCTACGGCGACCACATGATTACCGAGGAAGGCATCATAGACGCGTGCGGGGACGTCATCACAATACAGGGAAATTTGGTCTACCTCGGACACACGTCCCTTCGAGAGTTCCTTCTATCCCAGCCGCGCGTGAAGGGAAGCGAGGAAACCCCAGCAGCTGGATATTTCTACATGGATGCAGAGTCGTGTCAGAAGGCAATGGCTCTGGCATGCTTTCGGTACTTGCAAGGCATTCTATGGCGCGAACCATCTGGGCAGCGAGTTCCCTTCCCAACATTGGAGCTGCGGTTCCCATTTCTCCCTTACGCAGCAAACTACGTGGTATCGCACCTCTTGAGCTCACATATTGCTGCCGACGACTTTTTCACTTCACCTATGGGGTCCTCGGAAGAATGGCAGTGGTTGGAGTTTGCCGTTTGGATGGAGCATGAGGGGGCAAGCCAAAGGACGCTGCCAATTGCCTTCTGGGATGACATGATTCAATTGTGGAGCTTTTTGGCGTTCTGTGGCCAAAATGGTAACGATATGGACCAATCTCGGGGCAAAGGCTTCGATGACCTCCTTGACATCTTCCAAAAATTCGGCATTGCGGAGGGACTACTGGAATTGGTTGGACAACAGGTTGCGCCTACGGCATATCCAAGCTCCAGCACAAAAATTTCCCCCGTTCGCTCCCCAGAAATTCGGGGAATTGAGGGCACAAGGCAGCCGACGCAGGCCCAACGAAGGAGTAATCAACACGCCGCGATAAGTAACTGGCCTGCAATGGATAAGATGCTCGATGACTCACGTCTTTCCCTGATATTAAGCCCGGTGAAGACATGCGTCAGCAAACTGGAGCTGCTTCCAAGCCCTCTGGATGCTGTGCTTGGGGCTTTGGAGCCGTCACTCCGGAGAATGTCCTTTTTCCCCCTGATGGGACTGGTATGGTTCCTCGCGCACACAGACAGAGAGGCAGAAGCGTTGAAGACGGCTCTCAGTGCGCTTGAGAGGGTTCGGGGCAAGGGAGACATCCTGGAAGCCTGGGTCAGCCAGTGGTTGGGCTATTTACAACCAAGCGATGAGTTGGGCGTCTTGCATTACCGACGGTCATTAGAGATTCTAGACTTAAAGCAACCAAGTCCTATCCTCGATCTCATCTGGTGTGATGTGGCGAATGCCATGTCTTGTCGCCTGTCCGGCATGGGCAAGACAGATGAAGCGAAGAACACCGTGGTCGCGGCCTCGAGGAGGCTGCTGGCTGGCAAAACCAAGGGAAAGTCGCCGAGGAAGAGTCCGCTGCGCAATCATATTTACAAGGCTCTTTCACGCCATCCAAAGTTCTTCAAAAGTCGAGCCCATTCGTTTGTAGAAGTTGGCCGGTCCTGCAGGGATTTCGACCTCCCCGAGGAAGCGGAGACACTGCTTCGATCACTTGTGGATGACCGCACATTTATGAGGCGTCTAGACAGCGACTCGATTGGGAGTGTTATGGAAGAGCTCGGCTATGTTACATACGATTTGGGCAAACTCGAAGTGTCAGTCGACATATGGAGGAAAGAGCGAGACCGCCTGAAATCTCAACTTGCAGTCTCGCGTGGCACGGGAAAGGCGACGCAAGACGACATCGACTTTGCGACCATGTTTCTGGCCACAACGCTCTCCTATATGGGCAGAAACGACCTGGCGAGAGATGAGATGCGGTCGATCAACTCCTTCTCGTACTTGAAGCTCCGCCCGCTGTCAGACGTGGAGCGTGATATTAGGCTGCACATGAACCTGGTTGTTGAGAGGGACGATATGGTTGAATGGGTTCGGAAAAACATAGGGCATATTGAAGAGGCATACATGGACGAGGGAGAGGAGAGACACGAGGCGTGGGAGTTTGTTGCCTCCCAACTACTGGCACATGGGATCTTTGGAGAAGCGGAGATGTTCATCCGAAAGTCCTTGGCGGCACAAACGGCTCCGTCCCAGGGCGAACTCTCAATGCGGGAGATCTGCTTACGCGAGACGCTTGCGTTTTCCATCCGGTGCCAGGGATTCAGGCCTAAACATTGCGATCCTCTCCACTACTATGCGGCTCTCAACAATCGCATCGGAGTAACCCACGAGGGCGACGGGGAGGAGGAAGACTACAACGACAGCGACAGCGACAGCAACCACGAGGACGATGAAGACGAGGATTATGATGACGATGATGATGAAGAGTTCAACTGGCTCTCCCTGAGGCTTTCTATAGGGATGGGGTTGCACTGTAGCAACGCAGGTCGACCCCTGGAGGCCAAACGCGCGTTTGAGAAGGTTGTTGAAAAGCTTTCTGATATCCAATGCGGCCCGCACTGCATCGCAAACCTCACGGGCATGTTGTTTGACGCTCTAGCAGCCATACAGGGGAAGGATGTTGTCTGGGCAATCACCAGGCTGTCGTTGGTAATCGATGCGCTGAAAGAAGGGATGCGTTACGACTGCGACCACGTCCTGGAAACCTACCAGTATGATGTACTCTTAGTCGCTGGATACTTCTACCTAGCAGCAATTCTCGACAAATCCGGTGTTGACCCAACGGCAGGGGCGGGATTCCGGGATGACGCCGTCGCTGTCATGCGCGAGAAGTTCGAATGTGTGCTGGACGCCAACGATTTGGCATCGGTAGGCAAAGTAGACAGGACTACGACGAGATGGATACGCTCGTGTGTGAGCTACGCGGAGAGGCGGAAGAAGGGCGAAATTGACTTGACGAGTCGGGTCGAGGATTACCCGTTCGAGAGGTTTTGGGGGTATACGATGCTCAAGCGGTGCCGATGGTAGCGAGAGAGTTGGGGCGAGTTCTCATCAGGGGAAAGAGCGACAGTCAGGCAAAGAATCATGGTGACATCGAAAGTTTCAAGCACCCCACCCGAAGAAGGGACAACCAACAAGCCAGGAGGGATCCAGAAACCCGCACTGCCTCGAGGCCGCAAAAAGAAAAAGATTTACTGTGTCACCCCTACCATATATGGATGGCCCACTCGAGGCTCAGATTTTGCTGACTGCTGCATCGCGGGATCGGCACTAGGCATTCGCCGTGCGCAGTACGGAGCCGATCCATCAGAATCTGTGTAGCGCAAGTGTTGCGCGTGTCTGACCAAAGGACGTGATCAAGCCTCTGGCTTGATTTCGTATCGATGGTGGGTATGATCTGATGAGAGCTGCCAACTAGAAGCGCCGACGCTCGAGCGAAAGACAGCACTAAAGAGACCTTGTGGCCGTGATTCTCATCTTCTGCGAGTCTACCTATGTAACTAGCTAGGTGTGTAGTCGTCTTCCATGTCAAACCGCATCGTTTCGCCCTTCTCCATACGATCAGCCCATCTTCCCACCCGCCCGGCCCAAATCCCGTCACACATCGAGATGGCTTCGAACAAGTCCATCTCCGCAGGGTTCTCATCTAGCGGCCACTCCGGCCAGAGCTGCTTCAGCTTGGCTTTGTAGACCTTTCGCAGCTGTGTGGCTTCATACTCCATTCTATGGATGTAATACAGCTCATTCTTTTCTTGACCCCCTAGTTCACCCCCCCCTTCGGCAGCGGCGGGCTCGTTAGCTACTGGGTCGGTATCAGCATAACTATCCCTCTGCGGTTCCTTCTCCCGTGCTGGCCCTTCGAGAAACTTGGGAAGCTTGGCTGACATCCAGAGAGGCATCGCCGAGACACATTCCCAATCCAAAACGGCCGTGATTTCACCATCTTCGCTGACCAAGATGTTGTTGAGATGAAGGTCGTGGTGGTAGAGTGCCGTCGCCTCTGGCTCTTCCAAAGTTGAAGGGAAAACTTTTGGAACGAGAGCGAGTAGCTTCTGCGCCACAGCCGACACATTCTCGGCGTCTTCTATGTTGTCTTCGTCCTCTGAAGTCTTGAGGATGGCGGTCTGGTGTTGCAGGATGATTTTTAACACAGTGCTGAGCCAGTCATGAGCAGAGCGGAAAGGACCCCGCGAGATGTCGTAGCGAACGTGGTCGCCTATGAAGAACTCGGGGGACACCAGAAAACCGGGAGCGGCTGCTTTCGTATCCTCAACGTTGTTGCTTTCATCGCAGAGATCCAGCGTCCCTATGCCCCTGAAAAGGGACTCTGCTCTCCCGAATCTTGACAACTCTGCCTGGAATTTCGTCATCCGCTCTGTCAGCGCCACCTTTTGCTCCATCGACATGGCCCGCCATCGGGTGTCTGCATTTGTACCCTTCATGTGCTCCATCAAGATCCATTCAAAACCGATGAGATTGTCGTTGCTGTCGTCAAATGCAAAAACTTTCGGGACCGGAATAGACGTATTTTCGCGAACCCAGCGCAGGGTGGCCACCTCGGCGCGTGTCTTGTGGCGCGGGTAGACAGGCAGTGAGATGCGCATTATCATTAAAGGGCTATTGGTGCGCTTGATACTGTAAAGCTTGTTGAAGAGGCCGGATGCGTGAAAGCTGACGTCGCAGGCTTCCTCTGGAGGGATGCATAATTGCTTGCGGCAAGTCGATTCGACCGTTGAGATTGAGGGGTTTCGTGTCCACTCCGACACAAGATCAAATAACGTCTGTTTCCATCGCAAACCATCTTGGTTCGGCAGCGCCATGTCTATTGATTTGTTGTCGGCTGGATGTGAGGGTGATGACATGGCGGAAGGACAGGTTGGGCAAAAGCGTGGGTGCCGACCAACGGGGAGAGTCGGTATTGCCGAATGCGGAGGTCCCAACTGGCCCGATCACGTGTTCCCTCAGCGGGTTCAAAGAATGAAGATTGCCACAGCAGCAGGTGTAGGAAGACTGCGGAACAAAGTGAGAATTGAGACCTGCAAGAAGAAAGCGATCAGTCACGGCAAAAGACGGGCGGAATTGGTACGTCTAGTGGGTGGTGATCGAACCGCTGGGAATGCTGAGGGTACCTCCGAGGGGCAAACTCAGTCCGACCGCATGGCCACCATGCTATCCGCTCAAATAGTTATAGGACTGCGAAGGGGGTGGCGGTGGCTATTAGCGACGATTCAAGGGGGCGGTGCCCTCGCCTAAGACACCGCCTGCGTTCTCAAAAATATATAAAGTCATCATATCAGGAACTTTTATTATTCTATTTGTTGAGAACGTTAATCAGTTCCAGGGTAAAGATAAACTAGTGCTCACATCTAAACATTATCCATCGCTAACCATTTATTCTCCTTGACGCTCCCTACTCCCTACCTCACACGATCTTCACCATGGGCAAAGGAATCAAGGCTCTGAAGCAGTTCATCGATGAGATCCTAGACAGCGATCTGAAAGGACTTCCAACATCGGGAGGCACCATCTATATATACCAATGGCGATTTCAGGCTGGACATGTAGGGTGTAAGTTGAAACTATCTCAGAATATCTTAACCTTATTACTAACTCATACAGATGACTAGTTCTGGGGAATACAATCTTCAGGTTCGGATCAATAGGGGGACATCCATTTCAACGTGGAAGAAGTTCGACTCCGTAACCGCTGCTGGACCCGTCCTAGTCCCGGCAAGCGAATCGTGGTCCCCATCTAGGATTAAGGAGAAGCTGAGGGGAAGATCTTGATCTGATCAGGGGTGGTGATGCTGGAGTCATGGCCCCTGTGTTCGACGCCTGATCGACCGGGGCCTGGGAGATCTTCCTGGAGAAGGCAGGGGGTGTTGAGTGCCGTTTCGGAACGGCCTGACACCCCACAAGTCGGTACTGAAGAGATTGTTTTGCCATGCATGGAATCGTCGTCAGGCGTGTGCATCGCTAGAAGCTGAGCAGCTAATAGCAAGTGAGAGAGCACATGGCAAATATTCCAACTTCTCGACGTATCAAACGTGGCCCGGTTGAGCGACCTCGTTTCAAAAGTGGACGCTTCATACCTATACGAGACAAAATGGCTGTCCTCTAAGCTATACCGACTACAACCGCTCATGGGTATCTTGCAAAGGAATAACCAAAAGAATAAACAACGAATCCAATAGCGTCACCGTCTCCTATCACCGAAGAAACACCCCCCTGAACGTCTTCTTCACCCATATCCCCGCATTGATGAACACGAGATACGCCCCCACCGCGACCCAGCTCGCAGAGATAGCAGCCATCCCGCCGAGGATCCTCACATCAGAAGCTCTCGCCTTGACGGCATCGCTCATCGTCAACCAGCCGAACAGGGGCGAAGGTGCCATCACCAAGCTGCCACCCGCGTCTCCTGATCCGTCTTCCGGAGTCTCTTCTTGCTGTGCCAACTTCGCACCGACCGCTGACTCCGCTCTTTCCCGCTCGCTCTGCGCAATCGTGTCCGCCATGCGCCAGGCGACTTGGTTGTTGATCTTCTCCCACGTCCATTCCTCAGCTTGGGAGCGTGCATTCTCCCGAAACTTTCTCCTCAAGGCAGCGTCCTCAGCCAGCAACGTTACCTTGTCGACGAAAGCGTCCAGGTTTCCTGGCGGTGTCAAGAATCCCGTCTTTCCATCGTAGACAGTATCGCTCGGCCCACCCTCGTCGCGCGCCACGACCGGCACGGCACTGGCCATGGATTCGAGCACAACCAGGCCAAACGTCTCGGTGATGGAGCAGTGCAGGAAGATATCCGCCGAGGCATATGCCGTAGCTAGCTCCTCACCGACAAGAAACCCTGCAAACTCCACTTTTCCCTTGTCCACGAGGCTGGAAAATGAGTCTTTGATCTCCGTTTCGACAGCCACATTGCGATTTCCACCCACAATGTGCAACTTAAAGTTGAGACCTCGAGCGTCAAGGTTTTTTGCAACTTCGGCAAGAAACTCAAAGCCCTTCTCCCCGCCAAGACGGGAAACGCAAATTAGGATAATCTCATTGTTAGGGGCGAGCCTCTGTCGGAGAGTCTCGCTGTGTCTGCGAGGGTGAAAGAGCTCGGTGTCGACGCCGCGCTGTAAAATTTCGAGCTTGTCACGCTGCACGCGCTGCTCTTCGAGGTAGCGTCGGATGAAGCGGCTGGGATAGAAGAGGGTTTTGACGCTGAAGTGGTTGAACAGAAAGGTTTGGACATGGGAAAAGGCGAGCACGGCGAGGTTGCTGAAGGGCGGAGGAAACAGGATATTGCAGTAGCCAGCCAGATCGGTTTGGAAGTTGCAGATGATCGGAACTTGGTTTTCGAGCGGCTGCTGCCGCAGCTGCAGCATGACCTGGAATCCTAGTGACGCCGGAGATGCCAAGTAGATTAGATCGGGCTTGGTCTCAAACGTCCTTCGGTATAGCGTGGAGAGCCGGACAGGGTAAACGATCGACAGCTCGGGGTTGTACGGCAGCGGATACCCCTGAATCCGGACATCCAAACTCTGCCGTCCAACGTTGTCCGGCAATGATTCAGAGGCCGTGCTGGGCTGCTTCGGAATGAATGTGTTGGTGCGCGTGTGGTTGTCCGGTGCCACCACCGCGACGTTGGCTCCGTTGGCGCGCAGGTGGTTGACGAGCATCAACGTGGTTCGGGAAACGCCGTTCACGGGCCCGAAGGACTCGGTGCACAGCAGAATCCGCTTGCCACGAAGGGAGGCTGGAAATTCCGACAGCGGGTGCGACGACGGGCGCTGTGGCCCGCTTTCCGAAGACATGACTGGTGAGCCTCAACGCTGTGAGGGTCGAGATCTCAGAACTCCAGGAACACTGCACAAGTTCGTCTCAGATGCAGGTCCGCTGCAAAAGTTTGATCCCGATGGCACAAGGCACTACTGCAAAGTCAACGTCGACAAAAAATCCTTTCCGATATATGTCGTCTTGCTCGGGTCACGCACCGCAAGCGAGGTGTTGTTACTTGTGATATGGTCGGACAGTCATGAGGTGCCGTGGCTCAGTGGTCATGTCTACCACACACAGCCAGGCATCGAGACTTTTGCGGCTCAAAAATCGCGCGGCGACTTGCGGAAAAGACGTTGAAGAACAGTTTTTTCCATCTACATGGGGAAGTACTTCTTTTGCCATCATGACGGCAGGAAAGGGCTATTACCGTCGGCGCGAGACTGTTGGCGGCGGGGTTGCGGTTCTTGACGACTTGACGCTGCGTCGAGCATTCGCCGTTCGTGTCGAATCGGAGCCCGCGCCTGCAGCACACCACTCCCGCGGCAATACGCACCACTCATGATGGGCGCATCTGCGGAAGCTGAAGAAGAAAACGTGCCGCGTTTGCTGGTCTCTGCTGGTCTCACCGGCGATGGCGCTGAGTTGCAACGGTCAACTGATCGACGTTGCGATATGATGGCGGGGCAGTTGGAGCCGTCCCGATAACCTTACCCCGCCGCGCGCGAATCGGCGGGCGCCATGGCTGCAACGTGCGCGACGCGTTGGACACGATAACTTCTCCTGCCGTGCCTGCTCCAGTTCGTTATCCGTTATTGAAGACCACATCCGCATCACTTGCTTCATTTGCGTCATGCTCGTCCTGTCATTCGTTTTTTTTTGCCTGCTTTTCAACGACAGCGTGAGGCAGATTGCTCCTGGGCAGGCGGTTAGTGCTTGTGATCTTGGATGTTCGAGAATCAGCCCTGATGACCAAAACGAGACGCGTGGCAACGCCAAAATCAGGGGTTCACATTTATTGGGCCTAGAGGCACGCTGAGGCTGCGCTTTGCACCACCAGCTGTCAGGGACCTCGGATGAAGCGGCCACACCAGGGAAAGTCGCTGTCCGCCCTGCATCCTTGCGGCGATGGTAGGGAATCTTCATCGGGAACAACCCTGCTGCTCTTGCCCCGATGAGGAACAGTGGCCAGCCGGGTGCACGGCTCCAGCGGCGTCTGGACCGCCCACCATTGGCTGCGACACCAGTTGAGCGCCTCCACTGCCAATCCACGCTTGCTCGCTTCCTTGGTTCCAGCACCGCCACGAGGGCTTGGGAAGCACACCATCCCCAATTCACTCTCCTTTTCTGGTATCGATGATTTCGTCTCAACAATCGCCCATCCTGCAAAATGGACGTCACACGCGCTATTCCGGAGGGTCATACTAGGCCTGCAATAGTGGACGCAGCAATGGCCGCCGTTCGCAGTGACTGTTGTGTTCGGCACCGTTCCTGCCGAAATTCTCGTGTTTCTTCACCTTGAGATCGTTCGTTACACCGACAAACAGCAGCCCCTGAACGAAAGATTCACAACCCTGTCACTGTGGCTCCACCATTTGATGTCAGCTCCCTTGGCCTCTTAAATTTCCTCGTTCCCCCCTTGGTTCAAGCCTGGGGCCCGCAGTCTTGCTACCGGTCGATCCTCGCCCGCCGCATACCCCGATTTCCCTGTGCCGGCGCAATTGCCTCGGAGCGGACCGCAACAACCGCCACCATGATTCCCTTGTCGACTACGCTCCCGGAGGTTGAGGAGAACGTCACGCTAGACGCTTCCACCGCGCCGACCACTCCGGAGGGGAGCGGCTCCTTCAGCCCAGTCCTGCGCCCCTTCGACGATTCGACGCAGCTCACGCCCAAGACCAGAAACAACAGCCGTTCCCTGTCTTCGACGCTCTTTGACACGACCGCCCGAACACCGCCTGTGCGCAACATTTGCTGTGTTGGCGCTGGCTATGTTGGTAAGATCTCCCGTTGGTCTTTTGCTTGCCCCCGCTGACATGCTGCAGGCGGACCAACCGCCGCCGTCATTGCTTTCCAGAACCCCCACATCCAAGTCAACGTGGTCGACCGAGACGAGAAGCGAATTCGACGATGGAATTCGCAACACCCCCCAATCTACGAGCCCGGCTTGAACGACATCCTCCGAATTGCCCGAGATGGAGCCAGAGAGTGCGCCGTCGAGAGTGCGCCAACAAAATCGGAGGAGAATAAGGATCCCGCATCCATATCGTCCAGGAAGTCAAATTTGTTCTTCACAACGGATGTGGCAAGGTGTATCAGCGAGGCCGATGTCGTCCTCATTGCCGTCAACACCCCAACCAAGAGCCGCGGTTCTGGAGCTGGGTCTGCGACAGATATGGCTGCCTTCGAGGCGGTAACAGCCGTCGTAGCCCAGCATGCGCGCCCGGGTGCCATCATCGTTGAGAAGTCGACCGTTCCATGCAGGACCGCAAAGTTGGTGGAGGACACAGTGAGTGGAGGTTACAGAGTTTTAAGATGCTAGGTTCTAACAATCTTTAGCTATCGCTTTACCGACCAGGTGTCCACTTCGAGGTGCTTAGCAACCCAGAGTTCCTTGCTGCCGGAACCGCCATTAAAGACCTCCTGCATGCCGACCGCATTCTCATTGGGTCCAGGAATTCGCCCTCCGGTTATAGGGCAGCCGGTGCCCTGGCGTCCGTCTACGCCAGCTGGATTCCCCGATCGAGGATCATCACCACAAACGTCTTCAGCTCCGAGTTGGCCAAACTCGTCGCCAACTCGATGCTCGCTCAGCGCATCAGCAGCATCAACTCGATCGCTGCTGTTTGCGATGCGACAGGCGCTGATGTCGACGAGGTGGCGAGCGCCATTGGTGCTGACCCCCGTATCGGCAGCAAGTTCCTGAAGGCCGGCATCGGTTTCGGAGGAAGCTGCTTCAAGAAGGATGTTCTCAGTCTCGTCTATCTCGCCGAAACTCTGATATTGCCAGAGGTTGCCGATTATTGGCGGGCAGTCATCACCATGAACGAGTACTCCCGGAACCGCTTTGTACACCGGGTCGTCAAGTGCCTCAACAACACGCTGGCGGGGAAGAAAGTGACAGTACTGGGGTACGCCTTCAAGAAGGATACCAACGACACGCGAGAGTCGCCCGCTCTGGACATCATCCGGACACTGGAGGAGGAGGGCCCCAGGGAGATCGCTATTTTCGACCCCTGCTGCATCCCCGCACAGATGACAGATGAGATCCGTCGCTTCGTTGGACCGTCAGTTCTCCAGGGCAATGGCGGCCCGGTCGCAGTTTATGCCGATGCATACTCGGCTTGCAATGAGTCGGACGCCGTTCTCATCACCACCGAGTTCGATGAGTTTGCATATGTGCTGAACCCGAAGGGTGAAGCTGATCTCACGATCCCCGTCAGAGCGAAAGCCCGTCTCCCGGATCCCCGACCGTTCGCCCAAGCTGAGCCCACTGAGACGGAGTTGCTCGCACTCCAGACATACCTGATGCAAGAAGCCGAGGACCCTGCCGCCATCCCTGAGGACCCACTCGACCGCCTCAACCCTGTCCCGGCATGCTCTGAGGACTGCCCGGACTGCCAGGTGGAGAAAGCCACGGGCAAGACGGGCTATGGAGCCAGCAAAGAGCACGTACCGAAGAACAGAGTCGACTGGAAGAAGATCTACTGCCACATGCGCAAGCCCCATTGGGTGTTTGACGGACGAGGCGTCCTGGACATCGCCGGGATGGAGCGCATCGGGTTCAAGGTCCAGAGCGTGGGACGTCACAGTCGGGCTCAGTGAGCTTCATAACATTCGTGATTGTATTTTTATGGAGAATTTGACATACGAGACATCATGGAAGCGGGATATCTTCTAATACAAACGTCCTAGTCTAACGAAATAATATGACAGTTTTACCAACATTCTTATTCTTCTGTGCTCATCTTTGCGGTCCTGTAACAACCCTCTGCTTGTCCCTGACACCGTGTTTGAGTACACATGGTTCCCCGGCCCAAGTTTCACCTCTGCACACAGCGAAGAACAAACGCCAAGCACTCACGTCATGACTCCGGGTGTTTTGACTGCACCCGGTAGATTTCCTCCGGACAATTCGAGAATCCCCGGTTCCCGTGTGTTCGCCAAGACCGATATGTCGATCAACCGCGTTTAGATCTTGGCCCCCGAAAAGTTGGACAAGCGGCACTCGTGTAAAGGTTGGTAGCGGCTCCTCCCCCAATCTCAAAGTGCCCCACGTGCTGATCCCGTCGTGTTAGGTGGGATATCCAGGCGGATTAGATGTCGCGTCTTGCTGATGGTTGGGAGTTGCCTCGTTTGACGATGAGCAACAAAGAATTGGAATGGGGGACATTTTCGAAGACAAAGAATGGTGTCGAGGGGGCTAACCAGCAAGTTTAGGATCTCGATGCTTGATGCAGGAGAAACCGCGGCGTTTCCAGGGTTCCCCAGATTTGGTCGTTGACGATCATTCCCCGCTTCGGGTTCCAGCAAATGAGCCCCGGTGGATTATGACGATCTCTCCCCTGAAGACTTCCATGTCGGTACTAGGAAGCAACTTTTTGCACGACGGATCGTGGAGTCTCAGATCTCTTCACGCGCTACGGATCAGTATAAGTGACAGACTCCGGCGCCCACTCCGCGCGCCATACCCGAGAATGGACATCCCATCTTGTCACTCGTTTTTCTTTTCTTTTTCTTGTGTTCCCTCACCATGATCCCCGGATCCTTGGTTGTCCTTTTGGCCGCATGTGCCCCCGTTGTCACAGCCGTCACTCTCTCCGGCTATGAGTACATCGTCGTCGGCTCCGGCGCCGGTGGCGGCCCCCTTGCGGCCCGCCTCGCCCTTGCCGGCCACAAGACTCTCCTCATCGAGGCCGGCGACGACTACGGCACCTCGGACAACTACACGGTCCCCGCGTACCACGCCAAGATGACCGAGGACCGCGAGCAAGCCTGGGAGTTCTTCGTCCGCCACTACGAAGACGACGCTCAGCAAGCCCGCGACCCCAAGACCAGCTGGAACACGCCCTCTGGCGAAGTACACACGGGCCTCAACCCCCCTCCCGGCTCGACCATCAAAGGCGTGCTCTACCCCCGCTCCGGCACCCTCGGCGGCTGCACAGCGCACAACGCCATGGTCGCCGTCTACCCCTTCCAATCCGATTTCTCCTACCTCGCCCAGCTCACCGGCGACACCACCTGGTCCCCCACCAACATGCGCCGCCTCTTCGCCAAGCTCGAAGACAAAAACTACCTCCCCGGCCTCCCCTCCGGCCACGGCTTCAACGGGTGGCACTCCACCGAACTCGCCCCCCTGACCATCCCCCTCCGCGACCCCCAGCTCCTCTCCCTCATCACCGGCGGCGCCTTCGCACTAGGCAACATCACCAACATCCCCATCAACCTCGCCACCCTCCTCGCCGGCGACGCCAACGCCAACTCTCTCACCCGCGACCGCGAAGGAGGTTACTACCAAGTCCCCATCTCCACTGACAAAGCAACCCGCACCGGCGCCCGCGAATTTATTCTCTCTGTTCGCGACGCGACGAATCCCGACGGTTCGAAGAAATACCCGCTTGCTCTCCGTCTCAACTGCCACGTTACGCGCATCATATTTGACGAATCCGTCTCCCCGCCGCGCGCTACCGGTGTGGAATTCCTCGACGGAGCTCATCTCTATCGCGCTAGTCCGCTTTCCAAGTATACGGATGCGGGTATTCCGGGGAGCGCAAGGGCAGATCGGGAGGTTATTATCTCGGGGGGCTCGTACAACTCCCCTCAGATTTTGAAGTTATCTGGTATCGGGCCACGCGAGGAACTGGAGAGTTTGGGGATCGATGTGCTGGTGGACTTACCAGGTGTGGGCGGGAATTTACAAGATCACTACGAGATCTCCGTGAATGCTAAAGTCCCGCTTGACTGGCTCGCCCTGGCGGGGTGCGCGTTTGGGTTTAATGGCAGTGCAGATCCTTGCTTGGAACGCTGGAGGGTCCCCTTGTTGGGAGACAGAGGGACATACGCATCCAATGGCTTCGCCGCAGCGATGATGTACAAATCTTCAGTCAGCGCCGACGATTCCTTCGATGTGTTTGCTTTCGGCGGGCCGGTGAACTTCAGGGGGTATTGGCCCGGATACTCGGTCGAAGCGACGCGCGAGCATGATTGGTGGAGCTGGGCTATCCTGAAAGCCCATCCGAGGAATCGAGCGGGGAGTGTGAAGTTGCGGAGCGCGGACCCGCTGGATCCGCCGGAGGTTGTTTATCGGTATTTTGAGGAGGGGAGTGGGAGCGCGGAGGAGGATCTGCAGGCACTCTGGGAGGGGATCGAGCTGTCGAGGGATGCGTTGCATAGGCAGTTGGTTCCCACGGTGGAGGAGTTGCCTGGGGAGGAGGTGGGGAGTGATGAGGGGGAGGGGGAGGAAGGGGAGGAGGAGGTCAAGCAGTATGTGAGGGATCAGGAGTGGGGGCATCATGCTAGTTGTACGTGTCCGATTGGGGCGGATGGGGATGAGATGGCGGTGTTGGATTCGAAGTTTAGAGTTAGGGGGGTAGAGGGGTTGAGGGTGGTGGATGCGAGTGTGTATCCGAGGATTCCGGGGACTTTTACGGCGGTTTCGACGTATATGGTTGCGGAGAAGGCGGCCGAGGATATTTTGAAGGGGGTTGGGTCTAAGCAGAGGAGAAGGAGGCATGGGCAGGGGGAGCCTGCAACATGTAGAGGGTGAGAATAGAACTAGATGTCGTACTCGAGGGTCTGGCAACTGACAAAGTCAGCGTCTATGAAGGCGCTGCCTGCTCGAATTCCATACACCGTCTCACTTCTGATCCCCGCCCCTTTCAATGCAGCCAAGCCAGTAAAGTCCCCAGCAAAACTGACCGATCCCTTGGTCTCCACAACTTCCTCGAACCCTACCTGTTTCCCATAAAGAACTGTCGTCCGTCCACACACCATCCCTTCACTCCCCATTCCGAACCTCGGCTGCATGGCCATCTGCTTCAGCCCATCAGTCGCGAATGGCCTAGCCTCCCGGGTCAACTGCCTCGGCGCCACCACGTCGACTGCACGCCCCGATCCATCAGCTGGAATCGCCCTCAGGGCTTCTTGCCCGCGTGTAGATCCCGTCCGCTGCTGGTAGTCGTACGCATCGCATTCGGGATCGAAGACGGATGGAATGATGTGCGGGACGCCATACTGCGTTGCGACATCGATGGCGTAGTTCGGAATCCCAGTCTGGATGAACTGTGCGTGGACGAAGCGGAATGGTGTTTTGCCGTCATGCAGAGCATCGACAAAGGGGAGTTCGATGGAGACGACCTGCACTTTGGTCAGCAGGTCCTTCAGTACGCTCTGAGTGGGGACTTTGGAAAGAAGATGTACGCTATATGGCCTCCTCCACATGTCATCCGGAGACCGGATATCGTTCACATACACCGCGCGACCAAGCAGAGGGATGGAGTCAGTGGCACGCCACCCGCTCTGGCGTAGGTATGCGTCGTCGACGAAGGTGAAGCCTTTTGGCAGCAAGGAAGTGGCAATATCCCGGCTCAGGGGCATCAAAAAGAGAGTGCCGTTTGCGACGCCGGTGATGTTCATCGGGTAGTCGGCGGCAATTGGGTTGTATGCGGTTTGGGTCTGGCAGCCGGGTTGAGCTGCTGCTGGCTGAGAAAGGGAGAGAAGAGCTGTCCACAGCCCAACCAGGGCCACCATCGGTTTCGAGCTCATGAGTTGCTGCATTTTTGGAATGCTGGTTTGGTGTTAATGCTCAAATTTTTGTCAGCGATGCGGAAGAAAGCTCTTGTGCTTGAACTCGGCCAGGTCTTTGGTCCCTTTTATCCAGAAATTGGGTGCGGCTCTGAAGGCCCTATTGGCCGTTGGAGCTACGAAATACGAAGCGGTACAACGTCCACTTTCCGATGTCACTTCCGTTTAGAAGTGCGGTTAAATTCTGCTGCAAAGGGCGCAATGCTACAGCGAAAATGAAGGTTGGAATACATTCCAGGACAGGAGTCTTTGATGTACGAAGACTCTGGCCAAAACAGAGCGGCCATCCGCTCCGTACGAAAACACGTTGCCCAGAACAATAAAGACCATCAAATAACACAGGCCAGCATCAGTTGCATTGTAAGCGACGGTTTTTGGATCTTTAAATACCTTGTAATTATCGTAAAAGGTGCTATTAGCGCTTAAAAGGCCTTCCATGTTTGATATTGAAGGAGGTCTGCTGCCAATGTTAATACCGCTCGTGCACTGGCCAAAACGGACTCTTTCTTGTGGCCGGAGCCTTCGTGCCCGAAAACCGGTTTGCAGCGTTCAGCTCCAAGCCCTTTTTTTCCTCTCGAACAGACCGCTTTCGCAGTGCTGGGAATGTTTCCATCCATTCACTGAGGTTTCTCCAATCAGGTGCACCACGGTTCACAAACCGGGGAGATCTTGGCGCTCTTTCAAGGCCAATGACCCTAGCCACTTGCGGCCCTCTCTCAGCGTGGCTTGCAGCAGTGATGTCACACCTCGCGAAAAGTTGGAAAAGCCAGCTTCTCTCCCTGGAAATCGGTCGCCTGACTGTTTTCCCTTTGCGTCAAAATGAAATAATATAAGGGGCAGGAATGGGGTGATGCTCTGGGCAAGTGTGGTAGATCGCATCCTTCAGAACACGATCTAGACCCTGAACCATGTTATCGGTACTGCAATATCGAAAGATCGGCAACGATGTCGCACGGCATGTCTCGGCCGGCATCGACAGTCGCGCTCTCGCCCGGGGCTCCATCGACGAGGAGAAAGTCCAACAACCTACCTCCCCAACACCCAATCAGCACGATATCCAAGAAAAACAAGACGGCGACCACATCTTAGTCCGCCTCGAAGATCCAGAAAATGACCCTCTCAACCCCCAAAACTGGTCCCTCCTCTCCCGCTCCAAAAACATCGCCGTCCTCTGCTTCCTCATCTTCGTGCAGGCCTGGGCCGGCGGTGCCGAGTCCATGGCCAACGCCAAAGCCAGCGCCCAATTCGGCGTAAGCAAAACAGCTGAGAA
The DNA here is from genome assembly GCA_030512335.1 of Immersiella caudata. Lineage (NCBI taxonomy): Eukaryota > Fungi > Ascomycota > Sordariomycetes > Sordariales > Lasiosphaeriaceae > Immersiella > Immersiella caudata. Next base: position 5,526,234 of record JAULSU010000004.1, on the reverse strand, counting down.
CCTCTCGACGGCCATGTACCTCTTCGGCATCGGGTCGGGTGCGCTCATCGCGGGACCCGTCTCGGAAACGGTCGGACGGAACCCGACGTATCTGGTGTCGACTTTTTTCTTTTTATTGTTTGTTTTGGGATGCGCGATGGCGCCGAATTTTGCGGCGCAGGTTGTGTGTCGGTACCTTGTTGGGGTTGCGGCGAGTGCGACGCTTGCGATTAATGGGGGCAGCGTGAGGGATCAGTTCAGACCGGTAAAAAGGTCGTGGGTGTTTCCTCTTATTGCTTGGGCTAATGTTACTGGTGAGTGCCAACTCTCAATAAGTCTGTGATGAGATGATGCTGATTCAGCTGGCTAGCCCCGGTTCTCGCGCCCATAGCCGGTGGATGGATAGCGGCTCATCCCAGGCTGCACTGGCAGTGGGCGGACTGGATCAATCTGATGATCGGCGGTGCGGCGTGGCTGTTGGCTGTGTTTTGTCTCCCCGAGACATATCTGCCGCTCCTCCTCGAATGGAAGGCACAACACCTCCGCCGCATCACTGGGGACGACCGCTACGTCTCCGAGCATGGTTCCGCTGGATCGCTCGCTTCCCGACTCAAAGACAAGCTTCCGCTCACGGCCAAGTTCTTGGTCACGGAACCAGTGGTCAGTGTCTTGGGCGGCTACCTGGTACTGTTGTACCTCCTGTTGTTCTCCTTCCTCTCCGGGTTCGATTACATCTTTAAGGAGACCTACGACCTGCCCGTTGGCTTGACGGGATCCTGCTTTGGCGCCATCGCTGCCGGCACAACCTTCGTCACCCTCTTTGCTCCTGTCTTTTTCAGTTGGACCCGACACAAAACCGAGCACATCCAAGGGGCCTCCGTTCAGCCCGAATTCCGATTGTGGCCGGGCATCTTGGCTGCACCACTCTTGCCGATTGCCCTGTTTTGGCTTGGGTGGACAAACTACCGCGAGATATCCATCTGGTCGGGCTTAGGGGCCTGTTTTGTTTTTGGCGTCGTCTTGGTTTCTATTTACATCAGCAGCTATGAGTACATCATCGACAGCTATGGAGACCACGCGGCGACCGCCCTCTCAAGCATCACTTTTGTTCGCTATATTGTGTCTGGTGGCATGGCCATGGCGGCTCGACCCATGTACGAGGGGATCGGGGTGCGTTGGACCATGACTTGGCTGGGCTGTTGTGCTGCGCTGTTAGCTCCGGCGCCGTTGCTCTTCAAGCTGTACGGGAAGAAGTTGAGGGAGAAGAGCGAGTATGCGAAGTAGTTATAGAAAATGACAACAGAGAGAAACATATACCCCGTGGAATTGGACTTTTAACTCTGCGTTCTACCCCAAATGCGACACTTTGAAATGCAACCAAATACCACAAATTCCATCACGTTTTCCTGTTTGTGCGATGAATCTGGGCACACAAAATTTCCTTTTTCGTACCTCGCCCACATGACGTTACTAACCCCGGCTCAGACCCGGCTCAGGATTGGCTCAGGTTTGCTCACCTTAAGAACCATTTCCAGAGGGCTGCGCCACAGCATGCACAACTACTTCAACTCTAGCCGACGAGCCCAGAATTGGTTCCATACATCAAAATAGCCAAATTGGTCCCCCTCTTTCGAAAGTGAATGGTTCCACCTTCATCTAGCTTTTGCCTTGACATCTCACACCGAACATAATTGCATACACCCTTCTGTTGTTTAACACCTTGAACTTATCACTACCCTTGACAAAACGCAAAGATATGGATCTTGAATCAGCCTTCAAGTCAGCAATGTTGTTGCTGAGCGGGCGGTAAGAGAGCCCTTACAGCAGACCGCTCTAAAATCAACCCTCGCGCTGTTTGCAGGAACCTGAGACTTCAAATGTAATACCTAGAGCTATGGAGGTGGGATGGGGAACCCTCGCATCTAGTCAGCGGGGCTGACTGAATGCATGGCACTACCACTGGCACCGTCAGGACGTTAGTCAGACTGAGACACCACAGTCAAGCAAGGCAGATCACACGATAGTTGCATAAGAAGGGCTTTCTGGCGGAGTTAGAGAGCGAGAAGGTGAGCTTTAATTGATCACAAACCCAACCCCCAACCCCCAACCACGCAATCCCCCATCTTGCAGTGCAATCCTCTATCCTCGTTACCCCGGACCCAGCCAGTGCGAGCCTACGTTACAAGCGCGGACTAAGACGACTTCAAACCCTACTCTGGCAAGTACCTACGGTTGCCTCTAAAATCGGCGTCGGTGTTGCGGCGCAGTGGGTTGTATTGGCGTGTTTAAGTCCGACATTGATGCGTTTGCCTTATTTGCCCCTTTTTTCGATAACGAGGGTCGGGAGTTGGCTGAGTGGGTTAATAGAGCGGTAACGTGTGGAGGTTTTCGTAGCTGAGCAGTTTCTGCCACGTTGTACTGCTGACCAGAGGCTTGCAATTCAATTCTTTCCATATAACCTCCAACCCCGCAAACCTTCCCTAAAAGTTGTCTATCTGACAACTGGAAACCTGGTAAGATTGACCGACTTAGCGGTTTTATACTTGACTTAACCTTTAGTAGCGGCGACTCTAGTGGCCTTTTTTTTTTTTTTTTTTTTTTTTTTTGGCAATGAGCAGTTTACAACTTAACCAGTTGGCCACGCCTGAACTGCATCGGTTTGTGGCGCGAGTTGTAGTATTTGGTCTGGTGCTCCTAGGCTTAGATCCAAAGGCCTTCCAATCGTTTCCATAGCTTTTGTAATCTCTGGACTCTTTTTTTTTTTGGCCGAGGGTATCCCCTCCTCAGGGAAGTCGTCCGCGACGTCTATCTGTACATCTTGGTCGTAGCCGTACATACACCTAAGTGGTGTCGTTTTCAGCGAATAGTTGTAGCTGTTATTATATGCGAATTCGGCTATCGGTAGTAGCTTTGCCCAGCTGTGTGGATTTGTGCCAATGTAGGATCGTGGGTAATTTTCCAATGCCTTGTTTAGGGCCTCAGTCTGACCATCAGTCTGTGGGTGGAAAGCTGTCGATAACCTCCTCTTAATATTGCTGTAATGGCACACTTTTTTCCAAGATCGGCTTGTTATCCTTCGAATCCCAGTCGCTCATAATACTGCTTGGCGTTTCAAATCGCATATCAACTTCTGCGTATATCGTCTCGGCAATTCAGCTGTATCTATCTCTCTTTTGCAAGGTATAAATAATCCCATTTAACTGTATCTGTCAAAAATGACTAGGAAGGAGTTATACTTAACTTTTGTGGTCTCCGATTCTGGCAAGCCTGTAATCCAATCGAATGTGATGGCTTCCCATGGCCCCGTTGGCCTCGGCAGGGGTTGCAACTGTTTGTATGGCTTGTGCCTTGCAACGCTGTTCCCCTGGCAAACTGGGCACGTTTTAGCATATTCTTCGACATCTTTTCGTTCGCCTGGCCGCCATGGCTTTCGCTGCAATAACTGTAGGGTCTTTTCAATACCCCGGTGGCTGGCGTGCTCGTCATCGTGATAGAGGCTCATCAGCTTTCCCATTAAAGCTTGTTGGTTCTGTACAATAGTCTTCTTCTTATAATGTAATAGCCCCTCGGCTCCTTTTTCGTATGGTAAATCGTGGCCTCCTGGCTTCTTAACAGCTCGTAGCTTTTGCTAGATATCTGAGCCGAATTTTATGTTTCCTTGAGTAATTCTAACAATCCTTGGGAGTACTGCTCACCACTAGGGTCATCTTCACGAGTGGCCCTTTTAGCTTCACCCCTTATAAAGGCCTTAATCCTGACGGTACATAAGAGGTGATTAATCTCTTCCGGTTCCACCGTCTCACAGCTTTTCCCCCCATCTAAGCTCTCGACCTTTTCAGGGGTCCGGGAACCACTTGTGTTGGCTAGCCCTGCAACAGTAGTCTACCCACCAAGGGGGGCTGATCCTATGCCAGGGGTCCAACTCTAAGCCAGATTTGCAACCTCTTCAGGGGTCATACAGCCATACCGCCGGCACCCCAGCAGCTGGATACTGTATATCCTTCTCTTAACTCAGGCTTCAGTGGTTGAGAAATACACCTTGTAGGCTTCCAAATCCGTTACAATTTGGTTCTCTAAAGTTGACTCTTCTTCCCTTAGTGCCTTCGGAGCTCGCACCTCGGCAATTCTAGCCGCTAACGGTACCAACAGGCCTTAGGCCCTTTACTCTTCTAACCGATCCAGCACTGACTAATAGTCTGGCCTTTTGGAGAGTCTATTAGCAGGGTTGGTTAACCCTCTTCGATATCCTAATCGTAAAATCGTAAGCGCTAGCGAAAAACACCATCTGACTTCGTAGGATAGGTGACTTCGTAAATACATTCAGTAGTGCGTGAAACCCTTTGTTGTTGTTGTTGTTGTTGTTGTTGTTGTTGTTGTTGCTGTTGTTCAGGGCCACATTTTTTCTTCAGATCACCAAGCTTCCTGCCATTCTTACTACTCTTCAACAACTGGCTCAGGGGGCGACTATAGCTGGCGTATTATCGTAAAGATCATCGATAGAAATTGCAAATCCAAGGAAAACTTAAACACCTCAATAGATCTGGGGGGGGGGGGAGGCTTTTCCTTCCACTCCTAAATCGTATAAATCCTCTGGGGGTCCGTCTGGATACCGTCTTAGTTGATGACAAAGCCTAGGAATTCCATCTGCTCTTGGTAGAACTCGCAGTTCTTTAGGTTGCCATATATTTCAGATTCTCGCAGCCGTTGGCACACTTGTTGCAAATACTCTGCATGCCCTTCCTTCAATCGAGAGAATAGAAGGATATTGTCAAGGTATACAATATACCGACAGTCCACAACGCCACGTAAGGGTTGATTGATGTAGGCCCGGAATATAGCCGGGGCAGGGCGGAGTACTTGTAGTCAGAAGAATCCGGACGGTGCAGGGGTTGATCTCTGGTCGACCGAGTTCATGTTTCTCGGTGACCTTCACCCAGAAGCGGGTTCGGCCGTTGCAAGGCCGTTTTTACGACAAGATGATTCTGGATCTGCAGTCTTTGACAAAGCTGGGTGTGTTGTGGGATTGCTATTTAGAGGACATGCTCCCCAGCGAACCGAGAAGCGGAAAGGCATCACGTATGTGACATCGATCGAAGATGTGTTTGAGAGCATCAAGAAGATATTGAAGAGATTCGGCTTCAGGAGAGATTTAAGCTAGGTACTTTCCAAGGCAACTGGGGTGGAGTACTGATTCAACCGATATTTCTCGACCAATCAAAGAGACCCATATAATCATCTTCCTCGCTTCCTGAACCCCCTGAACGGTGGCCACTTAAGTGGTGATCCTGCAGCCAGTCGGCCTGGAGCATTAGTGTGGACGGTCTGATGGCCACGCCTATTGGTGCCGTATCAACCCCCACATCCGGGTTGTCCTCAGACTCACCATCTCCAGCAACCTTTTCGTCAGCTAAAAGCGCCCCTTCAGGACTTCCTTCATGTGACTCCACAAGCGTCCTCCCAGCAGTCGATGGCGCAGTCCCAACCATGGAGGCAGAAGCACCCGCATCTGTTGATTGGCCTATCGCTTGCAGTATGAGCCGGCTCTCGTGCCATCGCCGAGCAATCACCGAGAAGGCCTCTGCAAGAAGGTTCTCCCGTAGTATCCCGACATCGTGCTCGTGGTCCTCGATGACCTCCAGCCTGACGCCCCCCTGTTGCAAGACTTCCATGATGATTCCGGGGCCTTCAATACGCTCAAAATCTTGGTAGTTCTCCGTCTCGGCCACCAACCCTTCGTTGATGTACGCGCTCGTCGGTCGGGGGCGATAGCCTGGAAACAAAATGTCAAAGATGTCGAACCACTGCCGCTCCTCGGGGATCAAGGGTGATGCGCGACGTTCCAGTTGCTTCTTTTGATCTGTTGTCACACCCTCATACTTTATGTTGGTGCGCGGCTGACACGGCGGGTCCTCAGCAGCATGAGCATCCAGTGCGTCTTCGTTCGAAAAAAGATCCTTGCAGCGTCGGCAGTGAAGAGGCGGCTGGTGGTTACGAGAGAGGTGCTGTTTTAAGTATGAGATCTGGGAAATGACTTTGCCGTGACACTTGTAGTGCCGCATTGGAGCCTTCTTGTAAAAGGGGCAGGCCAAGCGTGGACGCCGCGATTGATCATCAAGTCGTGCTTTTTTCGCGCTTTTAGCTTTCGGGTCTTGCTCGTGGTCCTCGTTTGCCGGACTGTCCTTTGCATTGGCTCTTGCCCTCTTACTTCGACTCTGGGATGCTTTCTCACGGCATGGAGTTGAAGGGGTATTGACGTCTGCTGCTTCCTGCCCACCACTCGCGCGTGTCGTTGGTTGTGGCCAGAGCTCAAACCGTTCAAAAAGGGCCTCGAGCAACTTTCCTCTGTGTTGCATGAAGAGATGATCATTGCTCATGTACGGGACATCCGGGGTGTAGTCGGAACAGTAGTCGCCCCCACAGCTGTCGGTGTCTGCTCCATCCCCAGCAGACTCCATGTCCTCCTCACCGCTATCCCTCTCGACGAGCAAGTCCGCCGGTTGCGGGGTTGTCGTGGTGGTGATCTGGTCATCCTCTTGGCAGCTCCGCGTGAGAGCGGCCGGCTTTGGTGTTCCTGGGGGTGTCGTTGCGGAAAGTGGCATATCCGAAAGTGTGAATGAATCGGTATTAGCCCCCTCATTGATAGGAGAAGAAGACTTCAGCGGCGATTCCGTGGCTTTGGCGAAGTCGGCGTCGTGTGCTGCTTGAGTGCCGTAAAGGTGGGAGAATCGAAGATGCTCTGCGTCAGAGACAAGAAAGACTCTGACGTCGGGTTGTGCGAGGTCGGTCGGACTCGTGCCCTGGGCTGATTGGTCGCTCAGCTCAAGTCGACGACCTACATCGTAGCCGGCAATGCTCTCGGTATCTTTGGTGGAGCCGGTCCATAGTGAAGGACAGGGGTTTTGTTCCAAGTCCCGGTCGCGGGCGAGTTGGAGTTCGGCAGGATCGATCTGAGAGCCACGCAGTGTTTCGCGTAATAGTGACGCGAATTCGCTGTGAGCTTGTCCAGGATGCCTCGTCCGGGCTCCGGGCTCAGCCTCGAGCATCATCTCATTGGGGTAGTTGGATACAGGGCTGGACATGACGCCAAACCCAGGCTGCGCAGAGTTTCTGCCATCCGCTCCTGGCCATGCATGAGGTGATGCCGAGTTTGACGCACGCGGGGGAATCGCTGTTTCGATGGAGAGTCTCTTTGGATGCTCGCTGGGCTGGCGCATTGGGCCTGTCGGCTCGGTCTCGTCGTCCGAGACATCGAGTTCTGTCCGGCGCATGTCCTCATCTGAGATCCCGTCGTCCGTGTCTTTGATGTACAGGGCGCCAAAGAGTAGATGGTCGAGCAAACCGTCGTCTTTAAAGGTCAAAATGGGAGCAGTTGCCAGAGTTGAGCCCTCGACAAGCTGGGGGGTCGAGATGCAGCGAGCAGAATCAAGCAGAGTCGAGTCCTCTTTGCTGATGACCGAGGAGCCGTCCTCGACAAACATGGATGACGAAACGCTGGCTGTATCGCCGGTGCCGACTTCTCGGCACACACTGAACCAGCCATTCACATCGAGGTTATAACCGAATTGGCCCCTGTTAGCAAGAACGATGCCCAATAACTCACTAGACATATTTTCTTTTGTCGTGGTTTTGCTTCAAGAATTGGGAGGATTGATCGAGATTGATCATCACCTTAGACAACAAGGCGTTGGCCAACAGTGACCATGAAGCAAGTGCACTGGGGCTTGCGCAAACGCACAAACGTGCGTTCATGTTCCAGCCACTCGTGGCTTGCAGCCGCCCACACACGCCACGCATTGAGCCTCCCACACACGCCACGCATTGAGCCTCCCACACACGCCACGCATTGAGCCTCCCACCCAAGCAGAATCTGTGGGGTCGCGGTCGGAGAAAGAACGCATCGCTGTGCCCGCGGTCAACAGAAACTAAATGGCTTTCCGAGTGTGTGAATGACAACGAGATGTCCTTGTATAAATATGGCAAAGTCAGATATTTTGTTTGATGCACCTTCATTGCGACTCTTCAACCAAAAATCATCCAAACCGAGTTAAAATCCCATTTTACCTCTGGTAATAGCTACTGGGCAGGTAGGGTTCCTCATTCTCAGCCAAAGTGACCACGCTGACCCACCTACGTGCAAGAGCTCACCCCAGCTCAGGACGACGAACGAAAAGGAAATTTCGTGTGCCCAGATTTGTTGCAGACAACCAGGTTGTTGCTCCTCATCAACGCCGGAACCCCGAATGCAGACAACAGACGGGCGTAATCCTACCTAGGATTTCAACTCAGGCGTGCAGCAGCGCTTCAATCCCGGTGCTCCAGCATCCACTTCCAGAACGCATTCTCCTTCGCGTCTCTATAACGCTCAGAATCCACACGTCGGAGGGCGGGAAAGAACTCTTGCACGAGGGCGAAACCGGCATTTGGTATGGTCTTTTCGAGCTCCCGAAGAGCGCCGCGCACGCCATGCGTCTCGGCGGGACCAAGGGGACGTGTCACGAGTGGATGCATGGCGTCCAAGACCTCCTCTTGCCCCTGCGTGGGGCGGCAGCACTTGGCTTCCCAGACTGGGGTTCCGGTAATGGTTGGCCGCGGTGCGAACTTTCGGAGAGGCAATCGCATGGCGTCGGGCGACCTCGACACTGAAAGCTGGCGCATGCGTGTTGCAGTGTGCCGAGGGCGCTGACTAGGCTAAGATATCAGGCGTGCTACCACGGCGTGGTGAGCGCCAGAGATATCCAGGCGAGACTGAGCACGCCCAACAGGCAGAGGGTAGCTGGGAGGTGGGGTGGCATCGCCGTCGCCAGTGCTTCCAGGTCCAACGCGGTGCCTCTGCACTTGATCACCATTGATCACCATTGCGTATCGGCAGCCGTTGCCGCGAGTGAGGCAGACCGTCTTGGTCTTATTTGCTACGCCGGAACATGTGTTATGGATACCCTGTTCGAGCTTGCCGGCGACGACAGGCTGTCGAGGCGTACCATTCAGCCTTCTGCCCGGCCACTTCTCGACACCCCATTGAGGCAGACCGCCGGTGAAGAGAGCCAACATTGTACCGGTCGCGGTGACAAAGAAGACGGTCCAGTCGCCGTACAGCACCCAGGGGATGATGCTAATGGCCAATTGCGCCATGTGCTGAAGCAGGTCCCTGACCTTGGCAGCAGAGAAATAGACAAGCTGGTCGTCCTGGCGCTCAAGGGAAGCGATGGCGTCGCGGTGGCCCCTGCAGGGTCGATCTGTCGTCTACGAGAGGCTAGTGGGTTGTTTGGGCGACAAAGATCTCCCTGTGGCGGGGCCGCGCATATTGGTTGCCGTTCGAGGAGATAGCTGGAGCTCGCCTATTGGCCTGCCCCAGAGGCTCATCGACCAGCTTGGTGAGCTGCTCACCTGTGCCGCGGCCAGCGAGTGGGCCACTCGCCTGCTAGTAGCTCACCCCCGGCTTCCCCCCGGGATCCTAGATCGCCTCATCGCTCAGCGGCTTTCCCCTTTACCCTACCGCGTCGATTGGTCGCTCACTACGGAGCAGTTCCTGGATGCCGGGTCGCTGAATCAAGAAAATCTAGTGTCCCTCCTGAGAGACCTCTTCTTGCGGCAGAGTGCTGAAGAGTCTATTCCTGTCTGCATATACCAAGGTGCTCTCTACTCGCACGGTTCTCGTCGGAGCCAGGACCACGCCGAGATGGATCGCCGGGGCGAGTCAACCTTCCGGCAGAGACTCAGAGAAGCGCAAAAGAGGGCGGGCTGCCAGGCTGGGCGAGGATTGAGAATGGCATACTGAAAGAGAGGGGTACGAGGAGGAGGTCACGCAGAGGGTACAAGTTGATCATAGGAGCCGTCTTCGACGAGCTAGACGACGTACTACTAGACGACGTACTGTCTGTCTTCTCTGGGTCTAGCCAACGGCATCGGAGAAGCTGATATTATGACGGCGGCCACGAGGATTCAGGCCTCGTTTAAGAGGCCCTAGGCTCCTTTGTTCCTGCCTAAAATACGCCTCCCCTTTCAGCAAACCCTTGGGGTAACAGTCCCGGTTTGCAAATTTGTGATTTAGGATGTAAAATAATTTAACCAGCGCTCTCGTGAGAATTTGCATACCAGGGGCAGTCGGTTGTATACCCGCACGAGATCCAAGCAGGCCATGGCGGCGAAGCCGCCGAAGCCCCATGCCCTCGAGACATCAAAAACTACACGACCAACATCCTGCCCCCTCAGCAATGGGACAGCCCTTGTCGAGTACTGCCTTTTGCGGATACGGGCAAATAATGCGACCCCTTGCGTTGCCTTCGAGGTCTGTCACCGTGACGGGCGACCGCGCAGGAGCTGTCCCATTCTCAACCCATGCACGCAACTGGTCGAAGAGACTGGTTGGCTCTGAGGTTGGCCCGCCGTTGCCGCAGTGGCTCCACCCCGGGATCTCAAAATGGCGATAGGAGCCTTGCGTTTTGGGGGTGAGTGAGGAGACTGTGTCGAAGTACTTGGAAGTTCCCTTTGGGGGGATGAGTTGATCAAGCTGTGTGAGAATGAAGGTTAGAACCATGCGCCGCGTCTGGGGCAGGGGGCTGAAGACTCACAAGACCGTGGAAGGTGATCAGCTTGCCCCCGGCGCCGAAGAAGGCGGACAAATCCGGGTCGCCGGTGCCCATTATTGAGTTGTATCTCTGCTTCCCCTGACGTACCAGCCAGTCGAACTCGACATGACTCAAGTTGGACAGATCCAGATTTGCATCTCTAGCCACGAACAACGACAGCCATTGTGCTGCAACGGGAGGAGGGACAGCTTGGCAGGGGCCGTCAGTGCAGTTCGTTTTGGCAGCGATGATGGCCAAGTCTGTGCCGGGATTGAGGCCAGGCCATAGCCGCGCGCCATGAACGTTCTGCATTCCCTGCCAGGTTGCATTCACAACGGCTGCAGCGGCAGACGTGATATGAGGCGTTTCCATCTCGGCACAGTTGATGACGTTTCCAACTAGGGAGAATGGGTCGAAGCTCGCAAGACAGGCGTCGACATCGGCGATGACGCCGTCCTTCACGCCGTCGAGAGGATCGCAAGCCGTAATGGCTGCGGCGGTGATGGCTTCGACCTCGCAAGGATAGGGGTAATCGCCAAGCATGTTCATAAATTGGGAAGGCCAAAGCATAGTAGGGAAGAAATCGTTCCAGTAGATGCCCGGCGCGCCGGCTGCGATGCCATCGTAGGCTGTTGGGTACCGCTGGGCGAGCATCAAACCCTGGCGACCCCCCTGGGAGCAGCCGTTCCAGTACGAATATTCCGGTCCGCGGCCGTAGTAGGCTCTGATGAGGGACTTCGTAATGGTGGCCTACGCCGATGAGAGCTGCGGTTAGCCAGCATCCTCCTGAGATGATGAGAAGGTGGTTGCACTCACGGCATCGTCTAGTGATACAGACGCGAGATTCTGCAAGTAGTACAGATTCACATTCCCGGGGCTAAGCAACGCCCACGATGTCGGGTCCAGCGCTCCGCCCAAGCCCGCATCGGAAGTCATGGTGGCGTATCCGTCACCGATAGCTCCGCTCATAGCCGTGTAAAATTCGCTGTACCGACCGGCTATGAAGCCGCCACCGCCGACGGCTTGGAGACGTCCATTCCATACTTCTTTGGGCGGAAGCCATGCCTCGACGATGATACTGTCACCCTGTCCTGGGTGGGTGTAGGTGACCGTGATATTGCAAAAGCTGGCATTTCGCACCTCTACTGAAGGCTGAGTGAAACGACGCGCTGAAGAGACCGAAGCGCTGTGGTTCGTAACGAGAGCAGCCGCTACAGCTTGGATCTCTCCGCCGAAGAGGGCGATGTTGCCGAAAGTTGATGGCACGCACGACATGGTGAACGAAAGGACGGAATGACGATGCCGCAGGCACCATCCCCTTTGATGGACATACAGTCGAAGCCCCTGCATCTTATAGAGGTGGCGATGAAGCAGGCAACCAGGCCTCGCTCTTCCTCGGATCTGGGATGCGCAAGAATGAGCAAGTTGTGCCGCCGTCCATGCAGAAAATTGAACAGGAAGAGATTAGCCGAGACACACATTCAGTGCTCTAATACCTTATCGGGACGAGATAAAGTTAGAAGCTGGGTGGACGCACTAGTCCCTTGGAGTTTGTTTTCCTTTAGGAGAAGGGAGCAGGACAGCACCCAATGAGGGGGACGTCCCACAGCGAGAGAGGCGTCACGTGCCTACCCGAGATGTGTGACTAAGAGTTTTGGTTTGGAGTGGTCGTGCTTCCCCCAAAGACATCAGGGGCCTTTTCATTGGTTGACTCCCTACCGGTCGGCCGCTGCTACTTTCCCAGAAAGGATTTCCATGCATCGAAATGCATCCCCTCGGAGCTAAACCCGAAAGGCGCTTGGGCCGCGGATGTCGAGGGGCTGATCAACGTAGTGTCAATCGCATTCCTCGATCGAGACACACACCGCCCGACCTCAATCATCGCACGCTCTGCTCGGACGTCCTGCCTCGTCCGACATGGCGGCAGGTCAAATCCCCAGCCAAGACGGCGAGGTTTGGTCGGGCACGCTGGATGCTGAGGACAGCCCGCGAGACAGCTGGAATGATGGGGATTCAGCGTTGGGGTCTGAAATGGCGAGCGACTGGGCATCCATCAGCGAGAGCATCCTGAACTACCGCCACGAAAACGGACGACGCTACCACGCTTACAAAGACGGAAAATACATTCTCCCCAACGACGACCTCGAGCAGGATCGCCTTGACTTGCAGCACCATCTCTTCCTCCTGACATTCGACAACCTGCTGTACCTCTGCCCTGCCGGCCGTGGGGACAGCCATGCATTGCACAACGTCCTCGACATCGGCACCGGGACGGGCATTTGGGCCAATGACCTTGCCGACGAGTTCCCCAACGCCGCCATTGTTGGTGTCGACCTCAGCCCCATTCAAAGCCCCTTTGTCCCCCCAAACGTCCGGTTTGAGGTCATGGATATCGAAGAACCCTGGAATTTTAGCGGCGTCCAATTCGATTTCATCTACAGTCGCATGATGACGGCCGCGCTGGCGGACTGGCCGAGCTTCTTTCAGCAAGTGTACGATCACCTTGCGCCGGGCGGCTGGATTGAGCTGTGTGACATTGCGGCGCTCAAATGCGACGATGGGACGCTAAAAGAGGACTCAGCGATGAAAAGATGGGTTGACATGCTCCTCGAGGGTGCAAGGTCGATGGGGAGGCCGTTTGATGAGGCCTACAAGTATCGGGAGCAACTGGAAGCTCAGGGGTTTGTCAACGTCCAGGAGCGGGTGTTTCGGTGGCCGCAGAACCAGTGGCCGAGGAACAGGAAATCCAAGGAGATTGGTATGCGCTCCCTTCCGGTGTCTCTGCTCAAAACTGACACTGCTAGGCATGTTCACCTTGGAGAATGTAGGCTCGGGGGTGGAAGCCCTCAGTACTGCGGTATACACCCGCGCTTTGGGCTGGC